>CM076087.1:66609485-67809485 GCA_038088585.1 Chrysina gloriosa
CTTCACCGTACAAGCCCCTAAAATATCACATAGTAAGGACTAAAGACTGTCGAAACCGCCCTTCAGTATTTTGAACAACAAGGTGTGTCGGTAATAGACTTACTGTTTCTTCGTCGTCTTCGTGCTGAAGCATCAAGACGCAGAGTGCATTGTGGAAAACAACAGGACACTACGCATTTCTTAAAAGAACGTAGTCAGTTGATAGTTTAAGTTATAGCATTTTTGGAAGCTACTGTATTCTCAAGTAATAAATAAAAGTAAGTATGTACATATTTTATGACAAAGAAATCATACTTATTCTTTTTTAAAACACTTTTCCCGATATCCCGGCTTTTTCACAAACTCGGCCACCCTTCGGTCCAGATTAGGCGGAGTTTTCGGGACTCTACTGTATTTCGAAAGCGATCCCTAATCTTCATATGTTAATTCAAATTTTCATAGTTCAAACCATAATTGCGACATTGTGTTGTTAAATGCAATTCCAGCGAATTTAAAAATTCCGTTGGATAGTTGACATCATCTTGGTTAGTAACGGAATCAACCGATTTGTGTGTCATCAATCCGTCCGCTATCTTATTTTGAATTTGAAAATTCATTTCGTTGACATCAACGTTTTTGCAGCCAATATAAGATGTTCCCTCAACCAAACATGATTTTTGTAATTTTGAGCAATGTTTGGGAACACTATCTCGAGTTCGGTCTTTGATTCAGTAAAGTGACAAAAATTTGCAGGGAATGTAATGTATCCAGACGATGTGTCAACAGGAATTTTGCCATTACCAATGTCGAGCAATTGTTTGGAAACAACTTCTCCAGATCGAAAATCACCTGCCAAGAGAATCATCGCACCACCAAACCGATTTTGGTTGTTTCGTAAATCTTGCATCGTGCGGTTTAATGCCTCCAAAGATTTTTTGTGCTATTGTGCATACATCCCAAACGATCTATTTGCTTTGCTGCAACACTTTGGCCATCGCAGAATTCTTCGAAAAGTTGCAAGTTGGAGTTTCATTAGTTTGCATGTTCAACGGCAGCTTAAGTGCTGAATGAGCTGTTCGACAGCCTTCCAACAACATAGTTACAATACCTGATGATGGAAGTGCAAGTGCAATTCCATTTTGCGATCGAATCGTTGTCAAAATCAATGATATTAAAAACGTTTTTCCAGTTCCACAGGGTGCATCTAAGAAAAAGATTCCGCCAGTTCCATCGTTCACTACTTTCATGAGCGTATCGTAGGCTTATTTTTGTTGCTGATGTAAAAGGGGAATGTTTCTTTGAACGGTTTCTCTCAATGCCTTGGAATCGTATTGGGTTTCGCGTCTCAACTCTTAATTAAATGCGTCGTGCATTGGGCGATTGGGCGCTGTCATTCCTAATTGTATTAATCCTTTGTTAGTAAGCTTCAAGCACCTGTTCTCAATTAAAATTAATACTTCATTGTGAATTTCTTCGTTCATTTGCAAAACTGCATACGATGTCTTAAGACGCATCTGATGCAATATATCTTCGGCCATATGATGTTTATATTTGTTCTATATATCAATCGGTGTTGATGGGAAGCATGTTGACAAAATTATAAAAAACAATGTTTGTATTTGTTTAGCATTTGACGAAATCACAGCATCTTCGAGAATGTGGTCTCAATGAGTGTCATTCTCTAGCAATCCCATACTTTGACAGGCTTCTCTGTATGTGCCGCACACTACACCATTAACAATTCGCTGATGTTGGGCCACGAACATTGACTAACAGTAAACGTAAATAAAAAAACTCGTCTTGGCTGGGATAGACTGTGTAAAGACGTTCTAATGCATCGGTGGAAAATACTCGTGGGTAACCTGTAACTGGCTGTCCTTGTTTCCCTCGTTGACATTTCTTTGGCGATTGATTCCAGGTATAATATCTTGGCATTTCGGAGTAAAGCACCATTCGGGCAAAGTCATCATTCTGGTAAATTTCAAAGAAGCTGGTGAATGGTGTCGATGGCTGCCTGTCAGCTCGTTGTTATACGTTCTCCGCTGTAAAATATACTCTAGAGACCATTCTCCAAATGTACGGCGAAGTGAACAACATTGGAGCGTCTTTCAAGTATAGGGAATGAAAAATACGCCACATCGCTTCGTTACTGCTAATATAGCGGCCCATTTGAAATTGAGTGATTTCATCTTTTGAATTTTCGGCAACAACTCCGAACACGGCCATGTCATTACCTTTGTGCACGTATTTGCAAATGTATTTAATAGATTTTACGAAATGGCAAAATTCGACATTTATGTGTGCGTTAAATATGTTGGGTAATAACGGCGAAAACGGAACAACCCAACGATTATCAACTTTAATGTCCTGTTGATTCACTTTGACTATTGTTAACCTTCCATTGTTATCAGTGGATCGGCGGCGATAAAGTGGATAATCTTCATTTTCAGTAATAGTTTCTGCTACTAATTGCCTTGGATAGCGTTTTGAACATTTTCCGTCAACCATACACGGAGAATTTGGATTTAATATTCCACAGGGACCATGAATCATATTTTTTGTAACAACCTCATGTAAGAGTGGATCTTCTCCATTATCGGGAATTTCCGCCGATTTCATTCGGTCTTATCCTCTCAACCAACCAAATGAGGATATGTGCATGCGGCAATCCGCGTTTTTGCCATTCGACAGAATACATCAAACAGCGCATCTCACCGAACACACGATGCTTAACAATAAAATCCATGAGTCATTGCGGTGATGTCATGGCGATCAATGGGTGATTGGCCAGAAAATAATTCTTGTCGAGTTTCTGTCTACTGTGGATTGCACGTCAACATGATAAACAAATCTGGTGTGCCATAATGACGTACATATGACATAGCGTATGCATGCATATGTCGCGGACTTCCAACGTATATTGCTGGGAGAATTGTTATTCTGCCCACATTCTGTGCATTTCCGTCAGCATTGATGGCATCCCGAAGATGAATGTATTCTTCGGAACGGAGTTCTATCTAGTTCAACCTGATAAACGTCAATCGCTCAGTTTCAACTTTGATGTACATATCCACAGCATATTGGTGAAATAGATGCCGACATTTGAAGATGTGATTATACTCATTTTCTCGAACCATCAGTCTGTATGAATAATAATTCATTGAACTAACTTTTTGTTAGTTTCGGCGCCTATAAATAAATTTTTCTGTTAATAAGATAAAGTAACGTTGTGATTACGGTAGTAAAAGTAGATTGGTTATTTACCTGTACCTGGATTGATTATCTTGTTTGAAAAATGATACCCATCTTCACCTTGGCAACCATAAGGTAAGATACTGTAATGCATCATATGATCGATGTGTTTCAGACACACGCTGCAGTTGATCGTTCCGCCGCCGATGTAAAACAATATCTCGGTTTTCTAAATTTTCACCCACAACGACAATAGCGACTTCATCAATTGTTGGCACATTAAAACGTCTTGCGTGTTGTCCTGCAGGTATCTTATCGGCTCTGATGACAATTTTGTGGTTATCAGATGGCAGGCGGTCTAATGCGGTCTTGAATAATGCAAGCAGTTCGTTGTGTTGATGGAAAAATGTTTGGAGTTGTTCCACAATTGGTCTTTTCACCGAATTGTTGCGTGCACAACGCTGATCGACTTGTCTTGCTGAGTCGCCCATTAAATAAATTTGGAATAGTTTGTAGTCACTATTCGGCGTTGACAATAAGGAACCTGTTCGATGATATATTTGACCTTGAATCTGTAAGGGTAAATAGATGTAATATAGATAATTAATTGTATAGCGAAGTGTTTGTACCGCTATACCGGCTGGCAAAATACGTTGGCAGCACTGCCATTCCCCCTCAACTTCTGTAAACACACTTACTTCTGGTTACTTTTGGCAATTCAGATCTATCAACGTACTTTACACCATGTCAAACGCCAACGCCAAAGCTGCCAACGTATTTTGCACCAGGTGGTAAAAGTTTATTGTTTCCCATTATACTTACCTTGAAAGTAGGCATAAAATTATCTCGAATCACTTTTGTTGCACCAAATGACGTCATTTGAAAACAATTATTGTATTGCTGGATATGAGTCAAGTTTAGAATCTGGCCCATTTTCGGAAACCAATGAATGTAGTGGCTCTGGTGGCGGTACGATTTGCTGTGAACTGTAATCGATTGGCATGTTATAATTGAATGCAGCTCGATGGGGATTAAACGCGACATTTCTACGTTCTTGATTTCGATTCCATCGAAGCCGTTCAACTTCATTTCGTTTGCTCGTCAGTTGCTCGTCAGTTTGACTTGCTCGCATATATCTTTGACTTGCAGCATTGCGAGTTGTGCGACCTAAGTTGGTACGTTTAATTGATGGCATTTTGAAGAACCAAAATTCAACTGAAAATAAAAAATTGACTACCTTAGTGTTTCTGTATAACCATGTATATCACGTGTTAGTCTATCAAAACTTATCAAAAATAGATATTAAATTAAACTTTTAATATAAGGCCTGATTGCAGTGAACTAACTGCGACCCTTGTTAACCCTTGTCTATAATTTTTTTAACAAACACTTCTCAAAAAACTCACTGAACCAACTGAAAACTGGATAAACGTTCCAATCGAATGGACTGTGCACTAAGAAATTAATAAATAAATTTTTTGATCGATAGATGCCGGCCGATGCAGTTGTTAAACACGCGAATTTTAAATAGTGGTTAAGTTTTCTGAAATTTTCCAATTCTTTGCGCATTTTTTTAATTTTTCATTCCGTAAGAACATTCTACCGAGTATTAGAAAAAAGTGAATGAAATCGGTAAAGTCGTTCTCAAGTTATGGCGTGACAAAGGAAAATGGGAATTCATTTATATATATATATATATATATATATATATATATATATATATATATATATATATAATTTCCTTATTTGTGTGTACCTCTTTTTTGTCTATCCAGAGCTTTTTGCAGCCCACTGATGGGCTAGAAAGCTGAAAATTGGAATGCATATAGTCCTAACAATGGAGCATAGCCTATTTGGAAAAAGGAACTTCTTGATTTTGTAAATAAATTTTTTGCTTTTTTCTGCTAAACAGATTTTCTCTTTCTTCCTGCCTGGCAGGGACAGGCTTAACAGCTAGTATATATATATATATAGATTATGTAGTCTTTGTTGACAACTTATACTCTCTTATATTGATAAAACAATTTCAATATTTTATAATATAATCTAATCTACTTGTAATATCTAAATTAATATCTATATATTAATACGCAGTGGGTCGTGTTCTCGTACACATTTTAGTGTTCCCTCCGTGTATCGCGATGGTGCATATATCGTTGTTTTCGCGATACGTGCAGTGAAACGCAGGTGAGACACTGTAACATATTGCATATATTACATACTGTAAATGAGCTTAAGTGTCAGAATGACACACGCAACGTGATATACGTCAACTACGTCAAGTAATGACATTATTATAGTATATACGTTTGAGAAACGGACAAAAATTGTGTGGTATAATATTGATTGCACAAAAGCAAATTAAGTGGATTAAGTTGGCGTCTCAATATATTGCGAGTGAGTAAAATGATTGTATGTTCAGCTGATCCGTTCGCGCCAAGCATTTACATTTGTGTATTCGTCGCTAACAAGCGGAAAACCATGATTTTCATCGGTCTTATATATCTAGGTATGAGCTTTTGTCCTAACGTGCTTTATTTTTTGAGCAAATCGTTGTAAAAGGAATTGTAGTTTCCTATTTGTCCCTTATACCGTTAATTTTAAGTGTTGTTTAACGAAGCGATCGTTGTGCAGTGGATAAGGTCTAGGGTTTACATCCGTAAGGGATGTGTGTTCAAGTCCTCCTCATGTTCTTTTTTCAATTTCTTCGTGCACAATATTAACAAATATATTTCATTTCATGGAAAATTATTCAAAAATAATATATTTCGCCGTGATAATTTATTCGGAAAATTACCATGGCGAAAAATATAATTTTTGAATTATTTTGCATAAAATGAAATATATTTGTTGATATTGTGCAGGAAGAGATTGAAAAAAGCACACGGGCAAGACTTGAACACACATTCCCAGGAGTGTAACACCTAGATCCTATCCACCGCGCTGCGATCTTTTCGTTAACCCTCATCCCAATGACGAGGTACCCGAGTACCTTTTTGATTTTCATAGGGAGAATTTCACATCTCAGAGATGCAATTGAACGCTAGGCCCCCTTGGCATCTTAAAATTAAGCAGGAGAAAACTGTTTTTGCGTAATAGAGCAACTTAATGACAATAACATTCAATAGTTTTATTGTTAAAGTTTTTTATGCTTATTGTTATTGTATCCACATTAAAGGTACCCCGGTACCTCTATGTGTTTTGTATTGCGGTGTGTAAATTGACCGGCTTCTTTTATGGAAAATGGAAAAATAAAAAGCCATATGAAGAATTTGAATTTATGTATGAAATGTTCTGTAAAAAAAATAATCGATTTCTCAATTTATAAAATGCATGAGTAACATTTAGAAATGTTTTCCGTATGCTCATCGTAAATGGGCCGGTTACACACACGGTATGATTTCCTTGCTTTTCTCTGCTTCCGCGAATTCGCTCGGTAATGTAGTAACTGGGTTTATCATAAAATGATTATTAAATACACATATATATTCAAAATGGAACGTGCAACTACATTAAGTGGACGCGTTCTCCATTTAAATAAGATATTGATGTATAATATATCGCCTGTTTTTTTAGAGTGTCACAACTTTGAGTTGGCATCACTGCTATATTTGAGCACCCATTTGACAGCTGATAATTGCTTTCTGTTTAGTTTGATTTGAAATTTCGATATGAATCGACTTACACCAGAGCAACGCGTGCAAATTGTTGAAATTTTTAATCAAAATAATTGTTCTATTCGTCAAACTCATCGTGCACTTCTTCTATTTTATGGCGTACATAATCGTTCTTCAGAGCGGCTTATTGGAAGAACAATAGAGCGTTTTCGGACTACATTTACTGTTACTGATAATGTGCATGCCGTGAGACGCCGAACAGTGCGCACTGAAGAAGCTGTAGCCGCTGTACAGGAAAGCATTGAAGATGATCCTAATCAATCAATTCGTCGCCGTTCTCAGCAACTGGGGTTATCTCCTTCCACTTTATGGAAGATTTTACGAAGGGATCTTGGCTTAAAAGCTTTCAAGATTCAACTTGTGCAGGAATTAAAGCCAAACGACCATCGTATGCGCCGCCAATTCGGCGAATGGGCTGAAGCACAAATTGATATTGATTTTGAATTTCCATTCAAAATTTTATTTTCCGATGAAGCCCATTTCTGGTTGAATGGGTACGTAAATAAGCAGAATTGTCGTATTTGGAGTGAGGAGAATCCACAAGCCTTTGTCGAAACACCCTTACATCCACATAAAATTACTGTTTGGTGCGCTTTATGGGCTGGCGGAGTCATTGGCCCATAAGTCTTCAAAAACGATGATGGTCAGAATGTTACTGTCAATAGTGAACGGTATAGGAATATGATTCGAAATTTTTTCGTACCTCAATTACGTGGCTTTAGTCTTGCCGATATGTGGTTCCAAAAGGACGGAGCCACATGCCACGCAGCAGGCGCTACAATTGATTTACTCAAAGAAACTTTTGATGAAAAAATAATTTCACGTAATGGCTCAATTAATTGGCCACCAAGGTCGTGTGATTTAACCCCATTGGATTATTTTCTTTGGGGTTATGTTAAGTCACTTGTCTACGTCGATAAACCACAAACAATTGAACACCTGGAAATCAATATTCGAAGAGTTATCGGCGAAATACGGCCGCAAATGCTGCGAAAAGTTGTTGAAAATTGGTGTTCCAGTTTGCGCCTTCTACGCACCAGCCGTGGCAGCCACATGGCAGAAATCATATTTAAACATTTATTTCATAAAATTTTCTTTCCAATAAAGCCCGTTTCATTGATATTAAAAATATATTTCCTTGTTTTATTATGATTTAAACTTGTGACACTCTATAAAAACACTCGTTACATGTAGGTACCTGGGTACCAGCATCGCTGAAGATCGTATAAAATTTTAGCCATAGGGAAGAAGGTTAAACGGCAATTATATAGGAGTTGTTAATTGAAATCCTACTAACTGCACCAATTATATAGGCCGAGTGCCTAATAATATTTGTAAAAAGAAGAAATTTATTGAGACAAATCAATCACTAATTACAAACTTATCATTTGGAAAAACAAAAGGGTGAAACCTGTACTAACGTTAATATACGAATGTTTGATAACAATGCGTGCAAATAATTTATAAACTATTTCCGCAAAGTCGGCGATTCTGCTAAAGCGACGACGAGGCGGCTGTATCCAAAGAATGCGTGGGCTTTCCTTGGTATTCCTATTGTTGCGTGTATGTTACTCGGCCCTTAAAATTAGCGATATAAGAGACAAATAGGAAACTTTATTTCTTTTTCATCGATTTTCTCAAAAAGTAGAGCGCGATTTTTATTTTATTTTACTCGAAAATACAATAAAGATTCAATGTAAATCAGGTGTGATTGTTTGTATTTGACTGCCTATTAATATATAGATGTTCTGGTCGAATTTCGACCATCGGGCGATCCTGGTATGTATAAATATGTGTTTAAGTGATATAGAATTACTTACACGATAGAGTAGGTACAATTCCATCTTTCAATCTTTCATTTGGTAAAACATTATCACTAATAAAATGTCTTTCACAAAATCCAAAATACATGTTAATTGCGAAAATACTCTGCAATTTCGTATTTCCTGTCAATTTAATCCATTCTATAAGCATGTGCTCCGGTTTCTTAAGATTAGAACAATTAAAAAAGATGTCATCTCTTCAGTTCGAGAACACACATAAAGGCATTTTTTACTACAAATTCAGACCAACAAATTTCAAATTAGTAAATAGTGTATGGTATCATAGCAACTGAACCAAGATCTAAACCGCAATCTGTAAAAGTTGAGCTTGAAAACACACCATTTGAGTTTGTTCCGCCATCTAGAATGTGTAGAGCAATACATTTCTTTGCTTCATTTAAGCAATATTAGTAACAGCCCCATGTAATGAGAGGGACAATGTGACTGTTTGGTTCTGACATTTGTATGTCACTCCCTATCTATTCATGTGTAGCCACGAGGGGTGACAGATCGTTATAAGTTATTTTTAACCGACTTCCAAAAAGGAGGAAGTTATCAATTCGTCCTATATATATATTTTTTTGTTCGCGTATAACTACTCAACAGGTTGACCGATTTTAATGATTCTGGGAGCATTTAATAGAGCGTGCATCCAGGATGGTCCCATATCATCCTGAGCCGATATCGGAGAACTCGATGCATTTGAAGCCACACACATACACAAAAATATAAACCTTCTAAATCGGGACGCGGGACCGATTCAATCTAGTTTATTCCGATTATTATGATCAAATGAAACTGAATTGAACTATAATTTAATTTCTTCGGGCAGTAACCAATTCACACGATGTACTTGTAAATCTTTAACGTTCAAACTTCGGGTAGCAGGTACTTTCCCTTGAGCGTCCACTTGACTTAACCGGGATTTGCGGGATGAAAGGCGTTCGTAGCCGTCATTGGGAGAAAAATATTTATGCATGCAAATACATGGCCACAAAAAGGGGGGTACAAAAATGCCTGTTGTAGAATTTTTAATGTTAGAAATTTGTCACTTCGGTTTATACGGTTGTTGCACGTGTCACCGATTTTATTATAAACAATTGTGTGGTGACGAGTTTACCGATGTGAAAATTGGACATGGTAAAGTATTTACTACATTAGACTTGTCAAATGCCTACTCACAATTAAAAGTAAATGAATCATCAAGAAAGTACTTGACAATTAATACTCATAAAGGTTTATATACATTTACTCGGTTACCTTATGGAATTGTTTGTGCACCATCACAATTTCAGGGAGTTATGGATTTTGTCTTAAATGGTATGAATAACACAGTATGTTATATCAATGATATCATAGTATGTGGGAATGATCTTAATGATTGTAGAGAAAACGTAGATAAGGTATTTGAACGGCTACAAAGACATCAGATAAGTAAATGTATATTTTTCGTTAGCAAAGTAGAAGTATTAGGACACGAATTGTCAAAAGATGGTATTAAGCCATTGGAATCTAAATTAGAATCTATACTACAAGCTCCACGTCCTGCAAACGTAGCTCAATTAAGATCTTACTTACGACTAAATTACTATTGCAAATTTGTGCCCATGGCATCACATATTTTAAAACTATTGTACGAGCTAGAACAGAAGAATATGAAGTTTTGTGTGGACAGAAGAGAACGAAAGGGCGTTTTTAGCTAGCAAGGAATTAAGGCGAGTGGGTGTTTGGTACCATATTCATTCGATCATCCCGTTATAATCGCCACAGATGCGTCTCCGTATGGTATGATGCTGTAACGTCTCATATTATCAATGGTGAAGAAAAACCTGTAATGTTCATTTCAAGAACGTTATCGAAGGCAGAAATGGGTTATGCTCAACTACACAGAGAAGCGCTAGCCATAATATTCGCTGTCAATAAATTCCACAAATATATTTATGGCAGAAAATTCCAACTGGTGACAGATTATAAACCGCTTCTATCTATATTCGATTCAACCAAAAATATTCCAGCAACGGGCGCGACCAGAGTACAAAGATGGGCTTTTACTTTAAGTGCGTACAACTATGAAATCAAGTTTAGAGCGGGAAAAGATTTGAAACATGCTGATGCGTTATCTCGTTTCCCATTGCGAAGTACGGAAAATGGCTTGCCAGAAGTGAGGTAGTTTGGCCTGGGGTAGATAAAGATATTGAAGAATGTTGCAATAAATGTCTAGCTTGTGTCATTCATTAGCCGAGGGCAACTGAAACACCTTTCAGACAATGGCCAATAACAACAAGAGCATTGCAGCGATTACACATAGACTTTTTGGAATTCGCTGGTTACCATCTGTTGATAATAGTTGACTCCAACAGTAAATGGGTCGATTTATATTTGATGAAGAATGGAACGAACGCGCGGAAGACTATAAAAAGCTAAGACAAAGTTTTGCTTACTTTGGAATACCAGATAAGTTGGTATCCGATAATGGTCCACCATTTAACGGCCAAGTTTACAAAGACTTTTGTAAGGCGAATCAGATCAAAGCAACATTTACAGCGCCTTTGCATCCATGTTCAAATGGTGCAGTAGAACGGCAAGTTGGTATAGTGAAGAATCATTTGAGAAAACAATTTTTTGAGAGAAACGACTTATATAAGAAAAACTTGGAGAAAGCTATTCAAAACTTCTTATTTAAATATAGAAACACCCCAACCACTGTCACGAATTACGCCAACGGAACGCATGCTACTGCAACAACCTAGAACAAAAATGAAATTAATTCGACCACGAGAATTGAAAGGTAAGAGAGAGGATAAAATAAGAAGAGAAGTGAAGACAGGATTGATAAAGGAAGAGGTAAGGAAAGAAAGTTTGACGAGGGCGAACTAGTGTTAATATACGACGCCCGCAATAAGAAAGGTAAAAATTGGATATCCGGGAAAATTATGAAAATTGTGAGTCCGGCAACCTATTTAGTAATAGTCGGTAATGGGGTGCGATATCTGCATGAAGAGTACATAAAGAAATCGAAACACTCGATATTAACCGAAATAAGTCAACTCCCCGCCACGGTTGCAGAAGACATCCTAACGCAAGCCGCAGTCCTTAATGGAAATCGTATAACTCCTATAGCCGAAGGTGGCAATTAGCCCCTACAATTCCTTTATGCTCTCCCACATTAAGAAGGTCAAAAAGAATAATAAGACACCCGCAGCGTTTAAACTTATAAACAAAAACAAAAAAAGGGAAAAGTAATGTTATATATTGACTAATTTGATATAGTGGACACTGTAACAATGTTTGTAATGACATGTCATGTACCGAATATGACATGTACCGATAATAAACCAGTAACTGTATTAGTATAACTGTGTATAATTATCCTCGTACCCTTGAGTAAATATAACATGCACATTAAATAATTTGGCGTCAAAAGTCAAAGAAAAGATTAATACAGAAAGTGAGGTTTACAACAGGTGAATCTGTATTATTATTTTTTCTGTTCTAATTATAAAATGTGTTCAATTCAAAATTGGTCTGATTTATTCATAGGTTATGCAAAAAGTAAATAAGTTAATTTTGAATGACAAAAGAATCGAAGAATTAAAACTGCTGTGTATGGTATATGTCCATTTATTACACATTATTATATTTTCTAAATATATAATATCCAAGTTATAAGAGAAACAGTGATATTCCTCCTAGGTGCGTTATCTTTTTTTTTTGTTCCGAGGGAGGTTTTGCCATTAGCCCTATTAAACCCTCATATTATTGCTGCAGAAAAAAAAAACAAAAGAAAAGGAGCAAGGACTGGAAAAATTGCTAAAGAAAAGGATTTGTTTGAGAATTTGCCGTTTGTTTAAAAATGTGCAAACATTTGGTCTGACTGCAAATCGAAGCGCCCCTTGACCAAGGGCTCCCACACTAACTTATTCGTGGCTCCGAAAAATGAAAAAATCGCAAACGTTGTTTAGTATCGACATCAGCTGTATCAATAGCACATAGTCAAAGTGCTGAGTCGGTTGTGGTCTTTAATTAGAAGTCGGTTTAATCTTTTTTAAAAGAGTTTTTTTTATATATCAACAGAATAATCCAGTAGTCTATAAAATAGAATAGAATTGTCACAATACAGTCCAGAAAGAATACCTATAAATCTATCTGTTGTAGGCATAAACCAAATATATACAATCAAGCATTAAATTCCAACCAGACGTTTTGTTTTAATAGTAACTTAATACTTCTTATCTATTACAAGTATTACAACATAGATAAGAGGCGAGGAACAGCCGAAACCGTTCGGCATCGGTTGGCCCTATTCGGTTGGTTCCCCCACTATGACGAATATTTCGCCAGGCAAGTGAGGGGAGGCTGGCAAGTCGTTTCTAATACACCTCTGACTACAACTATCCGAAACGGCTGTATTAGAATAAAATAACATCGGCATACAAGTTCTTAGTTTCAATGTACAGTATGAAATTATCTCACTCTATCCATATAGCGCCACGTTATTTTATTCTGTAGTTGACTCCACGCACCAATTCAATAATGACCTTAATGTGACAGAAACTACCCAAAACAGAAACGTTTCTCATTGGTCGACGGAGAACACTTGATTATAAAATGCTAAACATATGTCCAATATGAATATATAAAAATGGACCAAATTGGATACTTCCTTCTGTGGGTTTGTTCGTGATTGCTACGCGAAGGTTTAGGAAAAAAGAAAAGTCGAAAAATTTTGGGCAAAACAAAGTTTGCTGGGTCACCTAGTATTTAATAAATATTGCCTTATTCAGTATATGTAAGTTGTGTGCCATCGACGAATGGGAAACGTTTCTGTTATGGGTTTATATCACGTGAAGGTCATGCAAGGTCATTACTAAATTGGTTCGTGGAGTTGACTATAGTACAGTCGTTTCCGATAGTTGTAGTACTGTTGGCACAAACTGAGCAACTCTATTAATTACAATGTTATCTACATTAAACATTTGGTACTGCTATACTGTGTGTCTAGCTAAGTTCGCGACAAATGGAAGACTTTTTATTCCTGGGTTTATGAAAAAAGATATTCTTTATAAAAAGTCCTGCTTCATCCAAAACTTAAATTCAAATTGTCAGATTTTAATATTTGTTAGTCATATACGAGATATGACAAAAATATGAAATTAGTATAAGAGTAAAGTACCTTTATTTTCAATAATACTTAAAATGTTATAAGGAATAGTCGTTCGTTGGAAATTATACAATTTAAATACAGCATTTACACAAAAGAAAGCATTGAAAATGTTACACAAATGGTTCAACGTATCCGCCTTCTCGTTCCATACATGTAACGGTTCTATCACAAAAATGCCTTAAAACCCTTCTAATTGTTTGTGGAGTTATTTTACGGATTTCTTCTCTAATAACACGTTCTATATGGCCTACATCCGTAAACGGCGCTTGAATATAAACATGTTCTTTTAAATAACCCCACAGGAAAAAGTCAAGTGGGGTCAGATCTGGAGACCGAGGTGGCGAACGTATTGTGGAAAAGCGGTGTATAACCCTTTCGTAATAATAATTTAGTTCAAAAGAATGTAATAGACTATACATTAAAACTATGATAACAAAAACATAACCGTACAAAACCCAAAATTATCTCCCAATTCGTACCATGCGAAAAATACCAAATAAGATATAAGCGTGTTTTGCACTTTCAATTTTACGCCTTCTTTTCATAACATTGATGACAAGTAGAGCTTTTCTGAAAAGCTTACATTGGGCTTCCTCATAAGTATTTCCAGTCTCGACTATGGTTGTTTCTTCATTTCTAAATCTCAAAAGTAAAACGAAAGGTTTTCTACCAATGATTTCTACTGTATATGCTATAGTAGGGCATTTCAATTGCTCGCATAATTCATCAAAACTGGGTTCCTCAATTTGCTTACTTGGACTCCTATCTTCAAGAAGAGGATTCCTTAGAGATGAATGAACAAGTGAATTTGATCCGGAGTTGTCTTCAGCTTCAATCTTTGATGATACCGCACCTTGCTTAAGCTACCTATATTTAGCGGATATCTCTTCATCACTAGGAGTACTAGCTTTAGTTACTGATGGCGTTCGAGAATTTCTATTCTTGAAATTTGTTTATGTACATAGTTTTAACATATGATGGGCAGCAAATTGCTTAGAAATTTTCTTGGTAGATCCATATCCTTCTATGACAATATCATGCAATTTACATGTGGTAACGAATTCATTCGTTGCTGTTAAACAGCCTTCACAATATGTTGAATATGACATTCTACTTTGCGAGGCATACTCGTTTAGTGCACCTACTGCATTATAGTTCAATGTCGTAGTTAAAACTAGGTTATCATGGTCTCTGGTTGCTGTATTAGTTTTATTTATGCTGGTGGAGGCTAAAAGACGCAATGCACGTGCAGCTGCCTCTTTCTTAGCAGTTTGTTTTGTGCTATATTCTGCAGTACCGATCACACCATCTGCCTTTACTGTACAACGCAACCTTGGCGGACCTTTTGTAGAAATATCCGTAATCTCATATAACGGCGCTTCTTTGCGTTGTCGTGCCATTAATTCTTGAAGCAATGAAACTGGATGTTTACTATTCATATCGGCCTATGCTTAATTAGAAAAAAGAAAATGTAGTTTTATTAGTAGTAGACGTTAACTTATATTGTCTTTCTTTTAGGATTAGTCATCAATCTTTACATCAAGTTCATTGTTATTTCTTATTCAAAACAGTCTTGTTTAATTAACCTAATTGTGGTAGAGAAAGAGGTTACGAAAAATATAGATATATATATACATCGAATATGGATAATACAAGTTCTTGCGTTTCTTTTGACAACTGGACATGGTCCGTCATAAGACATCTGGAGAAGTCCTTCGAGTCCGTCGTATCTCAGGAAAACTTGTGTTATGGTCTTGAGATCCTGTAAAGCAAAGCACTTTTTCTCGCCGTGCCTGTTTCTTCTAACGGATTGCGTCTGCTTGTAGTTTTAACGCAGGCGGTTTACAAAATTTGAAACATCGGTGAAGTCTTCTGTCCTTGCTAGCCATTCGAGAAATTCACCTGGAAGGCGAAGTGGCTCGCCGTAGACTAGTCGCTGTGATGGTTGCTGGAATCGCTGTAACGGGCCGAAACGTACCGGGAAATCTTTGCACGCTGACACTTCACACAGTTGCGGCCCCATTTTCTGCAATCGCACTTGATGAAAGGCCAAACATAACATTGCGTCATCATTTTGACCGATATCTTTATTCCCGGATGAGATAACCGATGCATGTTTTTAAAGGCGCTTTTCCGGAAGGGGGTCGTCAAATAGGGTCGGATCCGTATTGTCGATATACCACAATATACCCACGCATCTGAATCGAACAAGTGTATTTGTTTAAGTCTAAGTCTTATATGATAGATCTCTACCACTAATAGGTCAATAAAACAAGGCTGGTTTGAACGATAGTTATATTTTCAGAACGTTTACAAACGTTTTAGGAATACCTTCTTCAGTGAAAATATAACTAGATAAATATATAAACAAACATTTGTTTTTTATTTGGGAACTATCAACAAAATAACTAGTGACTAGGATTTCTTGATATAGAGGATGTGTAACCAACTTTTATATATATATAAATTATAAAAACTAAATTAATGTGTAAACATACATGCAAATTAAGTAAAAAAATCAAAAAATCTTTGTCGAAACCTTAACAATTCTGTTCAAGGTCTAGGGAAAACCCAAATTTAAAAACCTAGCCAAAGGTTTTCTTCTTAAGAAATGCAAATGTCATTTTAACAAATTGCTATATACATTACTTAAATTTTGAATATCGGTTCTGAAATTAATAGTTTTAGTGTCTTTCTGTATATTTATCATTTCATATATTAGTCTTTTTTATAATTATTCTCTGTTTTTAATATAATTGTGTTTTCAAAATCAAAGTAATGTCCAAGATCTTTGTAATGCTTTGTTACAGCGGTCATTGCACCAAAATCATTATTTAAAGAATACTTATGGCTATACAACCTTTTCTTTAAATATTGTTTCGTCTGACCGATGTAACAACCATCACAGTCTTTACAGCTTATTTTATAAACTACATTACTCTGATTTTGTTTAATTATTTTAGATTTAGTATTAGTAAAAAGAGATCTGTTACTATAATTTGGAATGAAAGTAATGTTTATGTTGTTTTTATTAAACTCTTTTTTATTTTTCGCTTAAACCTTTTTTATAAGGAATAGCGTTATAACATTTATTGTTATTATTTTTAATTCCTCTATTGTATAATTTGTTAATTCTATTTTTTATTATTTTTTCATAAAAACTATTTGGATAATTATTTTTATCTAAGATTTCTTTAACTTTGTTTAAATTCTTTTCCCTAAATTCAGGATTAGCTAATCTAACCGCTTGATCAACTAAACCGGTAACTACATTAATTTTATGTAATTTTGATGTTTCTGAAAAATAATTTAAATATCTTCCTGTATTGGTAGACTTTATATGCCAATTTGTTTTCACAATGCCGTTATTATGCATGACTGTCACGTTCAGGAAATTCAATGAGTTATTAGATTCCCTCTCATATGTAAATTTTAATCTATTATGATAACTATTAAATGAATCTAATATCTCATCAATACTATCCTTTCTTACGGAATAAAAACAGTCATCCACATAACGTCTGTAAAAACTTACACTAGAATTTAGTTTTGCCAAACAAGTTTGCTCTAGATCCTCCATTACCAGGTTTGCGATAGCTGCTGATAATGGAGAACCCATTGTAGTACCGAAAATTTGTTTATAAATTTTATTTTGATATGTAAAATAACTAGAATTTAAACAAAGTTTCGAAGCTGCAATGAATTCCTCCTTTGGAATATCTGTAAAATCTTTTATGGCATTCCATTTTTTATCTAAAATTTTTAGTGCTAAATCCACAGGAATATTAGTAAATAAAGAAACAACATCTAAACTGATTAATTCGTAATTATTAGGAATTGTTTGATTTCTAACCGAATCTAAAAATTCCCATGAATTTTTCACATTATATGTAGTTTTACCTACAATATTGCTTAAAATTTTAGATAAAAATTTGGAAAGATTGTAAGTGGGGAATTAATGCAATTTACGATTGGACGTAAAGGAATATTATCTTTATGTATTTTAGGAATACCGTATATTCTTGGAGATATAGAATTTAGAATTTTTAAATGGTTACTTAAATCTTTAGAAATATATTTTTTGAAACCAACTATTTGTTAGTTTATTTATTTCATTTTGTAATTTATTTGTTGGGTCTGATAATAATACCGAATAAGTTTGATTATCTTCCAATAAGGAATTCATTTTGGCTTCGTAATCAATCTTATTCGTAATTATGGTTTTTTCTCCTTTATCTGATTTAGTTATTATAATATCTTTATTAGATTTCAAAAATTTTTTGTTTCATTACAAAGATCTTGGGCATTACTTTGATTTTGAAAACACAATTATATTAAAAACAGAGAATAATTATAAAAAAGTCTAATATATGAAATGATAAATATATAGAAAGACACTAAAACTATTAATTTCAGAACCGATATTCAAAATTTAAGTAATGTATATAACAATTTGTTAAAATGACATTTGCATTTCTTAAGAAGGAAACCTTTGGCTAGGTTTTTAAATTTGGGTTTTTCCTAGTCCTTGAACAGGATTGTTAAGGTTTCGACAAAGATTTTTTGATATAAGATTTTACTTAATTTGCATGTATGTTTACACATTAATTTAGTTTTTATAATTTATATATATATAAAAGTTGGTTACACATCCTCTATATCAAGAAATCCTTGTCATTAGTTATTTTGTTGATAGTTCCCAAATAAAAGACAAATGTTTGTTTATATATTTATCTAGTTATATTTTCACAGAAGAAGGTATTCCGAAAACGTTTGTAAACGTTCTGAAAATATAACTATCGTTCAAACCAGCCTTGTTTTATTGACCTATTAGTGGTAGAGATCTATCATATAAGTATAAAAGGTCACGAAATATATATATATATATATATATATACATTTAATTTAATTCTAAGTACAGAATCTGCTTTCAGGTAGTTTTTGAGCGCGACATGGGATATGCAATCAAATTTTTCCTCCCAGAAACGTATGTATCTAATGTCGATCGTAAATGGGCTTATGTAATCCAGATGTCAAAATTGTCGAGGTGAACATTTTTCGGGTTTTTGTTTGAAAGTAAACGTAATTGGTTTGTGATCTGTATAAACTGTAAATTCTCGCGCCTCTATCATGTGTCGAAAGTATTTGACAGTAAGATAGATGACTAAGAGCTCTTGATCGTAACTACCATATTTTGTTCGGCTTGTGATAACTTTTTTGAGAGAAACCCTAAAGGTTGCAGCTCGCTTCCCACTTTTGTTGAAATTTGGCCCCAACGGCGACGTCCGAGGCGCCACAAACCAATACGAGTGCTGCCTGATTCCGCGGGTGTGCTAGCAAGGTGACGTTTGTCAATTCTTGCTTGCATAGAATTGCATACGCTTCGTTGGTTTCCGGAGTCCAGTAAATCGTGGGACAACCCTTTTTATTGCCTACCAGAAGCTTATTAAGATTTGCTTCAACGTGGGCGGTCCTGTACTTTGTCCGGCAGGGGTTGAACGCCTGCATCCGTGACTAAATGTTCCAAAAACTTGACCGCCGACTGCCCGAGAATGCTCTTTGTGCTATTGATGGCGATCTCTATTGTTCGAAACGCGTGAAGATTATTTCAAGATGTTTTAAGTGTTCCGCCCCAGATTCTGACGCAAAAGATATCATCTATATGTGCAAAGCAAAAATCTAAACCACGAAGTACTTCGTCAATGAAGCGTTGTCGCGCATGAGGAAGCGTGTCATGGGAAATTCAAATAAACCAAATGGGGTTGTGATTGCAGTTTTTGGAATATCTTCTGCAGCTACTGGGATGTGATTATGCGCGTGAACCAAGTCAATGGTGGAAAAGATTTTCTTGCCACAGAGATAATGAGAAAAGTCATGGATATGGCGAACGGGGTAGCAGCCCAGAATAGTGCGAGCGTCGAGTGCTGAATAGTCACCGCAAGGGCGCCAAGAGTTATCCTTTTTGTGGACAAGATGTGTACTGCTTACTGAAGGACCAGCGGTCGTACGGATGTGGTGTTTAAGTGGATAGGGAATATTTCTTGGCACTCCATAGTAGTGATGGGTCGTTATTGAACTATCTGTTATTTTAGAACCGTTCTCGATCCAGAACGGTTGCAACTGTTATCTTGCTGGGTAAAGAACAGTTCCTTTCGAACGGTCTCCTTGAAGAAGAAATTCCGCATCATCGACTTCTTTCCTATTAAATATTTCTCCATGATGATTATTTTGCCTGGGAAACTTCCGGATGAATGGATTTTGATTACTTGATCATTGTTCCTATTTCCTAATTATAATTCGATGGATTAGCTATTTATTGTAGCAAACGGATGTGTCCACAATGAAAACGGACTTGAATGTTTTTGTTATATTTATTTTACACCATGTGTGTAAACTAGCGTTGAATCCTGAGAAAAGAAAACTGTATCGGAACTTCTAACGAAAAACTTAAATGTACGTAGGATACAGTTACATCATCAATACACAATCATATAACTCGGGGAATCACCAAGATGTTAGAACTAGTGATGGGAAAGTATAACGTCGGGGAAAAACAAACTATATATCAAATCAAGCAAAGGTGATATACGCATGACATATTTTATAGATTTTATGATACGTTATCAAATAGAACGGTCGAGTACGAAACAACGATGATCTGTTATATTGGAACCGTTATTTCAAAATAAGGAGAACGGGGCTAAATATGAGGACGAGTCCCGGTCGATTTTCGCAAAAAAATTATAGCGCCGTAAAGGTGACCTAAAAAGTGATAAATTATCTTAATAAAAGTTTTGCGAGACGTGTCTACCAGAGTCACAATTTCAGAAAAACGGTCTTACCTTGAAGTGTTTACGTTACGTTCAAACGAAATCTTCTTATGTATTTAATCCCATAAGTATAATTTATAATACATTTATAATAACTTTTATCCTTTTTCTACAAATATGCCTTCCATTATTAATATAATTTTCAGTTATTTACCAATAATTTTACATTTTCTGAAATGTTAAAATGTATGACTTTCTAAATGACATTTGACTAGTAGCAACCAGTACCAACTTAAATAGATGTATATTCATGTAATTCTTCTTATTCTTCTTCGAAGCGGTCCATTATTGAAGTTAAACGTTGGTTAAACGAATCGTTGCCGTACACACAAAAATTGAATGATGCACGAACTTGCGTATTCTTATGATTTTTCCTGTACATATTTATTAATTCTTTTTGTCGCGAGGTTGTTTTGGATGCGTATATCATACATAAAGAAAAGTTAAGGGGCCAAGTAAAATCGTGGAGATAGACGAATCCAAATTTGGAAAAGAAAGTATCATCCTGGATATTTTGTAGAGGGCAACAGCTGGTGTGGTGTAGTGTGGTGTGGGTTTGGGTCTGGTGGTGTGGGATAGTTTGGGCCGGGTGGTGTAGTGTGGGTTTGGGTTTGGTGGTGTGGTATAGTTAGGGCCGGATGGTGTATGTGGGTTTCGGTATGGTGGTGTCGTATAGTTAGGGCCGAATGGTGTGGGGTGGGTTTCGGTCTGGTGGTGTGATTGGGTTTGGGTCTGGTGGTATGGTGTGGATTTGAGTCTGGTGGTGTGGGATAGTTTGGGCCGGGTAGTGTGGTGTGGGTTTGGGTTTCGTGGTGTGGTATAATTAGTGCCGGATGGTGTGGAGTGGGTTTCGGTCTGGTAGTGTGGTATAGTTAGGGCCGGATGGTGTGGCTTGGGTTTCGGTCTGGTGGTGTGGGATAGTTTGGGCCGGGTGGTGTGGTGTGGGTTTGGGTTTAGTGGTGTGGTATAATTAGTGCCGGATGGTGTGGAGTGGGTTTCGGTCTGGTGGTGTAGTATAGTTAGGGCCGGATGGTGTGGCGTGGGTTTCGGTCTGGTGGTGTGATTGGGATTGGGTCTGGTGGTATGGTGTGGGTTTGAGTCTGGTGGTATAGTGTGGGTTTGAGTCTGGGGGTAATGGTGTGGATTTGGCTCCGGTGGTGTGGGATGATTTGGGCCGGATGGTGTGGGGGTGTTTGGGTCTGGTGGTGTGGCGTGTTTGGGTCTGTTGGTGTGGTATCGGTTTGGGTCTAGTGGTGTGGGATAGTTATGGCCGGATGTTGTGGGGTGGGTTTCGGTCTGGTGGTGTGATTGGATTTGGGTCTGGTGGTATGTGTGAGTTTGAGTCTGGTGGTAGTGGTGTGGATTTGGGTCTGGTTGTGTGGGATGGTGTTGGGTGTGTTTGGGTCTGGCTGTGGGGGTGTATTTGGGTCTGGTGGTGTGGTATGGGTTTGGGTCTAGTGGTGTGGGATAGTTTGGGCCAGATTGTGTGGGGTTGGTTTGGGTCTGCTGGTGTGGGATAGTTTAACTTTTCTTTCTGTATGATATACGCATCCAAAACAACCTCGCGACAAAAAGACATAAATATGTTCAGAAGAAATCGTAAGAATACCCGAGTTCGTGTATGAATCATTTTTTCCATATATGGCAATTATTCATTTACAAACGTAAACAAGCAACTAAACGAACCAAGAATATATATATATATATATATATATATATATATATATATATATATATACGCACATCTGATAGTCAATGATCTAAATCAGTAAAATAGCAGATAAATTAACACAAAAATTTGCTTAAATTATCGACTAGTAAATACTGAAAAAATCATAAGAATACGCAAGTTCGTGCATCATTCAATTTTTGCGTGTACGGCAATGATTCGTTTAACCAACGTTTAACTTCAATAATGGACCGCTTCGAAGAAGAATAAGAAGAATTACATGAATATACATCTATTTAAGTTGGTACTGGTTGCTACTAGTCAAATGTCATTTAGAAAGTCATACATTTTAACATCTCAGAAAATGTAAAATTATTGGTAAATTACTCAAAATTATATTAATAATGGAACGTATATTTGTAGAAAAAGGATAAAAATTATTCTAAATGTATTATAAATTATACTTATGGGATTAAATACATAAGAAGATTTCGTTTGAACGTAACGTAAACACTTTAAGGTAAGACCGTTTTTCTGAAATTGTGACTCTGGTAGGCACGTCTCGCAAAACTTTTATTAAGATAATTTATCACTTTTTAGGTCACCTTTACGGCGCTATAATTTTTTTTGCGAAAATCGACCGGGACTCGTCCTCATATTACTCCGAGAACGGTTAGAACTATTCTTTTAAAAGAACGGGCTTTTCCATCACTACTCCATAGGGTTTCGTAATGCTTGCAAACTTACGTAAGAGTACGTGGATTCTCCGGTTATGGTTTTAGTCCCGCCTTGCTCATCCTCGACCATTGCGCCTTGAGCCTGTCGCAGTTTCACAGTACTTTTATTATTGTATTGATTACAACGATTGACAATACAGATATATATTATATGTACTCATATGAAGTTTTTACATATGTCAAGCACAGATTACTACAGATCTCCAAATAAGTACTATAGTTATCTTTGTTTACCGCAGTAAAAAGATGATACGCTCCTTATTTGTCAGTATGAATCCAAGGTTTGGCAGGCAGCGTGATAATTGCCGGAATTCGTCAAGAATCGGGCCACAATCGTAGACAATCGTACTTACTGCTATTAATACGTTGGCGTTGGATCAGCGTCAGTGTACGTTGTTTTTGTTTTTTTAATTCGCTGTTTACCGTCTTGCACCGTTTTTCATCGTCGAAATGAGAGGCAAATGTGTTTTGTGTGAGAAGTATTGTATGTAAGTAATTGTATGGAGGTTGCAAAGATGTGCAGTAGCCAAGTATTGCCAGGAATTTTGAGAGGTACGTATGGATTTCTATGCATAACCTTAAATGAAAGAAATAGTTCTAAAATTATGTATCTAATAGATGAAAATAAATATATTGATGAATATAATTGAATCAGCGAACTATCTAAAAATTATTTTTGGTCTTATCACTCGTCAATTTAATTGCCAATTTTGGAGTTATACGTAATAATAATGAAATATTTATTTAGAGCAAAAATATGTTTCAATGCATTGCATGTTGGAACCCAAAATGACGCAGAATTTGAGATCGTACAGGGATTATTTTGATTTCTCCACAGGCGATTCGAGCAAGTTCTATTGTCCTGCGCTACCTAAACCTGTTCAAGAAGAAAGGAAGACTTTGGATCCAGAGAGGTAAGCATTCACTTATTATTATTAGCAGTACTTTCAGTGCTACATATATTTTCTCCTACACTGCTTTTTTTCCACTTCGGTCAATAAAATTGTGAGAATAACTACCACTGAATAATATCGGGTGTTTTTTAGCTGCTTGAGAACTTAAAATGATAATATAAGAAATATTCCGCCGCGGCTACGGGTTGTATGGTCCATTCGATCAGTCCAATTTTTGACTACTTTTTCCAATAAATCTGGCCGTATGGCGTCAATGGTGGCTTGAATATTGGTTTCCAATGCTTCAAGAGTTGCTGGTTTGTCGGCATAAACCAATGACTTAACATAGCCCCATACAAAGTAATCCAGAGGCGTTAGATCGCACGAACGAGGGGGCCAGTGAACAGGACCACTTCTGGACATAAAGTTGTCACCAAATTGATTTTACAATAAATCGATTGTTAAGCGCGCTGTATGGCAAGTTGAGCCGTCTTGTTGGAACCAAATGTCGTTGATGTTTAGCTGATTAATTTTTGGAAATAAAAATTAAGTCAGCATGGCTCGATAGTGCTCGCCTTCATCGTTACGGCAGCTCCTTGCTCATTTCGAAAGAAATAAGGACCGATGATGCCGACAGCGTGTAAACCCCACCAAACAGTCAATTTTAATGGATATAATGGTGATTCGTTAGCGGCTTGAGGATTGTCTTCGCTCCAAATACGGCAATTTTGCTTATTGACGTAGCCACTTAACCAGAAATGAGCTTCATCACTAAACACAATTCTTTGATAAAAATGCTCATCTTGGGCCAGTTTCAAATGAGCCCAATCAGCAAAAATGCGACGCAAACGATGGTCGTTTGGCTTCAATTCTTGCACGAGCTGTATTGTATAGGCATGTAAGCCAAGATTATTATGTAAAATTTTCCACGTAGTCGAAGGACAAAGGCCAACAAGCTGGGAGCGACGACGAATCGACATTTCGGCGTCTTCTTCAATACTTCGCGCTACAGCAGCAATATTTTCTTCCGTACGCACATTTCTTTGTCTTTTTGATGGTTTTGAATCGAGAAGAGTAAAGTTAGTGCGAAAACGATCAATAACTGCACGAATTGCTTGTTCGCTAGGCCGACTATGTTGACCGTAAAATGGACGAGGTGCTCTATGAACTTCCGAAGAGATTTATTTTTTTAAAGTAAATTTCCACAATTTGGAAGCGTTGTTCTGGCGTTAAACGATTCATGATGACTTGCCAAACCTTACTGAACAGAAATGTCAACACAGTTTGACTTTCTCAGCTGTCAAACCATAGTTATAGATATCGAAAGTTTTCATGCAGCTAAAGGAATACCCGTTACTACTATCTATAATTCTTTAAATTGTCCATTTTCAGGACTGTTACCACAGCAGGCACTGGGGATTGCAGTTTTCATCCCTGATATCGACGAGCTGTTCGATAGCTTTAATGGAAGTGCCCGAGTACCACCAGACGGCAAGCCACCCGTGCTCCGTCACTCGAAATTACAAATATGCTGACTTTTGGAACACAGCCATTTCCAAAGTCAAGATCTGGAATTATGTGTGCGGCATAAGGCAGACTGGTTGGAAACAACCATCTCAAATTAGATGGATGCACTTCACTAAAGCTATTAGTGATCACGGCGAAAATCGTTGAACATCACTTAAAATTAACGATATAAGAGACAAATAGGAAACTTCAATTTCTTTTTCAACGATTTTCTCAAGAAGTAGAGCGCGATTTTTATTTTATTTTACTCGAAAATACAATAAACATTCAATGTAAATCAGGTGTGATTGTTTGTATTTGACTGCGTATTAATATATAGATGTTGTTGTCGAATTTCGACCATCGGGCGATCCTAGTATAAATTAATCTTCAGAAACGACAATGTTGTTATCGTGTAGAACTGTTGACTACGAAATAACGATAATCTGTTAAGTTGCAACCGTTATTTCAAAATAACAATAACTGTCGAAACTGTTATTTTAAATAACTAACACTCATTTAAAATAATGATTTTTCCCATCGCTATTTGCTTTGGTCAAAGCGTTCTGTGTGTATGTGTGTACCTGGTTAGTACGTGTGTCGTGTGTGTGCGCCTGCGTATTACGAAGCTTTGGTACAAACATTACAATAAATATACGCTACAATTATCCCACTCCTGATACTGCTGTTACTACATTCGTCTCATTCTCTCGCAGTTTATTTTTCTGATGGTTTCACGTCTAGTGCGTGTAAACTGCGCACATAATCTTTTTTATTTTGTTTGTGTTTGTGTCTTATGTCTTACATTCTATATCATATCGATATTTTTCACCAAACTGATAAGCAAGGCCTCTTCTTTGCAACTGAAATCGGTGGATCTTGCGAACTTTTTGTCAATTTTTAACAGATCAAATTATTTTATACTGATACTTCACATTTACTAATAACTAGTAATATAATATTATATACTTATATTGAACAAATACAAAAATATCAATATTGAATAAAATTAAAAACTAAATAATATTCAATTCTCTATTCCATAAACACGAGTAAACCACCAACACTACTCAGTTACTCAGTGCACCCAATCTATACCATTGACAGTTCAACTGAATAGACCAGATCGTTAGATCAACTAATATCAACTTAAAGTTTTTCGTACAACTGGCAGTATTTAGTAACTAAAATACTCGCAACGTAAAAAATCGTTCCCACTTTGGTCGTGTACAGTACACAAATGAATGGTATTTTGCAAGATTAACAGGCTGCAACGCAATAAAGTGAATAAGGTAATAAAGCTTATGGCAACGGCTATTTTAGAAGAGGTGGATGAAGAAATTTGCTGCGCTACGAATTGTTTTCTGAACGAAATTGCAATAGAAGATCCCAAAGAATAGGTCATAACCTTGAGAAGAACTGGAAGTTGTTTTAATTTCCTGTTAATGAAAATGCAGTCGCAAATTCAGCGAACAAATATCCACTTAAGTGCAATTACTGCAATTACAAAATTACTACTACTAAAACTACTTTCTTGCTACTGAATGTAGTTTAAGGATACTCATACATACATTTCGACCCGGAAGATCAACTACTTCCGAATTCATCACAGAACTCTGGGAAGCTATCTATGAAGTATTAAAAGAATTAATCAAGGTAAGATTAAATAAACTAGAAACTGAGAAACATTTATTTATTAAGGGAATCATTTCCTTAACATTGTTGCACTGAGTTACCATGACTAAATAAAATGTAGTTGAGGGAAAACCGCTGTGGGTACAAGAAAATCTAGTTACTGCGACTAGAATTTTCGCTACTATGACGTAATTACTAGTCACTTGTCTCATATTTTGAGATTCTGGTTTCGGTAATTAGTGGACGTAGTTATTTTGTTGATAGTTCCCAAATAAAAAACAAATGTTTGTTTATATATTTATCTAGTTATATTTTCACTGAAGAAGGTATTCCGAAAACGTTTGTAAACGTTCTGAAAATATAACTATCGTTCAAATCAGCCTTGTTTTATTGACCTATTAGCGGTAGAGATCTATGTACTACTATCTATATCTCGTGGGAATAAAGTTCAAGATTTTGACGGACTGTGCAGTTTTCGCGGTCACCATGAACAAAAAGATTTATCTACAAAGGTCGCAAGATGGGCGTTACTATTAGAAGAATTCGATTATTCCATCGAACATCGCGCAGGATGTCATATGAAACACTGCGCATGCACTTAACAGAAATCCAATAATAATGACTGTACGAAGCGAATTTCTCGAAAGAATAATGAAGGCACAAATAGACGACGAACACTTAAAAACCGTTGTGAAAGCACTGGTAAAGTCAACCATACGAAGACTACGAGGTGGATAGGAACCTCTTATATAAACACCACGACGGACAGAAGCTATTGGTTGTGCCAACGAACATGCAGAGGCAGATCATTAAAGATGCTCACGAACGTGGACATTTCGCGGATAAAAAGACGAAAAGACTCATTACCAAAGACTATTATATTCCGAATGTCGATGAGAAAATTCGAACTGTAATTACAAACTGTGTATTTTAGTAGAGAGAAAAATCCGATTGAGAAAGGAGAAACAGCACTCCAGGTTTACCATGTTGACCATCTAGGACCACTACTGCAAACTGGTAAAGGCTATAAACATTTGTTAGTGGCAGTCGATGCATTTACCAAGTTTACATGGATGTATCCTACAAAAACAACTTCCACCAAAGAAGTTTTAGAAAAGCTCGAGTTACAAAAAACAACATTTGGTAACCCCAAGGTGATCATTTTGGATCGAGGAGCAACCTTCACCTCCAACCATTTTAGAAAGTATTGCGAGGAACAGAACATCAAACATGTGCAAATAACAACCGGCGTGCCAAGAGGAAATGGGCAAGTAGAGGACGTTATCCGCACTCTTATCCCTGTCCTCGCTAAGCTTTCTTTTGAGAAACCTGAAACTTGGCACAAAAATGTACGAAAGGTACAAGAATCACTAAATAGTACCTATCAACGCAGTATTGATATGACGCCTTTCAAATTGTTATATGGCGTGGAAATGAACACAGCAGAAAACGTTAAGATAAAAGAACTCATCGAAGCGGAACATGCCAAATTTTTTTCGGAAGAGAGAGATGACCTAAGAAACCACGCAAAATACCAAATAAAGATTGTTCAAGAAGCAAACTGCAAAAACTTTAACAGGCGACGGAAAGCAGCTAAGTTATATAAAGTTGGTGATTTAGTTGCCATCAGAAAAACGCAGTTCCAGAACATGTCGAAGTTGTTGCCTAAATTCCTGGGCCCGTATCGAGTTGTGAAGACTACAGGACCAGACCGCTACGATGTAGAAAAGGTTGGACGTCATGAAGGCCCAAATCGTACTACTACTAGCGCCGACCATCTGAAGCTCTGGATCCAGGAAAGCGAGAACCACCTATAGGATGGCCGAGATGTAGGGAGTGACGGGGACGAGGGATTAGACTGATCACACAACAAGTAGATATTTCGTGTTCTTTCTTGTAGTTCGGTTATTAAAAACGTCAATTTTGGGGATGACACTGGTATTAACTGTCAAATGAAGTAAAAATTATATTATTATTTGTTTTTACTAAAGTTCAACTGTAGTGTTGCGATATCCCTACCTAAATACTGTTGTGTTCTTCAAATTTACTGTTACTGTCAGTATAATATATTGCAGCATTACTGTATGGCGACTCTGGTGTCCTCGCGATTCTGTTTTGTTTAGATGCGTTTTCAAGACCCTGTCGGCCAATGCTATTCAACCGTTTGGTGCTATTTCCAAAACAGGAGACCGTAACAGGTTGCAAGAAAAAATTGTGAGCAAGATGAGAGTTTTCCAAGTAATTTACCCATAATACATGCGACAATGACATAAGTTATCATATTGTCGACGAAATACATAAAGCTCTTTCTTCTGGCAATATAAAATTTTATCAGTGGTTTATGTTAGCGGTTTTATTGCCAAACGGGTTCTTGGTGATATTAATTGTGATACATGTTTAAGTGCTTTAACTTCTGATTGCTCACTATTACGCAATCAATTTCAAAGAGTTCTCTCAGCAGCAGATTAAATTAAAATATCCTTGGGAGAAGCAAGTTATATCTATCGGCCATGGAAATACGTTGCTAGAACATGAATTGTTAAATTTTCAAGTAGCAAACATTCGGAACAAAAAATATATTGTTTCGAGCGTTTAATTATTTCATTCCTGTACTTATTATGTCTTTGATTTAATTAATATTCACTTTTTTTTAACGTAAAACGCTACTGTAATTATATTTTCTTTTTTTTTATATTGTTTTTAGCGTTTAATTATTTGATTCCTCTACTTATTAGATATTTGTTTTAATATTTACTCATTATTTAATGTGTATATTCCCAAATAAAAAACAAAAGTTTGTTTATATATTTATCTAGTTATATTTTCACTGACGAAGGTGTTCCGAAAACGTTTGTAAACGTTCTGAAAATATAACTATCGTTCAAACCAGCCTTGTTTTATTGACCTATTAGTGGTAGAGATCTATCATATAAGATTATTTAATGTAAAATTCCACTGTAATTAATTTTTCTTTTCCTTTATAATGTACATTTTCTTTTCAAATTTTTGTTTTCATCTTGTACCTATTATACCTACATACATATATCATCGGTTTGAAGGTAAGACTCACTAAGTTACATTTAAATCCAAAGTAAATTATTAACACATAAATACATGCTAGCAACCACACCACATTTAATATTAATTTAAAATTCCCGCCAATAATTTTAAATTTCGCGTTTAGTTGATATCTAGCGCTCTCTTTGACACCCTCAACTCTTGCTATCTGAAATAGATATATGTACATCTATGGGTTAATGTGCTCTTCTTCCACGCGGTCTAGTTGATTTTGCGGCTACTTTTCTATAAAGTCGTCGCTGCTTTGATTCTGGTTTGGATGGGGTAGAGAAGAAGGAGGAAGTAATTTGAAAAAAGGAGTTCCTTTTACAGATGTTACCATCTCTTGTGACTGTTATTGTGGATCAGTGTATAGAAATTATTTTAAAAGAATTGGGATCAAATGGGAATCATTTTATGTGTTCTCTGTTATTTGCACAAAACCATGTCACCTAGTTTTATTGTAGTTTGTTCTTCTCTTTACATCGGCATGCGCCTTATTCTTCTCTTTTGACAACTGATCTCTCTATTGACAACTGATCTCTCTTTTCTATGTCGTTAGTTTTTTCAGCGTCATTTGTTATGGAGAGCAGGAGATTCTTTATCTTTCTATTGAAGAACGCTTCATACAGCGAAATTGCGGTTGATGAATGTGGTGTATATTTATAATTCAAAAGAAACGTTTGTATGTCTGCATATATGTCTTTACTTTTCAGAGGTCTGCACATGAGGGATTTATTTATTATTTTTACCAGTTTTTCTGTTTGCCCATTTTCTTCTGGCCAGTATGGAGTATGGAGCGATATTGAGCAAAGTTGGTGGTATTTCTTTTTTGAATGGAGGAGAGGAAAAATCTAGCATAAGACTGTGGTTTGTGTCAGAGTGTTACTGACTAACTGACTGCTGGTTACCGCTGCTGTTTCTCTTTGGTTTCTATGATACGAAGCTGGTGGTATTAAACGATGGTCTATTGTCTGTTCTTAATTCTTTTGGAATGAGAAAGGTTGCGAACGTTATCAGGAATATCTGTTTGACGTTCATAAAATTTATAGAACTTACCGATTCGGTAAAAGGAAACTTTGAAAACTTGTCTACCATAACAAGTACACAGCTAGCATTGGGGAAAAGTCCGGCGAAATCAGCTGCTAACCGCCCGAAGAGGTGTATGGCGGGTTCTGTAATTTTTAATGATTCACGTTCATTTCTGTTAGTGACGGCCAAACAATAAATGCAGGACTTAAAACTATCTTTGTTCCTTTTAAAACAATACCGTCTACGACCGATAATTCTCGCTGAATCTGTTTCTTATAATTCTTTAGTTCTGGTTTTTCAAATAATTTCTTGTTCTGTAGAATTGTTTTGCCAATTTGGGATAAAATTTTGTCTTCCTTTATTTTGTCTCTTACTTCATTAACTGACATTGCCTTTGGTAAATTTTGGAACATTAGGAAGTTTACATAGTTTTCAATCTAAAGGATTGTCAGTGCCCTTTATATGTGTAACTACAAGTTCATATTGTTGAATTTTTAGTAACAGTCGTTCGATTCTTGCGCTAGTAAGCGATTTCGGGTTGTTAATAATGTTTAGTAAGGCCCAGAACAAACGGTTAAACACAATTGCAACGAAACTGCAACTTCTAGTTGTTTTTGAGTTTCATTTGAATTTATGCCATAGACTCCTTTGAGAGACCGCACATGACGCGACCATTTTGAAACCGGTTTGAAACGCATTGTAAATCAGTTGTATTGAAATCGGCGGTGTAGGAAACTCGTGTTTGCGTTTCATCGGCTTTGGCGTTTTATCGGCTTCTCAATGTAGGGATTATTAACATAGTTCTTCTTTTACACCTCTTTCTTTGTCGAAGATACAAATACATAACCACAACTTCTTCATCACTTGAACTAGACATTTTGCAGACGTCTGTTCTCAAAGAAAACCGAAATGATTGTGATAATTTCATCACATTGTGGTTCAATTTAGGTTGCAGGGTGTGTGGAAAACGATTGAAATTGGTTTCAAAACAATCATTTCAAAAGGGTTTCGTTGCATTTGAATTTCATCGTCTGTTCTGGGCCTAAGGGTTTGTGGTCCGTGTGCAAGTGCATCGCAGTGCCATAGGCGTAAGTATGAAAATGTCTTAGAGCCCAACTTATGGCATACATATCTCTTTAAATTTGACTGTATTTTTGTTCAACTGGGCTAAGCGTTTGGCTACCATCTGCAATGACATTAATATCTCCATTAAGAGATTCTTATGAGAGAATTGTCTCTAGTCCATTCGGTTCTATGAAAAATCACCTGCGTCACTTATAAGGATATTTAGTTTCTCAAATGACTGTTTGTGTTTTAGCATTTTTCACAATGAGTTCTCTCAAAGGCTTCGTGTGTTTCGCAAGATTCGGAAGAAATTTTAGACTAGATGGTTCCTTTAATGTCTTGATGGCTTTTACTTTTCGAACATCCGGTTTAGTCCTTCATGAAAAGAAGGATGTCCAAAAATGTAATTTCCTCATTTTTTGCATGCATTTCTTAAAGTTGATAGTAAGATTGCTTTTTTGTTAGTCTGTCTAGAATCATTCTGAGTGATCTATTGTGTTCCTCGGTCGATTTTCCAAATATTAAGATGTCGTCACTTATGTTGATAAGGAACAGTCCCATGTGGGTGGAGAATGTCTTGATTGGTCGTGAATCTAATAAGGGGAACATCAGACGATACCGCCTTCGATTTTGACGGGTCTTAGATATGTTATAGGAGGACCTCTCTTGAGTATCTGGTTAATGGCTTAAATCGCACTTCGCCTTAATTCGGTTGGTTCTCGAGAAGATATACCTACCACTTCCCTGCGTTGTTCATATACCAGTAACGTTACTTACAAACACTGACAGGGGCACTCACAGGCCACTATACCTGTAACAATCACCTTCACAAAATGGGCTTATCCAACACGGACACTTGCAAATTCTGCGGTGAAGAAGAGGAGTCAATCGAACACTTGATCACTAACTGTGGGGCACTAGGCCACAGGAGATATAGACTACTACATGCATATACGCTGAGTGAGGAGGACCTATTTACACTCCCATTGAAGGAGCTGATCCTGTTCCTCAGCGTATTAAATAAATAAATAAAACAAACAAGAGGAAGCACAATAGATCAACGTGGTCGCAGTGCAAGGCGCCATTTTGGGCCAGACCCCACCTCATTACAATACAATACAATACAATACAACGTTACTTACGACCAAACATAGCAGCGTAGCGCAGCGGATCAAGTACACGGCTACTACGCTAGAAGTGCCGTGTTCGATTTCCACTCATGGAATCGAACACGATACCTCCAGCGTGGCAGCCGTGAACCCTAACCGTTGCGTTACTCGCGCTTACTTGGAACATACCTAAAGTTACAAGTATATAAAGTGCTTTCAAAACTTCAAAACTGATTTTACCGAAAACCAAGGCCCGTCGCATGAAAAGCGGATAGCTAGGTAATCAGGGTAGGCACCCCTACAACATATTTGAAGCGGATTAAAATCCGTGATTTACAGGTTTGATGGTCCCCTTGTTAGTAAACGTTTCGCGGAATTCTCGTTATACCTTCTCGTCATGAAAATAAATTCCGTACACATTACTTGGATTCACAATTTCCTCTAATGCTTGTAATAAGTTTTCGGTTTCTTGTCCTGCTCTGAGTGCTGCAACATAGTGATGTTTGCTGAATGGTCACAAACAAATTGATCGCCTTTTTCTATTTTTGATTAATAAAGTGGTTTATCGGTTTATCTGAAATCAGTAGGAGGCTTTTGACAGCTGTATGTTGAGTATCGTCGATTTCTTCTGGATCTGGATCTAATATTTCGTCCATGCCTTCTGGCGTTAGTTCGTCTTCGTCCATTTGTAGTAGACTGGTAGAATGCACAGCAAGTTTGTGTCATCTTCTTCATGTGTTACGGTGTACCTCTATGCGGGAGAGTGCATCTGCTACCTTATTCTCTGTACCCTTTTTATATTGAATGACATAATCGTACTCTTCGAGTCTCAATCGCCATTTCATTAACCTGGAGTTTGGGTCTTTTAACGAAAATAACCAAGTTAGTTGGTGATCGGTTTCGATCGTGAGTCTATTACCGTACAAATATCGACGGAAATACTTCGTAGTTTCTACGATTGCTAATAACTCTTTTCCGATTGTAGAGTAGTTTCTTTCTGCTGAGTTTAGAGTCCGAGAATAAAATGCGATTGGATGATTGTTTTGTGAGAGAATTCCTCCTACATTACCAGCGTCATGTGGTGACGTGGAATGTTTTTTGGAAATCTAGGTAAGCTAGAATCGATGCGTTTGTTAAGAAATCCTTGCATTAGTAGACGGCTTCTTGGTAGTCGTCATCAGTGACGTCGATTTTTGTACCTTCTTCCAGACATCGCGTGAAACGATCTTTCCAAAATTCTGAATAAAACATCGCTAATAACCAACTAATCCGAGAAAGCTTTTTATTTTCTTTGGGGTTTTCGATAGCGGATATTCTTGTAGCGCTGTTATCTTAGAAGGGTTTGGTTTTATTCCTTCTGGTGTGATAATGTGACCTAACAATTGAACCACTTTACGTAGAAATTCGGATTTGGCTAAGTGAACCTTGAGATTAAATTCTCTAAGTTTAGTAAATATTTTTCTCAGATGAACTTGGTATTCATGCAGCGATCTGGAAAAGATGATGATGTTGTCCATGTATACAGAACAGAATTTGTAAAGATACTCCTTGAGGACGTTATACATTATTCTCTGAAAATTAGAGGGGAGATTTCGTAATTTGAATGGCATGCTTACGTATTCATAATGTCTATTGTCTACTGAAAACGCTGTTTTCTCTATACTATCGGTCGACATTTCAATTTGATAAAATCCTTCTGCTAAAGCTAATTAAATAGGTGCATCTACCTGTCGAGGATTTCGTTAAACTTCTACAGTTTCATCATTTTACTTTCGATAGTATAGATCACTAAACACCACTTTTTTGACCTGATGCGTCTAGTTTTTTCGGTACTATCCATACAGGACAACAAACAGAAGTCGGTGAAATTGATGGTCTAATAATCTTATTTTCTAGTAATTCTGTATCTGTATTTGAATTTCGTTCTTTAAGTGATATATGTAGGTACCTATGCGATTTGTGGTGTACGGGATCTTCGGCTGTGTTATAAAATATACCCTATACTGAATGCAGAGGGCAGCTATTTCGGTCTTTTCCTCAGGATTCAGGTAATCTGTTCGTATCATACTGGAAATATTTAGCCTAGCTGGCTCTAAATTTAGATAATTTGATTCTACGTTTAGCATGTGTTCTACATCTACTTGTTGGTGAAAGTGGATTTCCTTGCACTGGTTTTCCGTTGGTAGTTGGCATATGCCGTTATTTGCGCACGTAATAGCTTCTGGAATTCGCCAATCTTTATTTCCGGAATTATTACCTCACCTCGTTCGACGTTTACGGGGATGCTTACCATACGGTCTGACGAACGGGTTTGAAATTTAGCGGGTTTAGTTCGATAAAGAATAGGATTCGTTTGCTGCTGATTTCCAAGGTTTGATTTTTATACTCTATCTTCGCGCCTAATCTCTGGAACTCGTGGCTCCCTAATGGAACGTCGAAACGGTCGTGACTAGAGGCCGGATTATATGCAAAAAGAAGTGGAAATATGCGCATAAATATGCAGATGTTTTGGCCTAAATATGCATTTTCTTATGAAAAATATGTAGATAAAAAATAGGATTAATGCTAGCAAATATAATATTATAGAAAAATAATATTCTATTATGTTTATTACAAGTTAATTTATAACATTTTACAACATAATTAACTATGAAAACAATTTACAATTACACATTTCTCAAAGTTTTCAATAGAAAAATTGTGGCGCTTGTCTGATACATGTATTTATATATTGAAAAGGTTCGTTCTACGTCCACGCTGGTTATAGGAGCATATTTCAAATTAGAAATATCCTCTATTGTCAACTCAATATTTTCTACTGACTCACCACACAAGACTTTAGCAATATCCTGTAGCTTTTTAAAACCCTCATTTTTTTCTATTACACTTAAAAAATTTTCATACACGGTTTTTCCCACCCTTCCTTTAACATCAAAACATAACTTTTCAAATTTGTTTATTATTTCAACGCTCTCAATTAGCGACGTAAATTGTTTTTCCAATCGCAATATAGAGGTGGAAATAAAACTGTAGTTGGCTCTAATAAACGCCAACTGTTGAGGTATTTCTTTACTCGAATACACCTTTTGGGCGTCTAGCACAGATTGTGTATCGCTATCAAGATCCATAATAATTGTCTTTATTTCTTCATAATGATTTGCATGAAAAATAGCAGCTTTCAACCACGTTCCCCATCGTGTGATTACTGGTTGAGGAGGAAGCGGAATACCGGGTAGATGTTGTTTGTAAAACTGAACTCTTAATGGAGCCTTTAAAAACACTTTCTTAACACTACTAATTAAAGTATTTACCAAGGCAAAATGGTTTCTTACTTCTTCTGCAACACAATTTAGCCCGTGCGCCAAGCAAATTGTGTGAATTAAATTTGGATAAAAGATTTTCAAGTGGCAAACTGCCTTCACCATGTATGGTGCGGCATCCGTTGAAAACAATAGAATTTTTCTGTTGGAATCGATTCCGGTAAGAAAAAGATTGCCAGTTCTTCCTGTATAAACCTTGTTATTGTCAAACTATTAGCCTTTTCCAACTGTTTGGACGAAATTAAATAAGATTTTGCTGGAACCGATACGTTAAGGATATCTATCATTAAATGAGCTGTGTATCGGCCCACACTATCAGTAGTTTCATCTGCGCATATGTAAAGGTAATTGTTTGATACAGCCTTCTTAATGCTACTCAATGTTTCTGTATAAATATGGTGAATATAATTTTTCTTAAGATGCTCTCGTCGGGAGTACTATATTTGCTGGTGTACTTTTGCAAAAATAACTTGACATTTAAATTGCTTATTTTATGTAGTCGAATATCTGCCGACACAAACATTACGCACAAATCTTCATTAAATTGTTCTTGTTCCGATTTTTGGTGGTTGATGGCAAACATTGCGGTAATGTTTGCTGACCCTTCTTCGCCAATTTCATCTTTGATAGTTTTGCAGCATGAGATGGAGTTTTAATATGCTGATCGACTTGAAACTTTCTCTCACTTATAACCTGCATAAAAAATATCACATCATCAGTTGTTTTCTTATAAAATAAGTGTTAGTAAAAGATAAAGCAGTAAAGAAAACTAACGTGTAAAGAGTTTGCGAAGCAATCGAAATAAATGACATTTAATAAAATAACCAACACAACGCTTCGACAAATAATTTTATTTTAAAATGATTTTTATTTAAAAATCATCAGCAGAATACGGAATATCAGATATTCCGTATTGTGCTGATGATATGCGAAAAATATGCATGAAATATACATCTCATTTTACTCATTTTTAAATAAAATTTTAAAATGAAATTATTTGTGGAAGCGTTGTATTGGTGATTTTGTTAAACATCGTTTAAAAACTATAGATTAATAAGAGGAAATAAACTTAAATTTTACTTACAATCTTGCTGCATGCTACGCAAAATACTTTTTCTCCATCCATAAGTAATTCTGAATAAGATGCAATCCATCCAGGCACAGTCGCTATTTTCGGTATTTTTGCTATTATAATTAATAACAACCCACAAGTTTACACTTCGAAAAACCAACGTAAAACGACGTTTAAAATAAATAAGATTGCTTTCGTATATGGGAATAAATTTCTCCGAATAACAAAGAAATACCTGTGCTCCTAATTTTCTGGTAAAATGTATTTTTGTATTTATTTAGAAGTTTCAGGGAATTAGCTTTTCCTTGAATTCTGTCCCAGTCTAGATGTATGGGGACAGCATTAATAAATTTTTGGAAGCGCTTATCGGAAAAGTATCGAGAAGAAGCTTTATAGAATGCTATTTTTAATTTAAAGAGGGCTATTTAACTCTTTTATTATTACAACCACGACATATTTTTAGTAATACCTATCCTATAATAAATTACCTCCAATAAATAAATGAATCTCGGATACTTCAAATATGCTGAATTACTACAAAATATGCAAATAATATACAAAATGCATATATTATGCAAATATGCAAATTTAAAAATTAATATTGTTGATTCCGTATTCATATAGTATGGGGTAAGACGTATTATGATCATTACAAACTATATAATTTAACGATTTTACGGAGAATTTTTATAATTTTAAAATATTTATAGGTTGGTCCGGGATTCATGATTGAATCAGATGCGGCAGAATCGACCTAAAGTGGGAATTGAAATAAACGGTTACTTAGGTTTTACGCTGATAGAATTTAAATGTCTGTTGAAGTTGTTGAAGGCTCTTGAAAATTTCGAGAGTATACCTATCAATTCTTCTGGTTGACAATCCGGAACATACGGGACAGATTCCTTTGGAAATTCGGCTGGAGAATTTTGAATACCTTTCGCATTGAATAATTCCTGGGCTACAAATGTAGGCCCAGAACGGGCGGTGAAGAAGTTGTCCTACGGTTGTTTATAGATGTTCCATGTGGAAATTGACATGGGTGTTGGCTGATCTTGCTTGTCGGGTTTCTTAAATACTTTAGAATTAGTAAAGAATGTTTGTTGAACCGGTTGAGATTGAATATTTGTCGGTCCTCTGGAGAAATAGCTTGATGTGTTATTATGCGCAAATGTGTTTCAATGCGCATTTGAAAATTGCGGATTTGGGGCGTAATGCATAGGTGTATTATGAATACGCTGAAATTGGTGCGAAGATTGTCGAGAGCCGTCGTTTGTACTATGTTTATGTATTGACACTACTATATCACATCGGTAAACTCCTCGATGACACGTGTTTCGTCAGCTTGAAGCAAGTATTATCACAACTGTATAAACCGAAGTGAACGAAAAATGTCTTTCCTTAACATCCTAAGCATGCATTTTACCCCATCTTTTTACCGTAACCGTGTATGTGGCGTAAACAAATATTTTGCCGCTCGAAGACGGCTAAAACGCCTGTCAGCTTTATAAATGCCCTTTTGTTACATACTTCAAGTGGGCGGTCAGGGGAAAAAATCCCTGCTAAACCGAAAGTTTCAACGTAAAGGTTTACAAGCATCGTTGTGTGAATAATTTGATTAATTCCCCGAAGAAATTGAAGTTAAAATATTAGTTAGCCTTGTATGAGCAATATTACTTACTTTCATTTAATTATAATAATCGGAATAAACTAGATTGAATCTGTCCCGCGTCCAGATTTAGAAGATTTATATTTCTGTGTATGTGTATCGCTTTATACGTATCAAGTTTTCGCTGTGAATCAACCTGTCTTATCAATTTTAAATTTTCCATTTTTATGTCGTGATTCGTGTCATGCGTATGTTTCGCGATACTTGACGAATCTATTCTGCCATAGCGATAAAGTGCCACACGTTCTCTAATGCGTGCAGCTGCGTCTCGACTGTCCTATACATGTTTTATCGCATTCAAGAACGTATTGTGTAAATTAGAAAATTATTCAAAACAAACTAACATAATTTTACTAACGATACTATACATACAAAATCGTTCTGTATTAAGTAATTTTATTTATGGAATAAATCTAATGATATATGAAAATTTTGTGAAAAACAACCCTCGTGTTCAGTATATAGATACACACAAACTACTAAGCGAATATAGATGTGTACCAAAACGGATACTTTTGAACAGAATTGGTAGACAAACTTTATGGCGAACTATTGCTGGTAGAATAACAAAAAACTTATTTAACAAGGGGAGGACACGACGTGTGGGCCACGGATTTCAAAGACCTTTTGGGATAAGAAAGTACTCGATGTCAGTAATCTATAAACCCCCTCTTTTGGCCGCCAACACTCAGCCGTCTTTGAGAGAAATCGGTTTGAAAAAGTTGCGCGCTTAATATACCGGTACCTCTGCACAAGATTTCGCCAAGGCTTCCTGGTTAAGAACCCGATTACCAACCGGGCCGCCCGTGTTCGATCCCCGGGAAAGTTTTATTCAATTTTTTTCTTCATTTATCGAAGCCTGTTTTTTCTTCAACAATGCTGTCAATTAACTTACACAATCAGAGAATATTTAAACGTTATTATTCATAATCATTCATCACTGACTGATGTCATGCATCGTTATTTGGTGTACAAAATAATTTTATCCTCAAATTTCTCATTCTTCAGTATTCGTGTTTACAAACAGAATAGTGAGTGAGTTGCCAATGGTTTGGTAAAAGAAGAAATGGAAGAAGACGCTGGATCTTCCACCAATACGGAAGTTGATTCCTGTGAGACTTCGTTAGATACAAATGACAACGCAGGGGCGAAGAAAACAGGCTTCGATAAGTGGAAAAAGAAATTGAAAAAACTTATTTGCCGGGAATCGAACACGGACGTCCGGTTGGTAATCGGGTTCTTAACCACGGAGCCACGCTGCCTTGGCGATAGCTTGTGCAAAGGTACCGGTATATTAAGCGCGTAACTTTTTCAAACCGATTTTTCTCAAAAACGGCCGAGTGTTGGCGGCCAAAAGGGCGGGGGGTCTACAGGTTACTGACATCGGGTACTTTCTTATTCCAAAAGGTCTTTCAAAATCCGTGACCCACACGTCGTGTCCTCCCCTTGTAAGTCTAAAATGGAAAATGACTACATTGTAAGGACAAATATAGTGTATATTGAATTAAATGATATACCTATCCATACTAAGAATCCTGTGCCGACAAGTAGAGGTAAAATTACTTCACTTCTGGATGAAGCAGAACGATGTTTTTGATCTACGGCGTAACATTGCGGAAAATAGTAGACTAATATTGTATGCAAACGTACAGTCGTTTAAAAACAAATATGATTATTTACAGATAATTTTACATGAAGAAAAGTTAGATATTTTGTGTTTTGCGGAGCATTGGTTCTCATCAGATATTCCACGGGAAATGATTTTTCCTGGTTTTGGTTTGGTGTCTGACTATTGTAGGACAGATCATGTCCATGGTGGAGTAATGATATTAGCTCGTAATGGTAAAACATATAGTAAAGTTGATTTGAGAGACTTATGTTGTGAGGTGGATTTTGAATGCTGTGGATGTCTTTTTAGAGACTCTGGACTGTTGTATGGTATTTTATTGGTGTATAGGTCCTCGGATGGTTGTTTGGAGGCGTTTTTTAAAATTTGACGGAAGCCGTATGTCGATATTTTAATATCGATGCAAACCGGGAGTGCGCCAACACAAAAACATTACTAAACATTTTTAGTTCGTTTGAGTTGTATGGTGATTTTAGCAAACCAACGCGCGTGTATACGAATAAAAATGGACAGACGACGGAATCAACTATTGACTATATGGTTACCAATATTCCGGAACATAAATGGCATTGTGATCTACGCGAGTTAAATATAGCCGATCACTTGGCTTGGACGGCGGAGTTTGTTTCTTTCGATGAAATTGTTTCTGATATTCCAACCTATCAAGGCCATAGACATCGTGACTTGTCGTCTAAAAGTCTGAATCAATTAGGATTTTATTTGACACAGCGTGATTGGAGTGAAATGAATGATAACTATGTTGATGTGAATGATTGTTATGATGAATTCATGGTGATGTTTCAATGGTATTACAATATGTACTGTCCTAGTGTTGAAGCGAATTTTAATGTTAAAGATAAACATAAATTACCCTGGAACCCCCAGAAATTAGGTAATAGGAATAAAGATGTCAAAAATTTATTCTGGCTAATGAGGCACTGTAATAGTTCGGATATTGTAAACGATTACAAAAATAAGAAACGTGAGTATAAAACGCAAATAATAGATACTAAACAAAATTTCTATCAATGTAAAATAAGCAGAGCTTGTTCGTCAACAAAAGAAATATGGAAATGTATAAATACGGAATTAGGGAGACATAGGAGAGGTAGGGAGGGGGCTGAAACTCAGCAACAGCGACACCACTTTAGCAGATATATCTGAAATATGTAATCACTTGCATATATTTTACAAGCAGTGCGCGGAACTGCTCTATAAATAAATTTTATAGTACTTATTATAACTGCTCATGTACCGTTATGCATACTATTCCGAATAGTATGGTATATATTGATGCTACGCCCGAGGAAATCATGAAAATAATTTCCGATTTAAAAATACAAAAATACAGAAATTGACGATATTCAGGTAGCAGCAGTCAAAACCGTCAGTGAAATCATAGCCGGTCCGTTATCGAAAATACTGAATCTTTCAGTACACACTGGTGTTTTTCCTTCCTCGTTGAAAGTATCAAAGGTTCATAAAAAAAATGACCCTACAATTTCATCAAACTATAGACCAATATCGTTGCAAAGCGTATTTTCAAAAATCTTTGAAACAGCAATTTTTGTAAGATTATCAGAGTATTCAAATAAATATGATTTACTTTCAACATTTCAACATGGCTTTCGAACGGCCAGGTCCACTGAGGTGGCAACGATTAACTTCTTTCAATACGTTAATGACGCACTTGGGACCGGTAAATACGTGGCACGGACTTTTTTGATCTCTCTCGCGCTTTTGATAGTCTAGAATTGGATTATATTCTCAATAAAATGTATCACTTAGGTATACGCGACCCATTATCGCAATGGACAAAATCATTTTTGAGCAATAGAAGATTAGTAATATCATTATCAGGTCACCAATCGGAAGAGGGCGCAACTGATACCGGAGTACCACAAGGATCCATTTTGGGTCCCTTACTGTTTTTTAATATTCGTAAACGATTTGCCGAACCATATAAAAGATGGTCTTATAGTAATGTATGCAGACCACACATCAATTGCTCTTTCCGCAAATAGCCAGGAGGATTTACAAAATCTGATACGATCCGTCATCGATCAATTTCTGTTATGGTGTGGAAGGGACAGATTGAGTGTTAATAGTGATAAGACGGTTTGTAGAGTACTTACTTGTGATGCTGATTTGAGTGATAATGTTTCCGATTCCACGGTATTTCTGGGAGTTACAGTTAATGATAGCATAACTTTTGAGGGTCATATTGACCCCTTATGCAAAAAATTAAACGGATCATATTACGCTGTATTAAATCCTAAATCAGCTTTAAATATTGAAGGTTCATTGAACATATACTATGCTCTAGTTTATTCCTCATTATTGTATAATGTCTTAATTTGGGGTCGTTTTCGGTAGAATGGAGGCGTGTTCTTATTGCGTAGAAACGGATTGTGCGTTTAATCCTTAGTATGGTGCCATCTCATACCTGTAAAGATTTGTTTCAGAGTTATAGGATTGTAACCTTTCCATGTATTTATATATATAAAGCAGCTCTGTACGTTAAAACAAATATATATAATTACGAACTACGAACACAATTACAACACAAGATCGACTAACATCATCCAATTGAAACACCATACCTCTAGTATATTTGAAAAATCTCTGGGCTATTTATTTGCCAAGATTTTTAATACTTTACCTGACAAGGTGAGAAATATTGAGTCTTCTAAAAGATTCAAAAAAGTACTTAAAGATTTCCTGTTAGAGAACGCCTTTTATTCGCTTCAGGACTACTTTGATTATAAGTAATACTGGCTATTATATTTTAGGACTGTGTTTTATTTCAAGCTAGATTGTTATTATGTCTTATACTATATGTGTTACATTTTGTATTATACTTTAACAATGTCTATACCTAATGTAAGGTCAATGACAATAAAAGAATATTATTATTATATTATTATATATCGAGCACACCTTCATATTTTGTTTCTCTAGAATATTACTAATCCCTTTTGAAATTCGATTTTATTATAAAACAATTGTGTGTTGAGGAGTTTACCGATGTAATATAGTGTCACTAAATTACACCACAGTCCTTGCAATCACTTTCATGTTTATGTATGTGATTCGGTTTGGCTCTGCGCACTTCTTATCACTACTAGGGCCGGCTTGGGAGTACATTGCACCCTTTGGTCCTCTGGTGAGACTGCTTCGCTGTCGCAGTCTGGGAGGCAGATGAAGTTGGTTAGTGATATACTAACGGGGGAGAAAACTTTTTCACCTGTAACAAATACAATAAATAAAAATCTCAAATATAAATATATCTGAAAATTATTTTGTGGGAATTGATGCTAGGCGGCAGATCTTCACTTTAGAGGGGGAAGGGTCGATCTTGGAGATCAATGACCATCTGGAAATAACGCAATGGTTTTTGCTGACGCGGGTTATTTCCCACGCGGAGTTTAGGAGTTTCGTCAGAAATTCACGTAGAGTCGGGCAGAAGCATGTTCTGGGCTCTAATGTCGCGATTTCAGGTTTGGTCGATGAGCTTTTGGAAGGTGAGTTTGCGGTCGAAGACGACATCGAGATATTTCACTTCGTAGCTCCAGGCGAGTTCGAAGTTCCCTATCTTGATCGGCTTGCCGGGGATTTGAAATCTAGCGAGAATCTAACCGCCACGCACCACTTAGATTCACTTACATTCAGACCCCAACGACAGGTCCAACTCAGGAAACCGTCAGTAGCGCTTTGGAGGCGTTTTCTGATCAGTGTGTTCATTTTGCAAGCTGTGTAGATGACCGTGTCATCTGTATAGCCTGCAATCACTGTGTTGAACTCTCGGGCGAGATCCGATATATGAATGGACAGGCCCAGAAGTGGTCGCTGGGGTCTTCTTGTTGTTCCGTCCACCAGACCGTCCACCGACCAGGGGCATCAGGGGAAGCGGGGTTGAGTGGAGTTCCGATGATGCCACACACCATCGTATCCACTTCTCTACGGAAATTTCTCTCGTTGTCGTCGATGGAGGTTGGGGCGGTCGGTCATTTTCTCCTCGGGGGTTTAGGCTTTCTTCACAAGGGTTTCTTAAGGCTGTGGATGACTTCCATAGGGAGTCAGCCTTCATCGTGAGAGACTCGACCTTGTCGTTCCAGGCTAGATTTTGAGGGCATCTCAGAGCTGCCGAGCATGATGATTCGTTCGGAGGTTATCAGCGGGGTTGAGGGTGCTTTGGGCACGTTTCTTGGTTTGTCGTCGTTCCCTAATTAGGCCCCTTAGATCGGATGGGGGTTGCTGGACGTGTATGGGGTGGGGTCTATGGAGGGTGCTTGAGTCGGGGCGGGATTTTTGCTCTTTTTCGTCGAAGGGGCGGCCTGGAAGCGGGCTAGAATCCTCGGTTTTTGGGAAAAATATTTTAGGCATTTTATCTTTACACGGCCTAGCCATCTTATGCGTTGTGCTCTAGCCACTGTTGTTATTTTAGGTTCCTTGTATATATTCTTCACCTCCTCGTTTATCCTTCGCCGCCATCCGTCCTCGGTGTTTATTCCCCCGTATATTGCTCTGAGAATTCTCCTCTCCCATCTTTCCACCTTTCCCTCATCCTCCTTCCTTAGCACCCACGTCTCGCACGCATACCTAACCGTTGGCCTAATTACCGTTTTGTATATTCTCTCCTTAGTTCTTCTTGATACAAATTTTGATTTCAGTAGTGGTCTTAACATCCCGAATTTCATACTTTCCTTTGTTATCCGAGCCTCTATCTCCGATTCTTCCTGGCGGTTTTCTTTAATCTTTACACCTAAGTAAATAAATTCTTCCACTGTTTCGAAGGTGAAACACTTTTCTTCTGTTTGTACTATTAATTGTATGTCTATATCATTTTGTGTGTCCCCCATTATCATGAATTTTGTGTTCCTTTGGTTAATTTCCAGCCCATAACTTTTTGATACATTTACTACTTTTGTTATGGTTCTTTGTAGTTCTCTTTTTGTTTTCGCTCATCATTTTTCATTATTGTTTCATCCATCTTAATCCTACTTTTTCTTATTACGGCCTCCAGAGCTAGATTAAATGTTGTTCTTGGATCTCCTTGTCTCAGTCCCTGCTCCACTGTGAATTCGCTAGACCTTTCCCCTCTCCATAGAATTTCATTTGTTGTTTGTTTTAAGGTCGCTTTGACTAAATTTATCAGTTTACTAGGTATCCTTAGCTCCTCCAAAGCCCGATACACCTGTTTTCTCCGTATCCGGTTATACGCCTGCTTATAGTCTACGAAGAGCACATATAACGTAGTTTCATATTTGTAACAGCTTGCTTGTATTTCCTTAAGGGCAGAAATTTGATCCACTACGATCTATTTCTCCTGAATCCTGCTTGGTACCCTCCCACAGTATTTTCTATAATTTCGTTTAATTTTGAACGCAAAATCTGTGCCAATATCTTATAATCTCAGGTGTAGGCTCCCGCGGTCAAAATCACAATGTGTATCTTGGTCTCCGGGTCGCAACCTCGTCTGGTTTGGCGTGATTGCCGACGTTTCGTCCACTGTTGCAAGATACATCTTCAAGGCTGCTCTTCGATGTTGATCGTGTTGCTGTCACTTGAAAACTGACCCGGACTCTGATTGGCGCTACTTACATAGATGGGAGACGTACCGCTGTCAGAACGCGGCTTTGAAGCAGTTTTTGATACGACGTGAGTGGGGGGAGGGAGTTCAATTTTACCGTGGAGAAGTGAATGCCAAGATGAATGTAACATATAACCCCCATCTCTGTTCAAATTGTGTGGACGTTTGTAAATTTCGATAGATTCACGGAATTTTCTAGGGAAAGAATGAGATTCACGTGACAGAAGTTTGGTGTCATTGAACCGGATTTGATGACCGGAATTTTGTTTTGTTTGTGTTCTGCCAGTGCTGAACCAGCTATACTTAGCAGCCTAGTGCAACGCTCATGTTCTGACACACGCACGCCAACTGATCGCTTTGTTTCGCCGATGTATATACTGCCGCACGAACACGGGATGCGGTATACACCTTGGGTTTGCAAGAGAGATAATTTGTCTTTGATGGAGCGCAAGACATCTGAGATTTTGGTGTGAGGTCTGAACACGGTTTTTATTTTGTTCCCATGGAGAACCTTGCCTATGCGATCTGTGATACCTTGAATATAGGGTAAGAAAGCGGTGCTGATGGTAGGCTCTGGTACAGCCCGTGGTTCGGGGTTGTAATGCCTGAATATGGTGCGATGTATATCACGACGTTTGTAGTCGTTTTCAATTAGGGTGTTACGTATGTGTTTGTGTTCTTTTTGGAGAGTTGTGGGTTCTGAAATTGAGAAAGTACGATTGACCAGAGTATTGATGATAGCTTGTTTGTGTGCGGGATGATGATGAGAGCTGTTACCGGGCCGAGCCTTTTGTCGATAGACGCGGCTAGCTTAGAGGGCCCCGGCAACAAATTCGACAAGATACGAGTCGGTCAGTGGTACTTTTCGGCGTTTGTTTTCTCGTTGAGCTACCTCCTCTTCGTAGTGGAGAGAAAGACGCAGTACTCGGGTAGAGTTTATTGTAAATATACGTAGTAATCAATATAAAATAGATAAAATAAAAATAAACATACAGGAAATAAAATAGAACTAAATTTACAGGTGGGAAACGTTTAAACCTACGTGTGAGTACTTACATGTGATGTGTAGTTGTGTGAATTCCATGGGTGGAATTGTATAAAGTAGCAAGTTGGTACGGCGTGTACTTGAGCAATGGGTCGATGCACAATCCACGGGTAGAAATGGTGGAAAAAGGTGTACAGTTGTGGTGTGATGCGTAAATCAATGGTTTAGCGCATGAAGAGGCGGTAGATGCAAAATATACGGATAAAAATAAGTGATAATGTGGTCAGATGCGTTGCAAATGTTTAAGTGTAGGAATTAATTTAGAAATACAACGGTAGATACAAATTCTACGGATAAAAATGTTTAAACAATACATACGTGTGTGGTGTTTGACTTAAAGAAACGGGTTAATAAATAAATGCAACCGTAGATACGAAATGTACAGATAGAAATTGTTTAAATTAAATATATATGCGGCGTAACGCCTAAAGAAATAAATTCACACATAAATACAACGTTAGATGTAAAATCTACGGATAGAAATTGTTTAAATTAAAAACATATGGGTCGTAACGCCTAAAAAGTAAATTGAGACATAACTACAACGGTAAATATAAAAGCTACCGCTAGAAATGGTTGGAATTACTTACATAAACTGTGCATGGCTTAAAGAAACGGGTTATTACATACATACAATGGTAGATTACTGCGGCGTAAATAAATACATGGATGATACATACAAATAAATAAACAATACGGTACAATAAACAATACAGACAACGGTAAAGGGTATACATATATAAGCGCCACGGTCACGGCTGGGTGCTGGCACCTTAGGTGAGCCCATGTGTTGCAGGCACCTGGGCCAAAGCTAACTGACCGGCACCCAACGCTAAGAACATCTGCTTATCACGAGCTAAAGTCTTGCGACCCCAGTAGCTCACATCGCCTGGGAAGGACGGCTACTCCCACGCCGTCCCGAAATAAAGGAGTATGAAAGAGTGTGATGTAGTCACGACAGAGTTGACAGGATGAAGATCCTCATGGTTCCTCTTGTTGGATGCAGGACGTCTCGAATACGTCGGACACGTCGTCGGGCCGGTGGTCGATCCGGATCTAACTTCGCCAACTCCTTTACCAGTCTGTGCCCAGAATCTTCGGCTCTTCGCCATGTGGACGCCGGCAAGGCGCGTAGATGGTCATTCAGCGCTGGAATTTCGAGGTCGGCTTGGATACGACCGTTGCGATGGGGCGTCGGACAGGATTCTGAGCGTCTTGTTCTGTAGCCTGGAAAGGGTGGCGACGTGAGTTGTCCGTTGTCCACACCAGCGCTGCGTAAGTCAGGATCGGTCGGAGGACGCCACAGTACAAAGTTCTCTTCGCCCTCAGGGGCAGCTTCCCCCTCCCCTCCCCCTCGGCACAGTAAAGGATAGAGGGTGCTCCTCGCGGCCAAACATTTAGCACTCACCGCCTGCACGTGCGGACGCCGTGTTAACTTGCTGTCAAGGATAAGGCCGAGATACTTGACAGTTGGGCTCCAGGGGATCCTGGTCCCGCCCACAGAGATGGTATCGTGGATGGGACGATGTCGTTTGGTGAATCTAATGGCTTCACATTTACTGTTATTCAGGATCATTCTCCACCTGGAAGCCCAATCCCCTAACTCGTCCGTCGTTGTTTGCAGGTGGCGGCAGACCAGGTCTTCTGATGCGGAGGTCGTGAAATAGGCCATATCATCTGCGTACACTGCCAGCTCCGTCCCCGGTATCTTGGGAATGTCATGAGTAAAGAGTTTAAGGAGATCCGGAGCCAGCAGTGACCCCTGAGGAACACCCGCCGTCGCGGTGTATATGGCCGATCTGACGGCTTTTCCTATGCGTACCCGAAAGGTACGGCCGGAGAGGTAAGAATGAATTAAACGCACCAGTGCTCCCCCAAACTCCAAGTGGACCATTTTATGTATGAGGCCGTCATGCCAAACGCATTCGAAGGCGTTTGCGAAGTCATAGAATACCGCCCCGGCGGTCTCTTTGTTCTCCATGCCTTCCCGGATGGCGTCGGTAAGTCGCCAAAGTTGGTAGTAGGTGCTGAGTCCCGCCGGATAGCCGAACTGCTCTTTCGGGAGGGAGTCAAGTTCCCAGATTTTCTCTCTTAATCTGGAGGGAATAATACTCTCGACCACCTTGCCAATAGATGACAGGAGACTGATGGGACGGTAATTCTGTGGGAATAAGGGATCTTTTCCCGCTTTCGGCAGCTTGACGACCTTGGCGTGTTTCCAGATCTCCGGGAAGTGTTCGTGGAGGAGCACCCTGTTGTGGACATCCTCTTCAAGGCCTCATTGCCAACCCCACCGGGATCCGGGGCTCTTTTAAGTTCGAGGCCCTGGATAATTGCCTCGGGCTCCGCCATCGTCGCTGGGGCCCAAGGTTGACCGGCCTTCAAGTGTGGTAGCGATTCGATGGTGGCCTCCACCCGCTCGTCCAAGGCCTCATAGTCACCCGGGATGGCCGTCTCCGTGTTGCTGATGTTTGCGAGATTTTCCGCGAAGAGGGTTGCCTTCTCCTCGGTGGTAAAAACGAGTCCACGCGGTCCATGTAAAGGGGGTAGCGGTCGGCCGTCCTATTCTTCTTGAGGGCCCTCGTGACTTTCCACAAGGAGCCATCCTCCGTCGCCAGGTCGACCACGAAGATCTCCCAGCGCTGGTTTCGAAGCTCTTCGAGAGAGCGGCGCAGACGATTCTTAAGGGCGTTTGCGGGAGCGACGCCGCCGCGATAAAGGGTCCTTTAGGCCAATCTGCCGGCCCGGCGCCTCTCGCGAATAAGCTCGCGGATATCCGGCGGTACGGAGAAGGCGTAACGTGGTTTGGAGATCCACGTAATTGCTGTTGACAGTGATGCTGTAGCCTCACGGGTGAACTTAGCGGCGGAGGCGTCAATGCTGATAGGAGACTACAGGGTAATCGTCCCATCCTAGCCGACCCTCCCCAGAACCGGGGACGGTAGCTCCATGATCTCTCCCCTCAACACGTAAGAAACGGTTGTGGTCCGATGAAAGATCGGAAAGGTTCTCGACCGTGACGCCAAGCGGGAAGCACTTGCTCAGCGCAAAGTCGAGAACGTCTGGTCTGGCGCCGGGTCGAAAAAACGTTGGTTGATTCTGGGAGTGGACGAGAACGTCCGCGCCCCGGAAGAAGGCAAAAGGCTGGTCCCGGAGCCGTTGGTCGTCCTGAACTCCCAGAATGGATGTTTACAGTTGTAATCTCCGTCCGCCGCCGGTATATGTATCTCATTCGAAGAGAACTTCTAAGTCTTGGACCACAAATTCCCGACTTGAGGGGGAGTAGACCGAGACGATCCTCACGGGTCCTACACTACGAAGAGGAATCCTCACCACGGCGGCCTCCAGGGAGCCCAGACCGGGCACACCAGTCCATTCGCACCTGATTGAATGTCGAATCATCACGGCGGTGCCGCCACCTCGACTGTCAAGCCGGTCGATCCTGTAGTGGACCAGGACTCCAGCTAGAGCCTCCTGTTGCCCACCCCGTGGGCATTCCAGGTGACAACCCGAATGTCGCCAGAGGAGGTAGATGGTGACGCACTCATCTTGGGACCGCAGAGTCGCGTAGAGGGAGAAACGTCTGCAAGAGACGGGCGGTTATATCCATCTGCATAAAGAGGTCCTGCAGCATCTACAATACGGAAACGACTTCGGGACCTCTGTTAATAACCTCTGCCACGTGCTCACGTTGGGAATCGGCCCCGGCTAGAGCGCGATACCTCCTCTGGGAAGACGCCGGCGTCCTGGCAGTCGTCGCCGGCGGCCTGGAAGTGCGCCGTTGAGGTGGATTCAGCGCCACCACCTGGAAGTATTGGCGACCTGGAGTCACTTCTCGCTCCCGCAGCCGGCCCGTGTACTGCCGGCTGCCGCACCAGAATCGGACAAGGCTTCGGGCATCTCGGACACCCACGCCAGCTGTCAGTGGATCCCTTCTGCGCAGGATCAAAAAGGCGAGAGGGTGCACCAAATGAAGGGTAGAAGATCGAACGCCTCTCGGCGTCGGCCTGACCCGGCCGGGCCACTCTAGGGTTAGGAACGGAGAAGGCTCCGTTTGCCACAGTATCAATGCGGTCCATGTCCATAGAGGCCGCTGGAGCGCCCGACGTCGACGCGCGCTTCTTCTTCTTCACCGTCTCGAAACCATCGTCGTGGACCATGGCTGTAGTGACCACCGTCTCCGGAGACCAATATCTCCTGTTTGTGCCCCTGCGAGATGGGGCGACGACAACTGACATCACAGAAACTCTTCCCGAAATAGGGAGATGGATCCCCTATCACTCTCGGCGCGGACACCCTTAGGACAAGGAGAGGGGCCGCCAACGTCGTCCATTTCAAAACGGATGTCTCGACTGGCTGGATGTTTGCAACTCTTTCAAGCACCACCTGAAGCCCTTTGATGAGCTCAATTAGCTTACTCGTAGAGAGGTGCAACAAGTCCCTGAGAACGGGGCTGGACCGCGCCGGAGTTGGAGTATCCTCCGCCAGAGCGGCGGCAGGAAGATCGTCGGCATCGCCGTTCGGCTCCGGAGACTGCGGAAGGCATAAGAACATAAGACGACGATCTCTTAGGAGGTTTTCGGTACATGCTTACAGTATTTATTAATATACCGGCTTAGTAACAAAAAAATATTTTCTTTTTATTTTTTTATAGGCCAATATACCAAGAAAAGTATAAGCCACAAAAAGAGTGTATAAATAAAATTTCGGGGTGTAGAATGCCCTGAAAAGGTCACAAATACGAACCAGGTAGAGGGGGCTTAATCCCTCGCCCTTTCTAATCACACACGACAATCAACACAGATGCAGGTATAAATAAAAAATAAATACATATATACAATTAAAATCTTAGAAATAGGAGAGAAGTACCTCTTTTTCTATTCAGTCACTTATGCTTAATACTTTTTCTCTTTTTGGATACTCGTTTTTATATTCCCCTTTTATATTTTTTTCACAACTTTTTGGATTTTGTATTTTTTCAACTTTCTTTTTTGATTTCTTCACTTTCTCTTACTTTCACTAACCCAGAAGCGTTTGGCCTGTGTGGAGCGTCCCTTCTTATACGGGTTAGGCTGGTCGCCCTCGTCAAAATTATTTTCCTGAAGACAGAAAGAGTCGTTAATGAGGAAAAATATCGTCGACGGAACGGCGAGTGAATCATCGTCCGAGATGTGCGGGCGAGAGCACCACGCTCAATCCCACTCTTAATGAAAGAGTGGGATGGATTCCGAGTAGTCAGGCGGTCAAGGTCGTTCTGGCTCACCTGACCGAGCGGCGTTGGGAAGCAGCAGTTGCGCGCACACCGGAGAAGGGTAGGGAGGCTACTAACCACTGCTTTCGTGCAGTGCTGCCTCCCACTTTATACACAGTCACTATTTTGTTCGCCCCCGCGCAAGGCGGCGGTTGCTCACCTATCGGGAGAAACTTTTTTTCTTTTTTGATTTTTAATTATTGTTTTATTTGACGGTACTTTCACATTTTTTCCTTTTTACTATTTTTATCTTACCTTTTTCTTTTTAATTATCGCTCACTTTTTTCTCGCTCATCAACCACACTCTCACTCTCGCACAACTTTCACTTTCTCCGCTTAAATCGTTGGATATATAAAGCCCTTAGCGAACGAACGATCATCGCTTCTGGGATATATTTTTTTCTTTTGTTATTTCCTCTTTCCATCCAACGCTCAAGGCGGCCCTCTCTTTTCCTATGGTCTATGGTCGCGAACGTTTACAGAGGCCCAGGAACTATCCTATACCCCTTCCGACTGTGGAGGAACCCACCCGACCATCCAACTGCTCGATCCACCTTCAGCTTTGGTGGGGCTTGTTATCCTCGACGGTGGTGACTACGTACCCTCCCGGCGGGGAGATGCCCCTTGTGGGGGCGGAGGGATGGCGATGGATCTGGGACGTTTGTATTCCCAGGGACGGTTAGGGTCGTAGTCAGAGGCTTCGGTGACGACCGGGTTGGGGTGTTCCTGGACTCTGTTGAAGACGGAAGTGGAGGTACGACGGATGAAGTTCTGAAGAGGTTCTAGTCCGGAATCGTTGTGGATAGTCTCGTTCCTGACATACCAAGGAGCACGCAGAGCCATGCGGAGCGCCCGGTTTTGAACGGTCTGAAGGTTTTTCATGTGACAGTTCGCCGCAGTCGCCCAGACGGCAGACGCATAAGTCATGGTAGGTCTGACGATCGCCTTGTAGTGCTGAATCTTGCGTGCAGGATCCAACTTACTTCGGCGATTCATCGTTCCGTACATGACCGCAGACATCTGTCCTGCGCGACTGATCGCGGACCGCACATGCGAGCCCCACGTTAGCCGGGCGTCCATTATGACTCCAAGATACTTGACCTCGGAACGCCATGGGACGATTCCCCCTGGACGGTAAGTTATGTCGGCGGACCGTATACCCGCCGACGACGACAAGTCCGCGAGAAGAGCACCGCCGTGCTTTTCCCCGGATTGATCGCTATTCTCCATTCGTCGTACCACGAACCTAACTGCTCCAGGTAATCTTGAAGACGACCTTCAACGATTTCGAGACTTCTGGAGCGGGAGAAGAGACACACATCATCCGCGTACATTGCAAGATGAACGTGTGGAACGGTGGCGATGTCGCTCTTGTCGAGATTGAAGAGGAGGGGGACAGAACAGAACCTTGGGGGACACCTGACGACATGGTCCTTGGGCGAGAACGATGGTCTTGAAGTTTTACCCGGAAACTTCTTTGGCGGAGAAAAGAGGAAATGAGGCGAAGATAACCAATAGAGATGCCGGCCCTGTGCATCTTGTAGATTAAGCCCTTGTGCCAAACCTTGTCGAAAGCTTTCGAGGCGTCGAGGAACACGGCGCCGGTGAATTCGTGGTTATTGAATCCACCCTTGACGTGTTCCACGAGACGGACTCTCTTTTCTGCGAAAACGCCAGGTTTATGTACAATTAAATAAAAACAAATTCCGCACGGAATTTGTTAAAGGGGCAGGGCCTGATTGAATTATTGGGAAGTTACAAATATATGTGCCATGACTGCCGATTGAGCTCGGACCGTATACCTCGAGAATACATGGGAAAGGTGAAGGGAGCCTATTAAGGGCTTAAGTATGCTGGTTTTAAATAATTGTAACTATTCTAACTTAAATTTATCCAGCCGAATCAAAGATATCGGCCGGTTTATCGGACGGTTGCGTACCGATCGTGAATGTTCGGTGCCCAACTTTGGCGGGCCGAAACTTCTAGAAGTGGTGCCGAAAGTGCGAAAGCGGCTCGGTGACGGCCTTAGTTAAAGTTTCCTTATCCTAATGTAGTTTACATTAATGAAATCCACCCGGCCGATTCGCAGATATCGCTGTTTTTGCAACGGTCGGTTTGCCGTAGCCGATGGGAATCATTCGGCTTTTCGTCGGGTTCAGACGTTTCCCGTGCATTACAGACGATATCCGCCGTTTCGACCGTTTTTTTGGCAAACTTGCCATGGATGAATTTGTGCAAAATCTGAATGTGCTATAGGCCACATTCTATAGCATCATTATGTAAAAAGCAAGTAAAATTTCATCCGGCCGATCGTCCGTAAATGCACGCCGAAATTTGGGCATCGTTTCGCCGGCTTATTCTAAACTTAACTAACGCTCTACTATGGTGAGTACATAAGAGTTATTAAAAGGGAATTTGTAACCTGCCCATCAACAAATAACGTCTTATTATAACCTCTCGTAGAGGTTCCTCCTCTACGTGGTGGAGAGAAAGATGCAGTACTCGGGTGAAGTTTATTAGCATTATACGTGGTAATAAATAAATAACATAAAATACATTAGAGGTAAATTCTACGGATAGGAATTGTTTAAATTAAATGCATATGCGATGTCACGCCTGAATAAATAAATTGACACATAAATACAACATTAGAGGTAAATGCTACGGATAGAATTGTTTAAGTTAAATGCATATGCCGCGTAACGCCTGAATAAATAAACTGACACACAAGTACAACGGTAAACGTGAAAGCCATGGTTAGAAATGGTTGAAATTACTTACATACACGTTGTTTGGCTTAAAGAAACCGATTATTACATACATATAGTGGTAAATGCGAAATTTTACGGATAGAAATTGCTTAAATTACCAGATAGATACAAACCAAGATATACAATATCTTATAAGTTTTTTTCATCTAGGGTTAAACCCCTTCTTATATATTGGGTATGTTTCGGCCTTCATTCAGTCCTCCGGTATTCTTTCCTCCTCCCAAATTTTCCTAATGAGTATGTATATTTGCTCTTGTAATAGCTCTCCTCCTGCGTTAATAATTTCCTCCGTGATTTTCGATGCTCCTGGGCTCTTATTATTTTTCTGGCTTTTGATTCTTCTCTGGACGGTACCTCTACTATCATTTCATTTCGGTCTACCTCCTTCCTTTATACTGTTCCTGCTCCTCCTCACCATTTAGTACCTGCCGAAAGTAGTCTTTCCATTTTTCAAGGACCTCTGTCGCTTCTGTTATTAGCCTTCCCCCTTGTCTTTGATCTTTCTTCACTTCTTGGTAAAACGACCTTATTTCTTTTTTAAGTTGTCTTCAATACTCTTTAAATTTAATTATTTTATTTCAAAGTAGTCTCTTTTCTTCTTTCTACATATTTTTCTTTTTGCTTCTCTGTACTTAGCTACATTGTTTTGGTTCTCAGTCGTTAACAAATTCTGTCTAGCTCTTCTCACCTTCTCCATAGTACTTTCACATTGTTCGTCAAACCACTCTTTTCTCTTTTTCTTTTCATCCTTTACCCTGACCAGTTTGTTTGCTGTTTCTATCGTCTCTCGAATATTTTTCCATAAATACTCAATGTCCATATTTTCTGCGTTTGTGTTAAGATGCTTCTCTACTTCCTCTTTGTATTTATTTTTGGCCTCTTTATTTTTTACTAGCAAGGATTCACTTCTTCCTCTCCTTTCCCTGGGCCTTATTTTCTTTCTTTTTTCCCAATTCTTGCACAATTGAGCCTTACAAACAACTCTGACTAAATAGTGGTCCGAGTCACCTTTTGCTCCTCTCTTTGACTCTATTCTTTTATATACTGCATTCCGCCCTACTAACACGTGATTGATTTGATTTACGGTTTTATCATCCGGCGACTTCCATGTTCCCTTATAGATATTCTTCCGTATCAACTGAATGCTTCGCACCACCATCCTCCTCTCCGCTGCAAAACAAATTAATCTATGGCCGTTATTATTTGCAATTGAGTGGCTGCTATGCTCACCTACATTGGTTTTATAAGAGTTTTCCCTTTCTATCTTTGCATTGCAATCTTCCATAATGATCTTTAGTTCATATTTTGGTATTTTCTCATATTGCTTATCCAATCGTAGAATAGGTATTTTTCTCTTCTTCAGCTTCTTCTGTGGGGGCGTGCACATTTATCACAGTGATATGTCTTTTTCTTCCTTTAATTCTTAGGACACACAATCCGATACAGGGTCGAATGCCATTACTCTTCCGCTTAATTCTTCGTTTACCATAAAAGCGGTCCCTAGCATCCTATTCCGTTCTCCACTCATAAAAAGGATACCCCATCAATGTTAGTAATATCCGTTCTCAATTATTTTATTTCTTGTATTGCTAACACTTCGACTTTATATTTTTCCATTTTCCTGACTAGTTGTTTTAATTTTCCCGTGTCGAAAGTCCCTCTTCAATTCCAGGTTGCTATGGTTAGCGTTTTCTTTTTCCTCCATTTTCCATTAACCTCGCCTTTGTCGTTGCCGCAATCGTTTTCTTATTTTCTGCGTCTATTTATTTTTTGATGCTGGTGATGCTTTTCCTGCTTTCACAAATTTAACTAGATTGTTATCTCAGCACCATGTTCCACCATTTATCATTAATTTTTGAAATCCGATCTTCACATTCTTTCCCTCTGCCCTTGCCTTAGAAGCTCTTTTCCTTGTTTTTGCCTGTAGCTCCTGTTCCTTTTTCGTCATATCATCATTTATATATACTTGCATATCCCTTATTTTCCTGAGCTTTCTTTTATTGCTCATTAGCAGCTGTTTATCCGTTCAGTTATGTTCTTGCTTCCTATTTTCCTAACTCTTTTATCTTCATTTCTAACTGCATAGTTCTTTTGAGAAAACTCTCCATGTTTTCTTTCAATAGATTTTGGTCTTGTGTATTGATCTCCATTCCCTGTACTATTACGTTGTTACGTCTTTTCTCTTTTCGGATTTTATCTAGTTCCTCTTCCATTGCTACTATCTTCCGTTTTAGTACCTCATTTTCCTCTTTAATTTTGTCGTTGTGTTTCTTCAGCTCCTGCATTTCCACTCTATATTGCTTTTGCTCTCCTCTGCTGTTCGATAGCAATCTCAATACCTTATCAAGTTTGTCTTCATTTGTCTCCATCTTCCTTGTTGGAGTTCTTACCGTTTTCTTGGACCTTCAGAGGCTCTCTTCTTCCTGGCGTGGCCTCTTTTTCGAGCTATCGTCGGTGCAATATTCGTCACCCTCCATTCAACGTTTAAAGGCTGTCTTTTATTTTAAGTTAACTAGATAATTTTTGTACTGTTGGGTTGTGTCGGTGACACTCACCTGTCCTTGGCTAATCCGCTTATTAATCTATATCCCCGTCTCTTTACGCACCTTCTATATTACAGTTGTTCACTCTTGCTTTTATTTAAATACGGCTCTGTTACGTTGGTTGCCTATTTGTTTACCCCTACGTAAGGAACACAACCGAATCAATTTCTCGGAGGTTATGTTCCTACTAGTGCTTACTTCTTTTTAGTTAATATTTCTAATTCCACTTGTTAAAACTAATGCTTCTTTCACGAACTTACTAATTTGAGGTACTATTCACTGACTGCTCCCACTCTCCGCAGTAAATATTAAATGCAGCCTTAATATTTGGGTTATACTTCGTAGCTCTGCAAGAGCGTGTTCGCAGTTTCACATTATACAGTAAGTTTGCTAATCTGAATTAACTTATGTACATGTTTACATGACAGTTATGCCACCATGTTTAAGATGGTCCATCTGGGATTTGTGGGAGGACTGACGCGCCTAATAGCATCGTACCTCTCCGGCTGCACCTTTCAAATGCGGATTGGAAAAGGCATCAAATTAGTCCTATACACCGCAACGGCGGGTGTTCCTCAAGGCTCGCTGCTAGCTCCTGGTTTATTTACTGGTTTATTTACTACTATTCATCTACGACATATCCAGGACACCGCGGACGGAGCTAGCAGGTTACGCAGACGATACTGCGTACTACACATCGTCTAGAGCCGAGAATTTGATATGTCACCACTTGCAGACAGCGACGGAAGAACTCGAGGATTTAGCTTCTGAGTGGAGCAGGAATGCGTTTCACAAACCGTATACGCTGCATCCATGACACCATTTCCGTGGATGGAACAATAATCTCTTGCAGCCCAGGCACCAGATACCCTGGAGTTATGTTGTACAGGCGGCTCATCTCGCGTCCACAGGTGCAAGCGTTGAGGAACACCCTATACCCACTGCTGTGCCGGGGAGGGAAACTGCTACGTAAGACAAAGAAGATTTCATACTGCTCCGTACGGCACAACGTATGCAACTCTGGTTTGGACGACGGCTGCCCCAACACACGTCGCCAAGGGTGGCTAGGTTACAGAATAAAAAGTTCCGCATGATGGTCGGCGCCCTATGGTGTATGAGGAATGACCTGGATATCCCTCCCCTTACGAAATATCTAAGTACCATGTCGGCGGCGTCTACATGACGAAGAGCGGGGCGTTCCGTAGATCGACTAGTCAAAGAGGTGGTGACATACATCTGATCACCCACCTCGAGGTGATCTTGCATTTTTTAAAACATTTACTGTAAACAAGCTATTCGGTCAATTTCTAAGATGCCACTATTTTCACAAATGTCAAATTTTACGAAAATAGTAATGACACACCTCAATAGCGCCAACTAGTGGTCGTTTCTAGAAACATTATAGGCGTCCCGCGTATACATATTAGGTATTGGTACTTGGTGTTACTGGTCATATTGATATCGTCGCCTCAGAGAATCGAAACCGTTGATTGGTACGTACATAACCTTTTAGTTGCCGCATGTCAAGCCGCAACTGATGTCTCATTGTTAATAATAATAATAATAATAATAATAATAATCTTTATTGTCCAACAAATTACAATTCAATTACAGGACAATTAATGAAATTACAATAAGCAAACCGGTATAACCCTACAACAATACAGTAATTCCAGAAGAGTATTTTTAAGACATCTGCAATTCCTAATAATGAAACCCAACATTCTTCTAGTCGATGCAGTAATTACATCCATGTGATGATTAAAATTAAGTGTAGGATCAAACCAAACACCCAATACCTTGACTAACGCACACCTCTCCAACTGATTCTCACCAATACAATAAGGGAAAGAAACCGGAACGGTCCTGCGTGTAAATGATATTGTTTTACATTAAGATATATTTAGGGGTAGATTATTAGATTCACACCACAAAGCAATATTATCCAAGTCAGCCTGGAGGCCAAGGCAGTCCGATACTGATGAGATTTCTCGAAACACTTTAAGATCGTCGGCAAACAGCAACTTATTTGAGTTAATTACAGTTGTAATGTCATTAATAAAAATATTGAACAGCAAAGGACCCAAATTTGAGCCCTGAGGTACTCCTGACAGTGCTTGAAATGATCCCGACGAGTAGCCATTGTAGAATACATATTGTGGTCTACTCGTTAAGTATGACTTAAAAACGAACCAAATCTTCACTAAATCCAAAAGCCATCAGTTTTCTAAGCAATGCTGCATGACTAATACGGTCGAATGCTTTAGAAAAGTCAGTATAAATACTATCTACTTGGCCACCAGCGTCAAGTGAGCTTGCCACAAATTGTTTAAAACAAGGCAAGTTTGACACGGTCGATCGTTTCGCCATAAAACCATGTTGATGAGGAGAAATATGATGAATCATTATAGGAAAAATATGTGAATACATAATTAATTCCAACAACATAGCGAAATTAGAAAGAATAGCGACAGGTCTGTAGTTCACCACATTACTCACATCATCGTTTTTGTGTATCGGAGTAATCCTTGCCACTTTCCAGATGTCAGGAAAGGTCAACGATGTAAGGGCTAAGTTAAATAATTTTGTCAAAGGAATCGCAAATATGTATTTACGGTCCTTAACCAAAAAAGCGGGAACCTGATCGTGGCCAGATATTAAACTATCTTTAAGTTTTTGGTAAATTCAATTACTGTAGCCGCAGAGATAGGACCCATATTTATGTTATGCGAGCTGTTTCCAATCTGTGGGTCAATTGATACATCAGACTCTGAATTAATAGATGTGGTATAAACCGAACTGAAGTATTCACCAAACAAATTAACAATAGAAATAGGATCATATAGATGTATATTGTTGAAAGTCATGTTTCCCGGAATCCTAGACGACCGCTTCTTGTGGTGGATAAAAGTCCAGAACTGCTTAGGATCAAGACAGAAACTATTTCCAATATTTACTAAGTATGCAGAAAAAGCTTCCCTACTCTGCTTTTTAGTAAGAGACCGGAGGCGCTTAAAATTGGCTAATGAAATAGAACAATTAAACCGTTTATACTTTTTATGATATTTTTCCTTTAATTTGATATTATAAATTAACTGCGGTGTAAACCATTTCGGATAGTGCTCACGAGACTGCCTTGTTAGAGGAATATGTTTGTCAAAAACTTCATAGAACACCCGATAAAAGGAATCGCAAGCTGCGTTGACATCCACGAAATCGTTCAGAAAGTCCCAATTAATACTCTGTAATGATGCATAGAGCGCTGGAAAATCTGCTTTACGGTTATTTAAGTTATAAGTTTTGCTATAATTAGGAAAGTTAAAAAGTTAAAATTGGTGGCAGACTTGCAGTCTACTGAAAAATCAAAAGACAGTGCGGGATGGTTAACATCCTCTGGAATCAGTGGAGAGCTATCTCGTTGAACATCACAAGGAATAGCCGAAATAAGTAAGTCTAAAATTCTACCGTTTACATTAAAAACAGTGTTAGATTGATTGAAGTTGGTCAAATCCAAGAACGATTTCAATATACGTGATTTGGAATCTTGAGCATCCTGTAGTATTAAGTTCGAACAATTAAAGTCCCCGAGAATTAGAACATTTTGGTAACCTCTTACCAATTGCTCAAGCGACTCCATGAAGCTCTCAAAAATATTTATCGAAATATCTGGAGGTATGTAGATGGCAAACCAGTAAATAGTCTTACAATCAATTGTACATTTACATGCAACAATATCGATTAAAGGAAAATCATTTGAAATACTGGTCGTGTCCACTATAAAAGCATGAAAACGGTTATTATACGCGAACAAAACTACACCACCTCTGACACGGCCAGTTGCATCGAAGTTACGGTCAGTTCGAATCACAGAAAAAGATTCAGGAAAAAAAATCAGCACTATTCACTTCCTCTGATAACCAAGTCTCTGTAAGAAAAATTAAGTCATACGATGAAACACTGATAGACGCATAGAATTCCTGAGCTTTGGTTCTTATGCCATGGCAATTTTGATAATAACAATGAAGATTAGTGGACAGAGCGTTGAATTTGTTGGACGATTCTAGGTTAAAGCGACAATTCTTGGGATACCCCTGACGTATTTAATTTTCAATTCTTCTCCATTACTTCTAGAGTTCAACTCTTCTTTAACCTCACGAAAATATTTGATCTGACGCGGTGTACGATCTAATGACACGCGAATGCCATTAAAGTCAGTGTTGCTTTTAAGAAGCTTAGATCTGTGAATAACATCATGAACCAACTGCTCACTATCAAGCGCAACTCTAACCGATCTAGGCTTATGATTGGAACTGTCAAATCTACTCAATCGCACAGGAGAAGCATTAAATTCAATGGAAAGATGTTTTAACAAATTATTAACCACTTCATCGTCATTAGTACGACGATCGGCTTTTGATTTAGACGATTTTTCGTTAATTCCGTAGATAATCAGATTGGATTTCCTTTTGTCTCGTTCACGAATCTCCTGAATAACCTCCTCAAACGCGTCACCATCGAGTCCAGTCGATGAAGAAGGAGATTTCTGATTTCTTAACTCCGACAATTCCTCTTTAAGTGCAAAGATAGCAGCCTTCAAATCGTTCAAGTCATTACCCAAACTAGAACAAGTGCTACATGTCGCATAATGCGTATTTCAGACACAGTAAGCTCCACACAAGAATAGTTAAATAATTTTTTACAGACACAGCAAGCAACGCTTTTGTGCTCCTCCACCACAGTGTTACAACAAACACAGGTTACAGATAATGTAGGTGCCATGACTAACAGAATAGAATAATCAATTATATAAGGAATATCTAACAAGGACACTCTTTTTCACAGAACGGGGCCTGTCGTACTGACTAACAAAAATAAACGAGAGGGCCGCGGTAAGGTAATTAAAGGTTTAAACAAAGGAAGAGGAATAGAGAGAGAACGTAGACATCTCGATTAGTGCGCGAATGATAAAAAGGGGACGTAAATAATTTCTACAAAGTAACAAAAATATATGTTAACTAAAGAAGAGACACAAGAAATACACAGGCGTAGGAAAAATTCTACCATAAGCAGAACAGTTTAACCGACTAAATGAACTTACCACAAGAATAATATGGTAATTAACAATCAGCTAACGGTGAGCAAAACACTAATAGATAGAGGAAAATTTACACTATCAGATAATACAGTTTGAAATTTGAATAGTAAAAATAAATTGGTAGAATACAACGATTTTACGAGAGCTGCAAACTATGTACGTACTCACGAAACGATCGAAGTGAAACGCTAATGTAGCTTTGATTTAAATCCAAATGATCTTTTGCTCTAAAATATAATAATGTATGTTTTAAGGTCGGTGTGAAGGGGCTTAATACGTTTCTGAATTACTATCTTCTGAATACAAAAACTATCACCTCGTGCAAAGATGTATGGAAGCTAAGTAAAAGTATTTTTAAAAACAATAAATGCCTATTGTATGTTCTGTTTTTCTTTAAATATTTTCTCGAAATTTTTCGTTGTACTTTTTAAACGAATTTAAATTACGCATTGTCTTTTTTGTTTTTCTCCACTGAGAATGACAACTTATTGTTAGTTGTGGAAATATGTCAAATATCTCACAGGGAAATGTTTTCCAAAATATCACAGAAATTAATGAAAATGTTTTGGAAACTTGAGTTTAAGTTTATACATACCGGGGTTAAAAATATTGTAAATTGTCTCTGCCACAACGTATTTAAAGAAGTCTTATTATAGCACTGCATAATGTACACATGTATAGTGATTCTATATACATGTTCTATTCGTATTTTTCGTTTTAATATGTATCTATTAAAAAATATTTTTCTTTTCCAGGCAAATCCAGCCGTTAAGTCTGCTGTAAAAACGGTACGTCGCACTTTTTATACTTCTTAGTAATACCTGATTATCTAATAGATACTTTAATTGCCGAATACAAACCGTGATACTAGTATAAAAAATATATGCAACCAACGACGTTTGCGTAGCGCAGTTGGTCCTTAGCGCAAACGCGTCGTACCTGATAGACATACAAAGAAGTCGCTTGTGCACTCTCATGAGACAGAGAGATTTTAAGTGATTATAAGAGTTTGTTACAAAATTGAATGACGTGAATCATTAAGTAGTGTAAATTGTACTGACGCTGTCACTCCTCCGAATTTTATTGTTCAATAATTTATTAATGACAACTTATCATTGAATAATAAAATTCCGAGGAGTGACAGTGTCAGTCCGATTTATACTACTTAATGATAACACGTCATCCACCTTTTAACTAACTCATAATACTTGTTACATGTTCATTTATTTTATGTTAACCATAATAGATATTATAGCGACTAGTTGATAATACTAATAGTTATTGCTTATCGCGGTTTATGAAAACTAGAGCTCCAAAACCATAGAAACGTTAGTTGTAATAATACAGTGATAACTTTTAACATAGCTTTGATAAACTTGTTCATAATGCAGTCGTACATACAATAATATTCAAGCGTTCAAACAATTTACTGTGATTGACGTTTCGCCATTCGGTGTCTGCATGGACATCCCGGAAAAGCACGCCGCTGGGATGGTTGAAATGATTGGCTGCTGCCCAGTTGTTTGCAGGCAACTAGTACTATATGAAATCGGAAATATTATGTAGCTCCAGTATAGCCCAGGCCAGGGAATCTCATAGCTATTTAAACATAGACCTTACAGTACATGGACTGCTACTCCTCCTATGCTTCCCGGCGAAAGCGAGTGGAACCAACATAGGAGCGGTGAGGGAGACCAGTATGACGTAGTCACGTCTGCCCGTATCGATGCGCCGAGCGCGCCGGCACACCAACCGCGTATCATAAAATATATGGTCCCGTTGAAAAAGAAAATTGGAAAACCGTAATTTTTAGATAGCTAAGTTTAGTCAATGGTTTTTAGCTAGTTAAGTTAATTATTATTTGAGTTAAGTCTATTGTAGTATCATTTCACTTACTTTAGTTAAGTTTAGATTATTTTATTTGAGTTTAGTATAGCTTACAATTAGTTTGGTTCAGGAAAATCTATGGTGCTGTTGGAAAAATAAAATCAAAAAATGTTAGTATTTAATTTGAATGTATAATTATACATACATGAAAAAATACAGTGGAGTTGTTGGTGCTTAAATAGAACAATTTTGGTGTGACAGTGTCTTAGATGTTTGTCAATTTTACTTTTTTGTTTTCTTCGTGGTGCATGCGAACTGTAATATATGATTTTGCGACGAACTGTACAAGAGAGCGGTAATATTCTTGATTTTCGTGAAAATTGTCGATTACCGTAACGAAAGGATCAAGGTTATATAATTTAATACCTGTGGTAAAATATATTCCTTGCACTTTACTATCCGCTATATGGCCACAAATTAGGAAATAGCGGAATACTCAACCATATTTCTCACTTCTTCGAACACAGCAATAGCACATCAATATTCAACAATGGGACAGCTCCGACGTTCCGAGACGTATAAGATTGTCATGAATCGGCTAGCGCGTAATCGGACGCGACTACGTCATACTGGTGTCTCATGTTGGTGCCGCCTTTTCGCTTGAAGTAGCAGTCCATGTGCTATAAGGTCTATGTATTTAAACGGTATTCTAGTCCCTCTACCTGAGTGTCAATAGTACTGATAAGTGCGCGAGATTTGAAATAGTTTGTAGGTAGGCATGGGAATTTCTTTTTTGTTTAATGGTTGTCTGACATGTAAGTTTCAGCAACATTAATTACTGAAATTCTATATAAACTAACTGCTAGAAAACCAATAAGCATGATACATATAATGACAAAAATAGCAATATATTTAAGAGAAATAAAAACCGGAAACATTAAAACGAAACGTATTTATTACATAATAATAATAGCATATATAATAGCAATAGTTGAAGGCAATTGAAGCAAAAAGAATTTGTATAATTCGGTATAATATTGGAATTGAACTTTAGATACATGAAATACAGAAACTAAATATCTACAATTAAAATTAGTAAAATCCACAAATTGAAAAATAAGTATACCAGTTATAGTGGCGTGCGGTATTATATCTTGGATTTGACTTAGCACATATTATTGATTTCCCAGGCCGACAAAAAAATTGACGGTAGTGTGTCCAACGACTACGGTCCAGCCACCCATTATTATAGCACGAAATTAAACGCAGAAACGCATATTCACAAACTGATTGCGTCTTGGGCGCAAAATGTGCCGCACCAACCTACATGGACTCAGATGGAGATATATACACAAATAAGATTAAACAAAATGTAAATATAGAAAAAACAACTAGATATAAATATACAGTTACAAATACCAATACAAATAATATATAAATGTACATATATATATATATATATATATATACATTTATATAATTATCGTTGATGTGGAGAATTTTTCTTGTTATTATATATATAAAATGTATATATATATATATTTCGTGACCTTTTTATACTTATCTTATATGATAGATCTCTACCACTAATAGGTCAATAAAACAAGGCTGGTTTGAACGATAGTTATATTTTCAGAACGTTTACATTCGTTTTCGGAACACCTTCGTCAGTGAAAATATAACTAGATAAATATATAAACAAACATTTGTTTTTTATTTGGGAACTATCAACAAAATAACTAATGACTAGGATTTCTTGATATAGAGGATGTGTAACCAACTTTTATATATATATAAATTATAAAAACTAAATTAATGTGTAAACATACATGCAAATTAAGTAAAACCTTATATCAAAAAATCTTTGTCGAAACCTTAACAATTCTGTTCAAGGACTAGGGAAAACCCTAATTTAAAAACCTAGCCAAAGGTTTCCTTCTTAAGAAATGCAAATGTCATTTTAACAAATTGCTATATACATTACTTAAATTTTGAATATCGGTTCTGAAATTAATAGTTTTAGTGTCTTTTTGTATATTTATCATTTCATATATTAGTCTTTTTTTATAATTATTCTCTGTTTTTAATATAAGCGTGTTTTCAAAATCAAAGTAATGCCCAAGATCTTTGTAATGCTTTGTTACAGCGGTCATTGCACCAAAATCATTATTTAAAGAATACTTATGGCTATACAACCTTTTCTTTAAATATTGTTTCGTCTGACCGATGTAACAACCATCACAGTCTTTACAGTTTATTTTATAAACTACATTACTTTGATTTTGTTTAATTATTTTAGATTTAGTATTAGTAAAAAGAGATCTGTTACTATAATTTGGAATGAAAGTAATGTTTATGTTGTTTTTATTAAACTCTTTTTTATTTTTTCGCTTAAACCTTTTTTATAAGGAATAGCGTTATAACATTTATTGTTATTATTTTTAATTCCTCTATTGTATAATTTGTTAATTCTATTTTTTATTATTTTTTCATAAAAACTATTTGGATAATTATTTTTATCTAAGATTTCTTTAACTTTGTTTAAATTCTTTTCCCTAAATTCAGGATCAGCTAATCTAACCGCTTGATCAACTAAACCGGTAACTACATTAATTTTATGTAATTTTGATGTTTCTGAAAAATAATTTAAATGTCTTCCTGTATTGGTAGACTTTATATGCCAATTTGTTTTTACAATGCCGTTATTATGCATGACTGTCACGTTCAGGAAACTCAATGAGTTATTAGATTCCCTCTCATATGTAAATTTTAATCTATTATGATAACTATTAAATGAATCTAATATCTCATCAATACTATCCTTTCTTACGAAACAAAAACAACATAAACATTACTTTCATTCCAAATTATAGTAACAGATGGTTGTTACATCGGTCAGACGAAACAATATTTAAAGAAAAGGTTGTATAGCCATAAGTATTCTTTAAATAATGATTTTGGTGCAATGACCGCTGTAACAAAGCATTACAAAGATCTTGGGCATTACTTTGATTTTGAAAATACAATTATATTAAAAACAGAGAATAATTATAAAAAAAGACTAATATATGAAATGATAAATATACAAAAAGACACTAAAACTATTAATTTCAGAACCGATATTCAAAATTTAAGTAATGTATATAGCAATTTGTTAAAATGACATTTGCATTTCTTAAGAAGGAAACCTTTGGCTAGGTTTTTAAATTAGGGTTTTCCCTAGTCCTTGAACAGAATTGTTAAGGTTTCGACAAAGATTTTTTGATATAAGGTTTTACTTAATTTGCATGTATGTTTACACATTAATTTAGTTTTTATAATTTGTATATATATAAAAGTTGGTTACACATCCTCTATATCAAGAAATCCTAGTCATTAGTCATTTTGTTGATAGTTCCCAAATAAAAAACAAATGTTTGTTTATATATTTATCTAGTTATATTTTCACTGAAGAAGGTATTCCGAAAACGTTTGTAAACGTTCTGAAAATATAACTATCGTTCAAACCAGCCTTGTTTTATTGACCTATTAGTGGTAGAGATCTATCATATAAGATAATTATATATATATACATATATATATATATCACACTATACGTGACGTATATCTTCGTCAGGAACTATAGTGCGTGTGTACTAGAATTTAAGATCGATATTTGCCTATGGTTGTAAACGGAGATTTTATCTGTTATTGTGAGTGGCGAGTATAAACCTTAAGGTATCGCATATAAGTATCGTTTTCGCGGTCTATACAACGGCGGAGGAATCTCCTGTCATTTAACAATAAGATGACATTGGGAACAATACCACGTGTGCTTGATAGTATAAACACTGCACCTGTTCAAGTGATTAAAACATTGTACAGACTTATTTTCAAACAAGAAGGTGATAGACTTTGTAGGAAGGGGTTGAATTTGAAAACGGCAGTGACGAACATATTACGAAAGTTAAATTTATTCGCGATAACTTTACCGTGTGTGACTTAACTTTAATTTCGTGTATCATCCCTGTAGATTATAATACAACATCGGATGCACTAGCTAAGGCGATTTGTACAAGTTTGATGGACTTATGCCCGGCTTCACCAATACTGAATAAATCTACAAATAGTTATTCTATGAATAAAATTTCTCCAGTTAAGTAAATTTCTGTTTCAATAACGTGTTTTCAACCTCAGTTAGTTATTCAATGAATAAGATGCTTTTGAATGTGATTAAGCTTTTTTAATTCATAATGATGCTACTAGAGTCGCTGCAACAGCGTTATTTTTCTTATATTTCTATGATATTTCTGTTGCCATTTAGTTGAAGTTTGACGTATCTGGACGTATATAACAGCAAAAGTATGGAATTAGAAACATGTATTTTTGTAAAAGAAATTTTTATTATTCGTCGTAAGTACAATTTTATCTACATTTGATACAATTTCAAGACGTATTATTTAAGAAAATGTTTTTGTGTAATACAACACTATACATCAATTCGAATAACTACAAGTGTGAACGTCTTTTAAATTAATATGAATCCAACAACTTCGAGGAAAAGGGAAAGAGGAAGAAACTTTCTTGAAGGAGAAAAGTAAAACTTATTAGTAGGGAGCAAACAAACTTGTGCTGTTTCGAGTGCCACTAAATCAGTATAAGGTGAAATGGCAGACCAGTACAATAGTACAGCGGAAACAGGTCTGCGGTATTTGTTATAAAGCAGAGCAGCATATCAAGATTCGGAGATTATTAAAGAAAGAGGTAACAGAATTAGAATTAAAAATGGAATTAGAAAAATGAAAAAATATTCTTAAGATTTTCTTTATGCATTTATTAAAATAAGATCTTTTTGCAAAATAAAATTATTTTGCAAAAACTGTATTTCTAACAGTACCAGCAAATTTCCATAGTATTGAAAAGCATCAAAAATTTTGATTCATATTATAATACATTATTCAACCTGGTCAAAATCAATGATGTTCCGCTAAGTTTACTAGTTGACATAGAAAGTCAAGTAAACATTTTTAGAGAAGATATTCTAGAAGTCATTAATTCTCCTACTCTATACAAGTCGTCAATAACAGTGACTGGATTTGGTATGTCGAGCGCAGATACCAAGGGATGTTTCCAGACCACGGTTCAAATTGATGACGATCGATATTTTTCTACTTTTCACGACGTACATGGTAATGCTATGCTTATACGAGGTGTATTGGGCAATGAACTTTTTCGCCAAAATCGATGTTCAAGAAGAAGAATTAGACATTGATACGGAACGAGTGACAAAGAACGAGACGAAGCGCGAGATTTAATCTCTGCTTACAAACGCTCAAAAACGCAAACGTAGAAATGAAAGTCATTGTAAATGACGAAACACCCATTGCGTGCAGCCCAAGATGTTTGCCATTTGCAGAAAGGGAAATTGTGGATCAACAAGTTGAGGAGTGGGTAAAAGATGGTATTATTGAGCAAAGCTGTTCAGGTTACTCAAGCCAAGTAGTTATCGTTCGAAAGAAGAACGGATTATCTAGAATTTGTATCGATTACCGAAAAGTGAAGAGTTGCAGTTAAAGAGCGTTATCCGTTACCACTTATTGAGGACCAGCTTGACACGCTACAAAATGCACTGATATTCAGTATAATCGATCTGAAAAAGAGCTTTCACGTTGCGGTTAAAGAAAAAGTAGGAAATATACAGCTTTTGTGACGCATAACGGGCAATATCAGTTTTGCAAAATGCATTTTGGTATGTACAATTCACCAGCAGTCTTTCAGAGATTTATCAACAGCATCTTCCAACACCTGTGCAATGAGAATATTGTTCTGACATGCATGGACGATCTGATAACTTTTCTGAAAAGACGCCTAGAATTTCTTAGGCACATAATAGAAGATAGTAAAATATTCCCTTCGCCAGAGAAAACCAAAGGCGTAACAAGTTTTCCCGAACCGACGACCGCTAAACAAGTGCAAAGTTATTTAGGACTCACTGGATACTTCCCAAAGTTTATTCCGTCCTATTCGATTTTAGCCAAACCTTTAAGTGACTTACTGAAGAAGGAAATTCGATTTCAATTTGGAGGTAGGGAACGTGAAGCTTTTGAAGAATTAAAGAATATGTTAACCAGTAAACCTGTATTGAATAAATACAGACAAGCTGCAGAATTGGAGTTGCACACCGATATTAGTCAAGACGGTTACGGAACAATTTTACTTTAAAAATCAGTAGCAGACAATTGCTTCCATCCGGTTTATTACATGAGCCGAAAGACGACTGATGTCGAGAAGAAATATATTAGTTACGAACTAGAAATTATTGCAGTAATTGAAGCCTTAAAGTAATTTCGAGTTTACTTACTTGGAACACGGTTCAAGATCATCACAGATTGTTCGGCATTTACTAAAACTCTGAATAAGAAAGATTTGACCACAAAAGTAGCAAGGTAACAGATGTACAATAAGTTAATAATTAAATGCGAATCGAGGCGGCGTTGGAGATATGCAGCCCATCTGACAAACCGTATACGTAGTGATGCGTAATCTTTCATTTTTGTTAAATTGTTTTTCGATAATTATTTTATGAAGCAGTGCCATTAGTTTTTTTTTTTTTACTTACAATGATATATATGTAATTAAATCGTTGAACCTAGTTACAAGAAACGGAGTCAAAATGAAGTTAAGTTCCGACAGTGACATCAAGGCGCTGTTAGAAGAGCAGATGATCAGGACGTTTGATGAAGATCGAGAAGAATTGCGAACTAACGCGAAGAAGCAAATACTAAAAGTGCAGGAATAGAATAATTAGGGTTACAATCTAAGACGTCGACGTCGTTTATTTATTGCCAGCAAATATATATCATTTATATAAATTTATTGGTCATTCTAATTGAAAATAATTTTTTCTACAGGTGTTATTCAAGAATTACATAAGTGCAGCTAAAAATGGAAGTTGTATTTAATTGGCTGTTATTTTCCAAAGTTGGAATTGGATAGGTACCAGAACTTCAGAATTGTTTATACAAGAAAATAATTGATAGCTTGTTTTACCGTCTAGAATTAATGAAATGTGTTTTGTCTATTAATAAAAATGATTTTTTAATTTAAATTTCTGTCTTAAATTATGATTAGCATATTTCTGGGATTCTGTAAACTACTAGGGAATAATACGGAAATAAGAAAACGCGTATATAGAAATACATATTTCATTTAATAGGTAGATTGCGTCGTTTAATACTTCCATGGATCACATAAATAATAACAAGAAATTAAACAACATAATAATTGGTTAATTTTAAACTAAGCTTATACTCCCATAACATTAGAAAACAGAAATTCAAGGTGTATGTTTACTTAACCGTCCGGTCAGTAACCAAAAATTTACCATTCATTCAACAACCGGGTACCCGGGTACCCACCTACTGCCTCAGTTGCCGTGCGTTCAAATTTTGTATTGTTGTAATTGGTACGCACAAACCGCGATTTATTTTATGGTTATTTATTTTCGTCTCCAGACAGCATAATTTTTTGCGCGCGACTATCGGTCTTAAAAAAGGCGTTCAAACTGACCTCGAAAATCGTTCAACGACGGATGGCGTTCGTGCGTACTCAGAGCTTACGCTGAGGCACCAACAAGTGAACATCAAGTTGGAAGGCACAATATTGGGCGACAGATGTGGACCTAATAGAAACACCAACATGCTGTCAAATCTCGACACATTCAAATAGTTTTTCACGCCAGAAATGGCTGATATCCTACGTCATACCAACAAAAAAGCAAGCTCAACTTTGCAGCATTTAATGAAAGAAATCCAAGGGAAAAAACACCACTACTTCTTCTTCTCGTTAATCCTTATGCCTTTCAGCGTCGGATTATTTTTGGATCTTACGATGATTTAATCCATTCTTTCCATCGTGTCCGGTCTGTACTCATACTTCCCATTTCTGTTATGGTCTTCCCTCGCTTTCGTCCCAATTCGTTGACTCTGTCAATCCATTTTTTCCTTGGTCTTCCCTTTTTTCTTCTCCCGTTATTTTTGGCTTCTATTATTTTCTTTGTTAAACTCTTTTATTCCATTCTAATTATGTGACCGTACCAATTCAGTTGACATTTTTCAATTCTTTTTAGTATATCTTCTTGATTTATCATATTCCTTATCTGTTCGTTTTCTATTCTGTCCTTTTTTGTTTTCCCCACGATCTTTCTCAAAAATTTCATTTCCACAGCTGTTATTTTGCTTTCGTGTTTTTGCTGTATTGTCCAGGACTCACTTGCGTACATTATTGTGGGGGCTACTACTGCATTGTATACTATCTGTTTGATCTTGGGTTCTATTTCTTTTTCGAAAGATGGTTTGATTCAGAGCGTAGTATATGTTTGTGGCTTTCCGTCTTCTTTTTGCTATGTCTAGATCAATTTTTCCATCCTTCGATATAATAGTACCTACTTATTCGTATGCGTCGACAATTTCTTCTTGTTTATCGCTCATTTTAATTATTTATTACTGGCTGGCTCTTTATTATTTATCACCATTAGTTTGCTTTTTTCTACGTTTATTTCCAATTTCATCTTTTCTATTTCTTCTGTCCATATTTTTGTTAATTTTTCCATTTTCACATAACTGTCAGCTATTAGTGCCAGATCATAGGCGTACAGTAATGCATCCACAGCTACATGTTCCAGTCTGTTATATCCTAACAGTGTCTTCACAGTTTCGGTGCGTTTCCTCGTATTTTGCAGGATCCTGTCCATTACTATAATAAATATTAATGGACTTAAGCTGTCTCCTTGCTTTATTCCCACTTGCATTTCAAAATCTGCTGATCTTTTTCCATTCACTTGTAATATCCCCCTAACCTGACAATATAGACTATTGATTATTTGGCGCATTTTTCTTGGAACCTCTAGTTTCTCTAGACAGATATCTATACTTCCTCTATCTACTGTATCGAAGGCTGCTCGCAAGTCTATGAAATTGAAGTAGATTTCGTCCCATGTCTCAATTTTACGTTCTATGATGTTTTTAATTATGTGGATATTATCGTTCGTTTGTTTCCCTTTTCTATAGGCTGATTGTTCTTCTCCCAGTTTGTCTCCTACTAAATGTGTAAGTCGTTCCGCTATTATTTTGGTATAGACCTTAAAACATACTGTCGATAGGCATATTGCGCTATAGTTTTCGCAGTGACTTTGATCGCCTTTCTTATATATGGGACTGATGAGGTTATATTCCCAATCCGCAGGAATTGTGTTCGTTCGCCATGCCTTACAAAATATGTCAAGGATCCACTCCTTTCCCACCTGTCCGAGCCATTTTACCATTTCCGGTTCTATATTATCCGCACCGCAGGCTTTTCCTGTTTTTATTCTTTTAGGGCTTTCTCTATCTCTTCCATATTTATCTCTTCAAGTTCTTCATTATATTCATTTCGTGTTCCTGATTCTGGCAATAAATCTGTATGATCTCCTGCATCTGTGAATTTTTTCGTGAAGAATTCTTTTCATATTTCAAGTATATCTTCTGATCTTGTTTTTAGTTCATTCGCGGTATTCCTAATTGGTTTTATTTCTTTCTTTTTCTTTCCATTCATTGATCTTATTAGGTTCCAAAATTTTCTGTTATTTGTTTTATATTCCTCATTAGTAGCATTTCCAAAATCTTCCCAGCTTTTCTTTTTCGCTACTTTGATTCTCTTCTTAACTTCGTTTCTTATTTTAACATATTGTTCTTTGTATTGCTGTTCCTTTGTTAAAACATATTTTCTCCACGCATCTTTTTTCTTTTTGACTTCCTTTTGTATTTCCTTAGTCCACCATTTTGTTCTTTGCTGTTTTTTCCTGTATCTGATTTGACCACATACTTCTAGTGCAGAATTATGAATAATTTCCTTGAAAATTCTCCACGTCTCTTCTATTGTCATTTCTTCCTGGCCATGTCTCTTTAGTAAATCATTCGTTTTCTGTTGGTATTCTGCTCTTTTCGTCTCGTTTCTTAATTTGCTGATTGCTATTTTATGATACTCAGCTATTTGTTGTTCTGTCTTAATTTGTTCTTGGAGTTCTGCCGTTAGCAATCTGTGCTGAGTTTCAGTTTCGGCTTCTTTTTGTGTCTTTATGTTTCGTATATTAGTTTTCATACTTTGGGTATAGACTATGTAGTCTATTATACTCTTCGCGTTTCTCTCTTCCGCGACAAAGGTGTATCTCTCTTCCAGTGGTTGCTCCCAGAAACCGTTCCCTATTAGGAGATCATTACGTATACAAAAATCAATCATTTTCCAACCATTTCCGTTTAACGTTTCTTCTCCATATGCTCCCAAGCAGCCCAGTCCCTTATTTGTATCATTACCCACTCTACCATTCCAGTCCCCCAATAATATTACTTTTGAGTTTGTCTCTCTTATTTCATCCAGCAGTTCCTACAGTTTTTCATAGAACTCCTCCGTTGTACTTCCATCTGTTCCTTCTACTGGTGCATACATCTATATGGTGTCAACCGATTCCTTCTCCAATTCTATTCTCAAGCGCATCAACCTTGATGAGAGTGATTGATGTATAGTTACTCTTCTATCCAGTTCCTTTGTTAACAATATCCCTACTCCCTCTTTTTTCCTTTGATCCGGCCTCACTCCTGAATAGTACAAAAATATTGACTTCCTACCCCTATTCTTCCTGCTCCGGCTTTCTTTGTTTCACTTATTTCCAGTATTTGAATTTGGTACTTGTTCATTTCTTCTGCTAGTTTGCATTCTTTTCCCGTTGGGGAAGTTATGTTCCACGTTCCAACGCGTATCTTTCCATTTTCCGTGTTCATAGCTGTGGTCGTCATCGTGTTAACATTCCTCTCTGTCTCTACCTTGTTGTTCCTATTTCCCATCCTTACATCCATGTATTCTCGTGTTCGAATTTGTTCTGTATCCGCTCCATTGCCAGGTACGTCCTCTCTATTCCCTGCTCGTTCACGCCTTCTAGTTTTTGATCTCTGTATCTGTATCAACTTATCCTTCTCTCTATCCCATCTCCATTCCTCATTCCCGATATACAACTTCCTGAACCCAATTTTTGTTTGTTTTCCGTTTTCCCTGTCAGTTTTAGCTCTAAATCTAATTTGTTCTTGTATCTTCCTGACCCGCTTAGATAGATCATCGTTAATAAAAATCCTTCCTCCTATTTTTGTTCTTAATTTCTTTTTGTCTTTCATTATCTCCACCTTATCCTAATTTTATGACCTGTTTTATATGTACTCTTGTCTGTAACTCTTTATCTATGAAATTTTCCATTGCGTTTTTTAGTTGTTCCCTATCTTCTGTATCTATTTTTCGACCCTGAATCACTACATTATTCCGTCTTTTCTCATTCTTTACTCGTTCCAATCTGTCTTCCATATCCATCACTACCCCCTTAATGAATTTATTTTGCCTTTTGAGTTCCGCATTTTCTTTTCTTAACTCTGACATTTCTTTTCTATATTCTCTCTGTTCCTCCCGCATCTCTTTTATTTCTATTGCTAAATTGTTCATCTTCGCTCCCATTTCCTCAATCATCTTCATCATTACACCAATGTTTTCTTCCAGCTTTTCCTGGGACTTCATAGGCGATCTTATTATTTTTTACTTTTCTTGAAAATATTTTCGCTGTTCTCTGCATCCTCTCCTCTTTTTCCTTTTCTCTTCCTATCTTCCGAGCTGTATTCATCCGTATCCATGAAATATACACGTGCTCATGGCATGGAGAGTGGTGCACAAATCATTAGGCATTTCACAACGAAAGTGGCGATTGAAAGCTTTTTGGTAGAGCTATAAATCCATATGTGCTACCAACAACATCTGCATCTTCGAAACTCCAGGCACAACTCGATTCAACCGAGAGGAAACAGATTACCGGTGTATGCCATGCTTGTCGTCAGAGCAAATTTAAAAAACATCGCAAAACTCGTACTTCGTGTTCGGTATGTGAGTTACCTATTTGTAATGAACATTGTATTTCGACCACGATAAATTAAAATCAAGTTACATAAACACCATAATAAATGACCTCCTTCGTGTGTATAAACCGCGCTTTCATACATAATAACCTTACTGAGTACCCGGGTACCCGGTCATTGAACAGAGGAGGTATCGAGTTTGATAGTGAATAACTTTTATTGAATGGATGGATTGAAAAAATTTTGACGAAAAACTTGCGTCTACTACTTCACCTTCGGGGATCCGGATCGTCGTAGAATTTTTTAAGGGGAAGTTAATAGATTCTACCCTGGAAACTGAAATGGATTCCCGGATACTCGGTTACTGATCGGACGGTTAAACTAAAAAACTGTAATACATATTTACAATAGAGTATGTACATTACATATTAGTAAGAAATATTATGCGCTATACCTCTTAGATAACCAACAATCAACAATATCATTCCGTCCATCGTGTGCACTAACAATACGTTCATCACAATCGTGATACTTCTTTTTTGTTGCGGGATTACTTCCACTTAAATATTGTTCAATACGCACTTCGTTAACACCCTGTTCTCTTTTAATACAATTGATGAATTTCCAAATGTTGGAATTATGAGCAGCGACTTGTACCTCGAATCCTCTATGCCACCTATGTTATTCGTTCTTGGTAATCCCTCAACAACAAGCTGGTGTACGTTCTACATTTCATGAGCATACGTTGGTGGCCGACGAAAATATCGTCTGGTTGGTCGCCCAATCCATGTATCCTCAAAATAATCAACAATTTCTTGCGATTCTGGAGGAAAAACACTATTCTCACACAAATGTTCAAAAACGGCCGTCACAGTACGAGTGGGCAGAAATGCAATTGCTGCCAAAATTCGCATATTTAGAGCAAAATTTGCATCAGTTTCATAACGGTGTTTCAATCCATTATTCTGAATGAAGCGAGAAATACACTGTGAAAAGTGAAAGAAACAACCCCGTTGCGAAGCGTCAGGAGAAACTCTTCTGCAAGCATTCATCAATAGTGCATAAACTAAACTAAACATAAAGTAATGGAAGCGATATTTTGTTCTTCAGTCCATGTATTGTATATAGCTTATAGAAAAGTAAGGGAACAATCTTGATGGTTCCATCGACATACCAATGTTCACTTCGGCCTAACAACTGCAAATTTCTTTTCGTACTAAAAATTAGCATACAGTTGTCCTCAGGTCCAGAATCAAATTGTAGAAATAATTATCCATTGCACGTTGTATATTCTTCTGTAAAAACTGCGTCTCTACGATGCGTTGGTAGACCACATCAGACTTTCGATTCTTATATTTCGGATCGTTCGTTTCATTGTATCTATACTTGGAAGCTTTGCGGCTGCTGCTTGGCCACAGGTTCCCGATATATTTGAAATAATACTATGAGGGGTATTTGTTGTTTCTGCATCACTTCGAATGGTATCAAGAAGTGCTGCTGTTTTAATTCCTGCTGCGTCTCCACAATGATTGTGCTCCTTCCATGTTTTCACGGTGGTGTTTTCTACCGTAGTAACTCGCGCGGCAGATTTAGTTTTTCTTTCCGTAATTTTGACACCTCCAATGAATTTTTGTTTCATTTCGCATGTCCTTATAAAACACATGTCCACCAAAGCACAATTTCGGTTTTCCTTTTTCTGATGTAAAGATTTTCATCGATATGATGTGTTCACAAACTTTGTTACACACCTATAAGCGTACGTATGCATGTATGTTAATATTGTTTAACACATATATATCCTAATTTCATATTAATTTGATTCGTTCCAAAAACTCGTTGATTGTATAGAAACCGTTCTGCAGGAAAAGATTTCTCAGATCGGTATAAGTCGCTGCTCATCATCCCAACATTTGGAAATTTATCAATTGTATTAAACCCTTCAGTAGCTGAGTGGTAAAACTCGCGCTTCACAATGCGAAGGGCCGGCGTTCGAGACCCGGTAGCGGCAGAGCGTAGCAGAAAATGAAGGAAATGCCACTGGGCGGGCCAGGAGCGGTACGGTATATGCGTGTTCATATACGGCTCGGTGGCTCCGAACCCTTACACCGAAAGGTAGAAAGAGTAAAAAGATTAAGAAGATTTAAAAGAGAACAAAGTGTTAATGCAGTGCGCAATGAACAATATCTAAGTGAAAGTAATCCCGGCAACAAAAAAGAAGTATCGCGGTTGTGATGAATGAATTAAAAGGCTTGTTAGTTCACACGATGAACGGAATGATATTGTTGATTATCTAAGAGGTATAGCGCACAATACTTCTTACTAATAATGTACATACTCTATTATAAATATGTATTACGCTTCTTAGTTTAACCAAATATTCACTTTGAATTTCTGTTATATTGTTTAATTTCTTGTTATTATTTTTGTGATCCATGGAAACATTTAAATACGCAATTTACCTATTAAATGAAATATTTCTATATATGCGTTTTCTTATTTCCGTATTATTCCCTAGTAGTTTACAGAATTCCAGAAATATGCTAATCATAATTTAAGACAGAAAATTAAATAAAAAAATCATTTTTATTATTAGACCGAACACATCATTAATTCTAGACGGTAAAACAAGCTATCAATTATTATCTTGTATAAACAATTCCAAAGTTGTGGTAACTACCCAATTCCAATTTTGGAAAATAACAGCCAATTAAATACAACTTTCATTTTTAGCTGCACTTAATTCTTAAATAATACCTGTAAAAGAAAATTATTTTCAATTAGAATGACCAATGAATTTATATAAATGATATATATTTGCTGGCAATAAATAAATAAGTAATTTAAGCGATAAACTGATGCCGCGGTAACCGGTTGGCGATCAATTGCCGGCGGTAAATTGCTGACGTTCAATTGCTTCTGCGATAAATTGACGGGGCGGTAAATTGCTGGCGATCAATTGCTGGCAATCAATTTTCCTAGATCCGTCCCCACCATCCTAGTTGTCTTTCTTCTATGTATTCTTCCATGCACCCGATTTCCAACTTTTCTCTTATTTTATCGCTTTTGACGTTGTCCCGCAGGATCACTCCGCATGTTTGTCTGAGGTATTTCGTTTCTACCGCTCTTACTCTGCCTCTATGTCTCTCATTCATTATCCACGTTTCACTTTCGAATGTTAGCACTGGTCTGTAGATCGCCTTGTATACTTTCATCTTTGTACTTTGTTTCATTTCTTTTTTTCCTGCTATGTATTCAGCGAATAGAATAGTTTGTTTGTGTTGGTAATTCTGTTATTTATCTCTTCTTCTTGTTGTCCTGAGTGTTGTATAGGCACGTCCTAGTATCTACATTGTTTGACTTGCTCTATTTCATTATTGTCAATCTTCATATATTCATTATCACTTCTTGTACCGATATTCCATGCCATAGCCATCACTTTGGTTTATTTGCATTTATTTTCATGGCATGTTTTCTTAGTACCTCATTTCACACAGATAGTTTTTGTTGTAAGTCTTCTTGTCGTTTTGCTCATATTGCAATATCTTCTGCAAACACGCATTGCTGTATCAGTACGTTTTTCATGTTTCTGTATCCAATGTTTACAGCTCTCGTTTTTCTGTTTACTTCTTTTATTATTTGATCCATGTATATAATGAATGTATATTGTAATTAATTACACATTACAATGTAATTTATAATTTATTATTATTTAATAGTAAATTTTACAAAATGGTGATATCAATGAGCTCCGGGCTAAAAAAGATTCTTGTTTATCTAAAAGAAGTACCTGGAAGAACTGAAGCTGGTCTCAAAATAATTAATGGATCCAAATGTTGATTAAAGGTGAACAAAAGAGATTTTATTTCCAAATTTTGATTTTTTTATTTTTCTTAATTAAAATACACAAATACTGTAATATTATTCCATAATTGTAAATGTAATGTTTTAATTCAAGTACCGAAAACATTATAAATTTCAAGATTATTCACTCCATGATGCTTTTGTATACGATGGATATTTTTTCCTATAAGAGTCGACACCTTGCAATATGAACTGAGCTTCTTCTTTATCGCGTGTTAAAATGCGGTTATAATCTTTCATAAATTTAACTCCACGCTCTGCAGCGTTATTAACGACAAATAAATTTTGAAGGAATTCCGAAGCAGTTTGATATTCCTCAGTGTAATATTTACATTGTCGGTAAGCTCAGATTTTGCTTAACCAAATTGATACTGCTGATTATTTTCACGCAATTGCTGTAGAGAAGTACGATTTAGGACTAAATCATCGGAAGATATCTCTAAAGCGTCTAAGGTGCATGCATCGCTATTTTGTCTGCCACCTAAACGCAGAAACGAAATGAAAACTTCAAATGATCTTCATCTTTCAATATCATCATTGTTTATCAAGTACGGACCATAACCGTGATGTAACCCAGTTTTTCTTTGTGGTAGAACGCCCTACTTGTGATTTATGAAATCTATCGTCTAAAATGCATAAAATCATTGCTCTGTATTTCCATAGGCTCAGCTTTAATTTCGGATTCACTTTCATGGCGGATTATAAAGGAGAGAAGATTTAATTTCCGTGAGAAATAATAATTGTACAATTAGAACCATAGCAGCCCTAATTAAATTACTTACCTGATTCTTGCAATTCCAATGTTGTTCTATGTTTCCATTTTCGCGCTTTTTTCCCTTTCTTTTCTCAATTTAGATGTTTCTGCCTTGGATGCTAATTTTATATCAATATCCAACATTGAACCAGGTCGTCCTTTCTGTCGTTGTTTTTCTAATATACGATGCCGAGAATATACGATATTTGGTGCAGTGGGCAAGTTTCATACCAGTGGAAACGATATGGGTAGTGATTACACCTCCGATGAGTCAAAAAGAAAAGGAGGAAAGAAGGAAGAGGAGCTGGAGGCAATATTTAATAAGAATAAAAAAATGGCCAGGACACCTCCAAAGAAGAAAGAAGACGAGGGAGCGGATAGGATGGATATTTTGACAGATATGATCAGGAAACTAATGGACGATGTAAGGGAAATGAAACAGGATCAGAAGTCATACCAACAAGAATTGAAGGAATTAAGGAAAGAAAATGAAACACTGAAGAAGAGAATGGGAAAATTAAGGAGAAACTGGGAGGTATGGAATGCAGAATGGGTAAACTGGAGAAGGACTGCATAAAGAACAATATTATGGCATCGGGAGTAGAAATCGAATCGGAAAATAAATTAGATCTGAAAATAAAACGGAAAGCTTTATCTAACCCAATACGAATACAAAAACCATGATCATAGATGTGACAAAAATAGGGAAAAGACTTACAAAATTTAATTAGTAAATATACAAGATAAAGAAACTGTCATGAAAAATAAAAACTAACAAGAAAGGGTCTATATAACGAATTAACAAAGGAAGAACACTAAACTTAAAAGAAGTTGAAATAATTAGCGGAGAACGAGAGAAAGAGCGGAAAAAGTGCGAAGATAGGATACCAAAAAATTATAATTGATGGAAAGAAATATATATGGAACTCTGAGGGAGAAAAACGTAAAGAGCATAAAAGAAATACAACGGCCACTAAGCCAAACAACTGTAAAACGTAGAAAAGAAGGGAAAATCAACGACGATCATGGCAATGAAAAAGGATATGAGGGTTGTAACTCACAATAGAGGAGCAGCTGTCAAAACATGAATTACACAAAACAAAACTAATATAAGCAAAGAGACTACGACAGGAAACAGAGCAATGAATATGAATAACAAAAGACAAATAAATAGCTTGGAAACGAAAACAAAGGACAACAGCAAAAAAGGACAACTGAGAAGAAGGAACACGTATGGAAAATTGGAACATGAAACGTCCGAAGTATATCTGGCAAAGAACTAGAACTGGTCGAGAGTTCGAAAAATCAGAGTTAGATATACTAGTATTTTATAAATGTTTATCAACTTGTCTATTTATGATTTATATTAAATGTTAGAATTATTCTCTTTACTTAAAGAAATTGTTAAAGCTAAATCGATTTTTTTAACCTTAATACGTGCTTTTAATGTTAGTATATGGGGAATAAAGCGGGAATGAACAGGAATCGTGATGTCAGCACTACACAGTATTCTTCACGGCTTATAGGATGTTTATGTTCGTTTAGTATAAAGTAGTGTACCTTTTTTATGAGAAGAACCACCTATTTTAGAGTTAAGCGTTATTACTATATTCTAAATTAACTATAATTATCTATATATTTTCTTTAAAAAAACCTTTCTGATATCCTTTAACATAGATGGTATCGTATATATTAGCTAATATATTCTGTGTTCACAAATCCGTCCGAATATTTAATATCCAGATGATTACGTTTCAACCGTCTAAGGTGACGTTTGATTTCATAGGGAAGTTAATGGGAACGAACTGAAGGCTTGAACAGGTAATGTATGCTGTGTCGTCCGTCGCTGACACTCATCTGCTTGACTGCTTGAATTCGGGGATGTTGAACCCTTGTAGATCGATAACCAAATAACCTCGTCGACGAAGTAATTTCTCTCTATGCTCGCGGGTCTATTTCTAATTGGCGTTAGAATTTTCTCGAGCTGTTCAATTCTACGCTTAAATCTCAAACTATCGACGGTTAAACGTATCAATTCCGTACTTTTATCGTCATTATCGTCCCATTCATATACCGCTACTGGTTTAACAAACGTCACATGCATGCTTAGTTAATTTTCTTGACGGTCCCTCTCAGAAGATCGTACTCCGTAGAACTTCATGTCAATACTAGGGCCGGTGTGGAGTTCCTTACGCCCTTTGATCTTCAGGTGTAGGCTGCTTCGATCACGCAGCCTGGGGAGAGATGAGGTTGGTTAGCGAAGGGTTAACGGGGAAGATGACTTTTCACCTGTAACACATACAAGAAATTTCAGACTGAAAAATAGAAGTTTGTCAGTCGTATAGAGGACGATGATGGTCGTCGAGGGACCTGCGGGATTGCCTTAGTCCAGATCGATGATATATGCAAGGCGACGGACCTTCTTTTGGGAGGGGGTCGACGACCATCTGGACGCGGCGGTTTTGGCTGGCGCGGGCTATTTCCGACACGGACTTCAGGAGTTTCGTCAGAAATTCGAGTAGAGTCGGAACGTTCAGTTCTCGACGAATCTGAACGTTCCTTACGAAGTAGGGGGCGTCAACGGTGAAGCGGAGACTTCGGTTTTGGAGTGCTTCCAAACCTTTGATGTTTGTCTCACTCGCGGTTAACCAGGCCATAGCGCCGTAGGTTAAAAGCGGTCGAAGCGTCGTCTTGTATAAGAGCAACTTGCTCCCTAGGTGAAGGGGACTCCTTCGCTCTATGAGGGGCAGAAGCAAATTGCGGGCTTTGATGTGCTTTGGAGGCGTTTCCTGAACAGTGTCTGCTTCCTGCAGCTTGTGTAGATGACAGTGTTGTCTGCATAGACTGCAATCTCGGTGCTGGGTTCTCGGGAAGGTCCGACATGTAGATGGAGAAAAGTTGCGAGCCTAGAAGTGATCCCTGGGGAACGCCAGCGTGGATTTGTCTGCCGCTGGACTTCACGGCGTGGAATTTGGTGCAGAAGGATCTGCCAGCCAAATAGGACCTGATGAGTTTGACAATGGAGGGGTTAATTCCTGAAACGATCATCTTGTAGATCAGCCCGTTATGCCAGACTGTGTCAAAGGCATTCTTTAAGTCGAAGAAAACTACTCCTACGGGTACTCACCTTTCGAGCCCGTTTGGGATGTATTCCGAGAACTGGAATAGTTGTAGTTCGGTGGATAGTCCGGCTCGGAAGCCGAACTGTTCATCCTGGATTATACCGTCGCTGAGTTCTTTCAGCCGAGACAGGATGATCGCCTCGGCTATCTTCGAAACGTTGGAGAGAAGGCTGATCGGGCGGAAGTTTTGTGGGAAATTGTGATCTCTCCCGGGCTTGGGGATGTTGCAAACTTCGGCGTGCTTCCAGCAGGAGGGGAAGTACTGGTTTCTCCGTAGCTTCGGGGGTAACCACTTTAGGGCCAGATTGGCGATACAATCCGGCCCTGGGGCCTTTTTATTGTTGCGCCTTTTGATGAGGACGCGGGCTTCGTCGGGGGAGGCGGGGTCGAGTGGGGTTCCGGTGAGCTCGGGAGTCCCGTTCCGTCGTCGTCGTTGATTGGGGGCGAAATGCCGCGGAATATTTCTTCGAGGTGGTCGGCGTGGATTTCGATTTTCTCGGGGGAAAAGCCTAAACCGTGGGTGCCGTGAAGAGGCCGGTTTGGGTTTTTTGAGGGGTTTCTCAAGGCTTTGGATAGCTTCCATAGGGAGCCATCCTCCGTCGTGAGAGACTTGACCTTGTCGTCCCAGTTCTCCTGCTCGAAGGTTTTGACAGCCTCTCGGAGCTGTCGAGCAAGATGATTCGCTCGGAGGCTGTCAGCGGGGTTGAGGGTGGTTTGAGCCCTTTTCTTGGCTCGTCGTCTTTCCCTAATTAGCTCCCTTAGGTCGGGTGGGAGTTGTCGAAAGTGTCTGCGGCGTCTGATGGTGGAAGATTCTTCGAGGGCCTGAGAGATCGCCTTGGTGAAGTTGTTAGCGGCATCTTCTAAGAGGGCCGCTTCCTGAAGATTTTCGTTGACACTGAGGTTGGTGAGAATTTTGGAGGAGAAAAGGTTCCAGTTCGTACGCCGCCGAACTTTTTCCCTCAGATGAAGTAGTTCACTACCTAGGGTGATTAGGATGGGATTGTGATCTGTTGAAAGGTCAGCGATACTTTCCACTGTCACGTTTACCGGGATGTCTTTGGATATGGCGAAGTCGAGCACATCGGATTGGACGCCAGTACGGAAGAACGTGTGGCCGTCAGGAAGGTGGTACGAAAGTCCTAAGGCTTGGATGATGTCAAGCAGCTGTCTGCCCTCAGCTCTTATGATCCGGCTGCCCCAGAGGTGGTGCTTCGCGTTGAGATCGCCCGCCATCAACACCGGGTTAGGGTCGGTGAAGATTTGGTCCAAATCCTGGCGCGAAACCCTGCCAAGGCGAGGGGAAGGGGCTATACGTCGCGTAGAGTTTGAGCGGACCGAAATCGGTCCAGATGATGACTGCCACCGCCTCCAGAGAGTTTAGCGACCTCGGAGTGGCGGATTGAATTTTTGACGAGTACAGCTGTCACGCCGCCGCGGCCCGTCAAGTGATCTCGACGGTATGTTTTGTAATTCACGACCTTGAGACTGTCCCCCGGGCGGAGGCAAGTCTCGCTGAGAAGGGCAACGTCGATTTGGTTCTCTTAAAGAAGGCTCTTAGCTCAGGCGTACGAGTTTTGATGGCGTTCGCGTTTCAGGCGATTATTCTGGAAATGCCTTGCGAGTTTATGTTTACCAATGTATTCATAAACGGATTAATAAATTAATAAAGGTTTCGGGGATGGATCCCTGTACCTGCTGTAGTGCGGACGAGAATTGTCCGACCAGCTGTAGGAGGGCGGCCTAGCAGTCACTGCCTGGGCACGTCGGTACGCAGCACCTTAGGGGGAACAAGATTTCCCTTTGGTGGCGCTTGAGCCGGGGTCTCTTTCGCCGAAGGGCCGGCTTGGGATCGGATGGGCAATCGGGGTAGTGAAGGCATCCCCTGTAGTGTGCCGTGTGTATGCCAACGCAGTTGGCGCATTTGGCAGGGTCACCTTTCGCTTTTGAGGTGGAGCAGTCGGTGGCTCGATGGTTTTCGCCGCAACGAACGCCTTTGATCGCTGCCGTACGGAGGGGCTGGGCGTGGCCGAACCGCTGACAGCGGTGGCATTGCCCGACGGCTGTTCGGGAGCGAAGGGATTTGACGGAGACTACCAGTCTGCGAATCTCCTTCAGGGGGAAGATGTCCGTCTCGTCTCTTGGGAGCTTTACCAAGATGAGCGGCATTTCCTTCTTGTTCCGGGGGTGGCGGAGGCGATGGATGCCTTCGGGGTGGAATCCGAACTCTAGGAGTTCTTATTCCACCTCTTTGAGGGGGTCCCCACGGATCACAATGTTCAGCAACTTCTCCGAAGGCAGCTGATAGGTGTGGTACGGAAGTACCAGACCGTTAAGCACCTTTACGGCAGCCCTGAAATCCTTCTCCGTGGTGGGGAAGAAGCGGATTCCATCGGTCGTGTTTTGGGCCTTCGAGAAGTTAATACGAAGGTCCGAGAATGTCAGCGTCACGTGTCCCCAGACGGATTCCCTGAGGACGATGGGGGAATCTTGTTGGATTCGAACGGAGGAGGGGGTGGAAAACAGCAGCGCCCTTTTGGTTCGTCGAAGCCGAAGTCGGTGGAGGAGCGGTGGTGGCGGTCTTCGTGACCGTGGCAACCGGTGGCCTTTGCTGGCTCCCCGTGCTGGTGGAACGCGTGGCGGCCGGTTGCGCCATCTTGTTGGAAGCAGAAGGTTGCCTCTTATTACCGGCCTTACGCTTTCTACCGGCTTTAGCTCAGCCGGCGTCGTCGCGCTCTGATCCGGAGTCGGAGACCGACTCGTCGGATGCAGAGGGGGCGGCGGGAAGGGCTGCAGGCGAAGCTGCAACGCGTGCCTCGCGTCGTCTGCTAAGCTCCTCGGTCAGCTCGGCGATTAACCGGACGAGCGACACGTGGAGCTTTGCGGCGGACGGCGTGGGTTCGCGGTGGCCGGAGGAGGAGGATCCCGACCTTGATGATGATGAGGAGCCCTCGTCCATGGACTCATCGGCGGAATGGGGGAGGGGAGGGAAATCCCCTGCAGTGAGGCGTTGTTAGCCAGAGGCCATCTGGAAGGTGTCCAAATGGACGAAGACAAATTAATCCTATGAGATTGTTTTTGATTTCCGGAGCCGGAGCTTCAAAAATCGAAAAATTGGCCGCTTTGGACGGCGAAAAAACGACTATGCCGGTTCCTCCCCGTCGGAAGCTTTGTCGATGAATAACTTCGGCTTAGTCGATTACTATTTTTCGTGAACCTACCGGAGAATAATTCCGGTTGTGGTGGTTTGTAGAAAGAATGTTTCTACACTCGGAGAAACTCGCCCGTTTCTTGTGGAATCTCGATGTAGAATGCCGCGGCGTCTTATCGTTCTTAAGGATATTCAATAATTTTAGACGTATTTCGTCATTTACGGATATGTGAGTCACGCGCCATTCAATTCTTTCAATATATAAGCTCGCCTTCTTAGTACTATTAGCGTCAGTGTTTCTATAGCAGTCATCATCCGTCTTGCTTCTAACTAGCACTAGCTGTTGACTGTCGTGAGACTCCCTTGAAATATTTCAAAGGGAAGCACGTGTTGAATTTATCATCGTAGAACGTCGGCTGACTGTCTTGTTGCATGATATCAAGGATTTTATGGTTCTAGTAATACCCGGCTTGGTGCATCTATCGATCTCGGCTCCATTAATCTCATAACGTATATGTTCGACCAAATTTTATTGGTCAAAGCGCATTCTCCATTTCAAGCTGCTTCCACATTACTTTGACGTAAATGTAACTCTCACATGCGAAGGTATAAATGTCTTGATGCTGAATGCAGATGCGTATTTATCGTTTAGGTTAAAATTTCTTGTTCTGGGATAGTAAGTGTGATACTTCTCCTTGGTTATAGTTTTGTCGAAATTCAACCTTTCGAATATCTCCAACTTTTCCATTGTTGATCATTTTCAAACCCATGGACTTCAGTACCGCGATGTTGGTATGTGTTCACTGTTGAACGGTATGTTTGGAAATGAGGTGAGACGGTACCGCACTTCTTAATTTCTTCTTTCGAGCGATAAACTATTCTAGTCGTATCGCGATTTGCTTTACTTCGAAATCCACGGGGTCCCCGTCCTTGTCTAACAAGGTTAAGGTTATATTGTCTATGCTCGGTTTATTCACCGGTAGGTAGATGACGTGCTGCGGATTCCACCTGAAGTGAGAGTTCGTACAGTGTGTGCGATGGATGTGCGTCGTGGTACGCGGATGTAGTTATATTACACTTTATTCGCATAGCGAGGACTTTTATAATCTGTACTAGTAAATTGGACTTGTCCAACGTCCTTGCTAAAACTATCTAATCTTCCAGATTGAAATGCAGTTTGAATTTGCTCACGAATTCCACTGTTAAAGTGTTATTATTGAGCCTGATCGAAACAGATTCTTCCGTATGGAAGTTTTTAGGTGGTCTTCGATGTCCGTAATTTCGTTAGAACCTACGGGGATGGTTACTACTTTACCTGATTGTTTGAATTCAGAATCTTATTAAGATTATCTTGATGTTTTGCCTCATGTAGCATACAGTTATAGTCATCTCTACATCGTTTATATAAATTATAAATTATTATTATAATTTTTATTAGTTTTTGTAGGATTATTTTTCAAGTTCCTGTGCATAGCTAATACTAATTTTTTTGATTGATCAGATCAGGAATTGTCTTGCCTTTTTTAGTTTGTTAGAGGTGCGTGTGTACGGAAAGGCATTATCAAAATGATACATGAAGTTTTTGTGATAGATTTCAGTTTTTTCATTTATGGTAGCAGCTGAATATATATCTCTCAAGTTCTCACTAATAATTGTTAAATGTATTCACTTTTTTTTTCTGCGAGTCGGTTTAGAAAAGTGAACGCCCTCAGCAGCGACACCCGCGGGAAACGTCAACACCTGCGGGTCATGGTCATCTCGAACTCACCACAAATAGAATTGGTAAAGATATTATCAGCTCGCGTTTTTGAATTACTAAACCTTCTAGTGTAAACAAACACCGACATTGTCAGATTAAATTGGGCTGATGTATCGCTTTATTATTATATTATATATATTATTATATTATATATATATTATATTATATATCAAGACTTACAAAACATAAATTAAAATTTCCGCAAAAAATTAAACGTAATTTAGGGGACTGTTCGTCTATGACATAGCGCATCACATACTGTGGTCCGAAAGACGTCAAAACTAGTACTCGCGCAAGAAGATCTGTACAAGACCATCACTACCAAATTCATTGATTTGATATATGTAGATATATATAGCAGTTTTCTCGCAATGTATTTCTATTGACAAGTCCCTAATATTACTCAACTCATATGCTTTGAGTGAGGTGTGCGGATAGATACTAACACACCCATGACAGTGCACAGACTTGTAGAATCTAGAAATCAAGCTCAAATTGGTATACAGACTGGCCCCCGCATAACCAGTGTTCTGTCAAGCAGGGAATCTTAACATTACTTATACTGTTAAGAAAGTTATCTAGCTGTAAAGTTCTATTATGAACACATTGAACATTAAAATTTATAACGGATATATGTGGATTTTATGATTCTATATGCCTATCATGCCCTACGTTATTCTCGAAAAAAGGTTTGGTTAGCTTGATAAAACAACCGTTGGTTAAAAGACATTTCGTTAGACTTAACAACAATTAGATTACTGTAATTTATGGCTGATTTCTCATTTAAAAAACATCAATTATAATCATTATAACTAACATAAGAATAACATTTTTCAGATAAATAAAGACACAGATGTTTTCTAAACTTATTCAAATGCGAACTATCTGGTGTTTCATTACTTAAGAGTTTGTTAAAAAGGTGGATGGGGTGTTATCATTAAGTAGTGTAAACGGGCTCAACCCCTTACTTCTCCCAATTTTAATGTCGGTCCTTGCATGTAAGTGGAGACAAAAACCGGTTCATACTACTTAATGATAGCATGTCACCCTTTTTAACAAACTGTATTCATTTCCAATAACAGAATTAACATCTATAATAAAAATTATACATTCGATAGCTGATACTTTACCTTATATATATATATATATATATATATATATATATATATATATATATATATATATAAGGAATTACTTCCTTAGGCATTTTTAAATATGTCAGGTCAGGTCAGAACAGAAATAAAAACACGATTCAATTAAGTTAAAAATTGTTTGAATCTAAAGTGGAAAAAAGTAAATAATAAACATTGAATGTTGTTTCTTTGCTTATTGAGAATAAAATTGATCTTTATCGTTGTAGTAAAATTTGTTATTTTCCTCAACAACATTAGGAATCGTGGTGGATACGATAGTAATTTGCTGAGAGCTTCTGGCCTGCACCAACTAAAGTGAATATGTGAGACATAATTGACGACGATGCCCTTACGGGCTATTCGTTAGAAATTCTAAACACAAATGATGGCAATTGACTTGACCGTAGTTTTGAAATCTGGCGTGATTATATCGAATGCTCACGTGACCGTTTCTGTTGAAGTAGTTTATTAATTTGGGAGGCGGTTTCAGGTTATCAAATTAATCAAAGTAGTTTACAACTAACCTGTATTTACAATATGCAAGGCACTGGGTCCCCGCACGTCTGACCGAATCAGCCGAAGTATCAGTTCCTGGAGAATGTAATGAAACGTGTACCCGAAATTAAGTACTATACTTATAATGATAACGAAGCGGTTATGGACCCCTCGGACGCTGAATAAAATTCCGTGTTTATATTCGACGATTTTATCCTGCGACACGCAGGATAAAATCCGCATGTATTTCTCGATGGGACGTCACAAAGCCATCGACAGCTTTTTTTATGTCAGACTTATACGCGAATAGCAAGGCAAGGTGAGGCAAGGCAACTGTTACACTATTTTTATTGCATGGTATTATATTTTTAAATTATTACTTATAACATTTTATTTAAAAAAGTGACCCTTAGGATTCATATTACTTTTTTGCGTGATAAATTTCAAAACATTTTTCGACATGCAGAGGAACATTACAGGAAGAGCACATACATATATGTGGTAGAACTTCTTCTTTTTGCAGCAGCAGTGCAATCATATGTAAAAGAACTCTCCTCGTAGCTTACCGAGTCACTAATTATCGCTCTTTCCTTATTTTTGAATCATCTCACAACGATATCGCTCCCACTGTCCAAATCTATCACTTTCGCTATCAGAACCACGTTTGATAACTGATCAGCGTGTACTTCCTCATTGTCGAGCATTTTGAAAGATATTTTATAACTTGTAAGCTTCGCAGCCTTATGTCTATCTATACAAACATCGAAATGAAGCATCAACGCTAGCGAAAAAGTCACGCCTACGTGACAGCGGCCGATAACGTTCGGCGATGAGAAGTCACGCGTACGTGACAGCGGCGGGCAAAGTGTTAAAGAACCTTTACTGGAGGTCAAGAACCATTTGTTTGATGATGTTAAAAATGAACCCGAATTTCCTGAAACTGTGGACCTGGTCTCCGTTCCGGACACCTCAGCGAACAATGCAGCGATCGCTACTGCAACCGCAAAGTCCATTGTACGACTATATCCACGCGTCCAATATTTTACCTGGAACCTACATAAGGGGTCTCATCGGTGATACGAGTAACGTCTATGATACCACTTTTGGACCTACTTTAGACCCGCACGCAACCAATTTAAAATGGGTAATAGTACAGTGGATTTTATAGGAGACGATAAAAGTGGAAAATAAATTGTATAAAAGAATTCTTGATTTGTATGACTTATAATAATAGCAACATCTTGCTGCAAACGAACGTACTACACCGAGACATCGATCCCGAGAAAAATATTAAAGCCTATAAATATACGAATATAATCAAACCTTTATTGGTCATCAAGGGAGAAGGACACATGTCCATGATTATATCGAAAGCACCTTAGGAGTATGTTTATTGGCATGATATAAACTAGCTGGTAGACCGATTACGACTTCTGAAGGCATCCCAGGCCGCGAGTAATATGAGTCATAACAACGAAATCGTATCGATAATAGAAGAATTCCGTGAAGCAGGTGTTACAGAATAAATGATCGAGCCTTGACTAATTTTCTTCATTTCCGTGACGAATAGTGTAGTATATCACTAGAAATAAAATTAATTATTTTAAAAAGCATATATTAATGGATATAAAAAAACATTGTTAACCTACAGATACATACATACATACAACATTTTACATTACAAGAATTCATATAAATTTACTGGAATTTCTGTAACAGCGATATACCTCGATGAACTGGAGTCAAGGTGAATTTAAGTTTTCGTTTCGTGGACAACTTATAAATAAAGCAGGATAGTCCTGGTTTCCAAAAGAAATAAGAAAGTTTTTTTTTGGTTAACGACGTATTAATTGACAATATAGATAAGTCAATAAATAAGTCTATAAATATATTTCGAATAAAAGGGTTTTAAGAAGAAGTGCCAGTGAGAAAAGAACCTCACCATACAGAAAAGGTAAGAATTTGTAAAAGGGAAGAATCCATAAAGCTGCATCGAGAAAAGAAGTGAAGAGAGGAGATATAGGAAGAACCGTCAACGGAAAAGAAATTACACTTGCACACACACTAGGTAAATATTTTGCTTTTATGTTCAATATTTCCCAAAATTTATAAACATAATTTGTTATAATTTATGCTTTCTATATCATTATTTACGAGCTAGACCGGTGCAATTTTCTTTAAGAAATTTAACTAAATTCTCAGTACAATAGTCTGGGCAAACAGCGGTAGCAGTAAGTGTAGTAGATAAGGGAGTGGGGAGTCGAATTATTTATTTCACGCGTTCACAGCGTCGATAGTAAATCGATCATGTATGCGAGTAGTTCTGTGTATATGTAGGCTGTCGTAATTTATTTCGTAATTGTACGCTTGGTGCCTTTAAAATTGTCGCAGTTAGATACGTCGCGAAAACGACCAATAATTTATAATTGAGCTAAAATTCAATGCCTAGTTTGTAGTATCCCTCTAATGTGTTGGTCTGGAAGCCATTGTCAACGTCACATCAATTTAAATTTGATGTATGTGTTACTCTTATTTTATGTAATCTATCGTTTCATTTACTGGACAAAGAAGCATTTGTCTTCTTCTGGAGTAAATATGCGAACTGTAAATGTACGTGGTCGGGCATCTATAAGAAATTTAATGCCATTTGCTCGTGAACATACATATTGAAAGATGAGTGAAATCGGAATTGAAAGATAAAAAACTGTGGTTGTGTGTGAACGAAACAACAAATCGTAAAAACATTCTGTGGTTAATGTAATGGCACGCACTATGGAATCACATCAACGGTCATCCTCCATCTTACTTGCTTGCAAAAGAGTTGGAAATTGTACAGCCGATGAGATATTAAATGTGGTGTTGAACTCATTGAACAAAGGGCATAACCGGGTTTCCATGTTGAAACTGCCCCCAAACGAAATGATAATTCTTATCAACTATTCGAAAGCGTTTGACCTATATACGTTTTTGTCAAATTTTCAACGCGATAGCCGCCATATTGGATGAGTAATGGCGGATTTTGTAATATTTATCTTCCGTCAGTTTTAGCTGAACTAACGATCCGAGAATTCTGAAAAAATTCACAAGAGTGCTGTACATGATAGTATACTCGTGTGAATTTTTCGCAAATTTTCCATTGGAGAGTTCGCGGAAAAAACAATCTGTAATTTTTTACAATCAATTTTTTCATTGTTAATAATCTCGTTCAACTTTGAACTCTTTTACTGGCGATGCGTCTTCTAAAGATACGTATTCCATAATTTCCTCAGATTTTTTAAAGGGGTCCACGATACTGAAATACATTATATGTGTGTGTTATATATATAACACGCTTTCTTTCCTTAGGATATGTAACATGATCTGACGTAATTTAACACTTAACTTAAACTTTACATCTTAATTCAGTTAAAAATCGGTTATATAATCTTTATATCGTATTGGAGTTCTTCGTTCTCGTTTCGTTTCCTGTTTATCTTGTGTGTTATTGCTATTAATATTATTTGTTGAAGCAGCATCAATGTCAAACAGATTGATGATATCAATTACGTCTTCAATTGTTTCCTGGTCATTTACCTTCTTTTGAGGTATAGATGTTTTGGTATCACTGGTACTGTTATGTATATCATCAAACTCGTATAATGAGTCATGCAATTCTTTGACGGAATTGTAGTGGTAGTGTTGTTGGCCTTAAATATCTTCTATTCCGATGATATTTGTTACCGAGTACATCTATTATTTTATATGATCTTTCATTCACTATCTCTACTACTTTTCCTTTTTTCCATTTATTTCCTTTTTGGAATAGTATACTTTCATTAATTTTTAATTTACTTAGATTTTTAGCATCTTTGTCATAATAATATTTTTGCTTTACTTGTTTTTGTTCTAATTTATTTATTATGTCTTCGACATTAATTGTGTTTGGTTTTAAATTATTTTCAGAGATAATAATTTTTGTGTTTAATATTCTACTTAGTAATAATTGAGCTGGAGAGTATGTTAAGTCAGGTAAGGATGTATTACGATACTCTAGTAATAGTTCACATAAATCGATGTTAGTTTCCGCATTCTTTTTTAACATATTTTTAATAATCCCAACGCTTCTTTACGCTAAGCCATTCGATTGGTGATGGTGAGGACTACTAAAACGAATTTCAAAATTCCATTCGCGAGCAAAGTTCTTAAACTTGTCAGAATTATATGGAACATTATCTGCATAAATTATGTCTGGAATCCCAAATTGCGAAAATTTTTCTTTACAGTATCTTGTTACGTCATCTGCAGTTTTTGTTTTTGTTTCTGTGACTTCGATCCAATTTGAATATGAATCTACGGGTAGTAAATAATTTCTATTGTTGTATTGAAAAAATCTGAAGAAATATATTGCCATGGTCTACTAGATACAGGATGATTTATAAGTGTTTCTGTTTGATTTGCTCTTTGATGCATTTGGCACGTTTCACAACTATTTACAAAATATCTTTGTTTATCTTTGGCCAATAGAATAACTGCCTTCCTCTTAATTTCGATTTTTGAATACCAAAATGAGGTTTATGAATTAATGCCAACATTTCAGGTCTTAATGTACCAGGTACAATTATTTTCGAATTTAAAAACAATAAATTATTAGAAAGATAAATTTCTTCTCGAATTTTGAAATAGATTTTCATATCTGTTGATAATTTTGCATCCGTTCTAGGCCAATTGTTTTGACAAAAGTTTTTAACTTGAGATAATATGGGATCAGAATTTATAGCTTTTTGGAATATTAATTTCTTTTCATCTGACATTGGTATATTGTTATATAATGCATGTACAACATGTTTCATTTCTGGGTCATCATCAACGTGATCTTCAAGATAAGAGCGAGATAATAAATCTGCGATTAACATATCTTTACCTGAAATATATACTATGGAAATATTGTATTTTAATAATTTTAACAACATTCGTTGAAGTCGTGCACTCACTCTATCTAGATCTTTAGAAAATATTGGTATCAATGGTTTGTGATCCGTTTGAATTGTCACTTGCTGACCATATGTGAAGTAATGGAATTTTTGCTCTGCAAAAACAATTGCTAGAAGTTCTTTTTCGATTTGCGCGTATCTTCTTTCTGTTTTTGTAAGGCATCTAGAAGCAAAAGATATAGGATGGTTTTCTTGTAATAGCACATAACCTAAACCTTCACCTGACGCGTCACACTGAATTGTTATTTCTAAAGAAGGATTAAAAATCCTTAACGTAGGTGAGTTTGTGATAAGTGTTTTCAAATCATTAAGCTCTTTATCATGAGCTGATGTCCACATAAATGGTTGGTCCTTTCTAGTTAAGTTCCTTAAATTTGACGTGATGGATGATAAATTTGGGACAAATTTTGCAAAAAATTGACTAAACCTAATATTTTTAACACTTCTTTTTTGTTTTTGGCTGGTTTTATAGCTAAAATTGTTTTAATATTGTCACTATTTGGTCTGATACCTTCTGCTGAAATTATATTACCCATAAATTTTACTTCTGATAATTTATATTGAAACTTGTTAAAATTTGATGTTATTTTTGATAGCTCTGTCAAATACTTGAGTTAATATTTTATCATGTTCTGCTTCATTATCAGCTGCAATGATCAAATCATCAAAATATATGTGTACTCCTTTAATGTCACCAAATAGTTATGAGTTTTTCTTTTGAAAAATTTCAGGTGGGCATGATATTCCAAATGGTAGACGATTAAATTTATAAAGATCAAATGGGCTATTAAATACACAAAGATCCGAACTTGATTTGTCAAGTTCAAATTGCCAAAATCCATCTTTCATGTCGATAACACTAAATAATGACTTTCCAGATAATTTACTAACAATTTCAGTAATTGTAGAGATGATAAAACGACAAATATTTTTGTTTAATGGTTTTGGATCGATACAAATTCGAAGAGTTTTATCAGGTTTTTCTACAACCATTAGACTATTAACCCATTCTCTGGGGAAAGGCACTTTTTCAATTACATTTTGATTTTCTAGAGCATCTAAAGTTTTCTTTAGTGGTTCATGTAGAGCTAATGATATTTTACGATTATTCTGTATAACTGGTTTAGCATTATCTGTGATTTTTATGTTACACAATCCTGGAATTTTACCTAAGCCTTGAAATACATGCAAGTATTTGTTATAAATTTCATCTTTGCTAACTATCTATATTGTCTACTCTCTTAACTAGATTTAATTTAATGCAATCATTTAAACCTAGTAATGGCTCTGATTTAAATTCTTCTACTACAAAATTTAAATTATAAGCTAGACTCTTGTATTTACAGATCAAAGTTACTTGACCACATGGTTTAAATCTGAAATTACCGTATGATACTAGAGTTATCGATGAATTTTTTAACTTTTGTTTTAAATTCAGCTTATCAAAAATATTTTTAGGTATTATGCTAGTGTCTGAACCAGTATCTATTTTAAATTTTAAACCATTACCTTCTATGATTAAATTTTCATACCAGGAGTCACACTTAGAGTTCATACAACATTCACTAATATGTAATTCTTCTTCTGTGGGTTGAACACTATTGGGTTTCTATTTTCTTTTCTTGCTTCATCTTTCTGTTCGGATTCAGTAGATTTTTCATTTCTATTTTCTCTTGCAATCCTCTCCAGACACGCTTTTGCAAAATGACCTTCTGCTTGACAATACGAACACTTCTTTTTATAAGCTGGACACTTGTTCGGAAAATGTTCATATGTACAGCGACTACCTTTTATTTTCTGGGCTTTTACAGCATCTACCCTTGGATTTAATAGCTTAGAATATTCTTTACTTAGTTCAATACTTTTACAGTAATCCACTATTTTATCTAATGTTATGTCTGGTTCACGTATTAATCGAACTTGACAGTCTTTATCTAAGATTCCAACAATTAATCTGTCACGGATCATTCTATCTTGCTAAAGCTGTCTACAATTTTTATTAGTGCACATAAAATCGCATAATGCTGCCTGTTTTTTCAATTCTGTAAGGTACTTAGCAATTGTTTGATTTTCATCTTGGATCATATTATTGAATTTAAAGGTTTCCATAGCCACTATTCTTTTCGGTAGGTAATAATCATCATACGCTTTTAGAAGTTCCTCTAATGTCTTCTTTCTTCTGTCGTCAAAAGTATGATATACATGGATTCCTTCATCTCCAAAAATTGCTAATAAGGTAGCTATTTTCACATTTTCTTCTGATTTATTCTTCGTTGTTGCTGTTAAGTATATTTCGATCTTTTGTTTCCACAACGGCCAGTGTTCTGCATTTTCTAATTCTCCGGGCTTGAAACAATCCATTTTACAAAGTAGGGTTAGCACGTGACTAATCTTCAATCGTTTCTTATAATAGTCATCAGTACTTCAAAAGCTCCAATTGATATTTGTATTCACACCTGACACCATGTTTTGACCCTACTTACTATTAGTTAAACAACATCTTGCATATCTATGTAATATTACGTTTATTTTAGATTCTTGATACATCAGCTTGTACAACCATAATTTCTTGACCTCCCGTACTAACGCTGCCAACCTCTTATGTCAAATAAAACTAACAAAGTTACTAAAACTATAAATAACGATTTGTATATATATATATATATAACACCATCAAAAATTAAATTCATTCATTTTTCATGTTGTATATTTTTCTTGCCATCTCAGAAGTTTGGTTTTGCATCAATTCTTCGCGCGAAAGTGCATGGAATCCAAACTTTCTTGGTAGAACGTCCTTCATAAACGATTTAGTAACTGAATCACTATAGTCCGATACATGTTGTTCTCGTTCTAGTCCAAGTACAGAAGCAATTACTTTGTTCGAATTAATTTAAACAAAATTGTGACTATTGCTTGAGTTGGACTTCGAGAAGTGGAATGCTTCAATAATATCAGCATGTCACGAATTTCCAAAATGTTTCCCCAGTTTAAACCAGTGAATACGCGAATTTTTTCCTCTGACAAGGTATAATCGCCTATTTTATCAATAACAGTACTTTCTCTTTGAATTGATAAGTCTGTTAGAAAATGGCGTAAATCATCGACATCAATTGTACTTGAATTTGAATGAATCCGTATTTGGTGCAACTAACTTTCAAACAAACGATTTTTTATGAGGTGTTTCGGACATCTATTTCCTTTTGGGATAAAGATTCGTGTTTTCGTAAAAACTTGTTTTCGAGCTTCAAACGGTACTGTAGTTAACGTTGATGATGATCCGCACAAAAGACAGTATTTCTGTGTTGAGACGACGCGAGATAATTAAATGTCAACAATGTTTTGAGATTCTTCTTTGGGATTCTTGTCCGCAACAAGTTGGATCATTAACATCGGCAAATAAAGTAGTAGCGTTGGGACAATCAATAAGTTCGCAACTTCTTCTAAATCCTTGAGTATATACATTTTTGCGGCATTTGTTACAGAAAACGCCACTGACATCAATTTTTCGTTCAAGCAACTTCGATTGAACGCTTGCTTCTGAATCAGTTTTTACTACCAACTTCGATCCTGGACATTTCGTAAGCGAAATATCGCAATATGAACATCTTGATTGCTTTGTACTTGACCCTGACATTTTTCGGTGAAGACAAAGAAGCATAAAGTAAAAAAATATGATTATTAAATCTTGTTAGTTAAAATTGTTCAAAATCGATATTAATTCGCTAAACGACGAAATGCTTGGAGAATGAGTCACCTATTGAGCGATGAAAATCATTTTCGACCTGCTCCAACCAAATCTAACCTAACCTAATGCCCTCTGCAATCGAGTCAACGTACAATTATTCGCTCAAGCAATACATTGTTTAATAAAACTTTACTGGCATAAAATCTGATAAATAATCAAGTTTCGTTATTTGAAATTGTTCAAAATCGATTTTAGTTCACTAAACAACGGAATTCTTGGAGAATGGGTCACCTATTAAGCGATAAAAAATATTTGTGTCCTGCTCTGGTTGACCGACACCATAATAAATGACGATTTTGAAAGATATTAATCTATTTCAGTATCGTGGACTCCTTTAAAAAATCTGAGACAATTATTGAATACGTATCTTTAGGAGACGCATCGGCAGTATAAAAATTCAAAGTTGAACGAGACTACTAACAATGAAAAAATTGATTGTAAAAAATTACAAATTGCTTTTTCGCGAACTCTCCAACGAAAAATTTGCGAAAAATTCACACGAGTGTACTATCATGTACAGCACTCTTGTGATTTTTTCAGAATTTTCGGATCGTTAGTTCAGCTAAAACTGACGAAAAACGAATATGAGATAATCCGCCATTACTCGTCCAATATGGCGGCTATCGGGTTGAAAATTTGTCAAAAACGTATATAGGTCAAATGCTTTCGAAAAGTTGATAAGAAATTTTATTTCGTTTGGGGACAGTTTCAACATGGAAAGCCGGCTATGCGCGGAGTCGCTATAAATAAAATTATTAACGCTGTCAATAAAACTATTAACGTTGTGAAGAATTGATGTGAGTTTAGTTAAGAAAGTTGTAGTCCAATTGCATACAGCAGCTGGAAGAAATTTCGCCAGGCGACGTATAATTATAGGATTATAGGATTCAGTGACTTATGACAAACTGATCTGGCAGTTTTCGTCACATAGCAAGTAAAATCGCGGACATAATAATATTTTAATTGTCATCGATTGTTTCTCGTAATTTCTGTGGACCGAGTCTTTAAAGAACAAAGGGGCTATAAAGTCAAGGACGCGATGCATAAAATTCTACGTCAAGGCCGAATTCCAAAAAATTGCAAACCGATGCGCGCAAGGAGTATTATAACTAAGGTTTTACAAACGAGTGCAACGTATAAGTTATGTGGTTGGCATACGTTGTTTTTGATTTCTTAACCTGTTATTTTCCACCGTTTTTATCGCCGATATGAAAGACCACAGTCGTTTATCAGTGAACGAGTGCAACGTCACAAGCTGTGGTTCCTCATTTCGGCAATGAAAACGCGGTTGAAAATAATAGGTTAAGAAATCGAAAACAACATATGCCAACAACATAACTTATAAGTTGTATTCGTCTGTCGAACCTTAATTGTAACCGACAGCTCCAGGAATTAAGGAAAACGTACGCCATAAACCACTGTTCCACGCACAGTGTTAACAAGGCTTCTATTCTCGAGAGGATTATTTTTATAATCAAGAACTAATTATAGGTATAACAAATTCAGTTTGACGGGCTCTTATAAATAGATAGATATTTTATCCCATGTAACCGACGAGTACAACGACACGAAACATGGAACCATTAAGATGAAACCTCGTAATGTAATCAGTCAACAAACCCCATATAATGTCGAGTGTTTTCGACAAATCATATATGCCAAGCTCTAGCGCGGAGCTATTCAAAATCGTTTAAGTGAAAGCGTATTATCACACATATTTATCGAAACCGTAAGCGGGAGACCGGTTCTGGGAAGTTTCTACGCACAGGAACTGCAGAAAGCCAAATATGGTAAGGTATACCTCGTTGAAAAAGTTTTGTGTAGAAAAGATCGAATTTATGTCAAGTGGCCGAGATTCGATAATTTCCACAACAGCTCGATAAACAAAAATAGCGTGTTGTAGTAATGCTTACGCTGCTCTTATTTATTGGTAATACAGAACTATTTTCGTACTGTGGACATATTGTAAATATTACTTATTCCATAAATAAAATTCGTAAAACTTATAAGAGCGTGTTTTATTCAATATAATACGGTTATACCTTCTGCGTAGCTTAATTTAGTACTACTTTTCAGTACATATGGTCGTAGAGAATATGCGAAGATCGATGAGGCTGAAATTGGTGCTATCCATGGTTCGTCATATTTTGTCTAATTTCTCTTTCATGGGTGAGCGTTATTTGGTAAAAATCTTTTGTGATGCAGTAAAGATTCACTTAATACTTTATCGTTCTAATCCGTTTATGCGATGATCGAGTATTGATCGTAGCTTTTCTCGACCTATTGTTACGGAGAATACTAGCCGCTTGGAACCTGTTGAAGTGCCATCGCTAAGAGCTACTGATCATACGCCGAGGTCGGGGTAATTAGTGCCGCTGGTCCCCCAGTCTTCTTGTTGGCGGCCACGGTCTCACCGCCAATGTTTCGAGAGATAGTTTGGGTCTTGGGGATCCGATCACTGAAGATATGGTCGATAAATCAAACGAACAACATTAAGTTGACTTAAGATGTCGGTCAATCGTTGAGGAGATCCTGCACCCTCCGCATTTGGGTCTTAAGCGGGGATCTGTCGAGGTCGAGCTCAGAGAGATATCGGAGTAGCGATTTGTCTGTACTTTCAAAGTGCTTTTGCCAACTACCGTATCAATTTGTTCCACGGTGGAATAGCAGGGTCGGTGTGCAGTTGTGCGTTTTAGACAAACCACAGTATACCCGCCAGCATTTTCAGCATCTTATTTTGTGCAGTTACCAATTTATGAATATGACTTGGCAACTGCCGATGAAGACAGCGCTCCATATGTATGCCGTAAATAAGCTTTATATAATAGTGTCTTTGTCCAATGTTGAATTCTTACACAAGAGCGGCAGTAGTGATTTCGCATTATAAAATCTCTCCATGACTGAATCGAAGTGGACACCGAAGGTCGGCTGGCGGTCTAGAGTCACTCCGAGATATTTGACTTCTCTGTTTTATTGAAGTCGCTGATTTCCGACGAAGGCGAAGTATGATTGCCACTATGATCTCTTTCTCTCTTCCAAGGCTGGGATGATTCAAAAGCGTTTCTGTTGGCAAATATGCGGCCCCCACTCGCCCCGCGGCTGGTTATGGGGGTGATTCATATGCATCCATCGCTATATTGTTCTTGTCATTTTCCAAGGGATTAGCCGTCATCGGAGCCCAGGTGGAAATTCCACAGGTCGACACTGGATCGGATACAATTTTCTTGGTATTAAAGCCCGAACCCTCCTAACCATTGTTCTGGGCGGGGGTCTGTCTGAATCAAGCATTGAGGTATATAGAACTACCGGGTGGTCTGAATGCCGCATCCTTTGCATGGTGGCATTTGCCAGTTGTAAGATGAAATCCTTTAAGCCAGGACGTGAGTATACGTCGTAAATAAAGTTTATAGATCAGCAACTTAGTTTTTAGATCAAGAGCTGACTGTCTACACAGGAGCGGCGGCAGGACCCTTCGAGCACCATAACATTTTCCGATGACGGCACTGATATGAGTCTTGAAGGACATTCGCTGATCCAGGATCACCCCCAAATACTTCACGGAGAGGTTCCATGGAAGGCTTAGTTGGATTTATGCGCAACCGACACCTGCGTCCATTCAATGAAGCCATCCACCGCGGCCTGAAGATGTCTACAAAGGATTCGCTCGTCTCTGCATGTGGGGAGAACCGACGTGTCATCGGCATACATGGCCAAACTGACCGTCGGCTGGCGTGGGAGGTCCGACATATAAATATTAAATAACTCCGAGCCAAGAAGAGACCCCTAGGGAACGCTCGTCACCATGGGCTTCGTCGTTGACATGTGACTGTCGGCCTTCATGGAGAAGGAACGATCCGATAGATAGGATTTTCCTGACCAACTGCGCGTTGGCACATTCCATCGTGAGAATAAGTCCTTCGTGCCACACGGAATTAAACGCTTTAGCCAGGTCGAAGAATATCGCCCCAGTTTTTTCCCGCGTCTCAAGGGCTTCTCTTGGGGCCTCTTCTATGCGAAGAAGTTGTAAGTCCGCCGAGAGGCCCGTCCTGTATTGATACTGCTCATCTGGCAGTATGTTGAGATCGAGTATGTCTTCACGGAGACGGGATAAAATAACTCTTTCTGCTATCTTTGATAGAGTTGATAGCAGGCTAATGGGGCGGTATCTCTGTCAAAATAGTTTGTCCTTCCCCGGTTTTGGGACCATCACGACTTTGGAAGTTTGCCATATGGTCTAAAAATAGCCCATGGTGAGGATTGCATTAACGATTATCAGCAATTTTCCCAAGATGTTCTCTGGGAGTCTCTTGACGGCCTCATTGGTGATACCGTCATTGCCCGGAGCTTTACCAGTGGCCAGACACTTGATATTGGCGGCGATCTCATCCTCGGTGGCCGGCGGTATCTCAGCCGTGGGAGCACTGAGGACTTCCTCGTTGACTCTCACGGCCTCCATTGCGATTTCTCCGTCCGAGTCGTATTCCCTCGTCTCCTAAAAGATTTGTTCGAGATGATCAGCCATGATTTCCGACTTTCCAGGGTCGTCAAAAAGAAGTCCTGTAGGTCCCTGAAGAGGAGTAATGGTAGGAGCCTGGCTAGCAGTCCTCTTCAGGGCCCTAGAAAGTCGCCAAAGGGATCCGTCAATCAAGGCAAGGGATGCCACCCGGTCTGACCACTGTCATTGACGAAATTTTTGTAGTTCCTCCCGAAGCCGCGTCTGTAGGTGATTCGCCACTCTTGCGACCGCGGGATCTAGAGTGCGCCGGGCGGTCTTCCTCGCCTTTCGTTTCTGCTTACGCACAGCACGCAGGTCAGGAGGAAGACAACGACGGCTGTTATCGGCCCGATAGAACGTCGCTTCGAGATAGAGGATTTTATTACATTCGTTAATGTGGGTGGCTGCTTGCTCGACGGATTCCCGGTCCACGGCGTCGCCAATCTCATCAGCGCGACGGGCCACAATCTCGCCAAAGCTGACCTAATCCACGCACTCCGCACGTCCATCCAGGTTGATGATTATGGGGTTATGGTCCGAGGACATGTCGGCGATGGATTTTACCGTAACTGCTCCTATGATGCTCTTGGTGATGGCGACGTCCAGTATGTTCGGCCTTGCGCCAGCTCTATAATAAGTCGGTCCATCTGGTGGATGCACAGTAACATTACTTCTACACAAATACTTATATGTGTTATTTGTTTGTACATGGATCTGACAATTGTGTATCAGAACGTTAATGGTCTGCGTACTATATGTAGTGAGTTTATGCGTGGTGTTGTAAATCATCATGCGCATATTATGTGTATTACTGAGACGAAGTGATAGTCGTCGATGACACTGGCAGCTCAGAAAGACGAGTGGCTATGCGATAGTGCTGAGGATTTATGGGTTCAGATTACATGCCCGGAATTTGATGTTCGTGGTTCGTTTTTCTTTGTGTGTTTTGTTTATCTACCACCTGATGACGACGGTGCACTTCTGCTGTTCCTTTCTCATGCGTCATCTATAATTAATGATAATCCTGATAGTGTGTTTTTGATTGTGGGGGACTTCAATGTTCCCACAACTGAATGGATGGCATCTGCTTCGGGTGCGTTAGTGTCTGTTCATGGAAACGCATTAAGGAGTAGGGAACTCAGTGATTTCATGACCGGCGAAATACCGGCCAGGCACGGAACCGATACGTGTTTGGTATATAATATCGTCCACGTAACCTACCTGGTTAGAACAATCGCCACTTAATCAGTTGAGATACTTAACGCATTCACTGCCAACTACGAGTTATCTCGTAGTCGACATCCGTATCGATAAGGCCGGCTACGAGATAACTCGTAGTAATAATGATTTTATTATACATAGTATAGTATTTTCATGAATAGAGTTAGATTTTGTTTTCATTATATTGCAGTTTATTTATTACCGCTTCAAACAAATTTTATTCAAAAACAACACTACGAGATATATCGTAAGTCGGCGTTGGTTACTAAATTTTTAGTGACGCCATCTACGAGATGTCTCGTAGTACATAAAAGTGCCTATAAATAGCAAATTACAACTTTAATAAAACTTTTTGTTTCTTATGCAATAATATCGTATTATTTATCGTTATGAATAAAAAACTTGAACTGGCCTTACGGGTTGGTTTTATAAAAACAGCCATGGCAGCGAATGCGTTAAGTAAATTCCATAGAAAAGAAATTCGTATATAAACAGTTGATTTAGGGGTTAAACATTTAGTGTTAGCAGATTTTTCGCGGAGAAGCATCGCGTTACAAATACAAATTTACGATGGAAGCAACAGTGATCTCGCAGCGCAACCGATCTAAATTCGTTAACGAAGGTTTTATCTATGTGCTTGATAAAATATCTAAAGACGGTTCCACGGAATTCTGGCGATGTGAACGAAGAGGACAGTGCAAAGCCAGAATTCATGTTTGCAAAGGAAATGTCGTCCGTTTGGTTAGTGGCCACCCTCATGAAGCAAATGCAGCTAAAATTGAAGCTGATAAAGTGATTGGTGATATCAAGCGACGAGCTGCGTCGACTTTAGAAAGCACGTCACAAGTGATAAATTCGTGCACTGAAAATCTGGCACTTGCTTGCCAAAGCGCTTTACCTAAACAAGATGCCTTGAAGAAAATTGTAAGAAGAAAACGCAATGAAGCCGCACCACCTAATCCAAACAATTTAACAACGCTTGTGATCCCAAACGAATATAAAATTATTAAAATGGCTGGAGGGGTTGAACAAAATTTTTTGCTATTTGACAGTGGTCCAGAACACGATCGAATTTTAATTTTCGGTAAGGAAAGCAATCTCCAAATTTTTAAAAATTGCGATACCTTTTTCGTGGATGGCACCTTATAATATCGCCTCCATTATTTTACCAAATCTTTATTCTACTCGTTAAGAAACACGGTGGAGTACATCCTATGTTTTATGCATTACTGCCCAACAAAGAGCGCGCTACGTATGAAAAACTACTTCGAGCAGTTAAGGATCTACAACCTGAACTGGAACCAACTTCAATTTCATGTGATTTTGAGTTAGTAATTTTTAAAAGTATTTCAGATGTGCTTCCGAACGCTCATATACAAGGATGCTACAACACAAATGCAGAATTTTCCTTATTTGCTAGAATGATAACTGCCCTGGCGTTTGTACCAGTTGCAGATATCGACGAAGCAATTGATGCCCTTGGAGATGTTATTCCAGAAGATCTACGTCCTCTTTTAGATTGACTAGAAGATAATTACGTTGGACGTCCTAACAGACGCGGTCAAGGACGTCGCCGTCCATTATTTGCACCTGAAACATGGAACGTCTACAATAGGACTATAAATGCCCACGACAGAACGAACAACTTTGCTGAAGCCGCTCATCGTCGACTGCAAGTTGAACTAGGCATGGATCATCCGACTATATGGAGGTTCATAGATGCTCTACGCAGAATACAGCATGGAAGAGATTTATTTTACGAACAACTTGTTGCTGGACATAATCCACCACAGAAACTTAAACGCTACAGAGACGCAGATACCAGAATTTTATCTATTGTAAATAACTATAATCCTCGAAATATCATTTAGTATTTGAGAGGGATCGCTCACAATTTTGAAATGGACGAATAAAAATTCATAGACTTGTTAAGTAAAGTAAAAAATAAAAAATGAAAAATAAAAAACAAAAATTAAACAAGAAACAAACAAAAAAGTGCCACTGATTATTGTTTGAGTAATCTATTTTATTTGTATTATACGGCGGCTTGTTGATATCGCCGCCGCGGCGAGTCGGCGGCGGCGGGTTGTCCGATTCCGAGTTGATGCTATATATGGTATGCACTGATTACAGGAAAGCGTTTGACAAGTTAAATCATAATATTTTGGTTCAGAAGTTGTTGGCTCTGGGCGTGTATGGGGATCTGCTTCGTTGGTTAACGTCATATTTATCCAATAGATCACAAATTGTAAAGCTAATGGGTTATTAATCACAGCATATTACTATCACCTCGGGCGTGCCGCAGGGGTCTCACTTTGGTCCGCTCCTCTTTAATTGTTACATTAATGATATTCGTACTTGTTTTCTACATGCCCAATTTTTGGAGTATGCCGATGATCTTAAACTGTTCATGGCCATTGCAACTTTGTCCGATTGCGAGGTGTTGCAGCGAGATTTGGATAGATTTTCGGATTACTGTACTAAAAATAAATTATTTCTTAATGATAAGTGCAAGTATATTCAATTTACAAGAAATAGAGTTAAAATAGATTTTCAGTATGGTCTTGGTGTCTTGGTAGTGGCACCTTGAGTCGGTTTGAGCTTGTAACTAACCTGGGTGTTGTTATTGATTCAGGATTAACATTTAGAGATCACGTGAAGCATGTCGTTCGGAAATGTTACAAGATGCTGGGTTTCTTGATGCGTTTGTGCAAAGAATTTAAGAACACTTGTGTATGAAGACATTGTATTCTGCTTACACCAGTAGTATACCTAGCTATGCTTCAGTAGTATAGAACCCTAGTTGTATAACTTATATTAACAGAGTTGAAAGTATTCAGAAAAAATTCGTTAGATTCATGGGCTTTAAAGGTAACATATGTTAACTACACTGAATCTTGTAAGCACTTTAATATGTTGCCCTTGTACTACTTGAATAAATTGGTTGATTGTTCCAATCTTCTGTCCTAGCTTGATTTTCGAGTGTCACCGTGTTATACTCGGGACCGTTTACTTTTTTACTTACCACGTCGTTATACTTACTCTTTTCATAATTCGTCAATGATAATGTATGTGCATCTCTATGACCAATTGCGATATTCAAATAACTTGGATATCTTTCACTTCACTTTCAAAAGATTTAAGCACACTGTGATCAACAATTTTATTTATTCAGACATGTGAATTAATCACAGTATTTACAAATTTAACTGTTGTGATGAATTTTTCTTTTCTCTAGCGCCCTCGTTATACAGCCATTGTTACTGTTTCTTGTTTCTATTGCATATTTTTGTAGTATAATTTTAATTTAATTTTTTTATATTTTCTAATTAAGTTTATATATATGTAGGTATATATATATATAGTACCTTCACTATATTGCTCACAATCATTGGTAATTATTATATGTACAGCGTTGTTGGGTTAGTCCCGTTACTGTCGGTCTACCACAGCGTTTACAATGCGGCATTCCCAGAACAGATGCTTAGAGTTGTAATCACCGGCAGTAAAAACCGGATCATCGCCGGCCATCAGCAGATCCAGGTCCAATCTCCAAAATACGATCCCAAAGTACGATTGACTGGTGAACGTGTCATTTTATACGATTTATTGGTAGCGTATCATAATGCGCCATTTGTATACGATATAAGCAAACGAACGCTTTCCCCGTCACATAAAAGAACATTCTCGTCAAAATCTGATGTCCAAATGGAAAAGGTCCACGACGGTATTACCAACGAGGCCGTCATGAAGCTCCCGAAGATCATCATGGGAAAGCTGTTACTCATCATCAACGCCATACTCACTGTGGGCTACTTTCCGAACGCCTGGAAGATCTCGAAAGTTGTGATGGTCCCGAAACCAGGGAAGGACAAACTTCTCCCACAGAACTACCGCCCCATAAGTGCGCTATCGACTCTTTCCAAGATAGCAGAGAAAGTCATCCTCTCCCGTCTCAGAGACGACCTGCTGGCTCTGAATATCCAGCCGAACGAGCAGTATGGTTTCAGGGCGGGCTTCTCGGCGGACTACCAACTGTCTAACAGACGCCGCAAGAGATGCCCATGAGAGACGGAAAACAACTGGGGCGGTGTTCTTCGACCTAGCCAACGCGTTCAATTCCGTTTGGCACGACGGACTGTTCGTGAAAATGAAACGCGCAGGTTTCGATATCCAACTGGCCAGGATCGTAAAATTCTATCTCGAAGATCGTTCCCTCTCTGTGAGGATCGGGGATCACACGTCCTCCACAAAGCCCATGGTGACTGGCGTTCCCCAGGGGTCCCTTTTAGGCGCGGAGCTGTTCAACATCTACATGTCCGACCTCCCCCGCCAACAAGCATCCAGTTTCGCTATGTACGCCGACGATACGGCGGTGTACGCCACGTGCCGGGATAAGAGGATTCTCTGCCATCGCCTCCAGACCGCGGTTGACGGCTTCATGGAATGGACGGAGAAATGGAGGCTGCGCATTAATCCATCTAAGTGCGTAGCCCTCCGCTTCACACGAAGAACGACTGCTCCCCTGAATGCATCTGGGTGGGGAGACACGCCTTCCATGGAGTCCATCGGTGAAGTATCTTGGGGTCATCCTCGACCAGCGGCTGGCGTTTAAGCCGCATATCGACGCCATCATCGAGAAGTATCGTGACGCTCGGAGGGTCCTGATGCCGCTCCTGTGTAGACAATCATTGCTGGACCTCAGGACGAAACTGTTGATCTACAAGGTGTTCCTGAGACCGATCATCACCTATGGAGCGGTTGTCTGGTCGACCGCGGCGAAATCTCATATCAGCAGACTCGCAGCTTGTCAGACTAAAATGCTGCGAGCGACAACTGGCCAAGGCCACTATGGAGAAGATGCAGAATTCGGACAACCCGGTGGTGTCGTACACGGCCGCGCTCGACCCGGACAGACTCCCGCCTAAAACCATGGTTAGGCGGGTTCAGGACTTCCTTATGGATTAGATGTCACATATTCTCTCCACCATGTCCGGGCCACCCCGATGATGGCTACATTTCAACTTATTCCGATGACGTCAGCTAGCGATGGGTCCCTTCGGACCACCCTTTCACCACTCGCGGCCTGAACGGAGGCCGCCTATATTGAGGACGAAAAGGCATGCGGTTTACCCGGCCTTAGATAATGAGCGACAAATCCTCGTTCTGATGTCCAATAACATAATGCGCCTTGAGTGGCTACTGATAAGTCGTATAAAGGAGAGTGCGTCCGCAGCTCCTTCATTCGTACACCTACAGGTCAAGCGATACGTACTCTCCAACGATTTACGGCAATTTACTAACGCACAGCAAGCGATTAACTTCAAAATGGAAAGGAAATGAAAATAACCGAGAATCTAGAAAGCCTTCGAGGAATATCGAAAGAAGTAATTTCGAACTTTCCCGTTTGAGTACTAAAAACAATGGTCAATTGTTTTTGGCTGGAGGAGTACTGGCGTCTTATACTCGACTACAACAAAGCAAAATTGCAAGATTACGTGCCTTGCTGCACACACTACAACACATTAGAATTTAATACGCATATTGATGGACCGCCAATACGTAAATGTTACGGTTATACTAATCCTGAAACGAACGAAGAACAAAACTTCGACGATGAAGTCGTCACGACGAACGTATTAAGGAGGTTATAGAAACGGTAAAGAAAAATCGCGGTAGTCTTAAAAGAATTAGCGGGAATTAGATACGATTAGATTACTTGAGGTAGCAATGACGCCTGTCCCACTGCGACCTTTCCAGATCTATTGCGGTCTTCATGTCTTCTTAAAGTAACGTGGTTTCTTTAATTCTACTTAACAGCTTTGAGAGCGGTTCTTCCGCATATAGTCTCGCCTCGGTATATCCCAATTCCTTACATTGGTAAAGTACGTGGATCGCGGTTTCTTCCTAAATTAGATAGAATCTGCATATCGTTTCTCCTGTCAAGCCTATTTGGTTCATGTGCCAATTGAGTCTGCAATGTCCTGTTAATAGGCCCACTAGCACCCTAACAGACTATCTGTCCCTGCACACTAAGTCCGTTGTAAACTTCGGCATTGGTTCTCTCGTTCAGGCAGTTCCCTCGCCTTTCCTGAAATTTATCCTCGATCCACTTTCTTATGGCAGTTTTGATTTTTGTCTTTACAATGCCAAAGGTGGGCTCCGCTCTTATGAATGCCATCGACGAAGCCTCTCGGACCAGTTCGTAAGCTTATTCATTCCCGCGGTAGCCCTCGTGCCCCGAAAAACAAGCTATTGTCACTGTTACGCCACTGCCGCATTCATTCAGAGCACACAAACAATCCCATACAAGCCTTGTGTTGACTCTCACCGAATCTAGTGCATTCATCATTGTTTGGCTATCAGAGATGAGAGGCCACCGTGCGAATTGATGCACCTTGCTTATTAATTTCTCCGACACAATAAGGTATCGCGGCTATTTCGTGGCATCCTTACTTAGACTTATCTGGACCATTATCCTTTCTTTGAGTCCGTATATTGCGACCCCAACATCTTCCTCTCTCTTAGAGCCATTCGTGTACCAGATAGATTGCACCTGTATAGATGGACCTTATTTCAGTTCCTTTCTATCTGGTATAATTATTTCATAATTTTTGTCAAAGTTGAATTTGTAAACCATGGCATCACCCGGCATCCCTGTAAGAGGGTCTGCCTAAAGTTCTTCAATCAACATACAGTGCCATGGCCTTGACTTATATAGGTTTGGCCTTACATCAGTCTGTAGGCTCCTAACCTTGCTCCTCTTTGTATGTGGATATTTAGAGGTGGTAAATTCAATATCACCTGCGATGCATCTGTAGGAGTTATTGCCATTGTTCCCGTGGCACTTCAACATGCAAGTCTTTGTACGCTATCTAGTAGCCTGGTAGCTCCTTTTGCTCTGGTTTTGGTCACCCCACGACTGCTCCATGCGATACTTATGGTCTAATAACCCTTGTATATAACTTTACAGTGATCTTAGGACTAAGGCCCAGTTTTTTCCACACATTTGCTTGCATCTGCCAAAGACAATTCGCCCTTTTTGGGAAGTTTTGGGAAGCCTTTGGGCTTGGACAATTGTAATTTCTACCTTATCTAGCACTGGCCTTGCAGCGCTCTCTTTTACTGAAGGCAACGATCTGTGTTTTCTGGGCGTGAATATATAACAGCTCCTGCCTGTGTATTATATTTATAGCGGTTTGTGTTCTTCCTGAAATGACCCTTGTGAATCATCCTCACATGACGAGCGCTAGGTCATCTGCATATCTTAGGTAATAACAGCCCTCGTTGGACAATTCATTTAGGAGACCGTCCACTAGGATGGCCCACAGAAGGTGAGATAGAATTCCGCCTAGTAGACACTCTGTCCCCGCTCTGGCCTCAATATTATTATTCTTTGTTCCAGACCAGCTCTTATCCACCTGCCTATCATTTGGTGCGAGTCATTTTCTTTCCAAAGACCCTACAATTGAGTGTGTAGTAGCGTTATTAAATCCTCCTTCTATGGCTAAGAAAGTGGCTACCGCTATTTCTTTATCTTCAATCGACTTTGAAAATAGCTTATTCAAATCGTCCAACGCCGAGTCGGTTGATCTTCCCGGTTGGTATGCATATTGCTTTTTATTTAAAGGTTGCTCTGTAAGGAATATCTCCTTGATGTATCTGTCTACCAATCTCTCCAAAGTTTTTTGCAGGAAAGATGTATAGGTTCCACCAGTTTTATTGATGAATCCCACCTCAGTTATGGAGTTCCGTTCTTTGGCAAGGACCTTATGGATTCTAAAACACGTAGGGGTTTTGTTAATTTGCAGAACTTCCTTCAAGAGTTCCTTTTCGCTTTGCGAATTTCCTTGCTATACTGATTGATTTTTGTCTTATATTTCTCCCAGTTTGGTTCTCTTTGACCTTATTGAATAGACTTCAAACTTCGGTTCTTTTATTCCTTTTTTGGTGTTTTGTCCTTTCCGTCCCTCTATTTGGAGGCATTCCTCCCTGGATGGTCTCGCTAAGCGACCTTTTATAACCTTCCTAGTCCGTCTCTCTTGGGTTACCTCGTTTTTGAGGTAAGCGCCTAGATCAAAGCTAATCTGCATGTCGTCCGAGCAGGAGGGCTCATTCGACACTTGCCAGTTGCAGATTAAGCCGCTTGTTTTGCTGGTACAAAGTGTTAAGTCTAAGACTTCTTGTCGAGTCCCAGTAACAAAAGGAGGCTTTCTTCCAATGTTAGCCACCAGTAACCCGTGAGATATATATATATAGATTGTGGTAAAAACTCATCTCGTTTGTTGGTATTTGTGCTTCCCCACACTATGTATTCACTTGGCATGGCATCCGATGATGAGGTTTTTCCTCACCGTATGTACCTATGTCGCTTGGCATGCGAGGTGGCCATCTTTAATGCTCTGGAGAGTGGGTGGAATAGATTGCCCATCTCCTCTCGCTCTTTACAGTTGTTGCTGATAGTAAACCTGCCGCTACATCATCGGAGCATAGCACTGGTATGAGTCTACATTTTACCCTATTGCTATATAATATGGAAAGTTCCTTGTTGTACCGACAGGCCAGCAACATATATTCCTTCTATCTCGAATCTCCTCATTAGCGGCTTTTGTGTGCTGGAGATTCACCTGGAGGGACTTTATTCCGCCCTTCAGTCTATCTAAGAAGAGTCGGTCTCGGACTGGATCTTCCTCAATACCCTTATCCTACTTCATCGGACCAGCCAACCCTAGGATGGGAAACCTTTTAAGCTGACTTACTCTGGATTCGCAGGACTGATCCCCATGAGAGGGTGCTCTTGAGGCTCGGCTACTACCGCTGCTTGGTCGGTCGATTTGAAGGATTCTTCTTTTGTCTCCTCTTGACCCGCTTCCTTGTGTTCATCCTTTATTTGGAAGCGTAATACTCCCATTCCAAAGTACAGACACAAGTTAAGTTTTCTGACCCCTCCATTTTCTATGGAAAAGGTCCCAAGTGTGCCTCTCTCCGCTTGTGACGATCCCCAGTCGGTCCAAAGGTTGGTTGTTTTTTAGGTCTCGTTTACCCCCTTTTAGTTTGCCTCTTAGCCTGTAAACTTCTGGAACGACAACTCTGCACGCTCTCGGCCTAGGGATGTTCGGTCCCTCCCTAGTGGTAAGAGTTACGCCGTCTTATGCCTGCAAAGTGGACACTATGCACCTTGGCCATTGTGCGCTATCTGGATCAGTGCAGGTCAGGACCAGGTATCCCGGTTTAGACGTGCATTTTTCGAAGCAGAGTTGAAGCCCTTGCTCCGCAATGCTGTGATATGTCTCCATAATAGAGTCCTGGACTGAGGTAAGCTTTGCCGGCTCTATCTGGGTGGCTGGATAGTCGTTGCATGGTACCGCGATCCTCTCCAATGTAACGGGCTTCTTGAAGGTTACCTTCTTTTTTGGCCTCTTGCCTGTCGCAAGACTTCCGGAACTACTGCCTTCTGACCTCTGTTTTTTTGGACATCCGTGTTTGTGTTTTGTAGCCTCCGTTGTCTGTTGAGGGATAGCTTCCTTATCTGGAGTAACCTGGCTCCTTTGGACATACCTAGTGAAGTTGACTCTTTGTGTCTGTATGTAATCTTTGCCTTGTTTCACAAGCTTCTGCACATTAGCCTTGGAAATTCTAAATAGCTTAGCTGTACGAATCTTCCCTCGGAAATCAAATCAACTTCCTCTACAGTGCATTAGTCCTCACAGATCTGTGTACTTCTTTTTGTTGCTCCGGCTCAAATTTGCTTTCCTGGCTTAATTTGCTCATGGATGGTGCCCATCCTCCCGATTTAGAACCTTTCACATGTGTTGCCCTAGTATTTCGTTTTCTTTTTCTCATAGTGTTCCCACGAATATTTAGGAAAGCATCTGGCCGTCCGATCAGAGCCTCGCTTGATTGGGTAGGGCTAAATACATGGAGGTGTCGCCTGGTGCCCCCAGGGAAGCGTTAAAGGTCGTATTTCCTTGCATCCACCCAACTCTCGGCACGCTACCTTGCACCTTAGTTTGGGTTTTAGGTTGGGTACCTCGGGAGCGCTAGTTTCCTGTAGGCACTGGTTAACTGTGACCCTTGGGGAGAATTAGCGGGAAACTAATCCATCGGTTGCTCGTGAACGTATTTCGGACGTCGGTAAGTTTATCATGGATAGAGAAAAAATGGTTTCTAATGCCTATGAGCCTAAAAGCGAAGTTGCAAGGCTTTTTGCTTTCCGCCAGCTCCAAAAGACCTTTCTCGCGATTGCACAACTGGGGAGCGTTGTTCGAGATATAGCGCAGACAGTGGGAAAGAAAGCCAAATGGAACTTCGTTATTGTGTGCACGGAGGATATATTGAACTCTCATCAAATAGCGAAGATGAAGTTGGGAGAATTGTAAAGAAATTTTGTTCTGTTAAAACTAAATCTATTATACAAAAAATGAATAAATATAGATAGCTGATGTTCTAATGTCTTAATAAATAAATAAACAACTTTGCAGCTTGCATCCTACAAACTCGTCGAAACCTGTTTGTGACGTTATGGTATTACGTAATATTATAAAGAGCTATACTTTAAGACATCACCTATTGTTATCTGTTTACGGACCAACAGCGACACCTTTGGACACTACCCAGAGTTATCTGTTTATGCACCAACAGCGACACCTTCTGGTCAGACATTACCTACAATTATTTGTTTACGGACCAACAGCGACACCCTCTGGCCAAAAGCTAGGGGGTTGACACGAATTTTGAATTTTCGAGGGAATTGGCGCGTATTTTGAATATGCAAGGGCGGTGGCCACCCTTCAAACCAGGATCGTGACTACCTTCGCAACATGACACTTTGGTTGACTACTTTCCAGCATACATGTTCGACATGTCTACTACCTTTGGAAAAGCGGAGAGATGGGCGGTGTACCAGCCATCTCCCTCTATTTATATACATAAGCGTAATGTATTTTATAGGTCCATAGTATAGTAGGTTTAGAGCTATCATACTAAAAGAGATATAACGTCTCTACGAAGAATCATCCCGACGGCTTTAGTCAGGATAGTAGAGACAGTTAGAGTGCGGAAGGAAATTGGTTCACTGCGTCAAGAGGCCAAGTAAACGCTGGGGTTTACTCCTGGTGCTAGCTAGTCCACAGCAATAGGGTTGTATTGATTTTGATTTAACTGTGCATGTTACTTTGTGTTAAGCGATGTGTATGATTTGTGTTGGGGTAGCTTTAGTATTTAATATTTTACGTTAAATGTTCGATATTAGTTTGTTTTCTGACATTCTCAACACATATGTTAGATGCTGTTTGCGATACCCTGTGGTTTATTTCTATTGAGCTTGTTTAGTTCTTCCATATCTGTAGCAGACAATTTGGTTTTTTCATATGACTATGTTAAGACATAATAATGTAACATATGTTATTCTTTGGGCGAAGTTTAAACTTAAGGATGACTGTAAGTCAACGTTTATTCTTATTCTTTAGTTTTCTTATTAATATTATCGTTATTTAATATTGTTATTATTATTGTATTATCATAATTAGGTACCTCAATTGCTAACCAAAAACTAAGTAAATCGATATAACATTATACATTGTTGCAAACGGAATTAGACATCCTAGCGCGTCTGATTTGGTGCGAGATAACTTAGCGCAGGGACAACTCGGCGCAAAGAGCAAATGATTTTATAGATTTTTAGTCATAGTTGATGGAAAGGAAGGAACTTTTTGAAAAATAATAATAATTATGACAATGGATTTCAACCAATATTCGAAGTTAGTTTATTTAGTTAATTAGTTTAGTTTTTAAATATTATCAGCGGTTGGGAACAACTTGATCTGTATTTATTTTCAGATATTTAATAACAAATTAAAGGATCTATTTGGTAAGTACTTTTGAAATTGAATAATAACTTAGGTTATTGAAATCTAGGCGAATGTACATTACCTTTAGTTAATCCAAACATTCGTGGTTACAAATTTGTCAAACGAACGAAACACGTAATTACTCTGGGTATAATAATATATCAATAACATGTAATTACATTAGAAATAATAATATATAAATAACATGTAATTACATTAGAGATAATAATATATAAATAACATATGTAACAATTTCTATTTTCAAAATAATGTTGTTTTAATAGACAGGAATGTAAGTGTAGATCAGATTAAGTAAGAGCCGGTGCAATGCGGCTATATATCGAGGACATATTTAAATACAGGCAAATTACTCTTTTGGGTTATTCTGTCTTCGTATTTTGAAGCAACCGCATCAAAATGGAGGATATTAAGCCACAACGCAATCAAAACAAGTTTTCTGAAGGTGGATACGTATATGTTTTCGATAGATTATCCGCGGACAGACAAACCGAATTTTGGCGGTGTGAGCAAAAAAGCCGGTGCGCGTGTGCACGTTATAGACGGCAATGTGATAAAAACTATAAATGTGCATATTCACGGGGCGTTACCGGCCTAAGTACAGGCCGATAAAATAATTACGAAAATAAAGAAACGCGCTCAAGAAACACAAGAAGCCACCTCTCAAGTGATTACAAACTGTGTTCACAAAATCTCGACATTGCATATCAAGGAGCACTTCCAAATTAAGCGGCTTTGAAGAAACTGGTACGAAGAACGGCAAAAAATTTACCAAGAATGAGCAAACCTGATCAAGATTTACAAATCCCAGATGGTTATAAAACTTATGATACTGGTTAGTGATGGGGCACATCATATTTTAATTTTTGGAGAACGCAATTTACAAATATACTCAATTGTGACGACTTCTTTGTGGATGGTACATTTAAAGTAGCACCAAATTTAGTAGTATAAGTCTGTTTTTTATGCTCTTTTACCAAATAAATCAAAGAGCTATTTATGATCGTTTATCTGATATAATTAAAGCATTAACGCCGACATTAGATCTAAAATCTTTCACGTGCGATTTTTAAATACCTGCATTCCAAAGCCTACGGCAAGCTTCGAAGATGTTTTTTCCACCAAGCATATCTACTTAACCTCTACAATAACGAACCAGTGTTTAGTTGACAAGCCAAAATGATTGTTGCGCTGGCATTTGTTCCGATGCAAGATATGCAAAATGCATTGAATGCACTCTCTCATAACTTGACGGAAGAATTACAACCGATAGTAGATCGGTTTGAAGATAATTATATTGGCCGGCTAAACAGAAGGGGAAATAGGCGATCGCAACCGGTTTCCAAATAATATGTGGAGCATGTATGATCGAGTACAGAGTGAACAAGATCGTGCAAATAACATGCCAAAGCGGCGCATTGATGTTTACAAACAGAACTTAGTGCAGATCATCATACACTATGGAAATTTATTGAAAGTTTAAGAAAAATCCAGGGTAACCGCGGCCTCTACTATGAACACCTAGTTGGAGGACATCATCCACCGCTAAAATTAAAAAAATATCGAGATGCCCACGAATGAATTTTAAGAAACATGACAGACTACGACAACAGCGACTTAGGGGAATATTTACGAGGTATCGCCACAATTACCATATAGATCCTCGAAATTAAATATTTGCAAAAAATACAGATCTAGTACAACATTATTATCAATAATAATAATAATGATAATAGTAACTTTATTGCCCAACAGATATTACATCCACTAACAGGACAATAAACTTACAAGGAAAGGTTCCCAATCCGCACACACCGATTTGAATGAAATTTGGTAATTATGTAGATCTAATAAGACTATGTAAGAAGCCGCTTTCTGTTTCTGCGTTTAAAGCCATCGAAGAGGTGAAAGCACCCCTGAAAATTGGACTGCTTTTCGTTTGCCTATTACGCTGGAATTGTTTCATGAAAAAATATCGAAACATATGAGCATATAGCGCTTCAAAAGGACTATTGAAGCATGTCTAAATCGGTAACCCTTATTCTTAAAAATATTACCCCTCCCACCCCCAACGATTTGCGGAAACACCGATTTCGATAAAATTTGGTAATTATGTAGAGCTGACTGAACTATGTAGAAGGCCGATTTCTGTTTCTGCCAGTAACGTCTATGAAGGGGTAAAAGACTCCCCCAAGACTGCTACCGTTTTTGCAAGTTATTCTTCAATTGTTGCACGAAGAAAATAGTCAAACACCTGAAGCCTGATATAGCTCTTAGAGGGAACTATTGAAACATGTTTGAACTGGTAACCTTATTCCTAAAAATTTTACCCCTCCAACCCTCAACAATTTGCGGAAACACCGATTTCGATGAAACTTGGTAATTATGTAGGGCTGATTGAAGTATGTAAGAGATCGGTTTCTGTTTCTTCCAGTAACGCCTATGAAGGCGTGAAAGGCTCCCCAACCATGGGACCGTTTTTTGTCAATTACTCTGCAATTTTGCACGAAGAAAATATTCAAAATATGGACATATAGCGCATCAAGAGGGCTATTAAAACGTGTTTGAATTAGTAACCCTTATTCTTAAAAAATTACCCTCTCTCGCCCTGACTGATTAAAATCCACGTTGTAATTTTCGAGGGTCACTAGATCTGAAAATTTGAAAATCTAATAACAGAAGACTTCGTGCACCAGTATTTTGCAAATATATGGTTGTAAACCAAGGAGTAAAGAGATTCGTAGTTCATTTTCCTGAAGTAGAAGCTTAAACTTTCCTAAAAATATAGAATTTGTACAAATTGATTGTTTTCTTCGCATTTACCATGGTTTACAAAATATCAAAAGGGAAGGGATCTTACCTGGGATGAGGTCTCCTTTACTCTGGGCCCAAACTGCCCTCCTGCTTCCTTTAAAGCAATGAACAAGGGAGATGCTAGTTTACCTGCTGCTGATATCAGGAACAGTACTGTGCAACTGTGGGTTGTAGCCGAAACTGACTGTACAATCACATTCAATTATCTTCGTCCCTGCTAAGGCAAGTGTACGACCTGAATGTATTTCCAAGTTAAATCCGCTTTCATCAGTATTAAATACGTTCTCTGGGCCATAGTTTTCTAAACGCGGCTTAACTAACTCTATAAAACGGGCTACCGTAGCTTGTAGCACATTGTTGTCCATCCCGTATGAACGGCTAACAAACTTTGTAATTTTCCGTGATACGATCCCATGTGCTTGTTTAAAGTGCAGTATCCATTTCCTAAAGGCTCTAAAATGTTTAAGTTCAATATCTGCATTAGCCTGTAGAGCCCAACTTCTTATATCCATATCGTGAACGATGAGATTTGCATCCAAACTGGCAGTAAACCGTTGAAGTGTATGTTGAGAAATTTGCATTAGCTTTTCACGTTTTGTGCCACCCTTCTGCAATGACTGCTCCCATATATATAGTTGTCGTAGAGACTTCACTCTCTAAGTTTTTGTTGAACTGTTGCTAACTTTATTAATCTTTGTTTTGCGCTTCTCCAAAATTCCACTGATTTATTTTTGCATTCAATATCAGTGAAGTCACCTGCATCATCGCTGGTACAAGTTTCTTCCAATTCTTCTTGTATAACATCTCTTAAGTCTTCTCGTGAAGGTGCCCCATCGTCCATCACGTCATCAGCAGCAGTTGGACGATATTCCAATCCATAATTTGTGTGGAACTCAAAGGAACTGTCTTGCACACTCCTGTTTATTATATCTTTTATAGCATCATGCAGTTCTTGTTCTTTAACATTTGGATTTCTGGTTTCTTCGGGATATCCATAAGTAATAATTAACAAATGAATTACATTTTGTGGGTTTATGTATACCATGCTGCACTACAAAAACACGGTACAATTTACAGTATGGTTGAATACTATGTATTAATCGTACCGGGAAATATATAATTTTTATACCTACGCATTATTAGGTGTTCAAAAATAGAAAACGATAAGCATTTCATCCAAAACACAAACACATTGACCCAATAACATATTATTGTTTAGATATTTATGTCCGTTAAAATGACAAACCATTTTTATTTTAATGCAAACAGATTTATTTAAAGGCAAATACTATTATCGCTATCAATTAACATGTATATAGTGCGTATAATAAACAACTATGACTTTCTTTATGCGTCAAAACAAAAGCGAAAAAATATTTTTGTTATGATGTGTCCTTGCGTCCTGCGTTCATTGATGGTATAAAGGCGTAGGTTTTAACTTTTGCTAAAATCTATTATCGGTCAGTAAATTTCTTTTTCTTGCAATAATTGTAATTGGCAAAAAACGACAACAACCATATATCTAGCCATCAGATGCTGATAGATCAGAGAAGGATCCTTGTTAGTATACAAATAAGTACAGTACTAACAGAGATAGTCAAAAAGAAAATTAACACAAAACAAAATAAATTGATAGATAAATAAGCAATGCAAAATAACAAAAGTGAGGCTGTCTACACAAAAATAATTACAATAAAAAACAGAAGAATTACGTTTTCTATATACGTACAAAGTAAATTCTACAGTATGTTAGTGTAATATTTATTGAAACATCTACTCATATGTGAAATCGGAGACTTTATCATAATGTGTGTACTTGTCCTCGGCACACGAAGTATATCCATGGACCTAGTAGCGCAAGCAGGCGCCGAGGATTGAACTCTAGATAGTAGCTACGGCGAATCAATTACATTATTAATCAAGTTCGATATAAATTTCGCACTTGATACATCACGCCGTGTAGACAGAGACTGAAAGTTGTATTTTCGAAGCAATTCTTTATAGTTTGAGCCACGACAAGGATATCCGCCTTGCTGTCTAAATGTTAGGTATTTCAGAAATCTTTTCTGTGTCCGTTCTATGAGCAGCTGTTGGTATGCATATATATATATATATTTCGTGACCTTTTTATACTTATCTTATATGATAGAGATCTACCACTAATAGGTCAATAAAACAAGACTGGTTTGAACGATAGTTATATTTTCAACATCATATGCATAGTGAGGTGTCCAGACGACAGAAACATATTCCAATTTCCTTCTTACCAATATATAATAGAAAGTCACTATGGTATTTATGTTGTTAAAGATTCGAGAAGATCTTATTACAAAACCGAGAATTCTTGATGCAGAAGAACATAGTGACAGTACATGATCAGATAAAGTCAACTTGACATCAAAGAGTACGTCCAGATCAAACTTTTGTGACACTCTAGTGATGCTTTTAGACTCTACACAGTAATTGTAAAGTATGACATTAGGACATCGGCTGTAAGAAAGAATTGCACATTTGATAATATTCAAACTTATCTTCTTTGATACACACCACTCATTAATTTTACTAAGATTTTCCTGCAATATGACACAGTCGGCGATAGTATTTATATTGTAGATTTTTAAGTCGTCTGCGTATCCAAGGCACCCACAATTAAGGCTTTCTAGCAAGTCATTGATGTAGATATTAAAAAATAAAGGGCAGAGGCTAGACCCCTGGGGTACACTAGGAAAAATAGAAACGGAGGAGAAACCGTTGTAAAGACAGAGCTCTTTCTGCGCGTCAGATATTATTTCCTCAACGTCAGCAGTGAAGCAGAAAAACCGATGGATTCGAGTTTGGCTAATAGTATGGCATGGTTAATTGTATCAAACGCCTTTACAAAATCGATGTAGATAACGTCGACTTATTTGCGTTCATCCAAAGACTCACTGATATATTGCGTAATATTCACTGGATCAGTTGCAGTAGATCTCTTCGGTCATAAAGCCATGTTGTTCGAGTGATAAATACGGTCGGGTGGCAGAAAAAATTATTTTATAGATAATGTGCTGGAATATTTTAGAAAAATTATACAGAATATATATAGGCATGTAGTTACTTCGATTAGAGCGATTGCCTTTTTTAAATATGGGGACTATCCTGCTAATCTTCCAACTGTTAGGGAATACAGATGTAGATATTATTATATTAAATACAATTATGAGCGGGTGGGAGAGAACAGAGGCGCAGTCGCGAACAAAGAGACCAGGAATATTATCATCACCAGCAGTCATGTCAATACGGTTAATAGATTCCACGACCATATCGGTTATTGAGCCAATAGAGAAAGAAGGACAGGTACTAAACAGTGCAGTCGCAGGTTGTATATGGGGTAAAAAACACCAGCAAAATTATTCGCAAACGCATCAACGATATAATTTGGTTGTTCAATCGTAATGTCATTGTAGTGCATAATTCCGGGTATTCTAGAGTTACATCTACGTTTATTAACAAATGACCAGAATGTTTTTGGATTATCAATAATGTTTAACTCAACGCTAGCTCGATATAAAGAAAATGTTGATTTAATTTCGTACTTGTCTAAAGTTCTCAAACGCCGGAATTTATTGTAAAAAGTAAAACCTTATGTTGACTTCCACTTTTTACGATAGTATTCTTTTAGCGTAATAAAACGTTTAATTCTATTATTGAACCACTGCGGATAAAATCGACCAGACCTAGAGGTTATTGGAACGCAGCTATCTATAATAGAAAAAAGAGCTCTGTAAAATGCGTCAGTTGCAAGACTAGAATCAATATGATCTGAGAAAAAGGACTAGTCAAAATCAGCTAGAGCCGTACGAAGTGCTGAGAGATTGGCTCTACAAAAATTATATCGTATGTTAGTATTAGATGCAAAGTTAGTAGGCATAAGTTCAGAGCTAAATTCGATTGTTATATAAAGTGCTGGATGAAGTGGGTCCTCTAACACTATCGGATTGAGGTCGCGTATAACTGTAAATTCGGTTACTAAATTAGAAAATATTAAATCAATATTACTATTATTGTACTGCCAAAGGTCAAGAGTATTCATAAAGTGATTTAATATCATAGACTTGCCATCATCATAACAACCAGTGTGGAAGTACAGTGCATTTAAATCACCAATTACAACAATTTGTTTATTTAAGAGAAATAGAAACAATGCATCAAAAAAGGCCTCATAATCATCAAGACTAATATTAAGTGGTATGTATATATTAGCATTTCCATAGAGTAACATCAATAAGAGGTGCAAGCTCTGTCAAAAAGGAAATATCGATCGTTGTTGATTTAATATGTTCATAAATTGCTGAAAGAGCACTACCACCGTTGAACTAACTCGCGCTTTCTATCTGCATGGAAAACAGTATATGATTCATTAAAGATTTCTGAAGATAAAATGTCGCCAGAGAGCCAAGTTTCAGTTAATAAAATTAAGTTACAATCCGAAGAGTAGCCCTATGTATATATCTGATCCAATTTAGTCCGCAAGCCAGGATAAGTTAACTGCAAAGCTGTAATGGATGCGTTGCAAAATCTAGTTTCCCTGATTGATTTTTGCAATTGTAGGAATATCTTTAGTATATTTTATTATGATATCTGTTTTTCCCGCCTCCCTACGTGTAAGAAATTCCTTTTTTACAACACGATATAAATTATTTTGAAACGGCGTTCTATCTTTACTAACGTGTACCGCCTTAAATTTGATGCTGGTATCCGGCTAAGATATCTTTAACAGCCGACAACGCCTAGGCCTGATCAAACTTTCCCAATCGAATTGGTTTGATCGAAACAGTGGGAACCTCGAAGACAGTCAGCATATCACCAACTACTGAAGTATGTATAGTAATTTGATTACTTTTGCTAGTAGCTACTCCCTCTACCAGATTGAAGACAATAATATTGCTTTTTCTACTCTCACAATTAGTCACCTCTTGAATTATTTCTTCCATACGTAGTAATTCACTCTTAGTGTCAGTGGGTGCTTAAAAAGCAGCAATTTGTTCCCTAAGTTTACCAATAATAGCCTTCAAGGCGTTTAGATCATCAACAAGGCCGATACATGTATGGCAGGTCCAAGAAATACCGATTTTAGAGTTAGTACGCCGAGCTTCGTAAACTACATTATAGCACAAGAAAATGCAGATATCAACATAAGGATATATTTACAAGTTCATGTGTGACTGCTACATCAGAATAGCAAAATTGTTACATGATAATAGCCCTGTATCCTTTGTTTTTTACCTTTGTAGGGCTTCCCTCGTTCCTGGGTCCTAACTTATGTACCGCGTTCAAGTGATAAGTGTAAGTGGCCAATGGCTAAGGTCGAGGCAAGAATAATAATAATAATAATGCCGAGTTTAAGTTGCAGAGAACCGCATACACACATAATTAAAACTCTTACTACAAATACAGCATGAAACAATCTTATGTGTTTCAAATAACTGATTACAGCATGTGCACTTTTGATGATCCATAATAGTGTAAAGAATTAAAGGAATTTGCAGGAATACACTCTTCACCCTTGCGCTGCCCGTCGCAGAGAATTATATAAAGACACAAGGGTAGAAAGTATATTGACGAGATATCGCTCACAGCACTAAATAATAAAATAAAAGAAATAAGACAAGATTTGTATTGTAAGTACAGCCGCTTTCTAAGTTTATTTTGAATTGACTTCAATGTGAACAGTCAACTTATTATGTGGGTAAAGCGGCCTGTATTAAATCGTCCATACATTTCGCGGCTCCTTGCGCCGCGTTGTCCTAGATCGGTAGCAAATGCACACGTACACTGTATATTAACATTATAGACGGACATGTGAGTTTTACGATAGCTTTATTAATAATTGAAGTTGAGAGAAACAGTTGTAATAGTGTTTTTAACGATTTCTATCTTTTACAGGTAAAAGATGGTGGAAAGGGTGTGAAGAGTGCCTACAAGGGTTTACGCTCCAAACTGAAGGATACCCAAAATTCACGTCAATTTGAAAATAGTTTAGCAAATGCGGTTAATAAACCTCGTTCTGAACCTAGTTCTCCTACAAACAAAAGGCGACTGGTGACTTTGAAGCAGGAAGTTCCAATTTGTTTAACAGAGTCGACTGTACAAAGGTCAGAGAAACTTCTTTTAAATGCAAACCTTAATACATGCAGCCTAAGGGTTTGTAAAGCAACAAATCTCACATACAGATTTCAAAAGAAAATTTGAGCTGATATGTATAATTGTGCCATGTTATGTAGAAAACGCCCAATACACAAATTAAAAAATGAGGTATTTCATACACTGATTAAGAACTGTGCAACCTATATTTTGAAAAAAAATCTACCACCACAAATAACGTCAAGTAACTTCTAAAATTTATCGAGATTTTATTTTTGGTTGCAAATTAGTCAATTTTAAATTTTACATTAACACTCTGCGACTAACGTGATAATCTAACAAACAGCAATAAACAGAAAAAGTTTTTTGCGTCGTTATTTTGCAAACACCGGCACTGGCTTTTTCAGTACCTTCATATTACGCAGTCATGCATATGTTAGTGTGACGAAAGAGATCAAAGTGAGCGCACGCGCCCGTATCAGCGAAAAAGTGTCTACAAGTCAACCACATCAGTATGGGGGTAGGTGTCTGAGAAACAACCAGCTCAGTTTTTTTATTATATTTTTACGGTGTATCCTATGCAATACATCAGTGAAATTGCTTCGATATCTTTTATTTCCTGGTAGTTTTGTTTTAATGGATCACGAAAACACAAATCAAGGGGCTCAATATTTTAAGAGAACTTCATTTGGTGCTTTCAAAAGCCGCGATGAACTGATACTACAGTGATTGGAGGAAAAAAGCGATATGGATGATGAAGGAAATGACCCAAATTATCAGCCAGAAGCTGAACTTTTAGATGACGACGAAATTTCGAGTGTTGAAGTGGGTGAAGATCTGTGCGTCGCAAACGAAAACACGTCCTTCTGTGAGCGGCAACATACCTGTCTAGAAGTGCGTCAGGAACCTAAAACCAAATTTTATAAAGGTAAGAAAGGATTTATGTGGAGCAAAAGAACGACCAAGAGCATCCAGAACAGCTGTCCACAACATTGTCAGACTACCTGGCCGGCTGCGTGCTTCTAATTTTGAAGGATATTTGAAGCTTTAGTTCAAACTATTTGACATATCCATGCTGGAATGTCTAGTATATAATTCAGAAATAGTACAAAGGTGGAGCTTTTAGATACAGATGTAATTGAAATGAAGGCGTTTATTGGTTTTATGTACTACACTTCAGTTTTGAAGTGCAATGACGCAGATCTTCGGACAATATTCGCCACCGACGGAACTGGCCGTGAAATATTCCGCTGTGGGATATCAAATTTGCGTTTTTCTTGTCTGATCAACTGCCTTAGATTCGATGATGCAACCACCAGAAAAGAACGAAGAAGATCCACTTGTCCCAATATCAGATTTTTTCAATAAATTAATTTGCAGCAGTCAATCTCAATATACGCCCGGACCATACCTCTGGATCGATGAAATGTTGCTGCCGTTTGGCCTCTAAACGGCTCCAAGTTCATCATTTATATGCCTCAAAAACCAGCGAAGTGTGGCAATAAAATATTGCTGTTAGTCGATGCTCGAACATACTATATTTATAACGCTTGTATTTATTATGGGAAAAATTATGACGGTGTAGGACTTCAATAAGAAAGAAAAAATGGCAGTATCTACTCAGTCCGTTTTGAGACTTGTGAATGTTGTCGAAAATTCAAATCTAAATATTACGGCCGATAATTGGTTTAGCTCTATCCCACTTGTGGAAGTTCTGTTCTTAAGTACACTAAAAAAGAAGAAAGCTCAGATACCACCCTGTTTCTTACCATGCAAAAATAGAGAAGTGGAGAGTTCCCTGTATGGTTTCACGAAGGAGTATGCACTGTTTCCTTATGTACCGAAAAAGAAAAAATTAAAGCCGTTCTGTTGATTTCTTATTCTCACCATAAGCAAGAAATAGATTACAACAGAAGTAAAGATGGAGTTGACGAAGTTGACAAGAAATGCTCGATATATTCTTGCAGCCATAAAACTTGCCGCTGCCCATGGCAGTTTTCCAAAGACTACTAGAAATGATTGGTGTTTATAGCTTTATTTGTGTCAAATGTATAATGTAATGTAATGTAATGTAATGGAGTGGGGTCTGGCCCAAAGTGGCCCTTTGCACTGCGACCACGTTGATCTATTGTGCTTCCCCTTGTTTTTATTTATTTAATACGTCTAGGAACAGGATCAGCTCCTTCAAAGAGAGTGTTAATAGGTCCTCTTCACTCAGCGTATATACATGTAGTATTCTGTATCTCCTGTGGCCTAGTGCCCCACAGTTTGTGATCAAGTGTTCCATTGACTCCTCTTCTTCACCGCAGAATCTGCAAGTGTCCGTGTTGGATAAATTTTGATAAGTTTTTGTGTAGGTGGTTGTTGCAGGTATAGTGGCTTGTGAGTGCCCCCGTCGGTGTCTTTAAACTTCTCCTGTCCAGTTTTAGGGCGAGGTCCGCCCTCCTAGCGTCGTAGCTCAGAAACTTTTTGGAATGTTCCAGTCCATTGGTATCATTCCAGTGTTTTGTTGTGATGGATGCTGTCCATTTCTTTATCTCCCCTTTAAGGAGACCATTATTAAACCCAAAAGATGGGGTAGGTCCAGTAAAGTTCCTCTCAGTCCCTTTTTGCGTAGATGTCTGCCATCTCATTTCTTCCGTGCTCCTCATGTTCTGGCACCCAGACCAGAGTAATCTGGTTCTGAGTAGCCAGGTCGTTAAGCATGTTGTGACATTCCAATAATATTTTGGACGTAGTTGTACAACTGCTCAGGGCTTTAGAAATGATTGGCTATCCGAGAATATTTTGATTCGTATTCCCATGTGTCTCCTTTCGGATAGGATTCCTACAGTTTCCAAGATTGCGTATAGTTCCGCTTGGAAGATTGTGGTGTCCTTGCTCAAAGTTATTGACCTGTGTGTTCTAGGCCCCACAATTCCTGCTCCCACTCCTTGGAGCGTTTTGGATCCCCGATCCCCTCACTTCAAAAAGAATATATTTATGGTCCAACATGGAATCTTCTTCAGAGACCCGCCAGTGGCTGATCATATCAAAAGATTTGTTGGTTACGAGGGTCAACTCAAGAACCTCTTCCCTATTGGCGTTTATAAACGTAGGATTATTCCCCTTGTTTACAATCCCCATATTTGTAAGTAATAAATATTCTAGGAGTGACTCACCTCTGTTGTGTGGCATCTGCACTGTTCCATCAGGCCCTTGATATTTGAAGGTAGTGCTTCGTCCGTGTCCCCGGAAAGTAGGCTGAGGCGATCACGATCTCTCTCCTACCTCCGTCTGAGTCCAACTCAACTAGCACCACTGCAGTGTCGCCGTCCATATATTCTGTGAGTGGCAAGAAATTAATATCGGTGTTCATGATAAGCGCAGCTCTTGGTTTGATTGCGCGCGTGTCATAAATTACCTGAGTATTTTGTGTTTTGAGGCCTTGAATGCGGCCTCTTGATATCCAGGGCTCTTGGATGAGCCCTATGTGGATGGTCCCATCAGCAAACCGCCTGCTGATTTCGGCCGATGCGGCCCTAGCATGGTGAAGATTTGCTTGGAGGCACTTCATTCCGCTTTTCCTGTATCGGGAATGGAAGGAGGGCTTACGTCCTCTTCTGCCTCTAGTTCCTTTTGAGGTGTTTGTGCCTCTTTATTATTTTCTTTTTTGTGTTCCATCATGTTCCCACGGGTAAAGGGGAAAGGATGGTCAACTACGCCAGAGCCCCGGTAGCGCAGTAAGGCATTTATTGAAATGGGACTTCGCCCGGACATCCCAAGTCCGCATATTAGAGACTAGATTAACCCACTAGCCATTCATCCCTCGAGATATGCTGTTCCCTCTTGGATTGGGGTTTGTTTAGAGTTTTCTCTCTTAGTCCGACTATATTAGCCAGTCACCCCAGCAGAGACATGACCATACTAAGGCACCTGTTACCGGTGGCCACCACGAGGAGGTTATAGCCGGGCTTCTGCACAGCCTAGCAGTTTCGGCACAGTGTTCGTGGGAGCACTGCGTTGTTCCCCCTACATAGGCTAGCAGCTGACTACCACCAAATGTGTAATAATAATAATAGTGGCCTGACACCCCTCGAGGGGAGGGGGTGGCCCCGCTTCTTCTGTGAAGCGATCCATTGGCCGGGGTGGATCAATTCCCACTTCCGACTCGCCTACTAATATTTCGCCACAGACTTCCGTCCGCCATCTTCCGCTGCCAGTTCTTTATTTCAGCCCGTTTTAGATCCTCTTCCACTTCCTGTAGCCATCTAGATCTTGGTCTTCCTCTTCTTTTTCTACCACATGGCTCCCATTGTAATACAGAGAATATCGTCAAGGATTCTCCAGCTCTCCATACATGACCTATCCATTTCACTCTTTGCTCTTTGATCCTATTTACAATATCCATACCTTCCATTTCCCGTGCTATTTCATGATTTATTCTTACTCTATACTCGTTTTCATCAACCTTCGCTGGTCCTAGTATTGTTCTTAGTATTTTTCTTACAGCTATTCTCAGCTTTTCTGCATCTTTTTTGGACATGCTCATGGTTCCTGCTGCGTATAGTACGGTTGGTCTTATAGAGGTTCATTTTTGTCTTTTTTGTTAGGCTTTTGCTTTTTAGTAATTTTTTGTTGGCATAGAAACCTCTATTTAGTGACATTATTTTTCCTTCAATTTCGGTTTCCCTGTCTCCTAGCAGATATCTTCACACCTAAATATTTAAATTCCTCAACTGCTTCGAAATTCTTATTACCTATTTTGACATGTTTCTTTTCCAGTTTCTTTCCAAATCTCATTATTTTTGTTTTATTTTCATTTAAATATGCTCCCATATTTTTCGTTCTGTAATAATGATTTCCTTCATATTTTTCATTATTGCCCTGTTTTTTGTTATAATTACCACATCATCTGCATATGCCACTATCTGACCTCCTCTAGTTCTAACCGTTCCTTTGTCTATCTTTGCTAACACGTGTTCCAACGCTAGATTGATAAGCGTGGCTGACAGTGCATCCCCTTATCTGACACCTTTGTTAATTATGAACTCTTCTGTTTTTCCAAATTGTGTTTTTATGCTAACTGCAGTTCTTTTCATCGTCATCATTATCAATCTGCTCAATTTTTGTGTTATTGTTAATTCCTCTAATGCCAGTATTAGCTGTGTTCTATTTATTGAGTCAAATTGTTGTCGAAAATCTATGAAAGGCATCTCAATTTGTAACTTGTATTCATAGGCCTTTTCAATTATTTGTTTTATTGTGTGAATTGCACCTTCGGTCGATCTTCCTTTCGTAAATCCACATTGATATTGTCCTATAATTAAATGTATATATATATATATATATATTTCGTGACCTTTTTATACTTATCTTATATGATAGATCTCTACCACTAATAGGACAATAAAACAAGGCTGGTTTGAACGATAGTTATATTTTCAGAACGTTTACAAACGTTTTCGGAACACCTTCGTCAGTGAAAATATAACTAGATAAATATATAAACAAACTTTTGTTTTTATTTGGGACTATCAACAAAATAACTAATGACTAGGATTTCTTGATATAGAGGATGTGTAACCAACTTTTATATATGTATATAAATTATAAAAACTAAATTAATGTGTAAACATACATGCAAATTAAGTAAAACCTTATATCAAAAAATCTTTGTCGAAAACTTAACAATTCTGTTCAAGGACTAGGGAAAACCAAATTTAAAAACCTAGCCAAAGGTTTCCTTCTTAAGAAATGCAAATGTCATTTTAACAAATTGCTATATACATTACTTAAATTTTGAATATCGGTCCTGAAATTAATAGTTTTAGTGTCTTTCTGTATATTTATCATTTCATATGTTAGTCTTTTTATAATTATTCTCTGTTTTTAATATAATTGTGTTTTCAAAATCAAAGTAATGCCCAAGATCTTTGTAATGCTTTGTTACAGCGGTCATTGCACCAAAATCATTATTTAAAGAATACTTATGGCTATACAACCTTTTCTTTAAATATTGTTTCGTCTGACCGATGTAACAACCATCACAGTCTTTACAGTTTATTTTATAAACTACATTACTCTGATTTTGTTTAATTATTTTAGATTTAGTATTAGTAAAAAGAGATCTGTTACTATAATTTGGAATGAAAGTAATGTTTATGTTGTTTTTATTAAATTCTTTTTTATTTTTTCGCTTAAACCTTTTTATAAGGAATAGCGTTATAACATTTATTGTTATTATTTTTAATTCCTCTATTATATAATTTTTTAATCTATTTTTTATTATTTTTTCATAAAAACTATTTGGATAATTATTTTTATCTAAGATTTCTTTAACTTTGTTTAAATTCTTTTCCCTAAATTCAGGATTAGCTAATCTAACCGCTTGATCAACTAAACCGGTAACTACATTAATTTTATGTAATTTTGATGTTTCTGAAAAATAATTTAAATGTCTTCCTGTATTGGTAGACTTTATATGCCAATTTGTTTTCACAATGCCGTTATTATGCATGAAAATATAACTATCGTTCAAACCAGCCTTGTTTTATTGACCTATTAGTGGTAGAGATCTATCATATAAGATAAGTATAAAAAGTCAGGAAATATATATATATATATATATATATATACATTTAATTTATTGTTTCTAGCCACAAAAATAGAAACTGTCATTTGGTTCCATGCGGAGAGCCCTGTTCTACAACATAATGAAAGAAGATTTAAGATCTTACTAGAAAAAATGGCTCGTCAAAAGAATAGACGCATTTTCCTTTTGAAATGCAGTTGTCATAATATCTTTCCAAATTTTATTAGTAAGACCATGAATATCGGTTTTGAAAATGATTCAATAAAACGTAAGTTCAACAAAATTAAATCCGAATTCTGTAAAAAGACGTTAGCTTTATCAATAAATGAATGTTATATTAAAATTAAAATGTTAGAGAATGACATTTCTAATGTTAGAAATGTCATTCAAATGTCGTTACAGGATTCGGATGAATTTTTTAATGTAGCTAATGTAAACTATGAAAGAACTTTTAATAAAATAAAACAAAACAATATTAATAAATTTAACCACTTAATAAAAAATGCAGGGGTTGATTACCCAATTTTACAAGAAGATTGGATAATCAACCTAACTGATAAAGAGATTTGTCAAAATGTTAAATTAATTTTAAGTCTAGGTCCTAAGTTTTCTATAGATTTTAATGTCATACCGATAGATGATTTTATTTGTAATATAGAAAATATCGTTCAAAATTGTGAGGAAAATTTAGAACCTAACTTACGACATATTGGTTAACATTTTGACAAATTACAAAAATAAAGAAAACAATAAAAATAATAATAGTAACAATAATATCTTACAAAAAGCTTTTAATGAAACAAAAAATTTTTGAAATCTAATAAAGATATTATAATAACTAAATCAGATAAAGGAGAAAAAACCATAATTATGAATAAGATTGATTACGAAGCCAAAATGAATTCCTTATTGGAAGATAATCAAACTTATTCGGTATTATTATCAGACCCAACAAATAAATTACAAAATGAAATAAATAAACTAATAAATAGTTGGTTTTAAAAAAAAATATATTTCTAAAGATTTAAGTAACCATTTAAAAATTCTAAATTCTATATCTCCAAGAATATACGGTATTCCTAAAATACATAAAAATTCCTTTACGTCCAATCGTAAATTGCATTAATTCCCCCACTTACAATCTTTCCAAATTTTTATCTAAAATTTTAAGCAATATTGTAGGTAAAACTACATATAATGTGAAAAATTCATGGGAATTTGTAGATTCGGTTAGAAATCAAACAATTCCTAATAATTACGAATTAATCAGTTTAGATCTTGTTTCTTTATTTATTAATATTCCTGTGGATTTAGCACTAAAAATTTTAGATAAAAAATGGAATTCCATAAAAGATTTTACAGATCTTCCAAAGGAGGAATTCATTGCAGCTTCGAAACTTTGTTTAAATTCTACTTATTTTACATATCAAAATAAAATTTATAAACAGATTTTCGGTACTGCAATGGGTTCTCCATTATCAGCAGTTATCGCAAACCTGGTAATGGAGGACCTAGAGCAAACTTGTTTGGTAAAACTAAATTCTAGTGTAAGTGTTTACAGACGTTATGTGGATGACTGTTTTTGTTCCGTAAGAAAGGATAGTATTGATGAGATATTAGATTCATTTAATAGTTATCATAATAGATTAAAATTTACATATGAGAGAGAATCTAATAACTCATTGAATTTCCTGAACGTGACAGTCATGCATAATAACGGCATTGTGAAAACAAATTGGCATATAAAGTCTACCAATACAGGAAGACATTTAAATTATTTTTCAGAAACATCAAAATTACATAAAATTAATGTAGTTACCGGTTTAGTTGATCAAGCGGTTAGATTAGCTAATCCTGAATTTAGGGAAAAGAATTTAAACAAAGTTAAAGAAATCTTAGATAAAAATAATTATCCAAATAGTTTTTATGAAAAAATAATAAAAAATAGAATTAACAAATTATATAATAGAGGAATTAAAAATAATAACAATAAATGTTATAACGCTATTCCTTATAAAAAAGGTTTAAGCGAAAGAATAAAAAAGAATTTAATAAAAACAACATAAACATTACTTTCATTCCAAATTATAGTAACAGATCTCTTTTACTAATACTAAATCTAAAATAATTAAACAAAATCAGAGTAATGTAGTTTATAAAATAAACTGTAAAGACTGTGATGGTTGTTACATCGGTCAGACGAAACAATATTTAAAGAAAAGGTTGTATAGCCATAAGTATTCTTTAAATAATGATTTTGGTGCAATGACCGCTGTAACAAAGCATTACAAAGATCTTGGGCATTACTTTGATTTTGAAAACACAATTATATTAAAAACAGAGAATAATTATAAAAAGACTAATATATGAAATGATAAATATACAGAAAGACACTAAAACTATTAATTTCAGGACCGATATTCAAAATTTAAGTAATGTATATAGCAATTTGTTAAAATGACATTTGCATTTCTTAAGAAGGAAACCTTTGGCTAGGTTTTTAAATTTGGTTTTCCCTAGTCCTTCAACAGAATTGTTAAGGTTTCGACAAAGATTTTTTGATATAAGGTTTTACTTAATTTGCATGTATGTTTACACATTAATTTAGTTTTTATAATTTATATATATATAAAAGTTGGTTACACATCCTCTATATCAAGAAATCCTAGTCATTAGTTATTTTGTTGATAGTCCCAAATAAAAAACAAAAGTTTGTTTATATATTTATCTAGTTATATTTTCACTGACGAAGGTGTTCCGAAAACGTTTGTAAACGTTCTGAAAATATAACTATCGTTCAAACCAGCCTTGTTTTATTGACCTATTAGTGGTAGAGATCTATCATATAAGATATTGTCCTATAATGATCTTATTCTGATTTACCAGTCTTTTTTGTATTAATGTGGATAGTATTTTATACGCTGTACTTAGTAGTGTAATTCCCCTGTAGTTATTACATAATTGTTGGTTTCCTTTTTTATAAATTGTAACAATTTGTCCATTCTCCCAATCTTCCGGTATCTTTTCTTCTCTCCATATTTTTAGTATTAGTAAATGCAAGCGGGTTTGTAGTTCATCGCCTCCATACTTCAATAGTTCCATATTTATTTCGTTTTTCCCCGGTGCTTTTCCATTCCGGCTATTTTTTATAATTAATTTAATTTCTTTTAAAGTTGGTTCAGGTATTGCTGTTTCTTCTAAAGCATGTTCCATTTCCTCTTCTATTTCTTCTACGTTGTATTCACAAGTAGTTAGTGTCTTAAAGTGTTCTACCCATATCGCTTTATATTCTTCTTTATTCTTTGCCGCTTTACCCTCCTTGTCCTTAATAGCTACTGCCTTACTTTTATACCCTTTATATTGCTCATTTATCTTTCTATAAAATTCTTTTGTGTTCCTATTAATTCTTTCTTCCTCAATTTCCCTAATTCATAATCTATCCAGTCTCTTTTGTTCTTTCTTATAAGTTTGTTGCACTCTCTCCTCGTCTCGTCACACTCTTTTCTATCTGTATCTCTCCCTGTTTCTATCCACTTAATCCTTGCTTAGATTTTTCTTTTCGACATTTCCTGGCATTCTGTATTATACCACTTTTTCGGTACCCTTTTTTGGTTCTACCAATTTCTTCTTCTGCTGCCTTATTTATATAGTTTTTAATTTTGTTCCACTCTGTTTCCATCTCAGTGTCTTCCTCAATATTGTCTAGTATTTGTCTTACGACATTTGATTCAAATGCTTTTCTTTTGCCTGTATCGTTTAGTTTCTCTATATTCCATTTTTTATGCTCTGAAGCTTCACTACCTTCTTTAATTTCTGTCGCAAAGTTCCGATTAGCATATAATGATCGGAATGTACACAGGCTGCTCTAAATGTACGTATATCTTTTATTAAAGATTGTCTTCTTTTTGTAATCAAAATATGATCTTATTGTGTACAGGTTCTCTTGTTTGCTGATATCCAGGTTATCTTGTGATGCTTTGCGTGTTTATGCTTTGTGTTGCTTAGGACCATATCTGTTCTCATTGCTAAGTTACAAAGCACAGTTGTCTTTAGTTTTCTCATGTATGCTGTGTCTACCCGCTACTTCTTTTAAGTAGTTTTGTTTCCCTATTTGCGTTGAAATCTCCTAAAACTATTAGAGTATCTTCTTTAGGTACCCTTTCTATTTGCTCTTCAACCTGCTCATATAGTGCCTCTTTTTCGCCTTCTGTTGCATTTTCAGTTGGTGCATATATGTATGTTTAGAAATGATAAATTAAAAGGTTTTGTTTCGATTCTCAGGTACACAATTCTTTCATTTATCGCTTTAAAGTCTATAACACTGTTTTTCAATTTCTTCATGATTACAAATGCCACTCCGTATTGTCCTTGTTTCTTACCCCCTGAGTAATATATCTCAAAATCTTCTTTACATACACACATAACATATGTTCTGATATTCCAGGTATTAATTCTCATTTCTTTATGGCTCCTTCTTTTCTTATCACTAGAGGCCGGATTATATGCAAAACAAAAAGTGGAAATATGCGCATAAATATGCAGATGTTTTGGCTTAAATATTCACTTTCTTATGAAAAATATGCAGATAAAATATAGGAGTAATGCTAGAAAATATAATACTATAGAAAAAAATATTCTATTATGTTTACTACAAGTTTATTTATAACATTTTACAACATAATTAACTATGAAAACAATTTACAATTACATATTTCTCAAAGTTTTCAATAGAAAAATGGTGGCGCTTGTCTGATAACATGTATTTATATATTGAAAAGATTCGTTCTACGTCCACGCTTGTTATAGGAGCATATTTCAAATTAGAAATATCCTCTATTGTCAACTCAATATTTTCTGACTCACCACACAATATTTTAGCAATATCCTTTAGCTTTTTGAAACCCCCATTTTTTCTATTACACTTAAAATATTTTCATACACGGATTTTTCCACGCTTCCTTTAACATCAAAACATAACTTTTCAAATTTGTTTATTACTTCAACGCTCTCAATTAGCGACATAAATTGTTTTTCCAATTGCAATATAGAAGTGGAAATAAAACTGTAATTGGCTTTAATAAACGCCAACTGTTGAGGTATTTCTTTACTCGAATACACCTTTTGGGCGTCTAGCACAGATTGTGTATCACTATCAAGATCCATAATAATTGTCTTTATTTCTTCATAATGATTTGCATGAAAAATAGCAGCTTCCAACCACGTTCCTCATCGTGTGATTACTGGTTGAGGAGGAAGCGGAATACCGGGTAGATGTTGTTTGTAAAACTGAACTCTTAATGGAGCCTTTAAAAACACTTTCTTAACACTACTAATTAAAGTATTTACCAAGGCAAAATGGATTCTTACTTCTTCTGCAACACGATTTAGTCCGTGTGCCAAGCAAGTTGTGTGAATTAAATTTGGTTAAAAGATTTTCAAGTTGCAAGCTGCCTTCACGATGTATGCTGCGGCATCCGTTAAAAACAATAGAATTTTTCTGTTGGAATCGATTCCGGTATGAAAAAGGTTGCCAGTTCTTCCTGTATAAACCTTGTTATTGTCAAATTATTTGCCTTTTCCAACTGTTTGGATGAAATTAAATAACATTTTACTGGAACCGATACGTTAAGGATACCTATCATTAAATGAACTATGTATCGGCCCACACTATCAGTAGTTTCATCTGCGCATATGTAAAGGTAATTGTTTGATACAGCCTTCTTAATGCTACTCAATGTTTCTGCATAGATACGGTAAATATAATTTTTCTTAAGGTGCTCTCGTCGGGAATATTATATTTGCTGGTGTACTTTTGCAAAAATAACTTGACATTTAAATTGTTTATTTTATGTAGTGGAATATCTGCCGACACAAACATTAGGCACAAATCTTCATTGAATTGTTCTTGTTCCGATTTTTTGGAGGTTGATGGCAAACATTGCGGTAACTTGAGACTTTCTCTCACTTGTAACCTGCATAAAAAATATCACATCATCAGTTGTTTTCATATAAAATAAGTGTTAGTAAAAGATAAAGGAGTAATAAAAAACTAATCTGTAAAGAGTTTGCTACGGTCTCCTCTTTTGGAGAAAGTACCATGCGGTTACCCGCTTGCGTGTAGTTATAGAAATTAAAACAGGCTTTTTTGTTTTATGCCGGTTTATTTGATAGATATGATTAGTAATACATTTAATACATAATAAAAGAACATTTCATCAGACAGCTATAATTGACACACTTACTATATAACATTTCTACACACAGATATGATTGACGCTCACAATAAAAGAAACGATCGTAAATCATCATTTCAAGGCCAAATTTTTAGATAAAAAAATGTATCGCAACTTATGCTTATAATGTGTATCACGTCTAGCGTGTATTGTGGTTTAGCCCATTTGACTTAACACTTACATCTTGCATTTAAGGCGGGCGGTGAACGAGAGTCTGTTACTTGAATCCGAAGAATCGGATGGTGATGGAATTAAAATGTATTTGTGGCTAAACGTTTTAGAATACGTTCTGTTCAAAACAGTTCAAATATTTCGTCTTTGCGTTTGTCCTAAATGTTCTAAAGACGCCAGCCACAAACTTTTTGCGCCTAAGTCCGGTAAAAATGGCGAAGCCGTAACATATATGTCTCTTAGGACGGAGACGTTAACGCACGTTTTGTCTTAACCGTTTAAATTCATTGACGACCGAAAGGTCTATACAAAATTTTATGCGGCGGGCGGTCGTCGTGGTCTGTTGGGCGCTAAATTGAAAGAACATAAGTTCGTATGGTTTCAAAGCACGTTTGCCCCTAAACGTGTATGCAGCGTTGAGCCGGAGGACGGTCGCCTGTACGTGTGTGTTAGTTTACCGTACGAAATAAGACGGACGGATCTTCTTCGGTCTCGCTAGGAAACTTGTACGTATAAGTTGGTTTACGTACGCTTAAGCAACGACGATGCAGACCTGAACGCCGGGGAAGGCGGGTCAGTTCAACGACGTTCGAGTGGTCTTATACTCAGCTCGCGGTCCCTCATCTGCTATGCCTGCATCATCCCTGTATGCTTGCCTTCCCTATAGTACCGACGAAGCCACAGAATATTTATTTGGATGATTGGACGATTGCTTCGAACAGAGGCCTAACGCAATGGGTTATGATGATTCATTCGTCGCTCGATCTTTTCAAACGGGGACAGCAGACGACTGACTTGTATTCACCGACGGTGACATTCGATACTTTCCATCTTCACGCGGTTAACCGACCGAGTGTATGCTCGTACGTCTGAACGTACGTTAGAATATACGCACGCATTGTCGCTAGCGTTTGATACAGAATATAAGTACTTAGAACAGTCAAAACAGGGGATAATTTTAAATATGGTACATACACGATACATGTAACATATATAACACAAAAATTGAATATAGCTTTTAAAATATAATCGTAAAAATAAAAGGAACAGTTACTGAAGATAAAAAATTATAAATCTTGATACATAGCAAAGTATTGATGCAACATTACATATGATATATATATATATATATATATATACCTTAAGTCTAAAACAAATGTCTTTAAGCTTTCAACAGAGTTTGCGAAGCAATCGGAATAAACGACATTTAATAAAATAACTAACACAACGCTTTGACAAATAATTTTGTTTTAAAATGATTCTTAATTAAATAAAATTTTAAAATAAAATTATTTGTCGAAGCGTTGTATTGGTGATTTTGTTAAACATCGTTTAAAAGCTATAGATTAATAAGAGGAAATAAACTTAAATTTTACTTACAATCTTGCTGCATGCTATGCAAAAGTTGAGTTGAGTTTCGGACGGCGAACGATACGGGCGTAGGACACGTGCTGTGCGGCGATAAGCTAACTCGTGTACGAGCCTTATTCCTGTAAATCGATCGTAAGTACCGAAGAAAAGACAGTTGAGGTGGAAAGAAGAAAGTGGAAATTAATTTAGGATTCATATAGGAAATAACAACTAATTACTTAGTGTTAATAAGCGTATGAGTGAGTCTTAAGAGAAGAAATAGACGAGTGTGAGAGAGATCGTACGCCGAGTGGGGATAACGCGGAGTGCGCGCTTCAGTGACATTCTGTGACATTGGGTATTTGTAAACAACAATATAAAAGGATGGATAGTGATGATTACACATCAGGAGATGGATAGAGAAGAAGGGAAGAAAAGGAATTGGAGGACATATTTAAAAAATCAAGAAAAACAGGAAGAACGCCACAAAAAGACAAACAGGATAATGAAGAAAAGATAGATAAACTAACAGAGATGATGAAGGAGCTGATGGGAGATATCAAAGATGTAAAAAAGAGAGCAAAGGGCATACCAACAAGAATTAAGGGAGCTAAGGAAAGAAAATGAAAAATTAAAAGGAGAAAACGAGCAATTAAAGAAAGAAATGAATAATATGGAAACAAGAATGAAAAGAGTAGAAAAAGATCAAATACGAAACAATGTCATTGTATCGGGGATAGATATGCAAACAGAAAACGGAGCCGATATAAAAACGGGAATAGAAAACTTTTAGAGAGGAATATAGGAGCAAAAATACAAATTAAGGAAGCCACAAAAATAGGAATGAAGGTGTATAAGGTACAGCTGGATGATTCGTATACAAAGCAATATATAATGGAAAATAAAAAGAATTTGAGAAAGTTACCGGAAAAAAATTACATAAACAATGAGAGAAGGGGAAAACGAATAAGAGTAGGTCATCAAAAAGCCTACATAGACGGTAAAGAATGGAAATGGGACGAAAATGCGGGCTGCTTGAAAGAGCAAAAGGATAAAACAACAAGTAGCTCACCAAAAAACTAACACCGAAAGGAAAGAAGGAAGGAAGAAATGGAGACGACCAGGCGACGATGAAGGATATGAGTAAGATTATAAACAGGAGAAAAAAACACACAAAGTCTAAGAGATCAGGACAAGAGGCGAAAGAAATAAAAATAGAAACGTGGAATGTTAGAAGCTTGAAGGGAAAAGAAATTGAGCTAATACAGGAGATGAAAGATCAGAAACTAAGAAAAGGGGGACAGGCATGCCACAGCTGACAGAGGACTATGTGATGTGGTGGTGTGGAGTGGAAGAGAGAGAAAGAGCAAGAGTAGGGATCATCATAAACCAGACTAGAATTAGAGAGATTGTGAAGGTTCAAGATATAAACGAAAGAATCATATATGCTCAAATAATCCTTGGGAAAGAGGTATTCCATATAATAACGATATATGCGCCAAGCGAAGATGCAAGCAAAGATGAAAAGACCAATTCTATGACGAACTGCAAAAGACTATGGATGATACACAAAGCAACAACATAATATTGATGGGCGATATGAATGGTAGAGTAGGGAACCAGAATAAAGGACAGAAAAAATGGTTAGGTCAAGAGGGCGAAAAAATAAAAAACGAAAACGGGCGGAGAATAATAGATTTCTGCATGGAAAATGATCTCATAATAATGAACACAACATTTAAACACAAATGGATACATAAATATACAAGGGAGGAACCATCTCGGAATGAAAAATCTATTATAGACTACATAATGACTAACAGGGGTATTAGACGATATGTGAGAGATATAAAGGTAAATAGAGAAGCAAACCGGGATACCTGGTCGTGACTTGCGCCGATGAAGATAGCGCACAATGGCTAAGGCGTATAGTCCCCACTCTGGAGCCATGGGAGGGCGCAGCTCTCACCACTCTGGAGGGAGCGAACATCCCTAGGCCGTGGGCTTGCACGGTGTTTGTCCCGGATGAGAAGGGACAAAAAGTACAGGCTGAGAGGATACTCACCAGATTAAGAGTGAGCAATCGAGGCCTAAAAACTAGGCTGTGGACCGTCTGGAGATCGGCACAAGCGGAGAAAGGTGCAATCTGGACCTTTCCCGTAGACAGAGAGTCAATGGAGGAGGTCAAGAAGCTCAACATGTGTCCGTACTTCGGAATGGGAGACTGCGTTTCCGAATAAAGGACGGGCACAAAAAAGCTGGTCAAGAGGAGAGAAAGGAGAAACCCGATAAGGCCCAGAGCCAGTATATTATATAGCAATAAGGTAAAATATACACTCATACCGGTGCTCTGCACCGATGACGTGGTTACAGGTTTACTATCAGCAAAAACGGAAGAGATGTCCACCCCGCATACTAAGCGACATAGTTGCATACGGCGAGGAAAAGGGCCTACAACTCATCATCGGATGTGATGCCAACGCTCATCACACAGTGTAGGGTAGTACAAACACCAACAAACGAGGTGAGTTCCTATTACAAGCTATAGCATCTCAGGGGTTGCAGGTGGCAAACGTCGGTAAAAGCCTACATTTGTCACTAGGACTCGGCAAAGAGTCCTAGACCTGACACTTTGCCCTAGCAAAGTAAGTGGTCTAATCTGCAACTGGCACGTGTAGTATGAGCCCTCGTGCTCAGACCACAGGCAGATTAGGTTTGATCTAGACACCTTCCTCACGGAAACGAGACACAGAAACCCAAGGTGGACGGACTGGGAGGGATATAAAAGGTCCCTTAGCGAGACTCTCGAGGGTGGGGTGCCTCCGGTCCGGGGAACGGAGGGCCTGGAGCTAGCAGTGGAACAGATTAATGAAGCCATCAGGGCTGAGTATCTGGAAAACTGTCCAGAAAGGACAAAACACCAAAAAGGATATAAAACAGGTTGGTGGAATAAGAGCCTAGAAAGGCTAAGAACGAAAGTTCGAAGGCTATTCAACAAGGCTCAAGACAACCAAAACTAGGATATATATAGGACAAAACTTACTCAGTACAACAAGGAAATTCGCAAGGCGAAGAGGAACTCTTGGAGGATGTTCTGCGGGGAGGTGAACAAAACCGCCGCGTGTGCTAGAATCCATAGAGTCCTTGCTAAGGAAGGGAATTCTGTAACTGAGGTGGGACTAGTCAGAAAAACTGAAGGAATCTATACTGCAACGTATGAGGAAAGTATTAAAGAGCTACTAAAAGTTCACTTTCCGGCTTCATCAATTCTAACACACTCTAAAGGATCAGACGATCTTGGAGAAAGGCTAAGGAGACCAGTCCGGCCGGACTGGAAACTGACCACAGAGATCACCAGACCAAATAGAGTGAGATGGGCTATAAGCAGGTTCCAACCATTCAAATCTCCCGGGGTGGATGGAATATACCCTGCTTTACTTCAAATGGAGCAGATATATTAATACCATACCTGTGTAAGATCTTCAAGGCTTGTGTGGCCTGGGGGTATATACCGACGGTATGGCAAAAAGTGAGGGTCATATACCTGCCCAAAGTGGGTAGAGTGGCAGACCAAACACCAAAGTCATACAGACCAATCAGCCTATCATCTTTCCTGCAGAAAACGTTGGAGAGATTGGTAGACAGATACATTAGGGAGACACTCCTAGCAGACCAGCCTTTAAGTAAAAGGTAATACGCTTACCAACCGGGAAGATCAACGGACTCAGCGTTGGACGATCTGAATAGGCTATTGTCAAAGTCGATTGAAGACAAAGAAATAGCGATAGCCACTTTCCTAGACATTGAAGGAGCATTCAATAATGCTACTACAAACTCAATTGTGGGGGCCTTAGAAAGAAAAGGAGTCGCACCCGCTATAGGCAGATGGATAAGAGCTGGTCCAGAGAAAAGGATAATAATATCCTTGATAGGCGAGGCTAGCATCGAAGCCAGGGCGGGGGAAGGGTGTCCACAAGGTGGAGTTCTCTCTCCCCTTCTGTGGCCCATCCTAGTGGACGATCTCCTTAATTTATTGTTCAACGAGGACTTCTATTGCCTAGGATACGCATATGACCTAGCGATAGTCGTGCGAGTACGGTTCGCAACTGTCATCTCAGAGAAAACGCAAACCGCTATTAACATAGTACACAACTGGTGCAGGCAAAAGCAGTTATCTATTAACGCTCAAAAACTCAGATAGTTGCTTTCACCAAAAAGAAGGCGCTGGAAGGCTTACGGCCGCCAGTACTAGATAGGGTAGAAACTCCAATTCTAAAAGAAGCTAAATACCTGGGAGTACTGTTTGATCAAAGACTAACGTGGAACTCTCATATACAAAAACCCTAAGATGACTCTGTGGTTATATACAAGGGTAATTAGACCCATGGTAACGTATGGAGCAATTGTATGGTGGCCAAAAACAAGGCAAAACGGAGCTGTTAGGCTACTAGGCGGGGTGCAACCACTTGCATGTCGAAGTGCCACGGGAGCAATGAGAACAACTCTTACAGACGCACTGGAGGTGATTTTGAACCTACCACCCTTAGATATCCACATACAAGGAGTAGCAAGGTCAGTAGCCTACAGACTGATGCAAGGGCAAACCCCATAAGTCAAGTCCATGGCACTGAAAACCACAAGTTGATTGAAGAACTCAAGGCAGATCCCCTCACGGGGATGCCCACGGATGCCATGGTTCACAAACTCTGAGTCTAAGTAAAGATACCACGGTCTTCCAGGCGGAAATAGCCGCGGTGCATCTCTGCGTCGGAGAAATCAATAAGCAGCGTGGCTCCAATCGCACGGTGGCCATTTTCTCCGATAGTCAAGCGGTGCTGAAGGCATTGGATTCGGTACAGGTCGATTCAAGGCTTGTATGGGATTGTGTGTGTGCTCTGAACGAACTCGGCAGTCGCGCGAGAGTGACGATAGCTTGGGTTCCGGGGCACGAGGGCTACCGGGGAAATGAAAAAGCTGACGAACTGGCCCGAGAGGCCTCGTCGATGGCATTCATAGGACCGGAGTCCTCCTTCGGCATTACAAAAACAAGAATCAAACCGGCCATAAGAAAGGTGGAGAAACTCCCTAGACGAGATATCGGCGAAACAGTTCCGTAGAGAGCAAATACCGAAGTTTACAAAGGACCTACTACGCAGGGACAGAAAGTCCGTCAGAAGGATAGTGGACCTACTAACAGGTCACTGCAGGCTCAATAAGCACATGAATAAAATGGGCTTGACAGAGGAAGCGATATGTAGATTCTGTCAAATTGAGGAAGAAACCGCGATCCATACATTGTTCCAATGCGAGGTACTGGCAAGGACGCGGCTGTCACACATGGGACATGAATATCCCGAGGCGAGACTATATGCGGAGGAACCGCTCTCAAAGCTAATAAGTCTAATTAAAGGAATAAAGCTAGAGAACGTACTCTCTCGTACAAGGAGGCATGAGGACCACAATAGATCTGTAAAGGTCGCAGTGGAAGAGGTAGTACTGCCACCTCAAGTAATCTAATCTAATCTAAAATAGAGAAGCGGAAATCGGAGGCGACCACTATCTGTTGCTGAGCAAATGGAAAATAACACTAAAGGAAAAAGAGGACAAAAAGAGAAAAATAGTAAAAGGAAAGATTAATTGCTACAAACTAAGGGAGCCACAAATAGAAAAGAAATACCAGGAAATACTAGACATAGAGTTAGGGAAAACGCAGACAATAAGAGGCATAGAAGAAAAGTGGAGAAAGCTTAAAGAAGGCATGATAGAAGCAGTAAGAGGAAGTTGCGGAGTAACAAAATTAACAAACAGGAAAAGAAAAAGAACGGCATGGTGGACAGAAAATATAAAAGAAGCAGTAAAGGAGAAAAAAGCAGCATGGAAAGCTCACATAAATGCAAAAGATGTAAGAAATTACGAGGAATACAAGAAGAATAGGAAAAGGGTGAAGGAATTAATAAAGGTAAGCAAAGAAAAATCCTGGAGAGAATTTGGAGAGAAAATTACTAGAAACTACCAAGAAAATCAAACTCTTCTATGGAGCGATAAAAGGTATGACGAAGCCAAAATAATATACATTGAAGAACATGAAGGATGAAAACGGTAAGGTAGTGACTAAAGAAGACAGGATAATGGAAGTATGGAAAAGATACTTCCAGACACTACTACAAACAGAAGGAGAGAAAGATACACTACTAGAGCGAATATATCAAGAAAAGAATTTTATAGAAGGGCAGGTACAACAGGACATAAGAAGGGAAGAATTAAAAAGTCATACAGCTGATGAAGAACGGAAAGGCACCGGGACACGACGAAATTACTGTGGAAATGATAAAGGGACTTAGTGAACCAGGATTAAAACAAGTACTGGAACTACTAAACGAGGTCAGAATGGAGAAAGTGACACCCGAGGATTGGAGAATAGGAATTATATGCCCAATTTACAAAAAGGGAGATAGTCAACAGTGTTCAAATTACAGAGGCATAACCTTGGGTAGCACAGTAGGGAAATTATATCCAGGGATATTAAAAAGTAGACTTAGGAAAGAAGTAGAACATAGATTAGAAGAAGCACAATGCGGATTTAGGAAGGGACGTGGGACTCAAGATCAAATATTCATTTTAAGACAAGTAATAGAAAAAGCAATAAAAACAGGCAGAGAAATACATATATGCTTCATCGATATAATAAAAGCATTCGATCGTATAAGGAGAAATTATGTATGGAGGACGTTAGAGACAAGAGGTGTGAATGAGGAATTAATAGAGTGTATAAAAAGCACATACTCCAGAACAAGAAACTACGTTAGAGTAAGAAATGAAAAATCGGAGACGTTTATATGTAGAAATGTACTAAAGCAAGGCTGCGCGCTGGGCCGCTTATTATTTAATATAATGTTGGACGAAGCCATTAAGAAGTGTAAACACCAACTGAAGCCATATAATGTAGAATACTGGAAAATGGAGAAAATACTGAGTTAAGCTATGCGGACGATATGGTGATATTAGGAAACACGCAGAGACATCTGCAAGAAAATGTCAATTTAATAAATGAACAATTAAAAGAAATGAACATGGAAGTTAATATAGACAAAACAAAAACAATGGCAATAAGCAGAGAAAGTCTAACACATAACATAAAAATAGAAGGACATAGAATAGAACAAACTAACGCGTTTAAATACTTGGGAGGGATTATTAACAGCGAGGGGTCCTTAGAAGTGAAATAAATGAAAGAATATCAGAAACTGCAAAACTTTACAACATGATAAGAACACCATTCTTAAACAACAAAGAAATACCAGAGATAGTAAAGGCAGAAGTGATTCGCAAGGTAGTGAAACCAGTACTGACACACTCATGCGGGTCATGGACTACAAACGAGAGACAAGGAAGTAGAAGGAACAGCGTAGAAATGAGGTTCCTAAGACAAATAAAAAATAAAACTAAGTTGGATAGGATAAAGAACGCAGAATACAGAGAGGAGCTCAAGATAGAGCCAATCGAAATAACAATACAGCAAGGGCAATTAAGATGGTTTGCCCATGTTTTAAGAATGGGCGAAGAAAGGTTGGCAAAACAAATATACGAATCAAAAGAAATAGGAAAAAGGAGAAGAGGAAGATCGAGGAAGACATGGGAGCAAGAAGTACGAAGTGAATATGAGACAAGGGGAGAGAAATGGGAGGATATGAGAGCAAGATGCAGGGAGAGAGAAGAGTGGAGACAAATATGGAAAAAGGGGCCAGGAAACTCAACTCCACATAACCCTACACTTCACAGTCAAACGGGTTTCAGGATCGAGTAAGTAGGTAAGTAAGTTTACACTTCGAAAAACCAACGTAAAATGACGTTTAAAATAAATAAGATTGCTTTCGAATATGGGAATAAATTTCTCCGAATAACAAAGAAACACCTGTGCTCCTAATTTTCTGGTAAAATGTATTTTTGTATTTATTTAGAAGTTTCAGGGAATTAGCTTTTCCTTAAATTCTGTCCCGGTCTAGATGTATGGGAACAGCATTAATAAATTTTTGGAAGCGCGTATCGGGAAAGAATCGAGAAGAGGCTTTATAGACTGCTATTTTTAATTTAAAGAGGGCGGAAGTCCGGTCCTGGAGTGTTTGACGGTGTGTGTGTTGTCGGTCTGCTCCGTGTTTATACCCAAGGTTCTTGGAGGATTGTGATCTTTTAATTGGTAACACAGTGATAAATATAAAAACAAAGTGAAAGTGATTATCTGGGAATCAAAACAACAGGCAAAATTAAACAATTTATTCCAATATCATTGATAAAAGCCACACTTCCGACGGGTCGACCGGGGCTCGGCTTTTTGCGCGGTGATAAGAAAAGAAAACAGGAAATACATATCCGAAGAGAACAGGGGCGGAGTAGGAAATTGTATAGTTCATGGACACGGAGAAATACAGCTCGGAAGGTAGGAAGAGAAAAGGAAAAAGAGAAGAGGATGAAGAGAACAGCGAAAATATTTTCAAGAAAAGTAAAAAAATAATAAGATCGCCTATGAAGTCCCAGAAAAAGCTGGAAGAAAACATTGGTGTAATGATGAAGATAATTGAGGAAATGGGAGCGAAGATGAACCATTTATCAATAGAAATAAAAGAGATGCGGAAGGAACAGCGAGAATATAGAAAAGAAATGTCAGAGTTAAGAAAAGAAAATGCGGAACTCAAAAGACAAAATAAATTCATTAAAGGGGTAGTGATGGATATGGAAGACAGATTGGAACGAGTAGAGAATGAGAAAAGACGGAATAATGTAGTGATTCATGGTCGAAAAATAGATACAGAAGATAGGGAAAAACTAAAAAACGCAATGGAAAATCTCATAGATAAAGAGTTACAGATAAGAGTACATATAAAACAGGCCATAAAATTAGGTGGAAAAACCTGTCTAGTTCAATTAGACAGGACAGAGGATAAGGTGGAGATAATGAAAAACAAAAAGAAATTAAGAACAAAAATAGGAGGAAGGATTTTTATTAACGATGATCTATCTAAGCGGGACAGGAAGATACAAGAACAAATTAGATTTAGAGCTAAAACTGAGAGGGAAAACGGAAAACAAACAAAAATTGGCTTCAGGAAGTTGTATATCGGGAATGAGGAATGGAGATGGGATAGAGAGAAGGATAAGTTGATACAGATACAGAGATTAAAAAACTAGAAGGCGTGAACGAGCAGGGAATAGAGAGGACGTACCTGGCAATGAGAGCGGATACAGAACAAACTCGAACACAAAAATACATAGATGTGAGGATGGGAAATAGGAACAACAAGGTAGAGACAGAGAGGAATGTTAACACGATGACGACCACAGCTATGAACACGGAAAATGGAAAGATACGCGTTGGAACGTGGAACATAACTTCCCTAACGGGAAAAGAATACGAACTAGCAGAAGAAATGAACAAGTATCAAATTCAAATACTGGGATTAAGTGAAACAAAGAAAACCGGAGCAGGAAGAATACGGGTAGGAAGACAATATTTTCTGTACTGTTCAGTAGTGAGGCCGGATCAAAGGAAAAAAAGAGGGAGTAGGGATATTGTTAACAAAGGAACTGGATAGAAGAGTAACTATACATCAATCACTCTCATCAAGGTTGATGCGCTTGAGAATAGAATTGGAGAAGGAATCGGTTGACATCATACAGATGTATGCACCAGTAGAAGGAACAGATGGAAGTACAATGGAGGAGTTCTATGAAAAACTGCAGGAACTGCTGGATGAAATAAGAGAGACAAACTCAAAAGTAATATTAATGGGAGACTGGAATGGTAGAGTGGGTAATGATACAAATAAGGGACTGGGCTGCTTAGGAGCATATGGAGAAGAAACGTTAAACGGAAATGGTTGGAAAATGATTGATTTTTGTATACGTAATGATCTCCTAATAGGGAACGGTTTCTGGGACCAACCACTGGAAGAGGGATACACTTTTGTCGCGGAAGAGAGAAGCGCGAAGAGTATAATAGACTACATAGTCTATACCCAATATACCTAATATACGAAACATAAAGACACAAAAAGAGGCTGAAATGGGAACTCAACACAGATTGCTAACGGCAGAACTCCAAGAACAAATTAACACAGAACAACAAATAGCTGAGTATCATAAAATAGCAGACAGCAAATTAAGAAACGAGAAGAAAAGAGCAGAATACCAACAGAAAACGAATGATTTACTAAAGAGACATGACCAGGAAGAAATGACACTAGAAGAGACGTGGAGAATTTTCAAGGAAATTATTTATAATTCTGCATTAGAAGTATGTGGTCAAATCAGATACAGGAAAAAACAGAAAAGAACAAAATGGTGGACTAAGAAAATACAAACGGTCAAAAAGAAAAAATATGCGTGGAGAAAATACGTTTTAACAAAGGAACAGCAATACAAAGAACAATATGTTAAAATAAGAAACGAAGTTAAGAAGAGAATCAAAGAAGCAAAAACGAAAAGCTGTAAAGATTCTGGAAATGATATAAATGAGGAATATAAAACAAATAACAGGAAATTTTGGAACCTAATAAGATCAATGAATGGAAAGAAAAAGAAAGAAATAAAACCAATTAGGAATACTGCGAATGAACTAAAAACAAGAACAGAAGATATACTTGAAATATGGAAAGAATTCTTCACGAAAAAATTCACAGATGCAGGACATCATACAGATTTATTGCCAGAATCAGGAACACGAAATGAATATAATGAAGAACTTGAAGAGATAGATATGGAAGAGGTAGAGAAAGCCCTGAAAAGAATAAAAACAAGAAAAGCCTGCGGTGCGGATAATATAGAACCGGAAATGGTAAAATGGCTCGGACAGGTGGGAAAGGAGTGGATCCTTGACATCTTTTGTAAGGCATGGCTAACGAACACAATTGCTGCGGATTGGGAATATAACCTCATCAGTCCCATATATAAGAAAGGCGACCAAAGTCAGTGCGAAAACTATAGCGCAATATGCCTATCGACAGTATGTTTTAAGGTCTATACCAAAATAATAGCGGAACGACTTACACATTTAGTAGGAGACAAACTGGGAGAAGAACAATCAGCCTATAGAAAAGGGAAACAAACGAACGATAATATCCACATAATTAAAAACATCATAGAACGTAAAATTGAGACATGGGACGAAATCTACTTCAATTTCATAGACTTGCGAGCAGCCTTCGATACAGTAGATAGAGGGAGTATAGATATCTGTCTAGAGAAACTAGAGGTTCCAAGAAAAATGCGCCAAATAATCAATAGTCTATATTGTCAGGTTAGGGGGATATTACAAGTGAATGGAAAAAGATCAGCAGATTTTGAAATGCAAGTGGGAATAAAGCAAGGAGACAGCTTAAGTCCATTAATATTTATTATAGTAATGGACAGGATCCTGCAAAATACGAGGAAACGCACCGAAACTGTGAAGACACTGTTAGGATATAACAGACTGGAACATGTAGCTGTGGATGCATTACTGTACGCCTATGATCTGGCACTAATAGCTGACAGTTATGTGAAAATGGAAAAATTAACAAAAATATGGACAGAAGAAATAGAAAAGATGAAATTGGAAATAAACGTAGAAAAAGCAAACTAATGGTGATAAATAATAAAGAGGCAGCCAGTAATTTAATAATTAAAATGAGCGATAAACAAGAAGAAATTGTCGACGCATACGAATAAGTAGGTACTATTATATCGAAGGATGGAAAAATTGATCTAGACATTGCAAAAAGAAGACGGAAAGCCACAAACATATACTACGCTCTGAATCAAACCATCTTTCGAAAAAGGAAATAGAACCCAAGATCAAACAGATAGTATACAATGCAGTAGTAGCCCCCACAATAATGTACGCAAGTGAGTCCTGGACAATACAGCAAAAACACGAAAACATGAAATTTTTGAAAAGATCGTGGGGAAAACAAAAATGGACAGAATAGAAAACGAACAGATAAGGAATATGATAAATCAAGAAGATATACTAAAAAGAATTGAAAAATGTCAACTGAATTGGTACGGTCACATAATTAGAATGGAATAAAAGAGTTTAACAAAGAAAATAATAGAAGCCAAAAATAACGGGAGAAGAAAAAGGGAAGACCAAGGAAAAAATGGATTGACAGAGACAACGAATTGGGACGAAAGCGAGGGAAGACCATAACAGAAATGGGAAGTATGAGTACAGACCGGACACGATGGAAAGAATGGATTAAATCGTCGTAAGATCCAAAAATAATCCGACGCTGAAAGACATAAGGATTGACGAGAAGAAGAAGAAGAAGAAGAAGAGGGCTGTTTAACTCTTTATTTGTTACAACCACGACATATTTTTAGTAATGCCTTTCCTATAATAAATTACATCCCATAAATAAATAAAACTCGGATACTTTAAATATGCTGAATTACTACAAAATATGCAAATAATATACAAAATGCATATATTATGCAAATATGCAAATTTATGCAAACTGTATATTATCCGGCCTTTACTTATCACTCATTGATTTTCTAATTTTCTCTTTATTATTTGTTCTTCTTACATTAACCAGTATTTCATGTCCATTTCCACGCCTAGTCGTTTTCAAGGTTGTTGGAGTAGCCCGACTTTTTGCAACTGATAGTGTTTTGTTTTGGCTGCTTTTGCTGTTTTTTCTCCAAACCATCCTCCTCCGCATTCCATATCATTTCCTGTCCGTTCACTATTATTTTCAAAAAACCTATTTTTACTATGGCTCCTTCTTGTCTTTTCTGTAAATGTGTAATGACAGTGATAATAATATGAGAAGACAAATGTTCATACTTAATCTGACAAAAGAATTAGTAGTACATCACATGATATTCCGGGTATACAATGAAAGGTTGCCAAGTGAATTGAGAATGACGATCACCAGAGTTCTCGGTAAATATTTGCCTCCTCGGCCACCAACTATTCGATCTACTCCCGCAGGTGCTTTGCTCTATTTGTCCCTCAAAAATAAAAAGGGTAACTAGATATTGTTGCTGTGATTGCTCCAAAGTAATTTGTCTCTAGTGCTCTAAGCCACTTTGTGAGACGTGCCAAAGTATCTTGTAGTTTTTAATAAAACCATTGCCATCTTTTTTAAAGCTGACCAGCTTAAGTGAAAACTAAAATAAATGTTAAACTTTTAATGATGAATTATAATATCGAATGTTTTTTGTTTTTGTATATGTATATATAAGATTCAGAGAGCCAATTTGGGCCTTGCTGATAAACACTGTTTAACATGAAATAATTTTTAATTTAATCACTGAATGTATCTATTTTTGTTATAGTTTGTTAAGTTTAAGTGGTAACAAAAATAAATGTAAAACATTTGTTAAAAAAATGTTATAAAGAATATTTTTTTGCTGTTTTTGTATATATGTGAAATTTTAGGGCCAAATTGTGCCATGTATGTAAATACTGTTTAACAAGAATTGTCGTTTCGAATTCAAAAAAAAATTATAATAAATAAGAACCTGCACCCTTGATCTACAAACAAAACTAATTTCAACAACTTTACAAAACGGAACTTGTAAAATATAAGCCGTTGAAATGGTGTCCGGTGTTCTACCACGCCAGTGGAATTGTAAAAGTTAAGACACGTTAGTCGCATAGGGTTAAACTCACTTGGTTTGTCTAATGATTCGTAATGTTAAATTTCGTTGTGCGGACTAGTTATCCGAGTAGATTGGATGTTTTTTGCGGAATGTATTTCGTCCGGTTGCTAAAGATTAACAATCCATAGCGTTACGTTAATAAACGATTTGTGTAGGAAAATAGTGACCATTGTAAAAGACTTTGATTCCAATGAGCATATTAAGCAAACAGGTGAAAATTTGAATCGATATACCGAAAGACTTAAGAAGGGATGCAAACGAAAACGAAAATAGGACTGAAAAAAATAATTATAATAGTAATAAACCATACTATAACGGCGTGAAAGTCGTTAAAAATTAATGATGCATCCAATGCAGTTGCTCCCAGACATCTACTGAGAGAGTTTCCATGGAAACCCGACAAAAAGATTTTTTTCCCGAAAATACAAAATAGGTGACTAAGTAGGATATAGAAATATATTTGTTGAAACACTAGGTATATCTATCTGCAGAGTTGATACTGCTCGTAAAACATTTCATGGGGGAATCGCTTTGACTGATCAAAGAGGTATTGCAGATGGTTGGAATAAGCTCCCGAATATAGCAATGTAACAGATTATTAATCAGATAAAAAATACCACGATATATTTCACACTATTGCCGCAAGAAAGTAGAAGCTATGTTTCTCTCTCCTGGACGACAATCCAGAAAATATATGAAATATACTTCTCTGACGTAAATAACCTTGTTAGTATTTCTTCTCACAAGAGATTTGCTTACACAAAACTTAGTTTACGAATGATGTTAAGGATATAAAGACATTGTTTTAAATAGAATATCATATTAACAGTTTTTCTATATATTAATATTTTTCATTTCGTTTAATTTCTTCCTATATATGTACCAAATTTAGAATAGTTTTATGTTGTAATTTTTGTAAATGCTTATATTATGTTTCAAACGTTATCCGACAATTCGTCGTCTACAGACAACGAACGCCTGCGATAATGCGTATGCAGAAATCTTTAACATAGATAAGAGAAACTTCGTCGGTCAGTTGCGGTGTGAATTTACAAAAGCAGATTCATCGAACGTCGACTAAAAACATGTGACCCATTACGTAGACTACGAATCGAAAGAACCGACCGACTGGTGGAGTAACCTTCCTCTGCACTGTCGCTTACTTGGTGGCGCCCGCGCGTTAGAAGAAAGCAATATACAGAAACTTAGCATAAAGCCATATCACCCGGACGTGTTCTCGAACTGACCTGCCTCACCGACGACGTTCGTTCTCTATCTTCCGATAACCGTGATTTATGTATTAAACGTACAAACATATTAGGGTCGGCTTGTTCGGCACCTAACCGGCCGCCCCCGGTTTAAAAGTAGACAGATCGTTCGATCTTTAAATACATGGATGGAAAATGAAACGTTTATGACAAACGTATTTAAAACGTTAAGAACAAACGCAAAAGCAAATATATTTGAACTGTTTTGATCAACACGTATTTTGAAACGTTTAGCCACAAGCGTGTGTTAATTTCTCCAAAGCGAGAAACGCAATTCCAATACTTTGGAACCATATTAGAAACGAAAACAGAATACCCGCCAAGTGCGTGATATATAACATAATATAAGTTGCGATACATTTTTATCCAAAAACTTTGACATTGAAATAACGCTCATACATAGGAATACGTATTTTTATGATAATTTTTTATATTGTAAAAATATGTCAATCTTATCTATTTAAGAAAACCGACATGAAAACAGAAAAGCCTGTTTTCTTATTTTATACCCCACGCAAACGGGAAACCGTTTGGTGCTCTCTCCAAACTAGGAGACCGTAACAAATGAAGACAATAAAGAAGGATACCTGCAATACCTGCGACGGACTTAAAGCCCAAATAGATAATGAGAAAAATTTAGAGGAAAAATATTAGTTGAAGGAGAAACATAATGAGCACTTATGTAGATTTAGCAGCAAAGCTCAAAGGCTATGTAGAGAAGATTTTGCGACAGCCAAGGTATGCGAAGAAATCGAATGCTTAACTTTTGATTTGGAGACTCTACTATTACCACAACTATAGTTTCCTACAAACATCAGCTTTTAGTTTATAATGGTGGGGTTCATAGTGCTAAGGAAGAACGCGGATGTATCTATGTGTGGGTTGAGGACAAAGCTGGTCGCGATTCTCATGAAGGGGGATCTTGTGTACTGAAACATATGCAAAACCACTTACCTTCAACAGTAAGGCCTTTTCTTTTGTGGTGCAGCGTATGCGATGGACAAAACACATATAAAGCTAATTCTTCTTCTTAAATCTATTACACCAGACCCCCAGCCTTGAAACTGTCATCATTTTGCTAAAGCAACATAATTTCGCTAACCCGTATCACAAAATTAACATATGTAAGAGAGAATACCGATATTATTTCTATGAATCTCGTTCTATTATGGCATGGAAGAGAACCCATTGTCGAACCAAAACTGAAAAATCTAAATTAAATTTAATCTTATTCCATCTGACCGTCTTTGTTTTTGAAAACAGAACTTTTTCAACAACTTTCTTAATGAGAGTTTCATCTCCCGAAGTACCAGGCCGCGTTCGAATATCAGAAGGTATTTTAAGGTAAATATCAACGACTCACAAATAACTTGCTGCAACGCACTTAAGAGCGACTACTCACCAAGACAGCCCAGGACAGAATGAATAGAACAATTATTATTATTTAATATAATTACTATTATTCATGGTTATCAGTCATGTATTATTACAAATTGATACTCTTTTAATCGAAAGAATATACAAATAAATGATGCGGGATAAGGAAAAATGGCAAAGGACTTTTTTACTCAGAATTCAAAAGGCATCTGCCATTTCTTTTTCAAAAATACTCACTAGTAGCGGTGATATTGAACAGTTATGTTGTTGTTGAGCTGTCGCATATCACATTGGAGTTATCTGCAAACCTCCTAAATTCGAGTACCGGGCTTTCGTTGATGCTCTCGAGGAGTTTCTCTCTCCCTAGTTATGGCTTGTCTTCGGATGAACTTGTTTGTTCTGGTGATATAAATATTGATCTTTTAAAGTCTGATGTAACGGATACGGTTTATTTCCAGGATATGTTGAATTCCTTAGAGCTTAAAGAAATTATTGATAAGCCTACAAGAGTCACGGAAAGTACCCATTCACTTGTTGATGTATTGATATGTTCCAATCGCATACTTTTGATCAGGTTGAGGTAGAAAGTTTCCCTGGCTCTGACCATAAATCAATTTTGTGTAATTTTAATATACAAAGAATTAAGCCTCAGCCTGTTTTGAAGGTCGTTCGCGATTTTCGTGGATTCAATTATGCTGAGTTTGAGAATGACTTGAGGAAAGTATCTTTTCATAGAACATTCTATATTGATAATATAGATGACAAACATTATTTTTTAAATTGTAATATTATTACTTGTTTCATCAGCATATTCCACTTAAATATATTAAAGTATCTAGAGGTAGAGATCCTTGGATCACGGAAAATATTGAATTACTTATATCGTTAAGAGATGAAGCTAAACAAAAATTCAATAATTACTACAAGAGTCTGAGGAATCTGACAACCTTGAGTATTAGAAATGAAAAGAAAGGTTATTTTAAACATATGGTCATGCAAAATGATTCGAAGAGGTTGTGGCGGAGTTAAGGCGGCTTAATATTATGAACGCAAGAACTAATGATATACCTTATGAACTGTGAGAGCCTAACGACATCAATAATCTTTTCATAGATTCTTTGCCGTCATCATATTCGACGATCGACAATCTATGATTCTAGTAGATTAAATGTAGATAACGGATTTTCTTTTTCTACGTGACTCAAAACGAAGTTCTAAAATTTCTGTTAGAAATTAAATCTAACTTTACAGGTTTGGACGGTTTAAATATTGAAATAATTCGGTTATGTTGTCCGTTAATAGTTCCTTATTTAACGCATATAATAAATGTGTAGAGACACTACACAGAGGTGTAAGAATATTTTTCCGACTGCTTAGAAGAATGCGGTGGTTATACCAATTCCTAAAACGGCCAATCCCTCATGTTACGCTTAGTTGCGACCGATAAGCATTTTACCAACATTCTCGAAGGTAATGGAGAAGATAATTTCGGCACAAATAAATTCATATCTAGATACGAACAATATTCTTTCTTCTGTTCAATCTGGTTTTCGGTCTGGATATACATAGCTGTGAAACTGCCCTTCTTAATATCACTGATTACATTATCAGAGCCGCTGATGACGGACAACTGACAGCTTTGGTTCTGTTGAACTATGCTAAAGCGTTTGATACTATCTCTTACGCGATGATGATTGCTAAGCTTCATTTTATTAGTTTTAATCGGGATGCTGTGAGAGGATTATTGGCATAATGGTACATAGTCAGTAAGGGTCTCTGGTCTGATGTCTGGTATTCGACGGATTGTATGTGGTGTCCCTCAAGGATCAATCCTGGGTCCTTTGTTGATCACAATTTATAGTTTTGACATCAATAGGGTGCTTGACTACTGTGGCTCGCGTATGTACGCTCATGATACACCGCTATATTATTCTTTTACCCCGTCTAACTATGAAGCAGCAGTGAATAGAATCAACAGTGATCTGAGTAAGTTGCATTCAATTTCGACATTCTCTCCATATAAACTCAAATAAATCTGGAATCCTGTTGTTCGGAAATAAATTTGTAAGACTTAATATAATTGATGTGATTGACTGCCGCGTTGATGGTGAGAGATTAAAATTTTTGATAAAATTAAAAACCTAGGGGTTATAATGGACTCTAAACTTAGGTTTAGGGATCATGTAGGTTTTTGTGTTGTCAAGGCATATAACAGCCTAAGGCTGCTTTATTCGCATAGATCCTTTCTAGATCGTAAAACGAAGATGCATCTTTGTGACGCTCGTTCTTCCGAACCGGCGTAAGATCGGACATTCTGGATCTGATCATCTCGAAGAATATAACGGAAGATATCATTCTCATGTTCGTTCCAGAATTGTCGTCGAATCATAATCCTATAGTCATCCAAATGAGCGAGCATACCAGGAGTTGATTGGATCTTCCCCCTCGAGCGAGCGTGGATTGAAGGAAGTATATCGAGACCGCCGAGCGTCGCGCCGATGAGATTGGGGACGTCGATGGGCCAGAAACCTTGCGGAATGCAGCCGCTGAATGATGACCGCTATTAGAGAGGCTATTTTGGAGCAACAACAACTTTTTTGCAGTCAAGCATGTGGCTCCCACCTTACATTAAGGCTCTTCTAGTGGAGAAGAGGAGGGCGCTTAAAATCGCCCAGAGAACTTTGACCCCAGTAGATCGTTCTGAGATAAATCACCTCCGCGCGATTGAAGCGCGAGCTGTTTTCGTTCCGCCGTAACCAGTGGACGTATCGTGTGGCATCTCTCGCTACCGCCAACGGCTCGCTTTGGCCACTTTCCAAGGCCTTGAGAAGAAACGCAGCTTTTATGCCCGCCGCCCCTCTTCAAGGACCAGCAGGGACGACCCAAGAAAGTCGGAAGTAGTGCCCAAATACCCTTAGTCTTTCTATGAAGGGCGGCAGGAGCTTGATTCCAATGAAGAACTGAAGGAAGAGGTAGATGAAGTTATTGAGAACCTCCCGAGTGCTCCTGCGGCAGCGATTCCGTCGGCGACCGAAATAAACACCACCATGAAGAGGATACCCAATATCCTAATGGGGAAACTTCTAACCTTCATCAACGCTATATTAGCCGTGGGCTATTTTTCCATCTGTTTGGAAATCATTCAAGATAGTGATGATTTCCAAGTCGGGAAAGGACAAATTATTTCCCCAGAACTACCGCCCCATAAGCCTGCTGTCTGTACTTTCGAAGACAGCAGAGTCGGTTATCTTATCCCGTCTCAGAGAAGAACTGCTCAGTCTAAACGTTCTGCCAGCTGAGCAATACGAATTGAGGGCCGCCCTGTCAGCAGATTTTCAACTTTTCGGGCCGATGGGGGCTGCAAAAACGGCCCTGGGGAGACGGAAGACGACGGCGGCGGTGTCTTTCGACCTAGCCAACGCTTTCAACTCAGTGTGGCATGATGACCTTATTCCGAAGATGATTCGTGCAGGCATTAACATCCAGTTAGCTGCGATCGTGAAATCCTACCGTGGGCGGCGTTCTTTCTCGGTAAGAGTTGGGGGTTATCTTTCCACAACAAGACCCATAGCGACTGGCGTTGCCATGGCACTCTTCTTGGCCCGGAGGTTTTCCTGTTGTACATTTTCGATGCCCCACGACCACTGGCGATGGATATTGCCTTATATGCGGACGACACAGGTATGTTTACCACTTACAAGGATGGTCGGTTGGTGTGCCATAGTTTACAAGCTGTTGTTGATGGGCTCCTGGAAAGGTGGTTCGTTCGGAATAAGGAACTGCATGAAGATCTCTCAATACCTAACATGAACGATCATCTATTTCAATTGGCTAGAGCCACGCTGCTCTCGACCCCAACAGACCCCCGAAGTCGTTCAATACAAAGTACGTCCTGGTAACACCGACTATTGATATTGAAAATTTTTACGACGAAATCACCAATAAAATTATAAACGATAACCGAAGAGTTTCAAGATCGTGACTCGACATGAACATTAGCTTACGTACCACAACTCCAGACCGATATCAATGCTTACAACCAACCTAAAGGGTCATCACATATTGACCCCTCGAAATACAGAACAGAAAGGCGTGTACTAACATTTAAAATAATCAAGGGTGCATCCCATAATGCACTACAACCTTCTTTCGTCGTGTACATGAAAAATCATATCAGTATAAGATAATATGTTATTATACGAATTTTATTTATAGAGTGGACAATATTAATAATAAGTACGCAGCACTAGAATAATGCGATATTACTAATAAGTGTAACAAAGAGCGTAAGAATGTCTATTACACACTACTTTTATATTTTATGTCAGGCCTGTATTCTGTTCAAAACCTCGAGGAGGTTTCATATTTGGCTTTCTATAATTACTTTTTACAGCAATTCTCCAGAATCGATTTCCCGCTTCTGTTTATACTTAAATATGCGTTGGAGTTATCCGCCTTCACTTTACACGTAACACGGTACGCGGTTTCATCTTAATAGTTCGACGTTTCATGTCAACATCGGTTATTTTTGACAAAATATCAGTTATACGAACCTCTCAAACCGAATAAATCAACAATATTAAGTTACCAACATTATTTGATACTCCTAACCTCGCAAGGCATCGAAGCCCAGGACAACCTCCCTAAAACATATCAATTCAATACAGAGACAAGAAAACCACAAAGTTGTCACGTATTTAGCAAGCATGAAAAAGGACACATATATCAACCTACTATTGGTGGAAGAGGAAGAGAAGTGTCATCATATATTGATCTCTTTAGTTAAATGAAGGACAAAAAGGCGTGTATTAACAAGATAATGATGAAGCGCGCATCTCATGATAGGCATTATAATCTTTCTTTATCTTGCATATAAAGTCATATTAATATAGGATGATATGTTACCAGTACTAATCGACAGTCCTAAACTTGCAAGGGGTCGAGTTTCTGGTGAAAGTAAAAATATCGATCGTATTGAGGTTTAGAACAACTTCTCCATAAATGTGTACGGTATAGACTTTAATGTGGAGACGGAAAGCCACAGTATTGTATGGATCGTGTGAGTTTCTGGTGAAAGTAAAAATATCGACTCCATCGAGATTTAGAACAACCTTTCTATAAATATATACGGACTCGACTTCTGCTATTGGTGGAAAAGAGACAAAAGTATCATTATGCCCAGGCAACAAATAGATATGTCTCGATCGGTATCAAGATCATAGATATATTAAACGTGAACATAATGGAATGTTAACCGTGTTGTTGATGACGGAGACGAAGGAAAACAAGATGGGTGGGATGATATCAGAAAATATCATGAAATTTGTTAACTATGAAAGGAGAATGGTGCTGCTTTAAGGGTTTACGCCCACTTAGCGTGTGAACAAATAGAATCCTATTAGCCCGAGTCTTCAACAACAAATATAAGGTCAGCTCTCGCAATATAAGTTGGCGAAGGGTGGAAGTGAGTTCGCGCAGGTAGAGGAGGGATAGATTGCCTATCATTCGTCCTGCAACGTAATGGTAATTCCTATGCACTATTTGAATCAGACAGGTGGGAGCTACGTGTCCTAAATACGTTCACGGCGCATCCCCACCGCTCGCCAACTTATATTGAGAGGGCTGTAGAACGCACATCCATCCACCGCATAGTTTCATCTACAACATAGTATTATTACATGTAGTATAGTATTATGTATAAACATAACAACGTGTACCAGACTAGTGTAGTATAATAATACACAAATGGTTAATTACCATTAGAAAATTTATTTGTTATAATTCAAGTTATCAAAATCATAGTTAAGTTTGGGGTTATGGTCTTCATTTGACATTTAGCCTAGTGTTGGGGTTCTATTTATACCTTTTCGACACCACGCCCACCACCTTTTAAGCATTTTTCCCCTACGGCTCTTATCTCATTAATTTAATTCCAGCCAGAGACAGTTAATGGGAGAAACAAATGTCACCAGAAATTAAAATTTGTTAAATATTTTGTAAAAGCATGATTTAATGATTAAAAGGAATTTTGTTAACATTTTTTACACAATTCGACAACAATTATACATTACAAGAATTCACATAAATTTATTGAAAATAACCAAGGATAAATCGACGTACGGTACAGTATATTTGGATGTACTGAAGTCAAGGTGAATTAAAGTTTCGTTTCGGGGACAACGGTGGAATAGACGAGTGTAGTCCTGGTTTCGAGATGAAATAAAAGTTTGTTTGGTTAACAACGAAAATTGACAATTTAAAAAGTCAATAAAGAAGTCTAAAATATATTTCCAAGAGAAAAGGTTTTAAGTAGAAGTATTTGTAAGAAAAAGAAGTATTAGTAAGAAAAGAACATTACCGTACGGAAGAAGAAAGAACTGATAAAAGGGAGGAATCCATAAGCTGCGTCGAGAAAAGAAATGAAGAAAGGAGATACAGGAAGAACCGTCAAGGGAAAATTCACACACATACATTCACACACACTAAAATAGGTAAATATTTCGATTTTATGTTCAATATTTCCAAAATTTTATAAATATAAATTGTTATAATTTATATATATATAATATTATTATCTACAAGCTAGACCGGTGCAATTTACTTTAAAAAACAAATTAACTAAATTCTCAGTACACTAGAATGTCCCATGTTTTCGTGTTTCTGTGTTGACCGAAGGCGTTATATGAAGAAGTACGAGAATTAAATGAACCGATGCTACTGTTCGGGAATTGATTATATTCTAATATACATTTTACATAAATGGTCTATATAAGTAGAATAATAAGTAGAGTTTGTTAAAAACATGGATGACGTTATATCATTAAGTAGTGTAAATCGGACTGATTTAATGAGAAGTTGTCATTGAGTAATAAAATTCGGACGAGTGACAGCATATGTCCGATTTACACGTCATCACCTTTCTAACAAACTCTGGCATTAACTAAAGTTTGATAAAAGAGTGGATGACGTGCTATCATTAAGTATAAAAGCCTCATACAGACAATTAATTATACTATTGTGGGTTGTGCACGCCAAAAGAATGTGATTAGGGTCAGGTACTTAATGGCCACAAAACATCCCGCTGAATCAATCAGATGCAGGCTATGCAAATATGTATGTAGGATATTAGCCATTGTCGAATTCCATGTTAATATAGCATGAACAAGTCTGGAAACGTAAGAGTTCATATACCAGTACTTGTTCTTCACATTGGTGTGTATTGATGCATATTGAGTCGTTTTGACCTTGTACTCAGATAACCAGCATGTATTCCAGTGGTTATTAAAAATCAGATAGTTAGCTTTTTGTAATAACTCTTTACTACCCAGTACGGATCTATAATATACTCCTTCTTTTGCTAATTTGTCTACGACTTCATTATAATCAATTCCACTGTGACCTTTGATGTATATATATTTTTCTTTTGTGACCTTTATACTTATCTTATATATAGATAATTTTTATACCACTACTAAGTTAATGAAACGACACCTGAGAAACGACAAAGATTGAATGAATAGGTACTTATATTTCCAGAACGTTCACAAACGTTTTCGGAACACTTTCATTAGTGAAAAATTTCGATAAGGGTGTTCTGAATAAACATTATCTACATGTAAGACTTTGAGCCAATACAAACTTGTGTGCTAGTGCTTTTAATATTGCCATAGCCTCAGTTGTAAAAACATTTCCAGCTGAGTCCTACTTAAATGATGTACCTATTGTTGCCTTATGTACATTGAATGCGCTTCCACATCCGTAGGTGCTCTTGGAACAATCCGTAAAAATAGTCAAAGAGTTTTGCTAAAATTGTAATATAAATAAGCCCAAGCAATTATCATCATTTCCAATACTAACATCTATTGTTTGATAGTACGATGAATATGGAAGTTGCTCATCCAACAGTTTGTACATCCGTGAATTGAAATCGACTGACAAGGAAAAGTTCCCAACCCGCATACACCGATTTGAATAAAATTTGATAATTATGTAGAGTTGATAAAACTATATAAAACGCCGCTTTCTGTTTCTTAATTTATGTTTAGTTTTAACCGTTTAATTACTAATATATGTTGTACACATCTCAGACCTATCTTGCAAGTCACACTCTCCTATCTCTTTCATATTGGGGGCGGCGCGAATGTCGCTGAGCGGTACCTTTTTGAAATTTTAAAAAATGCACTAACATGCACCCCGCGTTGATAGGATTGCCTTGCGAAACCTTATAAAAGTACATTTAGGTACTGAATAGATGGCAATTATAACAAATAAATACTGTAGTATTCTATTTGTGATATGTATAACACTTAACACAACCGTGAATAGACGCTATTCATGTGGAAGAGGACAAATCCTAGAGAAAGCTCGCTTCACAACACCACTTTGCGTTCGTATTGTAGCCACTCTGGACACTCCGTCAACTCCGGGAAACACCTCGATGATCCGACCCAGTTGCCAAGGTAGTGGAGGGACCTTGTCACCTTTAATAAGTACCAACTCTCCAATTTTCAGACCATCTTGATTTTTCTTCCATTTCTGTCTTTGCTGTAATTCGGATATATATTCCTTAGCCCATTTTGCTCAAAAATGTTGTTGCAACTGTTGTATATGTTGAACATTGGACAGCGGGTATGTGAGTAACATCTGTATCTGATATTGCAGTCAGTGTTTCCAATAAGGAAGTGTGAAGGAGTTAAGCCAGTGTAATCGTTTGGATCAGAGAATATTGGTGTTAAGGAACGAGAATTTAAAATTGATTCAACTTGTGTAAGTATTGTATACAATTCTTTAAAGGTCAATACTGTATTACCTAGAATTCTTTTTAAATGATACTTATTGTTAGCCGATTTCACTCCCGCTTCCCATAATCCTCCAGAATGTGCTGCGTAAGCAGGTATAAAATGCCAAGGTATGTTATCTTTTGACAATGAATCTGACATTACCTGATTATTAACTTTGAGAAATTCAGACAATTCTTTCAATTCTCGGTTCGCGCCTACAAAGTTGGTTCCGTTATCTGAAAACATATCGCTTGGTTCGCCTCTACATGAGACGAATCGATGCAATGCCAACATAAAAGAATCGATAGTTATACTTGTTACTAATTCTAAGTGAATTGCCTTGGTTGCGAAACAAACAAAAAGACAAATATAACATTTAATGTGTTTTCAACGCCTACCTTTCCTATCTTTTATTGTAAATGCCCCAGCATAATCAACATCCACAGAACTATATTGTAACATGGGCGTTGCGCGTGGTTGCGATAATAGACCCGTCAGAGGAGCTTTAAGTATTGGGTTCGCTTTAAAGCAGTTGACACATTGTCGTACTGTTTTTCTGGCTAAGTTTCTCCCTGATAGAGGCCACTATCTTTCACGGATTGAGGCTAACAACAGTTGAGGACCTGCGTGTAAAAGCTTAACATGTTCCTCTCTAAAAATTAAATGTGTAATGTAATGCTGACTTGATAGGATGATGGGATGGTTTTTCTCATAATTGAAACTTGATGACTGTAGTTTGCCACCTACTCTAATTATACTGTTGTTATCCAAAAATGGATTCAGTGATTGTAGTTTACCTCTCACGGAAATCTCTTTTCCTTTCAGTAATGTTCGAATTTCTTTACTGAATGAGTCATGTTGGCTCAATTTGAATAGCGTTTCTAATGCTTTAGCTAACTTCGTTGGAGGTTGGAGGACCAAAATATCTATTTTTTGAACTATGTTTGCAATTAGCAACAAATCTAAATCAATATGCAACTCGTTTTAAACGCGTTATGCTAGAAAATCGTTGCAGATTTAAAACAAGTAAGCTGTCAGTAGATACGTGAACTCTGACATGATTTCTAAGTTCTGGTATTTCCTTTGGGAACTGTATCAGTAATTGATGCTAATTTTCTGTTTTCCGAAAGCCAAGATGATCCATGCCATCATAGTGAATTTTTTAGTAAATCACTTGGAGCAATGCCTCGTGATAAGATATCTGCAGGATTGTGTTCAATATAAATGTGATGTCACCCACTCACCTGGGTAAGTTCCTGTATTTGAGATACACAATTTCCCACAAATATTTGCAATAGATTAGCTAGTTCTAATCCAGTGTAATGTCACCGAGTAGTCTGACGACAAGTAAAACTTATCAATTCTTCGACTAGTGCTGTTTTCACCTTCTGTACTAATTGTGCCAAAATTAAAGCACAGCACAATTCAAGTCTGGGTATGGTAAGAACGTTTACAGGAGCCACTCTGCTTGTTGGGCACAATAATCTGACATGTATCTGACCACTTGGTTTTATTGATCGTATATAAATGCATGTACCATATGCGTCTTGCGATGCATGTGCAAAGCCATGGATCTCCAATACATCTATAACCGCGTCAGTAAAATACCTTGGTATCTGCAACCTATTTAGAATAACCAGTTGCTTTCTAAAGTTTTCCCATTTTGTATGAATATCGTGAGGTAATGATTCGTCCCAAGATAATTTGTTTAGCCATAATTTCTGTAATATAATTTTTGCTATGATCACACATGGACCAAGTAATTCTAGAGTATCAAACACTTGAGATATATCCGATAAAAGTGTTCTTTTGTTGAATTGTCTAGGTTGTGGATCAGTTATTTTGAAGAATAGCACGTCCTTTTCACATAACCAAGAAAGTCCTAATGTTCTAGTATTTTCACAATTACTAAAGTCAGTTATACTGGTATGCGATGGTGTTTGTTTTAGATTTTCTAAAATGCATTTACTATTCGAGGTCCATTTGTGTAATTCGAATCCTGCTGAATTCCCAATTGGAATGACATCTTTTACTATTTTCAATACTGCTTCTTCGGTATCACCTCCGGTTATCAAGTCATCTACAAAGAAATCTCTCCGAATTATGTTTGATGCTTCTGGATAAACCTTTGGATTTTCAATTGCCAATTGCTTTAAACATCGAACCGCTAGGAATGGAGGTCTTGTTATTCCATACGTGACGGTGTATAAAGTGTATGTTTTTGGAAGTATATCTGCACTTGAACGCCAGAGAATTTTTTGCAAGGACCGTTGCGTTGGATCCACCCAAATCTGACTGTACATTTGTTTAATGTCCGAGCATACTGTGTATCTATGCTGTCTAAATCTTACAATAATCGAAAATAAGTCTTCCTATATTGTAGGACCAACAAACTGTAAGTCATTAAGTGACCGGCCGGTATCTGATACGGATGTCCCATCAAAAACGATTCGAAGTTTGGTAGTGGTACTATTCTTATTCAATACTCCATGATGTGGTAGGAAAAAAGATATTTCATTACCCTCGTCAATGGTTTGTACTGACATGTAACCCAACTGCTCATAGTCATGTCATGAACTCATATTGACTTTTAAATGTAGGTCTCACATTGAACTTTCTTTCTAGCGAATGCAATCTTGATAATGCATTTACCTTTGAATTTCCTAATTTTGTAATTAGTTCCTTTAACGGAATTCGAACTATGAATTTGCCATCGTTGTCGCGTTTTATATTTTCTTGAAAGATACGTTCGCATCCTACTTCATCTGCTGATAAAGCTCTTTCTGAAATGTTATCATCGATTTTCCAAAATTCCTATAATTGGTTTTGAATATTGCTAGTTTTAGTAAAATTACAATGTAGTGTTGATGCATTATTTACCTCTACCGAACCTGTCACGATCCAAACAAGTCTAGGTTTTTGTAATTTCAAAGTTGGTGATAAGGAATGCTGACAAATGCAAAGTAGATTCCACAAAATACCTGCTCCTAGTAAGAGGTCGATTGTACCTAGTTCATAAAACATAGGATCTGCTAGTTTAATATGATGAGTAGAGGCCGGATTATATGCAAAAAGAAAGTGGAGATATGCGCATAAATATGCAGATGTTTTGGCCTAAATATGCACTTTCTTATGAAAAATATACAGATAAAAAAATAGGAGTAATGCTAGAAAATATAATACTATAGAGAAAAATATTTTATTATGATTACTACAAGTTTATTTATAACATTTTAAAACATAATTAACTATGAAAACAATTTACAATTACATATTTCTCAAAATTTTCAATAGAAAAATTGTGGCGCTTGTCTGATAACATGTATTTATATATTGAAAAGGTTCGTTCTACGTCCACGCTTGTTATAGGAACATGCATATTTCAAATTAGAAATATCCTCTATTGTCAACTCAATATTTTCTACTGACTCACCACACAAGATTTTAGCAATATCTTTTAGCTTTTTAAAACCGTAATTTTTTCTATTACACTTAAACTTTTTCATTCACGGATTTTCCCACCCCTCACCCGCAATCTTGATGGTAAACTGGGTCACACAGTTTAGAGAAAAGCGACTCATACGGACCGATATCTAAATGCTCACTCCCATCATCATCCCGCACACAAACAAGCCGTCATCAATACTCTTGTCAACCGTGCCTTCTCAATTTCAGAACCCAAAACTCTTCCCAAAGAACTCAAACATATACGTAACACCCTTATTCGAAACGATTACAAAGATCGTGATATACTTCGCACCATATTCAGGCATCGCAACCCCAAACCACGAGCCGTATCCGATCCTACCATCAGCACCGAATTTCTACCCTTTCAAGGTATCACACATCGCATAGGCAAAGTTCTGCATAGGAACAAAATCAAAACCGTGTTCAGACCTCACACCAGAATCTCAGATGTCTTGCCCTCCGCCAAAGACAAATTATCTCCGTTGCAAACCCAAGGGGTATACCGCATCCCGTGTTCGTGCGGCAGTGTCTATATCGGCGAAACAAAGCGGCCAGTTAGCGTGCGTGTGTCAGAACATGAGCGGTGCACTAGGCTGCTAAGTATAGCTGGTTCGGCATTGGCAGAACACAAACATAATTCCGGTCATCAAATCCGGTTCAATGACACCAAACTTCTGTCACGTGAATCTCATTTCTTCCCTAGAAAATTCCGTGAATCTATCGAAATTTACAAACATCCACATAATCTAAACAGAGATGGAGATTATTTGCTACATTCATCTTGGCATTCTCTTCTCCACGGTAAAATTGAACCCCTCCCACTCACGTCGTGCCACAAAGTTCTGCTTCCACGCCGCGTTCTAACAGCGGTACGACCCCCCACCCCTCCTCCCTATATAAGTCGCGCCACTCTGAGTCCGGGTCAGTCTTCAAGTGACAGCAATACGATCAATATCGGCAAGCAGCCCTTCCCTTGTAATAGTGGACGAAACGTCGGTACCCACGCCAAACCAGACGCGGTTCCAACCCGGAAACCAAGTTAGACATTGTGATTTCGACCGCGGAAGCCTACACCTGAAACTTTCTTAAATACTAATTAAAGTATTTATCAAGGGAAAATGGTTTCTTACTTCTTTTGCAACACGATTTAGTCCGTGCGCCAAGCAAGTTGTGTGAATTAAATTTGGGTAAAAGATTTTCAAGTTGCAAGCTGCCTTTACCATGTATGGTGCGGCATCCGTTAAAAACAATAGAATTTTTTCTGTTGGAATCGATTCCGATAACAAATAGGTTGCCAGTTCTTCCTGTATAAACCTTGTTATTGTCAAATTATTTGCCTTTTCCAACTGTTTGGATGAGATTAAATAAGATTTTGCTGGAACCGATACGTTAAGGATACTTATCATTAAATGAACTATGTATCAGCCCACACTATCAGTAGGTTCATCTGCGCATATGTAAAGGTAATTGTTTGACACAGCCTTCTTAATGCTACTCAATGTTTCTGCATAGATACGGTGAATATAATTTTTTCTTAAGGTTTCTTAATGTTTGCTGACCCTTCTTTGCCAATTTCATCTTTGATAGTTTTGCAGCATGAGATGGAATTTTAATATGCTGGTCGACTTGAAACTTTCTCTCACTTGTAACCTGCACAAAAATATGACATCATCAGTTGTTTTCTTATAAAATAAGTGTAAAAGATAAAAGAGTAATAAAAACTAATGTGTAAAGAGTTTGCGAAGCAATCGGAATAAACAACATTTAATAAAATAACCAACGCAACGCTTCGACAAATAATTTTATTTTAAAATGATTTTTATTTAAAAATCATCAGCAGAATACGGAATATCAGATATTCCGTCTTGTGCTGATGATATGCGAAAAATACGCATGAAATATACATCTCATTTTACTCATTTTAAAATAAAATTATTTGCCGAAGCGTTGTATTGGTAATTTTGTTAAACATACTTTAAAAACTATAGATTAATAAGAGGAAATAAACTTAAATTTTACTTACAATCTTGCTGCATGCTACGCAAAATACTTTTTCTCCATCCATACGCAATTCTGAATAAGGTGCAATCCATCCAGGTACAGTGGCTATTTTCGGCATTTTTGCTATTATAATTAATAACAACCCACAAGTTTACACATCGAAGAACCCACGTAAAATGACGTTTAAAATAAATAAAATTGCTTTAGAATATGGGAATAAATTTCTCCGAATAACAAAGAAACACCTGTGCTCCTAATTTTCTGGTAAATTGTATTTTTGTATTTATTTAGAAGTTTCAGGGAATTAGCTTTTCCTTGAATTCTGTCCCGGTCTAAATGTATGGGAACAGCATTAATAAATTTTTGGAAGCGCTTATCGGAAAAGTATCGAGAAGAGGTTTCATAGAATGCTATTTTTAATTTAAAGAGGGCTGTTTAACTATTTGTTTGTTACAACCACGACATATTTTTACTAATGCCTATCCTATAATAAATTATATCCAATAAATAAATAAAACTCGGATACTTCAAATATGCTGAATTACTACAAAATATGCAAATAATATACAAAATGCATATATTATGCAAATATGCAAATTTATGCCAACTGCATATTATCCGGCCTTTAATGATGAGGTACTTGAAATGCATTAAGATTAAACCTTTGAGTAGGCAAATCATCACTAATTTTGTCTAAAACTAAAGCTGGCATTATAATCTGATATCCACTGTGCATTGATTGTACATAGATATGTCATTGCTACTCAATTGTTTTTGCCGCTTGATTAATTAATAATTGTTTTGTTAATTTTTGATTTGCTCAGACCTAATTGTTGACACATATTTGCCGATATAAAATTTAACTGCGATGCTGGGTCTAAGATTGCTCGTCATGCATGAGGAAATCCCTTTGAATCCAATACTTGCACTAATGCAGTTGCTATGAGTACATGTGACGCCTCACTATTTATCTGGTTCGACAATGATACTTTAGTTGATGTTTGATATGCCTTTCCCAAATGAAGAAGTGTATTATGTTGAGCGATAGATTAGACTACTTGAGGTGGCAGTACTGCCTCTTCCACTGCGACCTTTACAGATCTATTGTGGTCTTCATGCCTCCTTAGAGTACGTTCTCTAGCTTTATTCCTTTAATTAGACTTATTAGCTTTGAGAGCGGTTCTTCCGCAAATAGTTTCGCCTCGAGATATTCGTCTCCCATGTGTGACAGCCGCGTGCTTGCCAGTACCTCGCATTGGCACAATACATGGATCGCGGTTTCTTCCTCAATTTGACAGAATCTACATATCGCTTCCTCTATCAAGCCCATTTTATTCATGTGCTTATTGAGCCTGCAGTGCCCTGTTAGTAGGCGCACTATCCTTCTGACGGACTTTGTGTCCCTGCGTAGTAGGTCCTTTATAAACTTCGGCAGGTAAACTAGCGTCTCCCTTGTTTATTGCTTTAAAGGAAGCAGGAGGGCAGTTTGGGCCCAAACTAAAAGAGAGCTTATTCCAGGTAAGATCCCTTCGCTTTTGATATTTTGTAAATCATTGTAAATTCTAAGAAAGCGATTAATTGATACAAATTCTGTATTTTTAGGCATCAAACGTGAAAGTTGAAGCTTCTACTTCAGGAAAATTAACTACGAATCTGTTTACTCATTGGTTTACAACCATATACATATATATTTGCAAAATACTGGTGCACGAGGTGTTCTGTTATTAGATTCCTGGACCGGCATTACCCGGCTTCTCTGAAAACATATGTACCTACCCACAAAGAAGTCGAGATACTTATTATCCTTAAAAATGGCAGGTATACTTCAGCCCTTAGATATGTATGAGATTCGGATATGGAAAGCGTTTGTTAAAAAATTTTCAGATCTTGTGATCCTCGACGTGGATTTATACCAACGCAATCACGTCATTAAAATGCAATCCCTAATTCACAATCAACTGTCTACACCGAGGTTGCAGAATTTATTTACGTATGCTTGGTATAAAAGTGAACGTCTGTATACTCGACCCGAGAGTTTCGAACATCCAGTGCAATTTGCTTTTATCCCCTGTGTGGTCCATATGCGGAAAACATATCTCTATTAGATATGCAAGGTGTAATCAATATTTATGTTCCCAACATTTTTACGAAGACTATCATTTTCATCAAGAATGATACGAAATACGTATATACCTTGCATATACCATATAATTATACTCTGCTGTAACTTTAGAAACTTATTATGATTCCTATTCTTTGTATTTGATTTATTGTCTTATTTTGTTAACTTCTTATCATAATAACATAATTGCATTTTAAACGTATTTACATCTTCTCTTTATTGTACATAGGATGTGTATATAACTAACATAAGTATAACGATCCGACGCTGAAAGGCATAAGGATTGACGAGAAGAAGAAGAAGCATAACGGATTCATATAGGATATGTTTCGAGAGCCCTGTTGAAGCTCACACATCCATATGACTAAATATTTATTTAGTTGGTTTTAACCATTTCAAAATGCTTTTGGAGCAGTAACAGAAACAGGCTTTTACATGGTGTAGTTCCACATAACTAGCAAGTTTCATCAAACTCGGTATCTCCGCAAATCAGTCAGGGCGAGAGAGGGTATTTTTTTAAGAATAAGGGTTACTAATTCAAACATGTTTTAATAGCCCTCTTCAAGCGCTATGTGTCCATATTTTGAATATTTTCTTCGTGCAAGAACTGCTGAGTAATTGACAGAAAACGGTCCCATCCTTGGAGGAGCCTTTCACCCCTTCATAGATGTTACTGGTAGAAACAGAAACGTCCTTTTCCATAGTTCATTCAGCTCTACATAATCACCAAATTTCATTCAAACCGGTGTGTGCGGGTTAGGAACCTTTGCTTGTTAGTATAATACAGATAAGTACAGTACTAACACAGATAGTCAAAAAAGAAAATTAACACAAAACAAAATAAATTGATAGATAAATAAGCAATGCAAAATAACAAAAATGAGGCTATCTACACAAAAATAATTACAATAAAAAACAAAAGAATTTCGTTTTCTGCTAAGTAAATCCTACAATATGTTAGTGTAATATTTATTAAAATATCTACTCATATGTGAAATCGGAGACTTTATCATAATGTTTGTCCTTGTCCTAGGTACACGAAGTATATACCGGTATATAGCGGTACCATTCTTGGGGAGCCTTCCACCCCTTCATAGACGTTACTGGCAGAAGCAGAAACCGGCCTTTTGCATAGTTCTATCAGCTCTACATAATTACCAAATTTCCCCCAAATAAGGCTTACCGATTGAGACATGCTTCAATAGCCCTCTTGAAGCGCTATATGTTCATATCTTTGGACATTTTGTCTTGAAACAATTCCAGAATAATTGGAAAAAACGGAAAACAGTCCAATTTACAGAGGCGCTTTTCACCCCTTCGATGGCTTTAATCACAGAAACAGAAAGCGGCGTCTTATTAGCTCTACCAAATTACCAAATTTCATTCAAATCGGTGTGTGCGAATTGGGAACCTTTCCGTGTGAGATGACAAAGACCTCCGGCAATGTCTGTTCCAGCCAATATTTATGTCGGCGCTAACCAGATTACATATTTTCCCCAATATACTTTCGAAATTATTGACTTTTAGCTTGTAAATATACTTAACTGCTTCTTCCCAAAGTGGAGGTTTGTGAGCTTCGATCTGAAAAGTATTGGTTGGTGTACTTCGCATATCACCCACGCACGGTCTAAGAGCCTTAGATTGTACAATATGCAACCCCTTTAAATTATTTCAATTTGTATCCCCATATAACATGAACCCATAATCTAAGACTGATCTGATGTAGGCTTTATATATATTCACGGATGTGTTGAAATCTGAATCCCAAGATACTTTCATTAAGCATCTCATTAGATTCAATATTGTTTCATATTTTCCTACCATACTATTAGTGTGCACAGTCCATTTCACCTTATTATCAATATAAAGCCCGAGATACTTCATAAGGTATATTTCATTCTTGGGAAGATATATAACATTTGGTTTGGAAGTATTGTAATCTAACCAAGTTATCAACTGACCGACAATGATACACATGTTTTCCACAAGGCCTTTATTAGATGTACATAAACATATGTCATCAGCATATTTTGGTATGTTAATTGGTACGTTATAAAATGGTGTGCAGATTATGGGTATATCTATATGTTAAATATGATCTGGCTAACAAGGGGAGGCCACAACGTTTGGAACACAGATTCTCTTCAAACTTTGTACAGTCTTAGTAGTCCATCAGGACAACATAATATGCAAACAGAAGGCGTACTATTCTAACGTTATCGATAAATTGATAAAAGAAGTTTTATCGTCGTATATATACTTTATATACACTGCATTGGAATTGAAAGTATCAAGGGACGGTGGCCGAGAGGTTAGCGTAGAGGCTCTCTAAACAGTAGATCGCTGAATCGAGTCCCGCTGGTCTTTTTAACCAACTTCCAAAAATGAGAAGGTTATCAATTCGTCGTGTATGTTTTTTTCTTTTTTATGTTTGTTCGCGCATAACTACTCAACGCGTTGACCGATTTTAATGATTCTGGGTGCATTTAATAGAGCGTACATCTTGAGCCGATATGGGATTAGTGCTGGGCTAATATTAACAAAAGACTAACAATAACCGACTTCTAATTATATGTGTGGTACATCGGTGTTAGCAAACCAACAAGCAGGCGTACCGTTGAATCCGTATTCTTTGGTCGTGTTATTTTATATTTAATCTGTTATCGGAGGCCACATAAAGTAAACTATAGTCAATTTTACCGTCGAGGAAATATGTTCGCTAGCATTACGAGAGCTCTGTTCTCGTAATGCTAGCGAACATATTTCCATTATCCTAAGTGCGTTACCTTTTTTTTGTTCCGAAGTAGGTTTCGCCAGTAGCCCTATTAAACCCTCATATTATTGCTGTAAAGAAAAAACTAAAAAAAAAAAGAGTAAAAGGACTGGTAAAATTGCTGAAGTAAAGGATTTATTTAAGAATTCGCCGTTTGCTTAAAAATGTGCAAACATTTGGTTAGACGCGGACGTTGTTTAGTATCGACATGAGCTGTGTCTGTAATACATACCTAGTTAAAGTGCTGAGTCGCTTTCACGTACCAGAGCTCTTAACTTTTCCATTTCTTAAAAAGCGTTCTCATCATGAGGTCTATTCAACAGCTTAAGTTGCTCTAGATTTGATATGGCTAATCCATCTAAAGTTTTTACCCGACTTAGAGCTACATAAACCTGGCCTTTCGCGAAAACTTTTTGGCCAAGATCAATAACGGCCTTATCTAACGTAGTGCCCTGCAATTTATGCACTGTTACAGCCCAACTTAAAATTAAAGGCAACATTCGATGTTCAACATCACCGTATTCTTTAGTTGCTTGAAATGTTGCAGTTACTGGAGATATTGCAACACAGCGATCGGAGTCTTTCAATCTACTACCTATTGTAATGTCATCAAACTTTATCAGAACCGCCTCCGGCAATTCTTCCTCCTCTAACTGATTTCTTCGAAGAGCTGACCATTTAAATTTATGAATCATCCCCATGATACCGTTTACTAAACCATCAGAAATACATAGATTACGCCTTAACATAACTCGTGATCCTTCGGCTAACTGTATTTTAGGTAGAATACCGCCACAGTTGTTGATGTCTGCGGGAATTACATTACTTGGCGGTCTCTTCCCATATGTAGATGCGTCACGTGATTCGTCGATAGCATTTATGCTGTAAACTTGGGAAGATTTTGAAATAATATCTGTCATTTTCGAATTATATTCATCTACTAATCTTATTGTTGGGTATATTCTAACAGCTATACCATCTGCAAATTCGCCGGTTAATGGTATTCTTTTCCTTTCACATAACAATTCCAACTGAGCAGTTGTTAGATCTCCAAAACGTAAATTATTTAATAGATCAACAAACTCCATATCATTTTGCTGCCTCATATTAATGGTTAATTCTCAAAATGAGAACTGATGCCATAATTTTATCTCTGCAGAACACCACGGTGGTTGCGAGAAACACCAAAAAGTAATATATTCACACCACCAAATAACTTCTCATTGTTCTTGAATCCTTGCAACCTTAAGTGGATAATTCGTAGATTTTCATAAGAGACCATTGATATTTCATCAATTATTAGCCAACTTATGTGTCTCCACTTTCGTCTTTCTTGCTCAAGCCTTTGACCTGATATACATCGATAGGTCATAGTTGAACCTTTCTCTCTAGGCAAAGAGAAAACGGCGTGTAGAGTCTTGCCAAATATTTGACAGGCAGCAACTCCGGTTGAAGAAGCAACTTCGATGAAAGTTGGTCTCAGCAGTGTATCAACAGTAGGACCATAACAGCGTTTTACGTGTTCCACCAGTAATTTTAAAACAAAAGATTTTCCACTGCCAGCGCCTCCAGTAATAAAAAGTAATGTCTGTCCTTGTTCATTGTTTATATCTTTATTAATGGCTGTAGAAATATTTTGGAATGAATTTTTCTGTTGGACATTAAGGCTTCGAATACCATTAACAAATATATCATCTGGCATACCAGCTGGATCCTCTTGCACATCGCTGAAATCATCTTGATCATAAAATATTTATTCGTCAGCATGAATAACAAGTGGATCCCTCGTAGAATGATTTTCTATTTCACGAACGGCATTCAATGCTACAGCCTGAGCGAACGCCTGTTGAATAACTTGTTCTGCGTTAGCAAATTGTTCTGTAGATATATTTCGCAATAAATTGCTTCTCTAACGACATCTCCTGTATCATTTGGCTCATATTTACTAGCATATTTCGCTATATAATATGCGACTGCAGTTACAGTGCCACATGGTTGAATATCCATGTTTCCTTCCCAGAGGCTCAAGCGAACAGGATTATAGTTATTCACCATGGTTTCCTCTGAAGTTCTTTTCAGCAAAATAAAACGTCCATTATTAGCAAGTGTCTCGTCGGGGTCCAAACAGACTATTATTTCACTAACAGGCCTGGGAAATCCAAATCGACAACAACCATTACTACGGTCTATATAACACGTGTTAGTATGTTTATGTATCTGTACACTCTCAACTATATTACGTAATAAGTCATTGTCTGGTTTCAAAGAACAGGAAACCACTTTTTGTATGATAGTAATACCTTCTCTTGTGGAAAAATCAGGCACGTTTCCACACCAAATCAACATATGCAGGTGTGCCTCGGTTTTGGAATTCAATCCGATACCATAAATCATCCGCATCACCACCCAAGCAGTCCGAATTATTCTTTATAATCCGAACCAGGGCATTTACGCGTAACGTGAACTGTCTTGCTATTACTACTGGATATCGCTGAACTAAGGCTAGTCGTTCTGAAAATGTTAGATTCACGGCTTCATTTGGATTGCGGTTATCAGCAATAAGCAGCGCTTTCAACATATCTATCCAATTTAAATCGTTACATGAAAATGTTAAAAACTGCGTTGGAGGCCCTAGACTTCTAACCGTAGCGATTAGTTCCGAACAACAGCGTTACCAGTACGACGCAGAATGTAATATTTCTCATGGTGAGATGCATAGTATCTACTAGGCCCTTTGGTGCGTGTTCACCCTAGTGCATTATGCACGACATAGAAACACTCGATTTTGCCCGAAAATACTCAACAGCAGATAATGCAAAGAAAAGATAGGTTTGTTGAAATCGTTTTTCACATGTCATAATACGTGCCTGGAAATAGTCGAGTGGAGTGACTGGGACTTCTCTTTCCTCTCCAAAACCATTTTTGCCATTAGGAAAAAGGAAATACCAGCCCAACTCTTGTATTCTTTGTGCTGTCTTTAAGTTCAAAGAGGGATTCTTGCTTTTCTGAGGATCAGACCAGGAAGTGCGAAGCAAGTGGTGCCCTCAAACTTTTGTTTTAATCCTCACTCCCCGCCGACTAGCTGGTTGGCACCCTGTGTGAGATCGTCCTTCCTGGGGTGGGATTGGTGACTGGGGAAATTCGGACTTGGTCTGAAGGAACAGGGGGTCAAAGCACGCCCTAACAGGATTGGTCTGACACTTCCTAAATTCTTTAATAGCTACTTTTCTCTTTTCAACAATGTTGGCACCCTATTCATCCCACCATGGAGGCACTGATTTATTTTTAATTTTGAAAGAATCTGAAAGGTATGATCTGCTGTTCGGGTTATTGTATTTACAAGGAAGTCCACTTTATCCTTAATATTACTTAAAGCGGGAATGGTAATATCTTGAAAATTACTGAACAAATAAGCAGAAAAGTAAATAAGCTTGCCATATTCCGATTTTCCACCTCTATTTGGGGTACATTATTCTATCTGATATTGCATTACGTTGAAAATTAATAAGAATGGGATAATGGTCAGAGGTAAATGGGTCGTCCAAAACTTTCCAATTAGCACGAGACGCAAGATTAGGAGAATATAAAGTAATATCAATGGCTGAGAGAGCCTGTCCAGCTCGGCAGATTTTAATTGGAGTCCTATCATTTAGAAAGAAGCATCCTACTTCATCAATGGCTTTAACAAATTTATTACCCGCGTTATTACTTTTAGAAGACACAAACCAATGATGATGGATGACCATAGGTGGAGAAAATAGCAAAACCAAACTGCGGAAAATAAGCACCACAAGTCATGAGGTTAGCTAGAGAATCAATAGGGATTGGAAGAAATTTAAACTACTTATGAAGTACAGCCACGCCACCATACCCATCATTCTGTCTTCTCTGTCTTACCTCAGGATGATATAACTAGAAACCGGTTTATATGTTCGGTATTTGATTACAATATCTACATATATATATGTCTTAAATATGAGCAAACTATATTGAAAATATTCCTACAATGTCTACAATATGTAAAATTTGTTTCAAAAATATTTTCAGTATGTCAAATATATTTTGAAGTAACAGGGAAAAGAAACAAACACTAAGAAAATTTAAACAGGCTTTATTAAACAGATACCTACCTCTTACATTTCTACATTACATTTTTTACCGTAAAAATAATTCACAATCAAATGTTTTTCAATAGTTAATCTCCTATCCGTTAGTAGCAATTTGTACGTTGAAAAACTTCGTTCGACGTCAACTGATGTGATTGTGGCATATTTTAAAATATTAACAACTCCCGGATTTCAATCGGTTTCAACATCAAAATCGCCACGAAGAATTTGGTTTGTTTGCTTGTTGCAATAAATTTAAATCGTTATTTCTTTTTAAAATATCATTAAAGTTTTTATTTATTAATTGTCCTATTTTTCCAGGAACTTTCTGAAGTTTTCCCATAAATTCATCAATCGAATAAAGAGACTCTTTTAACGGGAGTGATTAAGTTTCAAGAGTAACAATAGTTTTATGAACAAAATCATTGTGAAATTAATTGAGCTTGTGTTTTGATTTCGTTCGTTTTATTACTATAACTGTTACAAGTAAAAATTATTACTAACTGCCTACGTTGACGTTATCTACACTTCTAAAAATAAAATTAGGGCCGCTTACTTTTCTACATTCTCCCCCGACCGAACTGGTTTAAATTCTAGAGGGTAGAGCAATTGAATTGGTGTTAGATGTACTCCCTTGCTCATCTGAACTTCGCACACACGTATTTTTCCAACTCGCCCAATAAGAACGTTTATTATCCGCACAAGCTTCCAGAGAAGTCGAGGTAGCCTGATCGTATAGCAAAGCCACGTCACCTTTTGTAAAGTGTCCAACCTTTGTTTCAGCTGTATGATGGAACGATCGTAATTGTTGTAAATAATCTAAACTTCATCGATTCCAAAATTTTGTCGACAGCTTTTCTCTGGTTTTCCAATTTTTCAAAATTTCTTGCGTAGTCAATTCTGGTTGTCTCATATCAATCGTAAGTCCTGAGTGAGACCAATCAAGAAGTACGATGGAGACAAAATGAGTAGATTCTCTGCATCATTATCAATGTAGGTAAGTAGGCGAGCATTAGCGCTTGCTTCAACTTCGGTCAAGATCGTTTAAAGTTCATCGACATTAACGCTCGTCTTTCCAAGAGTAGTTTTAAGGATATCCTTGACAGTTTTAACCATCCGTTCTCAAAAGGCACCCAACCAAGCGACTCGTTCTACTATAAATTTCCATGCAAATCGTTGTTTTTTGGACATTTTTTGCACTGGACTGCTTCGTAATAGGGCTAATAATGTCTCCAGTTCTTGAGATGTTCTATGGAAAGTTTTGGCATTATCAGAATAAATGACTCCAGGTAGTCCCCTACGTGCAATGAACCTTCGTAATGCTCGAATACAGCTCTCTGTTGTTAGGTCTGGAACCAACTCCAAATGTACTGCTCTAATTACTGCACATGTTAACGGCATTATACATACTTTTTCTTTCCCAGTGCCCGTGACGACATATAAAGGACCGGCGAATTCCACACCAGTTATCTTGAAAGGGTTAGGTGTTTGCAATCGGTTCGCTGGTACTGGTGCAAAGGGTTGATTTCCTGGCTTGCTCTTAAATTTTCAACATCTCAGGCATCCTTCAAGAACAGATTTGATTTGTCTACGGGCGTGGAGAACCCAGTGCTTTTTCCTGATAGCCGCTAGAGTTGCGTTGATACCTCCATGCAGTATCCTTTCACTTTCGGTGAATATTATCCTATCAGTGAGCGTCGTTTTCTTAGGGCCGTCTGGTTTGATACTGTAAGTCGGTTTCGATAAGTCTTCCACCTAGTCGTAGAATATGATTCTCATCCAAAAATGGGTTTTAGTGATATTATCAATGATTTTGAACTTATAGGTTTATCTGCTAATGGCGCTGTTATTTCTACTGAAAATTCCGTTTCTTGAATAAACCTTATGCAAAACATATCTGCTTGATATAATTCGTGTACGGTTAGCTCGTTCGTAGTTTTGTCGTTAGATCGTCGTGTGTTATGTACAAATCTTCTTATATAGGCTGTTAAACGGTACACTCTTTCGATGTTCGAAAAATGATGACACATGATGATCACACCGGATGTCAAAATGACGACCACGTGGTCGTGACCGCACGATGAAAAGGTGTTCTCACAGGGTGTTCTGTCCGGGTTTACTTGTTGCCTCGTTTTTGTTTTTGACACCTTTAATTTTAATTAATTTTATCTTTTGACAACCGGTTCGCACGTGCTGCATCATGAGATTTAAGAACCGCTTTTTGATATAATTATTTGTTCCACTTGTTTTGCATGGATCTTTCGAATTGCTGTTGATGACATTCAACATCGAATGGAGCAGTCCTACGAAATCTCTACCCAAGTTGTCTGCTCAGGTAGGTATGATAATGTATTTCATTACTTATTATAAAAGAATTCAATATTTCCTTATTTTGTAGGTATCTCATATGGAAGCTGCCAGAAGGCTTTGAAGGGGATTTTGTATATGCATCTGTTTATATGGATTGTACCACTGACACTTTATAGTGTCACTGGTACAACAATTATATCCACCGGAACATCAAAGACGTATTCAATTTTGTCAGTGGTTTAGTGAAAATTTTGTGGGACCAATACCTTTTAATGATACACTAACTACTAAAAGACATCGGAAGAACAGTTCACACTCATTTATACACGATTATGCATTGACGGAAGGATATTTTTGGCAAGGTGAAGCAACAGCTCATACTGCATTCGATGCATTGGAAGATTACCTGCAAGATCATCGGATTTAACACCTCTAGATTTTTACTTCTTTGGTTATATAAAGGACAAAATGTATAGATAACGTTTACATAACATCGATCAGCTACAAGCAGCTATACGGCAGGCAATTTAAAAAGGAAGATACAATTATGTATAGAACAGAACTAGTCACATTTTGAACATTTATTGTAATTTGACAGAATTTATTTACTTTACTCTTAATGTAACAACAGTTGTTAGACTAACTGAATAAATAAATTGTCGCGATTATTAAACTTAAATCTATCTCAAATTGAGAGGCATAGAGTAGAAACTTACGATCTACCAAAAGTAAATATACAAAAAGTAAAAACAATGTCTTTTTATTTTAAAAATGCGCACACTAATCAAAACTTTATAGTACTCCACTTTCTGCAATATTTTACATAAAGAAATAGTATGTTACTAATTCCTGTTATTTGGGTTGCCTAATTTGGTAGTCACGTGGTGGACAGGAATTGTTTATATTACGCCCTAAAATACAAACTTTGGAAGGAGAGGGGGGTAAAAACTAAAACAAAACTACAGGGCGACAATACTGCCTAGCTACCAAGCATAATATATGGTAGTGACCACCTCAAACATAAAATCAAATTTTTAAGCAGCGGAAATTAAAATGCTTAGAAGAAAATAGATAACAAGGCTAAATTTGATCATGTGTGCAATGTTGAGATGATAACGATATTAGATAAAAATAAATAAAGAATTAAAAGAATAGTTTACCCGTCTACATAAACAATGACTCTGCCAAAGAAATCACTGGAAGTTAACCCGAATAAGAAGCAGAAGAAAGGAAGACCTCGCAAAAGATTTTGGACAAGAGATCACGCGGAACCAGAGGAATAGTTCAAGAAATGAGAGGCCGGAAATAGAAAAGAGTGTAGAAAGTAGATAAAAGAATTAGCGAACAACTAGGGTGTCACCCAATGAGTACCAGGCCTTAGCGAAAGAAAAAGAAGTTGTGAAATGAGTATCTTATTGAAGAATGCAATAAAATCAATATCTTTAGAGTTAAATTGTGTATTTTTGTATTAAGAATAAATCAAAGAGTACTTAGTCTATGAACTATTGTTGAATATGTATGATATTAAGAAGTATCGTTTGACGACGAAATATTTCTGAGGAAAGCGTGTAGACAGTGATGCACTGCTTAAACATATCTACAATAACTGCTAAAGAACAACAGCTTATACCAACCTAAAATTTATAGCCTGTCAGATGTTATCTGTTTATTCTTTCATTATTAATTATTATAAAGAATATCTTTCAATATAAGTAGTAAAGGAAACTAATCTAGGTCCGTACAGATCTCATACTCATACAATCACTAGTATCATACTTATTTATTATTGCTCCCATTAGATCATCAATATGTACTCCGTATTGTCTAAAAGTCTATAAATAACCATAAACAGAAATGAATAATTTTAGACATATGTATATATATATTCTTTTTCAATTTTTCAGTCACAGGCCTTTCAGTCCATTAAGCCCTATGTTCCAAACTTTGTCTTTGGATAGCCATTATTCGCAGATGGAATCGCCAGGTACAGACATTCCCGATATAGATCTTATGAGTGAAATAAAGGACATTTTAAAACTTCAACTAGACACATCCCCTGTCGACAGATCTGTAAGTACTCATGCAATTTAAAGTTATAGGAACTGCAAAATAAGTATTATCGTGTATTCATTCTAATTTGTATTAATGTTTTGTCAGTTATACAATTTTACTTAATCTGACGATCTTAAAACATTTTCAGAAACAAAATATTTTAACCTAAGGTACAAATTAGTTTTGCAATTCTAATTTGGATAGGTCTTTAGAATAACGTAATATGGTTAGTGTGGTAGGTTTAATCACCACTGGAAAGTAGAAAAGAAAATAAAAACACAGTGGGTACTTTTATGGACATATCCAAGACGATTGATAATCTACATTAGAGGTTTTTATACTTTTTGAGCCATGGAGCAGCTTTAAAATATGACATTCAAGACGGAACACTAAATTTCATTTCGCAGATAGATAATATATTTGATAAATTGAAACACAATTTTAATTTTTGACGAAGCAAGACAAGAACAAATTTTTATTTTCTCCACCAATTTCTCATTAGAGACAGAACTATACGCATACAAGCAAAAATAGAAAAAGAAAAATCATGAAAAAACTATAGACAAATATTTCAGAATGAATTAAGGAGACATTTGCAAATCCATGATTTGTTACACATGTAAACATATATTTAGATATGCTATATTTGTTAGAAGTCTGTAATTGGTTTCGGAAAAAAAAAGAATGCGAAGGATGAGATTGATTTAATTTGTACATTCAATCTATGTTTTATTGTATTTTGCACTGCTGCAACCGAATATCTTGCTCTGCATTGAAGGGGGACCTGTATTTTGTCTCTGCGGAAACATAAGCAGAGAACCCAATTTCGCATAAACAAGTGGTTGCGCAAGGGAGGAAAATAAATTTAGCTTTATCCGATAACATTTGAACTCATCTTTTGCGATACACAGAAAATCTGAGACTAACTGCTTAGTTTAAAATTTTCATTTTATTTCGAAATCTGATGTTAAGGTGGGTTCGTAGGTTGACTTTATCGATACGGAATATGGATTTACAACCCAAATACCTTCTTTAATGTCATCAACTTGGAAAATAAGAAATCAAAGTATTGAGCAAATACTGGATGAAAATGAAAGTCATTTAGAATATATTCGAATTCGTTTCTAAATACTTTTGCAAATGGAAAACTATCCATTGTTGAGTCAATCTATCCAAAACTGTAGTGTTTTCTTAAATCCCCCACTTTATCATTAGCATCAAAAACACTTAATGCTTTTCCTTAGATTTACAGACATTAGCGCTTTGTTAAATATCTGCTAAATACGCCAATTTCATCAGCCAAAGATCGTTACCCAACTTCTCTTCCAAAGCTAGGTAAATTTCAGTCATTCCTCAATTCAGCGAGATGCATTACACGGGGAAACCAATTTACTTCTGTGTAAAGAAATGAAGTATACCGACGTCTCGTGCCATCACACAAGATTCTGAATACCTTGCTATTTTTAGGCCGTGATGAAAACTTCTTTTATAGAAGGTGGCAATTTCTTTATTAGAACAGCTTGACAGTGAAGTACGCAGTGGCTGTGCTGCACTTCCTGGCTTCTTTCACTTTTACGTTTTCACCGGACGTCTTACCAGCCGTCGCCTGTGTATGCTGAGTATTTTATCTATCAGTAGTTTTTGGTATTTCCAGTACAGTTTGTTCCCTGATTTAATTGTCTCGTTCATTTTCACACTGCATTCGGTTCTCCTATAGATTGTTAGACCTGGGTGCTTAAAGCTTTTTAGTTTTTGAAAGGTATGTTCCTCTATTTTTAACTCTCTCTTATTGTCTCTTTCGTGTATTGAACTAAGCATGCATTCTGTCTTCTCCTGCTTAATGCGTAGACATCTATGTAATTTTCCCTTTTTTGATTATTGATATTATTGCTTCCCCTAGGCTTCGTGTATTAGTTGTTATTAGAGCCAAATCGTCAGCGTATTTTCTTATTTGAGAAGTGCTTTGTGCTAAGGTTTTCTTAATTTCTGAGCTGGACTCCTTATAATGCTATCGTGAAGAGTACTGTCTAGAAGCCGTCTCCCTGCTGCACTTCGTTTTCTATTCTTACGGTGTCTGTCCCAATCTTTCGTTCTAACATTTGCAGTTGAGTAATCCATTGTCACTTTTACCAATCTAATCAGTTTTTCTGGAAGTTTAGTTCTCCTCGTCTCTTTAAGTAGCTGGTCTCTCTTTACACTGTCAAAACCGGGAATAATAATTTTACCATTCCGCTAGCATTCTTTCTTCGATCTATATTTGTTTATTAGATTGTGCATTTTTTGTAGTAGTACTTTCTCTCTATATTCTATTAGTTCGTTGTTGATTTCGTCTGGACCTGCTGTTTTGTTTCGTTTCAATTCCATCACTACTTCCACGAAGTCTTTATAGGTCGGCGTTTCCTCTTCGTTGCTTTCTGCCTTCGTTCCTTCGTTTTCGCTTTCTCTAGCTTCTTCTGAGGTCTGATACAGATTCCTGTAGTGTGTTTTCCAGTCTTTGTTATTTATGTTAGCTGTTAGCTTATGGTTGTAGTTTTGTTGTCTAACATACTCATATAGTTTTCTTCTATCTTTGTTGTTTGTTTGTATCTCTTCTAATTGGTCCGTAATCCATCTAAATTTTTTTATAAAGTTTTGTTGCTTCCTTCTTGAGAGTTTTGTATTTGTATCGTTCTTCATGTCGTTTTGTTCGTATACATTTGTTTTTTGCTTGCTCTTCTGTTTGCATTTTACGTCGAACCATTTTTTATTTCTTGTCCCAGTATTTGGTCCATCGTTCTAACAATAGTTTTTACATTATTGTCCATTCTTCTTCCAAGAGAGTTTCTACGTAGTTCAGTAGTGTTTGCCCTATGGCGCTGGTGTACAGTAAAGCGTCGATTGTCAGTGGTTCAGATTATTAAAATTCACAAAAAATGAAAGAAAAGAAGGAAGGTGTACAATAATCATTCACGTTTTTACATTTATTCAACTGCAGTACATAGTGAAGAAGAATTTGACACAAAAAAGCCGTGATACTTGTCTGCTCCAATGGTAACTTCCTCTTTTCGGCAGCTAGCTCTCTAATTCTTTTGAGCTAATAGATTTCTTCTTGCCGTTCGAACCACAGAAATACCAAATCCAATGCCTGAAAGGCCCCAGCATGAGATGATCCGGTGTCATCTCCATGTCGATCGTTATTTGTATCACCATCCCCTGTGCGATCGTTGTCATGTAATAATTCGTGAACAATTTCGTCGTCTGTCAGCATCTGATATTGGGTATCGCGAGAAAATGTCGCCAACAATTGGTCGCGCGAAAAAATGTCGCGCACAATTGAGCGCCTATCAAAACGTCGCTAGCGAAAAAGGTCGCCGACGAAAAAAGGTCGCGTGCAATTGATCGCGCGAGAAAATGTCGCCTAGGAATATTGAATTTGAAATATTTGCATAGTTAAACTTTCCTTCACCCTTTTACCAGGCTTAGGACTGGCAGTTAATAACTGGCGGGTTTAAATGTTCTTTTTTATCATTTTTGTAATATTTAAAGTCGGCTTTCACAAAGTCTTTGTCAAGTTTTATTTATTTATTTTTTTACTTTTTATATCTGTAGTTGAAAGTTATGGGCAATTCCTCTTAAATATTCTATCGCCGTATCTTTATAATTTTTTCGTTTCCAGCTATGTGCTGTTCGATTTTCATACGATTCAAACTTTCTTCTTTCTTTAACCCAAGGATAAATTTCCACAAATTTGGATGTGTTGCATTTAATAGAGAGGAGAAGCTATTGTGCCAACCTTCGACGGCATTATTTGTACGCGGTAGATCTTCGTCTGTGAATTCAAAGCAATTGGCTGTCTTCTTTGCTGTCGTCGATCCAATCGTCCTATCCACACATCTTCAAAATAGTTTATTAACGGTAATAGTGCATTTTCATTTTGCGTGTAAAATTCGCTGTCCAGTAGCTCTTCGAATGTTGCAACAACATTTTCTTCAGGTACGAAGGCCAGAGCTACCAATTGTCGCAAATATAAAGCAAAATTCGCATCTTCTGTATAAAGTTGTTGCAGTCCTGCACCTTGCATATTTCGCCACAAACATTGCGTGAAATGAAAGAAGCATCCACGGATTCTGAATTCAGGAAACTCTTCGTGTATAGCATTAATTGTTGCCCTTTCAAAATCCACCATTATTGTTGTAGGACGTAAACCGGGTCGTAAGCTTTTTAATTCCTAGAAGAGTCGAGTGTGGGTTGCCTCAGTTTTATTTGGTAGAAGAGCAAAAACAGTCGGTATAACGTTGCTGTACTGTACTCCATGAATTGTATACAGGTGACCACACAATAGAGGAGTACATGTAAATGTTCCATCGGCATACCAGTGGTCACAGCTCTCCATAAAACTTAAATTTTTTCGGTGGAAAATATTAAAATCCGCTGTTCGTTTGGACCACTATCAAATAAAAGAAACGGCTCGCCAATGCTATTTCTGGTATATTCCTCCGGAATAACAAGCTCAGTTAAGTTTCTAGGATTTGCCGAAATAACTTCCATTCTTTGCCGAGTGTGCTGAATAGTTCACTTTAGGGATGAAATGGAAGCTAACTGCCTAGTTGCACCCACAGAAACTTCTTGTGAAACAGTGGCTATTATACCTTGTGTTGTTAGTTCAACTTGATGAGCTAGTTCTTTTATTCGATTGCAAGCTCTCCTTGCTTCTAATACGGATGCATCTATAACGTAGTTGTGGCTTGTACTGTTGATTACTTCATCACCCACTGTGTGAACTCTCCCGGCACATTTACACTTATTGTATTGAGCGCACTTCCAAATTGTCTTTTCACCAATACTCTTTTCCTTTCTATGGATATATCCATTATACACTAACATATCAGCACCTTTCTGACTTTTAACGTAAGTTAAGACCATCTTGACAATTCAACAAGTTAACGAATAATAAGCTGGGATATTGTACAAAACTTCTTATATATTCATAACATATTAAAATATTATTAGGTAATTCCAGGACGGTGGTTAACAATATACCCTCCTCCAAATCCAATTGAGGAAGGTACATACCTTTGTTCTGCTAATCACATATTTTCCTTGCTTTTATATTATATTTTAGCTAATTATTAAAAACCAATTAAGTGTGAATTAAAAGTAAACTATGCAAATATTCAAGAGTTCATTATTTACTTGTCAACAATATAAAACCTACATATATATATATATATATAAACAAGTTGTGTGACATATTGTGAATCAAAGTTAAACCACATTAAACGACATTGTCTCGCGCGATCAATTGTACGCGACTTTTTTCGCTGGCGACCTTTTTTCGCTAGCGACGTTTTGATACGCGCTCAATTGTTCGCGACATTTTTTCGCGCGGTCAATTGTTGGCGACATTTTTCGTACATTCCTGATATTGTGCATCACCACTATTCACAAGTAGCCACTCATTTACGTTCTCTTGATCACAATAAGTGAAAACACCAACGTTGCTTATCGCTTCTAACATTTTAGCGATTTGATTATAGGTTTGTTGATTTGCATTTCATCTATAGATGGTTTCAGTAGCTTATTTCACGATTTATGCAACATATAACATATAACAGCACTCTTTTAAAAAAATTTTTGTATATAGAAATAATTGTTTTTTCATCAGTTTTTAGCCCCTAAAAGCAAACGACGCATGAACTGTTTTTGGTATAGTTTCTTCAATGTTTCGATGAAGCTCTGGTTCATAGGTCGAATCAAAGAAGTTATATTAGGGGAAAGAACTTTATCCCGAACATATCATTGATCGTACTCAAAGATTCGGGTGATGGATGTGACGGAATATTGTTTAATAGGGGCTTTCTGGACTTCTTTATCGCAATGCTTTTGAATTTTTGTTTACTTCAGAAATGAAATTGTGTTCAAACCATTTCGTGAACAAATCGCTGCTCATTCAGGTATTTTTTGGCTCGTGTATATCAGCGAAACCTCCATATTTTTCAAACAAAGTGGGTTCTTCGATCTTCCTAATAAAAGCAGGGGAACATTGTATGTCCCAGTTACGTCAGCACACACCATGATTATGACACGCTCCTTGTTGATATTATAGCCTGGAGCTGCAGATTCTCTACGAGTTATAAACGACTTAGATGATAAAGTTTTCCAAGAAGGGCCTGTTTTGTCTGCATTGTAGACAAAATCCAAGTCATATGTATTCTGTTCAAGAATACATAAAATAAACTGCTGCTTGGGCGTCAGCACATAATTTATCAGCATTAATCTCGATTTACCGAATCCCATGTCGTGATTTGAAATTTTTCACCCACCCAGATCTTACCACCAACCTTCATGTTTAATTCCATAGTTTTACGATATGAACTGCATTCCTCACTTGTGTCTGACCTGTTTCACCTTTGCTCAGTCGCGTAATAATTGTCTTTTTATCTTTTAATGAAAGCACTACTCGTTTTCTTTTTGTCGACATTTCGCAAGTTTTACTTAAAATATATCACAAATCCAAATGTACACCTCATGATGGTTTGAAACTGAGAGCCTTGATTGGTAACCGACCATATGAACGGAATGGGATCAGTGAAGAATGTAATAGACAAATTACACAAACGTAGTTCTTAGTAAATAAATATTGACACAGCTAACATTCCTCTTTCTAAGGATTAATTAAGTTTTTATATGTGAATCGTCTCAGCACTTCACTATACATCTTCTTTTGTTTTTAATAAGTTCCGTAAATAAAATGCCGAAAACTGAGGCAACCAAAGACTGAACCCGTATTCCCGGAATATCACTCTCAAGAAATACTGTAAAAGCATTGAGTGCTAACCATTAATTGATTATGAAAGCGGTGCCGTGTTTCCCTTGTTCTCCATCCCGAGTAGTACAGCGTAAAGCTGTTTCCTTCTACTGTTTTTCCGTTTTTTCCATTTGCCTTCTTGTAGCGCCAGAATATCTGATTTCATCATTTCTCTTGCATTTTCCATGTTCCCAATTATATTATGTTATTCGTTTTACTACAGCTTCATTTTATTTTGTTACTTTTTAGAGTTTCCGTTGTCGTTGCCTTTTTCATTGTCGTGTTTCTGATCTGTCTATGATTCGTTTTCGCTAGTTTTTCTTAATTCTCCCAGGTTTTGGATGTCTACCTAATGGTCTTCAGTTTCTCTTCATCGTTTCCATCTTGTTAAGTCGGTTTTTCACTCAATTTCGTCGAATTTATGTTTGACGTCTCTTTTTAAATCTTTAGTGTCTGCGTTTTGTTTCTCTTTCATTTTTCGTTTCTTTTACGAATTTGAATAGTTGACTTCTTTGTTTGAGCACTTCTTTTATGTATTCTTCTCTTATGTAAATTTCAGTCCCACTAGTATCCACCTACAAGTGGAGGGAGATGGTGCGCCCCTCCCCCCTCCTCCCCCTTCACCAGGTAGTCGATATCATGAGCATGTATGCTGAAGTCACTGCCCCGGTTGGAGGTTTGGAGGTAATGTTTGAAGATTTCACTATTGGTCGGAAGGAGTCGCTGTTGATCCGAAGTTGTCGTTTTTGTTCGGAAATGTCAATAAAAAGATAACTAGACCGCATGTGTATATAATATTACGTAATACCATGATGTTACAAACAGGTTTCGAGGAGCATTTTGGATGCAAACTAATGAAACGTTAATTGCTTATTTATTAAGACATTAGAACATTCGTTGAATTCATTATACCCTTAGTTTTAACAGAACAAAATCTGTTAATAATTCTCCCATTTTCATTAGAAAGTGTTTATTAACAATTTTCTAATTCTCAGACTCATTTGTCTATATACAGTAGAAGCCGCTTATTATAATCACGGTTAATGTTATCAAACGGTTATTGTTATCGAAAACCGTTGGTCCCAAATCACTCTATTTAAAACTCATTGAAAGAAAGCCGCATATTGTAATCAAAAGCCGCTTAATGTTATTAGTTATGAATAGTATCCTTTGTCGGAAAGTTTCTTCAGGCGACGGTGTCTGCAGCGCAACTCCTTTGAACGAGCCGCTTTTTCTCGCCGATTTCAATTAAAACTCTCATATCGCATATTACAATCTAACGAATTGTTATTTCTATATTATGAAGAGGTCATCTTTTTTTTTTGATGTACTTTATGTATAAAAGGTCCGTTCGTTTAAATGATATTCAGTTTCTCCTATACTCTTCTACGAATCTCACGTTCTACAGTCTTGTGTACGGGTAAATTATTGAAATTTCGCATAAACCACCGTGGTCATGGCAGAAGTGAATAAAAAACGTCGCGATCTATCGAACGAAGAAAAACGACAAATTCTCGATAACTTCGATAAACTTTCGAAAATGAGTCAAAGGAATGCTGCGGTACAATTAAAAATTTCGCAACCGCTGTTGTGTAAAATTTTAAAAAATCGTACAGAAATAGAAACGTGTGCGCGTTCGAATGAAAACATAAAACGAAAAAGGGAAAGATCTGGAAAGGATAATCAAGTTGAATCAGCTTTAAAAATTTGGTTTACAAATGTTCGCGAAAAAGATGCCTCTGTGAATGGTCCTATCATGCGTCAAAAAGCAGAAGATATAGCCAAAACTATGGGGAAAGAAAATTTCATTGCAACAGACGGATGGTTCAATCGGTGGAAAAAGCGAGAAAACATCGTTTATAGACCTCTGCACGGTGAAGAAAAAAGTGCTGATTCGTTAGCAGCCGCTGACTGGATGCGTTCGGAATGGCCAGAAATTATTGCAAAATATCCGCCTCGGGACATCTACAATGCAGATGAAACAGGACTCTACTTTCGCGCGATGCCTAATCATACTTATTTGTTCAAAAACGATAAAGTAAGAGGTCGCTTATCTTCGAAAGAACGAGTAACAGTGTTATGTTCTGTTAATATGGAAGGTGAAAAGGAAGAACTTCTAGTGATAGGAAAAAGTAAGAATCCTCGGTGTTTTAAAGGTGTTAAAACTTTGCCCGTGGAGTATTTTGCTAATGCGAATGCTTGGATGACAAGTGTCTTGTTCAGCGAGTGGTTACTCAGGTGGGACAAAAAATTGAAACGCCAAATCGTCTTATTAGTAGACAATTGTACTGCGCACAAAGTGAATGCAGTTTTGACGAACATCCAACTTATTTTCTTACCTGCGAACACTACGGCATTGATACAACCATGTGATCAAGGAATCATTCGAACATTCAAAGAATACTATCGAGGGCAAATTCGAGCCCAAATTATACAAGAACTTGATGAGAATCGAGATGCACCTACTGCAGATGCGATAGCAAAAAATCAGTCTTCTAGATGCGCTGCATTTGCTGGTGAAGTCATGGAGGCAAGTTCAACCAGAAACGATCCGAAACTGTTTTCGAAAAGGAGGTTTTTCCAAAACTGGTGATGAAGAACCTGATCTCCATGAAACGTGCGCTGACATTTTAGAAGGTATGAAAAAGAACTTGTTTTGTACATCTAACTAATATTTTTTAAATTTTTTTGTAGTTCAAGGTCTGTCCAAAAGCGAATTTTCCGATTGGGTGGATATCGACAATGATGTTCAAACAGCTGCCACAATGACTATATCAGACATTTGTCGGGAAGTTGTGGATCAATCGTCCGAAGGAAGTAATCCTGAATTACCCGAAGTAGGAGAAGAAGAAGAAGAGGAAATGTCTGAAGAGCCGCCAACTAATGGCCAGATGCAAGAAGCGTTAAATATTCTCCGACGTGGTGTACAATTCCGAGAAAGTAATTTTGATAGATATTATGATTTTGAAATATACATACAAAATCTTATTAATAAAAATAAACGTCAAACGACGATCGACCAGTTTTTCGAATGAAATCGTAAAGTGTAAATAAATGTACCTACGTATTGTATCGATGATAAAAATAAACAAATTTGGTAAAATATTAAAAATTGTTGATTAATCGTTAATTTTTCCCTTGAATTTTATTTGTAAGTCGTTAAATAATTTGATTACATACATACATATTTATTATTGACTACATCGGCATAGAAAAATACATTTATATTTACCTTCCGCTTACTGTTATCATTCGGTTAATGTTATCAAAAAGGGTTTGTTCCAAATTGATCACAATAAGCGGCTTCTACTGTATACATATATATATATATATATATATATATATACAGCTCTCGCAATATAAGTTGGCGAGCGGTGGGGATGCGCCGTAAACGTATTTAGGACACGTACCTCCCACCTGTCTGATTCAGATAGTGCATAGGAATTACCATTAGGTTGCAGGACGAATGATAGGCAATCTATCCCTCCTCTATCTGCGCGAACTCACTCCCACCCTTCGCCAACTTATATTGCGAGTGCTGTATATATATATATAATACATAGTGCGTTGAAATGAGCAATGAAACAAGCTTAAGTAGTTAAATGCGACGAAAACCTTACCTCTGCTTTTAATTACGCGTTCACTTTCAAGAAGCAATTACATATATTTAATGCTTCTTCTTCATAAGGAAAAGTCTCCCTAATCAGTAAAATCCATTAATTCTAAATTAAACTATTATATAAAAAGTTTCAAGTATAGCCACTGATATTGCTGTGTGCAATTTTAATGATGGTCTGATAAATATTCTACGAATCTTGAAAGTATTGGAGATGAATATTGGCGTCCAATACAATTGCTGTGTTGACAAAAATTATAAAAATATCGAATTTGTTTATATCTATGACACATTACAAAATTTTAAACGCGTTTTTCTCGAAACACGATATTTCAAAACGGCACGCAGCATAACTACAACAATTTTTATTCTATTCATTCCAATTTTTGACCATATTTTTACCATGAGAATATCTAGTGAAACACATATGGGATTTTCGATAAGTTAATTTAAACATTAGTTATTAACAAATGAATACCTTTTTTGTCCGAAAATTGATTGTTTTACTTTAAATACTTATCAATCGCACAAAAGTCAATATTTTTTAAGTCCCGTATGTGTTTTACTAGCTATAACCATGTAGATTAGGTAAGGTTTTTTATTATTCCGAATTCAAATTTTCACCAGTTATATTGCGTGTCGCAGTTCGCCTCAGGTACAACATGCCTCGCGAGAATGTCGCCGGCCCCGCCATTTTTAAATATTGATCGATGATAATTTTTTTGTCAATACTTAAATATATGCTTAATAATTTACTCGAATATTATTATCATATTGCGTTTTCTTCCATTCCAAATAAATTGTCACAGAAGCGCCTTTTACTGGGCTATTACATTGGTGTTGCCCCTTAAGACTATCGCGATTTTTCTTTATTGTTTCTATAACCTGCTTAACACGTTCGTCGTCGACGACTTCATTCTCGAAGGTTTATTCTTTACGCATATCAGGATTGAAGCAACCGTAGTATCTACGTATTGGAGGCAGCAGGCCGTCCATATTCGTATTAAATTCGAATGTGTTGTAGGGACAAATCATCTAGAAGGGAGCGCGTTTCTATATTTTTCAGTGACCGTGTGACCGATGTTGAGCCTAATCAGTAAAATAATTAGGACCAGCATCAACAGCCAGTTGACCAGAGTTATACAATTATCTATTGGAGGAAGAATATTCTCGATTAAAATTGGGAACCACAAATCGACGACAAAGCCCAGCGTGTGGGGTGTCCTCCAGGGGTCCCACTTAGGCCCGGAACTGTTCCTGATATATGCATCGGATTTGCGGAAGACAACTGTCTATACTGCCACTGCCCCTCATTTTTGTTCGAGCGATGCCCCACTCGTGCGCCGCACTTAAGACTCGCACTCCTCTCCGGTATTCCAATCGCTCTCTGGCAATAGTACCGCAAGTAAATGCAGTGAATGTCACGGTTTTCAATGCTGTGATTTATAGTTGTGTATACGATAAGTTCAAAATGTTATATATATCTAATATATAAAATTCTCGTGTCACAGTGTTTGTAACAAAACTCCTCCAAAGCGGCTTGACCGATTCTTATGAAATTTTGGGTGAATATTCAGTAAGTCTGAGAATAGGACGTAAACTATTTTTCATTCCCCTAAGTGATAAGGGTGGTCCACCCCAAAATTCTTTTTTATTTTTTGACAAAATTTTTATTTTAATTTTTTATGATTTGGCATTAAAAAATATATACAACCCTAAATTTTCACCGTTCTACCACCAACCCCTACTTTTCTATTCCCGCCAGGCGTCTACCGGTGTCACTTCTCACCCCGCAAACAGCACAGAGTAGGGATGAGAACGAAGTCTCCTTGCTTTCTCACACAATAAGCTTTCTCTCACTCACTAAAGTTTAGGGCCTAAACCGTTTTCGGTCATTATTATTGATTGTGCGTCGATCGTAGTAGCTTATACTTATCATTTTACTTGCTCAGTGCAACTCTCATGTTAAGTATATTCTCATAGTAAATGTATCATCAATTTGCAGTGCTATAATTATTTATTCCCATTTTGCTCAAGATAGTTCTCACGTTCAGTTAATTAAGTGATCTCATATAAATCAATAGTTTTCAACATGTGTCACGAGCTCCCGCCAACAACAACCATTGTGTGACCTATATAAACCATTCCAGAATATTTTTTATTTGACTACCAAAATATTCACTAGAAATAATTTATATGGCAAAACAACGTTTGCCGGGTCAGCTAGTATATATATATATGTGTGTGTGTGCGCGTGTGTGTGTGTGTGTGTGTGTGTATGTAAGAATTATTAATGAAAAATTTGTCCATGATTAATGATAAATTAATAACTATGGACAGGTAAGGAGCTCAATAAATCCACAAAACCTCAGTTAAAAAGGCTGTCGCTGCGTGTTCCAAAGAGCGATAGTTGAAATTTCCACATAGCTCTCTGGCAATAGTGCCGTTACGGAGGGCGAAACACGAGATGAGGTGGGGCAACCCTCTTCCCAGAAAAATCGTGGAAGCTGAAACTTTTGCGGCACTATAGACATGGTTGACTTTATTACCAATGACCGTATCCCCAGAATCAAACTCCATCTCCCAAATTCCAGTGGTGAAACCGTGACCGCCAACAAGAGGACCATGAGGCCAGAGGGGCCTTAAGTCTCGGCCTCGTATTAGAATGACAGCCGTCACTCCTTTTTACAGTTTAGGATCAGCTTTTTAACAGCTACCTCGTGAATATCAACATCTTTATCTCGTTTATAGTTATTATTCTTATTTATCGTTTTAATGTTTATAGTTACGCATTTATTTGATATTACTTTATCGTTTTATTGTTAGTTTATGGTTCGTTTTTTATTCGTATTTAGTATTCGGTGTGTTTAAATCAGCATATTTCAGATAAGTTATTTTAATTTTACCGCATACTTCCCCTAATAGGATGCCATATTATAGTTTAAGATGGAGTGCGAAATATGCCACAAAACGTTTGCCAGAAAAGACAACTTGAGTAGACATCGCTGTCCCATTAAGGAATCTTACACACGCTCGATATGCGAGGAAACGGTTACCAGACAGGATGATCTGTCTCGTGAAGAAGCGCCACAATATTGAACTCGTTGACAGGAAACAAGAGATTTTCTAAAAAAGGCAGCCAGCTAGCAAGAGGATAATAACTATGGTGCCTTTCACCAGCAAGCCAGAACAATTTTTCCAATGCTGCGGCCTTTGTTCTCAATCGCACCTATCCAATGACGCTCTTACGGTTGAAGAATTTTATCACTACATCTGGTTTCAAAAATAATATATAGTGAAATATAACTTTCCTACTAAACCTCAAACAAAAAATCTATAGACTGGTGGGCGACAATTTAACTAGATTGGGCCAGGCGATAAAATTACAATGAGAGCTATTCACTTGATATGCAAAGATTTGGGGGGAGGAGGAGGTGAATGAATTGAAATCTTGAATACAAAATACATCGTGGTGACGCCGTCCACGTATCTTGAAAACATATTATTCGATCGTGATACCGTTCGGAGGTGTTTAATTCGTGCACGTCACACTAATAGTTTGTTTCTTGCTTTGTTATAATACCGCCTGAAACAAGACCAAGTAGCAGTGATAAATTTCCTTTTCTAAAAAGTGAAGATTTTAAAAACATTATTAAAAGTATAGTTCAGACTAAAACAAACAAATTAAAAGAAAAATAATTTCTCTGAAAAATGAAATCGTTATTCTACGTGAAAGTAATACTCAACTTTTGCACCTAACATCCTGGTGTAAAAAAAAGATGTGTATATTAATTTAAATGTTAATAAACCTAAGAAAAAAAAAAATAGGATCTCAGGAGATAATAATGATAATAATAATGACCTTTATTGGTCCAACAGCAATTGCCATTTATAGGACAGTAACTAAATATACATGGTGTGATACAAAATGATATATATACAAACATGTAATTAAAGACAACAACATAATAAATACAAGAGAAAATAAAAGAAGTATTATGTAAAACTCATAACATTATCTAACTAAGTAAATAAAATAAAAAGAATCCATTTTTCTGATTATAACAAAAAAATTAAACTCTAAATAGGCTCAAACTCGAATAATTAAGGCAAGTCCACAAAACCAATACATATAAATTTAGAAAAGAGCATCATTGTAAAACTTTTCAAAGTTTTTACACATAACTTGTACAGGCGACTTCACCAATACATTTGTCTTTGCTCTGGACAAGCGAAAGATAGAGAAGTAGAGAGTGCTGACGACGGATACATTGGAATCTATATAGGACAGTATCATTGGACAATCGATTTTGTTTGATAACAAATTTAATAAAAAGCTACCACTGTATGTCTCATGACGACAAGATAGAGATACTGCATTATGTTGAGTAACAAGCCATCGTAGTCCGCTCCTCGATGAGGATACGCTCCAGGTACTCTGAAGGAGAGATATTTCAGGAACTTCTTCTGGATTCTTTCGATTGATATTTGTTGGTATGTGTAATAAACCAACGACACTAAAGATGCGTACTCCAACTTGGAGCGCACCAATGTATAATACAACATTTTGATGGCAGAAATATTATTAAAGCCTCTACATGACCTGACAAGAAACCCTACGATTTTGAGGCTGACGCACAAATCGATGAGACATGCAGACCGAAGGTGAGTTTGGAATCAAAAAGTATACCTAAATCTTTCACCACTGACACTCTAGTCACCAATTCAGACTTAGCAGTGTAATTGTAAATCATGAGAGTAGAGCATCGAGTATAAAAGACACAACATTTCGAAACATTCAATAGGATTTTATTGTGAGTACATCACTCCTCGACTGTATAATCTGTCGAATACTGTAATCTATTGAGTGAAAAGCTTTAGAGAAGTCCGTGTATAAGACATCAACCTGTAGCCGATCATCTATCGCTGATGAGAGCAACTGAGTAATACTGACCAAATGTGTAGTCGTCGAACGTCCAGATATGAATCCATGTTGATGACATGATAAGAAAGGTTTAATTTGCTTATAGATTTTAGAGTATAAGATTTTTTCAAACACTAGCAAAATTGGTTGCGTAAATTCTTCGTCCTCATAAATCATGTGTCCTGGAATTCTTGGCGCTGAGCGCTTGTTATTAATAAAGTTCCAGAAGACCTTCGGGTTATTTGCAATATCAGTTTCTATTCGAGCTTGATAAGCATTGTAGGCGTATTTAGGTTCCTTCTTGAGCAGCTGTCTTGACCTTTTAAATTCGTCGTAATAATGCAGAACCTTCGTAGATTTCCATCTCCCAAAGTAGAACTCTTTCATACGTACTTGTTGTTTCATATTACTAGTAAACCAAACCGGATATTGTCTCCCAGAAGCTTTTATTTTTGGAACAGAACGATCGATAATGTAATAGTCGTAGATTGTCAACTCGGATGATAACGCCACAAGATTTCTAGCACGAAAGTTGTATCGTGAATTACCGCTGGACGGAAAACTATCCAGTCTGGGCATAGTCGTCCACTGAATAGTCAAATACAGAGCTGGATGTAGCGAATCCTCGAGAACTAAAGGTGATGCATCCCTATCAACTTCCACCAGGCAGTCCAAGTTAGTAAATATCAAATCAAGCATCTTGTTCTGGGAATTAAATAAATAAAAATTAAAGTAATGGTTTTTCTGTCTTCCGAGTTAGATATATTAAATTTCGGAGTATTAATATCGCCCATAATAATCATCTGCTTATTCAGCAGATGGGGACTCAAAGCATCAAGGAACATTTTATCATCCATCTTAACATCCGGAGGTATATAAATATTGACAATAAATGTCGAAGTATAAGCAAGCTTACATTTGCATAACAGTATATCGATATTTGGAGTTAAATCTTTAAGATCGGAAACATCCACCAAAAATGCATGACAATCATCAGTAAATGCAGAAAGTACACCACCACCGGTTGGTCGGTTAATTAGAGATAATTCTCTGTCAGCTCGAAATACACTGAAGACAGAGTCAAACAACTCAGCGCTATTTATATTACCATCTACTCATGTTTCAGTAAGTAAAACGATATCAGCGTCAACAACACCAGTCGAAGAATATAATGCATTGGTTTTAGTTCCTAATCCTCTAATATTCTGGTAGTGTATGCTAAAAGTTCTGTTCGTTGTGCTAATTGTGTTGTAGATGTAATACAAACGTTGTCTACAGAAAAAAAAATATATAAAAAGGCCGCCCAAGGTAAACGTAGAGTCGCATCTGCTGAACTGTGGAACTAAGTTGAACACAGATCTCGTTGCCGTTTGTGCGATGCTGACAGAAAGGGAAGATAGAGAAGAAACATGGGAATTTCAAAGACAGCAAAGAAGAGGGGCGTACCGTGGTAACCTGATCTATGGAAAAATAAAAAGCAGTTTTGCATTCAGGGGTGTTACAAAGTATATTGATTATTACGTATTTCATTGTGATCGTGGTATTACTCCTGAACAACTTAAAAACATTTAACTGGTAACGCTAAGATACATAAGGTAATTTGTAAACGCATGACTTCGAAGTATCCGGACAGGTACAGTTCATTCAAAGTATCCATTCCTCTAAATTACGTTGAATCCCGAAATCTAGCCTGGGTATATTTGTATTAATTGCTTCAAGAGGCGTTTCTTTTTACACCACACAATATCCGAAACAATTCAGGAGGACCGTTAACTAATAATGTTTTACTTCTTCAAAACAAAAATGTCGTACAGGTAATAAATTTATTAATAGAAATATTATACATCAAAATATTCAATCTCTAGGAAATAAAATACAACCACTTGAAGTAATACTAAATTTGTATAAAATTGATATTTTGTTGTTATCTGAGCTTTGTCAATCAAAGGTGCAATTAAGAGGGATTTCATTAAAATCATTTACTTTGAAATCTTACCTATGTCGCCCCTATAATTATCACGGTGGGGTTGCAATATTTATCAAAAATTTTCTGAATACCAAAATTAGAAATGAGATTAATAATTTTTCTATCCTAGATATACATATACATATATTTGAATGTTTTGGTATCGAATGTAAATTAAATTCAAATTATACTTTTTTATTTGTAGCTGTACATAGACAGTCTGGATCAGATTCTAAAAATTTCTTGCATATTTTACTTTTCTGTTAACATTTCTTCAGAAAGAAGATAAATACACTGTCATAGGTGGTGATTTCAATATCGATTTGTTGACAACTTCAACAATTTTATTTAATTTCTAAAATTTATTAAATTCCTTTAATTTACATACAGCTATTGACGTTCCCACAAGGGACACAGTTAATTCATCTACTTGCTTAGATAATTTTTTAGTTAACTTAATTAATGAATCCTATATTGCTTCATGTATAGATATATATTATGTGAATCATTTTAGCCAATTTTTGATTACGAAGATCGAAAACCTATAATTTATAAACGAAATTTCTGTATAAATTCTTTAAATTTATTTAATAATTACTTAAAATCGGAGACATGGCTGTCTGTTTATGAATGCAGTTGCGCCGACAGGGCATTTCCTCAATTTATTAAGGTTTTATATTATTTAATTTGTTTTCCTTATGTCAAAAGCTGTATAAAACTTACAATATTAATTGGATTACTCCAGAGTTTATTGATGTAAAAATAAACTACTTCTTTTAAAATATCTCAGTGTAGGATATGCGATTTTCAAAACAGATTATCTAAACTATCAATCCTACTACAAAAAAACATTCATTCTAAGAAAATGGAAGCTAATGATCATTTTATATTGTATTCCGGAAATAAATCTAAAGCTGTTTGATTTATTATCAAATACAACAGATGTAATTATTCTAGAGAAAGTGCGTTACCAGATACAGTACAAGTTCGATAATCCGCTGTTCCTTCATCCGACAAGCCCAGTAATCCGCTGTCAATTAAGAATTTGGAGACCGCTCTATAATCCGGCGTTCCCAACCATCATCAGTTCAGTAATCCGACTCACTCTGTAGCCTATACCAGCTAATATATTACGCCGAAAGCGGTGTATTATTATGAAAGGATTTACAAGAAAACTGATTGTAGAGCAAATTATGGCTGGTTAACAAGATTCAAAAAAAGGTCGAGTGGAGTTATTACGTATTTGGGACCGTTTCTTATTTTGTATACGTCCAGTAATCGGGCCTTTCCACTACTCCGACAAAGGCAAATTTTTATAGTGTCGGATTATCGAGTGTGTACTGTAGTTCCTTATTCAATGACGATATTACTAATGTTTTTAATAATTACTTTTCATTCTTAGCTAGTAATCTATTAGTCTTCTTTGGCATTCACTAATACTAATTTCAATAGTATTAATAATTATGTAAAATCAGTCAAAAATTCTCTTTTATTTCATCTACATATACTTGATAGCGATGTTATTGAATCTGTTTCTAAGCTTAACACTTTTTTTCATATGATAATAATAATGTTCCCTTATTGTCAAACAATGTTATCAATTAATTTTGAAACCGCTACTATATCTTTTTAACTTCTCTCTAGATACAGGCATATTTCCTTCCACATTAAGACATGCTACTGTCAAACCCCTTTAAAAAAGAAATGCGAATGATTAATTTGCTTGCGGTTTTCTCCAAAATATTTGAATCAATTATTAATAAAGAATTATTAAATTACTTACAGCATTTTCATATCTTTTCAGATCATTAGCAAGGGTTTTGCCCCAAGCGTTCCACGGATACCGCTCCTTTTTCAATTTTTAAGAAATATTCACAAAAATATTGATAATCAACCTCCGTGCATTAGTATCTGCATCGATCTCTCTCGTCCCTTCGATTGCATAACTCACTCGATTTTGATATACAAATTGGAACTACACTAAAACTTCGTTATAACGCTCTTCTAGGGCCCTAGAAAAAGGGACGCTATTACCGGGGAATTTAAAAAACGGCTAAAAATGAACAAAATTTATTTTAAAACGTCTTTATATATGTATACGTACACTTCCAATTCAAGGCCGGAAGGTCGAATTTCAATAAATACTATTATTATATACATATGTACTACTACATATATTTCACTTCTTTTAAATAAAGTAAAAGTTAACAAAACCTATTTTGTATAAAACTCGTACGTTAAAAGAAAGAAATATAAAACAAACTATGTATACATTCCTACAAATTTTATTACAAAAAAACCATTAATTTGTGTTTGTATATAGTGACAGATGGGTTTTTTTAAAACTGTATTTTCTGTTTTATTGATATTTTTGAAGGTTTCCTCTTCTGCTTCTGCACAAGCAAAAATGCTCTGATTGTTTCCAAGGACTCCAAAACGTCGTTTATTTTTGGCGTAATTATTTCTGATGAATCTTCATCCTCTTTATTTTCCACTTTTGATAGTGCATTGTAATCGGCGATTAGTGTCTCAAGGCTTAAAACTTCATTAGTCACTAGCCCATTATCGAAGTCATCAAAACTTTCCAATTCAGTCAATCTTTCTTCCATTTATAAAAGGTCTCGCCGGCCTTCATAAATTTCTTCCTCTTCGGTTTCGTCTTCCCTTGTAAATAATAATAATACTTTATTAAGCGCCCAACAGAAACTCCAAGACGAACGCATCAACAAAAAGAGCCGCTGAGGATGATACATTCTGAGTTAAATAAAAATCCGGAATTAATCAACTCTGTCACATCAACGTACATAGCAAGAATTCGAAACAACTTCAATTACGCAAAGAAAAAAGTGTTTCCATCATTACCAAAGTCTCTCAGCGAAGTTCATCAGTGTTTAAGCGGAATTGATATAACGACAGCGAAAAGTGAAAAGTTCTTGCTTTATAATGGAACAGACGAAAATATTATTATATTTTCGTGTAGCAGTAATTTGCAATACTTATGCAATTGTGATATTTTGTATATGGACGGTACATTTGAGTATTGTCCTAAATATTTTTATCAACTATTCACTATACATGGCTATATGAACGATACTTATGTGCCATTAGTTTTCTGTCTCTTGCCAAATAAGGAAAAGAAAACGTATTGTAATATGTTTCAAATTTTAAATAGTAAGTGCGCGGATGAAGGTTGCGTGTTTCTACCTAAAAATATATGTTTGTATTCTGAAATTGCAATTCACTCTAGTGTGACGGATTGCTATCCAATGGCTAAAATTATTGGATGCCGATTTCATTTGGCTTAATCTTGGTAGCGTGCAATTCAACGACATGGGCTAACTGCTGCTTATAAGGATAACACTTCCGAAATTGGAAAATGGCTGCATACTGTTTTTTGGATTAACGTATTTGAAACCAGAGGAGGTGGGCGATGCATTCATTTTTGATTTAATTAATCATAAACCCGAAGATTCTCGAGTAATGCAGTTTACAGACTATTTAGTAGAAACGTACATTGAAGAAAATTCCACATTCCCACCGTCCATTTGGGCCAGCAATTCGTAGCTTATTCGTACTACTAACGCATGCGAAAGTTTCCATAATAAGTTTAAGTTTTATAGCCACTGCCCGCATTCAAATATTTTTGTATTTGTTGAAAATATTAAAAATATGCAAGTCGACACATACATCAAGTTAAATTCTATTAGAGAAAATATTACAAGAAAAATCCGTAAAGATGTTCTACAGAACAAGGTCTATATTGAAAATAAAATTTCAGAATTAATAAATAATAAAATTACTAGATTTCAATTTTTGAAAGCTGTTTCATATAACTTATCTTCCATTCCTCTTCAATATTAGTTTTAACTATGTATTTACTGACGACATAAGAATTTCTTTCTTTTCTGTTTCTCTATTGTCCATTTAATTATTCTTTTAATCATTTTGTATATTTGCTTACTCTGTGAATTGTTTGATGTATACGTTATGTATCTGACTTTCTTGAATGTATATATTTGAAATAAAACTATGCTATTATATGTATGTATATTGTAATTCCGAGTTTAATTACCCTTATAATTACTTAGTCTCTGGACGGAGTTGTTAATTGCTTCTTAGTATCTGTGAGCGGAATTCGATAAGTTATTAGGCGGACCCAATATTATCTAGCGGAATTCGAGAAAGGGATTATAAAGATATTATAAGTCCGGTGTGCTTTACCTTGCATCTAGCGGAATTCGAATGCGCCGAGTAATACTAATTGGTAATTTGAGGAGAGGCTACAGTAAACACCAATTGCGGACACGCATCCCACTAATTACATTTTTCGATGAAGCTACTCACGATTATTGTCCCCATTTTTCTATATGATATCCATAGTTCATGAGACATATACAGAAATAGAACGATTTTTTCCAATAATATTTACAATTTCCAAAAATATTTATCAATTACGTACATATTGCTTTAAAATATGGATTAACGATTTTATCTATAGGTTCATAACTTTCGAAGAAGTTTATAGGTGCTAATCTGTATGTTGCTGGCGATCAAGCTTTATTTAATAATTTTATAGAACAAAATGCCTTTTTTACTTGCTGTAGCACTATACTAAATGCATCTTGAAAAGGAAAAATTTACTTCCATAACTTGCCAGCTGTTTGTCCAACACGAAAGCCGTGATGTATTCAGTGCATGCAGTGCAAAACGAGATTTTTTAATCAAAACAGACCGTGTTGAAAATATATTAGGCCAGGGCACGAGTAATTTAGCAAAACCATTGAATTAGAGCAGATAGTGGAAGACGCACGATAATGCGCTTATCAACGAAAACCGTGCCCTTCAATTGGAAGAGTGTAGGTATATACACAGAGGGGGTTTGTACCTTTCTCTTGCTCGTTGGCTCTTATGAGTCTGTCAAACCACGCGTTGGTTTTTTTAAAAACATTTATTGTTTAATAGTGAAATCTTCCTATCAGAAACGGTATAAACATTTATTATATTTGAACAATATAGATTATTAGGTAGCCATATATCACAACAGTTTTTTGCAACATAATAGAAAAACATTTGCTATAGATTTCTTGATGAATCTATACAGTTAAAAATTTGGCACTTGAATTTTTAACGCGGGTCGAAAATCCAGGTATTTTTTAAATATATAAGTGCTCGCAAGACCACTTGAAATTATTCTTTTGTGTATTAAAGCTTGCGGAGGATGGAATAATAATCCGAATGGTTTACTGTTGGGCCCTTAGAAAATTATTATTCAGCAACATTGTGCCACCAACTATAAATGCTAACTGCACCAATAATGACTATGATGCCATACCGATTTTTGACCTTGGATTTTCAGAATGAGATATTGCAGGCTTTCCACATTTCAAAAGTCACATTGCTAATGACATAACAGGTTTAATTGAAGTAGATAATTTGGTCCTTTCTCCAATTAACGGAATTAACGAAACTATTACAGACCGACATAATTATCCATTATTAGTTATTAATTATTATAGAAATTTGACTAAATTTGTTTGTAAGGCAAAATTATATTTTCTGCCTAGAGTTATTTTTGAAATCGTCATATTTTCAGAGAAATCTTTCAAAGCGGAAGTTATTTCGAGACAAATGCAAAGATCCTTATTTAAAAAGGATTATGAATTTAGTTCAACAGCAATTCATAACTGAAATAAAAACATTATTTTATACTTCACATCCAGTTGTCGATATTTCATATTATATATTTCATAGTATTTACTTATACTTATACTTATATCTTATGTCGACAGTAGGTAGAAATGGCCTATTTTTTATATCTTGTAAATAGTTAATATTTCTATTTGCGTTGTATTCCCTTTCAATGTAATTTTACCTGACGCGGCGTTATTTCAGATTATCACGCCAGCTAAGATTACCTTGCATATTTTTGAATGAGTCAAACACGGATAGCCATTCCGTCCACTATGTTTATCCTTTTCTAGCAAGAACGTCTCGTTTTCTCATACTGTAGCGTTATTGAAAATGAGCGTAATGTCACATTTTGTTAGTAGGCCAGTTAATATACAAGAATTAGAAATTTATTTTAGGTAAACTCCAGCCTTAAGAAGTATTCACTTCAAAAAATAAAATAATTAAAAATTACTGTATGTCAGTCGATTTTGTTGTTTTTGAGTAATGACCTCATTTTTGAAGTGAATACTTCTTAAGGGACACCTTACCGGCTTGAGCGTAACCGTAAACGTTAAAGCGTTAAATTTGACAGACGCTTCGCTTCGTGTGAGAAACAAAGAAAACAGAGAGTATGATATGCGAGCGAGAGGCGATGAACTAGCCGTAATTTTCGTATACAAATTTAATGTATATGTACTATGACCACTGATGTTTGTACATATGAGAGAGATTCGATATAAATTTTTTTATTAGCTGTATGTTCCCTCGACGATGGGCGGCGATGTGGGATCATAACTCCTGCGGCCTAGATGGATGATTAAACGGCTCAGACGAAAACCGGCCTGGATTAAAACAGCCAAGATTAAAGTGGCCACGACTAGAACAGCCCAGAATAAAAAAACGGCCCAAACACACAGGATAGAGTGAACGTCTTACTGTTAGAACGGAGTAAATCACTCAAAATGGCTACGGAGGACCCAAGTGCTTCAATTAATCCGAAATTAATCGGTCCTTTCAATCCTTCATTAATAACCAACGCCGCACTTTTAACAAGAGTTCTTTGTTATGGGAACACACATTTCTTTGTTATGAACCTAAACTGTTAATCGTCAAAGTTCGCCGGTACATATTTAAATTGATTTCAAGAAAAAGTTTGATCTCGCTTCAATAGATGAGTCTCATTTTATTCTTTATTTTTCGAAATATATCTGCCTAGTCGAGATACAGACCCACTTTAAAGTTCTTGAAGAAGCTGATGCATTTTTCTTTTTGCGTAGGATAATGTCGATATTTTCGCTATCGTCAACCAGCTGGCGTATCAGAAGAATGCTGCCGATATTTTTTACCTTCATTAGAAACTCAGCTCCTTGCAAGTGTATGGCTGTTGAATAGTATTGGTAACATATCACTTGTATTTATGTGACTTTATGTTCAAGATGAAGGAAGGTTGTAGTGCGCTATGTGGATGCACGCCTCATCATTATTTTGAGTGTTAGTACACGCCTTTCTGTTCTTTATTTAACTGATAAGATCAATATATGATGATTTTCTTTTGTGGCTTACAAATTTCATATATTCCGGTATCATCTCGCCCTTATGTTTATTCGCCTCCGTCGTAGGCATCACCGTTAACATTCCATTGCATTCACCTTTTTCTACGTCCATGATGTTGGTATCGATCGAGATAGTTCTGTTATAATAGATCTTCTGTTCCTCTTCCACCAACATATATTGCTGAGATCACCTATTTTTCAAATGTGTAATAACTTTAACAATATTTTCAGTACATGTGACATTTGTTCTACGACGTGAAATGCTCTAATATTAATTATCTGAAACAGAAGAGAACCTAGTAATTGAGTTGTATTTTTCTTTATTTTTCTCTGCAACCTATTTTTATGGTGGTTTATACAATTACCTATTTGTTTTGTTTGTGTTATTTTTTTAAATTTAGGCTATTTAGGTGTTAACATACGATACCTATATATTTCTTGTAATTACTTTATAAATTGTTCTGTAAATGGATTTTTAAATCTGTTGGGTAAATTAAATTACTATTATTATTATTATTAACAGTAGATTGAGATATCTACAACTTTTCACCCTTGTTAAATATACGATTCATACAACTTTGTATGTGTTTGTCTCTATATTGAAGTCTAGTCTGTACACGTTTATAGAGAACTGCATTTGATGCGTTGAATACCTTCTATAATAATTTCAATAGTTACTTGACTCCTTGTGAATTTAGAACTGTCGTATAATGCTGGTAACTTACCATTGTTCATTTATACATAGATACTTTGTACAAAGTAACCGATGAGAACAATGGCATGAAATACCGACCTAATAGGATGGAATCCCGTATTGTTATCTTTTTAAACCCGATTCTGGGGAGTTCCTATCAACAGGAATTGCAGAAAGCGAAATAGGAAAACCTTTAGCTCGTCGAAGAGGCTTTGAATAGGAAAGGGGATAAACTTTATGTGAAATTGCTGGGTTTTAATAACTGCCTCAAAAGTAGGATAAACAAAAATAGTGTGTTATAAACACTCTTACGCTGTATTCTTACACTTATTAGTAATATCGAATTATTCCAGTACTGCGTACTTATTGTAAATATAAAATTCCTAAACTTATGACAACATGTTTTATTGAGTATAATATATATAAAATTATTTTATTTCCTAAAAATGTATCACTCGCAACACTTTGTTTAGGTACAAATCCACGATGAGATATTTTCATGAGATTTTTGTTTCATGATAGAAAAATTTCGCCTATGAACAAATTTCGTGGTGGAAACGGCTTTGCGATACATGAAATACGCTAAAAATCTCATGAAAGATTATCTCACGAGATTTTTATTTCACAAATATTTATCACCGTGTACACGCGATATAGGAAATATCTCTCATGAAATATTTGAATCACGTACTGCGCGTGAGTGTTACTCGAATCTCATGAGAAATATTGGTACCTAACCTAACTTCTTTGTTTATAGCCAAGAAACAAGTATATATTATATTTTCTAAACAATAAAATAACTTTAGCAGAACGAGGTGAGTGTAAAAGAAAAAGAAATGCGCCATATACATTAACCAAAATTATTCCGCGAGTTACAGGTTAATATTATGTGTGATACAATGTCAGGCAAGAGTTCGAAAAGAAAATGTGACTCAATAACCTGGTCGAGGGAGTGTATATTTAAATTAATAGAACACATTACGAAGGCCATTCCAACTTGTGGGATTGTTCACTGGACACCTACAAGAACCGGAATTTGCGAAAACAGTCCGTAGATGCTATCGCAGCCGCATTAGGGGTTTCTGCTGCAAATGTAAATGATAAAATACAGTCCGCGATGTCAACACCTGAGAATCAATAGAAAGTTAAAACAAAGCAAAAGCGATCAGGCAGCTATGGATGGATACATAGTAAAATGGGAATTTTACGATGCTCTGAAATTCATTGGCAGACCAACAAGTGGCTTTAATGAAAGTATAATAATTGATTCAATGGTGAGTTTATTTTACTAGTAAATTAAATATTACAGAGATATTTTTAATTTATAACACATATATATCTGTACTGCCAAGAAACCTCCCCCTCTTCTTGAAAATATTTTGTGAATTCCGCCTGTATTTCCTTTGCAGTAACAGTTTCCCTTAAATGTTGATTCGCTTGTAATGGTATGAAGCCCTCAGTCTCTTGTCTCCAGTCTCCTAAGCGTATAGAGCCATTTTCATCTTCAGTGTCAAAACTGCCATGGAGAGCGTACAACCTTTTGGAGCGTGTTAGAAGGAAATTGTACAGGCCGCATATTGCACTTACAATAATAGAAGCTTTCTCGGGCTCCAACTCAATTGGTTTTTTCAAAATACGGAATCTAGCAGAAATTATGCCAAAAGAATTCTCAATTACTCGTCGTGCTCGGGATAGCCGATAATTGTATAATATATGGCTTCCTAGCAAAAGCATTATCTGCTACAGCTATGAAAGGCATAGTAAATTTATAATCTGCGTCTGCCATTGCCATCAAAACTATGCTGTACGTGCCTTTATAATTGTAATATAGGCTCCCACTGTGTTTCGGTGCTTTAATGTTTATATGTTTGCCGTCCAGGGCTTCTATACAGTTTGGAAAATTCCATTTGTTGTTAAATTTCTCCGCGATGTGTAGCCATTCTTCTTGCGTACTTGGAGTCTGCAACAATTAAGAAACCATGTATTGTATCTTGTAAATGTAGAATCCACCTTTCATTTTGTTTTAGGAAACTGAACAAAACACTCCGGAAAACGAGTCCCAGGAGAGCTTATTGCCTGTGGAGGAACCTTTTAGTCCTGGTATTTTAGAGTGTGTTTCCCCGACTACACCGTCTAATATTGCAACATCACCATCTCCATCTCCATCAACCTTTCAAAGTAGCACTACGTTGACTACAAAAAGAAAAACGAAAAGAAAGGCAGAACAAGATCACCAAGCTATGTTGAAACATTGCCTTGGGGTTATGGGAAAAACATCTGATTCCTTCGAGATTTTTGGAGAATATATAGCAGATGAGTTAAGAAATATGAGCAGAGTTGCTTCAGATCTGCTTATATGCTTATATGCAAAACGTGAAATACAGAAGATAATTTTAGAAATTAATGATAGATATCAATTAAGGTTGCAAAATGATAACCCTTTGCCATAAATGAACCAACCTTTATTCCAGACTTCATAAGTGCTCCATACCCAGGAGTTAGAAGCGGAATATATTTCTTTTGTACATACAAATACAAATGATGAGGAAAATACAAAATAATGAAACTAAGCCTGCGGAAGTAGATACTCTGTGTATCTTAGAAGTATACATATATATATATATATATATATATATATATATATATATATATATATATATATATATATATATATAATAAATTCTTCTTTCATTGACTTGTGTTTTAACTTACATGTAAATATTGATCTTTCAGGATATTGTATATCGCTGAACATACTTCCGGTATTATTCGAGATATGGTATAAACAGGTATATGGAACAAGTACATAAAGGAGTGATAGCTGTCTCCTAGAAAGCATAAACATAACTATTGAATCATTTAGTAACAATACGGGAAATACTAACCTGTAGCCAAAAACCTCAGGGTCAGAGCAAGCCCCTCAGCTGGTGGAATTACATTTCGCATCAATGTGTCCTGTTTTTGTATGCTACACCTGATTTTTTCCATCAGATATTGCAAATCAGATGCACACATACGGAGAAAGTTTTTATAACATTCTTCATCTTCTCGCTGCAGCTCTTCTACTAATTTTTTCATAATATTAAGGTTGTCTCTGAACTCTTTTCACTTTATGTGACACAAGGTAACATGCATAGTAGCAGGCTGCAGCTTTTCTTCTATACCTTTTTGTGATCACTTTCATTTTTATATGTTAAAAACCAACTTAGTCCCACAATTAAATGTCAATTTAGTCAGACACGTAAGCGGTGATATATTGAAACGAGTATGGTCTGTGGAAACACCAAAAATTGATAACTATATCTCACAAGAGAGACTTCTCACATTACGCGAGTGATACGATATGATTTCATTTATGTGGAAACGCTTTGTGAGATTAATGTCTCATGATATAGAAATCTCATATTTTTAACTCATTGTGGATTTGTACCTTTAGAAAGCGTCGGTCCATCGATACGATCTTCACGTCCAATAATAACGGTAACATATCATCCTCTATTTATGTGATGTTTCATGTTCAAGGTAAAGGAAGGGTGTAATGCATCACAGGGTGAACGCTTTATCATTAGTTTTACATTTGTTTTCCGATTGATTTTTATGATGAAAATATCCTCTTCAAGTTAAGAGCATTTCTGGTCAGATGCCCCAGGGAACGGGATGTACATTGTATAATGCACTCGTTGGGAATGTTTGGCCGCATCATCGAAAACCCTTTTCAGATTTGTTATTGGACGGGTGGATCCCTTTACTTGGCGACTGCTTCCGTTCCGAAAGCTCTCGTTTCTTGTCAGTTGGATCGATAATGTGCATTTTCGTCATGTATCACCGATTCTTCAGCTTAATGATTACCGAGCGATGTCCTATAATGTGTTCACCAAAAGTAATACCACGATGGGCAATCAACGATGAGCGCATGCACAGTAACGTTCTATACTTAACGGGAAATTTGGATTTCGGGTTAGTAATTAATCAGAACGCGGCATTTTATACGATACGATCAATTAGACGCGATCTACAGATATCTCTTTTACTGCCATGTTTTGACCAAAAGCGATATCTTCCGAGCAACAGCAACACCTTATGACGTCATGCGTAACATCCTTTAGCTGCTACGTACCGCTATCTGTTTTACCAACACCTTCCGGCTCACAACGGAGGGGTTGGTGCCATTATGAATTTTTGGTTGATTACTTCCCAAATACACATGCTTCAGGAGTAGCCTACCTTCCAGCATACAAACGCGGGAGCTTTATAATGTTTGTAGAGACGGAGAGACGGTACTAGAACCCGCCATCTTCGTCTATTCAGTCTTATTTAGTTTACATAAACAACCATACTCTCCCAAATTATCATACAGTCTCTTAAGGGTAGGATCGAAATACAATTCGAAATACTATTGTGCAGTTTACATTTTTATGCCACAAAATGTAACACTTAATCTTATCACGCTTTTCTTAATTAGATAAATTCATATTGATAACTCACGAAACCTCAATCAAGATTAATTAGAAACTAGATTTTTCCCTGTCAATAATTGTCGCTGGCATCTATTAATTGTTTCCATAGCTTACTACGTTTACAGCATTTTTAGTTTTTAATTACACCTATGAGTCGCGTACCTATTTTTATCTAAATCTGCTTTGTTCATTTATTTGAAATACTTTACTTTCTTTAACCTTCCTATACTCACGTCAAAATATGAAACACGTATACTATACTATATAAGTCGGTCTCACAGACCGTATGCGTGAGTATAGAAAGGTTAATCACGTACTATTGATACTACTTTATTTATATCCAAATTTTCTTTACTGTTTCTAATATATCGTGTGTCATTTTCTGTTTATTTGTTTTTCAGAAATTATTCTTATTGCAAATTGTAACTCCAACGGTATATAATTACAATCGTTGAAAAGGAGCCTATTTTATAGTCATGGCCGACTATGGTTTCAAAGAACCAATAAAGAAACTAGACAAAAACAAAAACAAAATAACTTAAATAGAAAATTCAGTTAGACTCTATTATTAAATCGATAATTGCCGACAACTTCCTATACACATTGTTTTTTATTAAGTTGTTTCGCTGGTCAAACTTGTCGCGCACGTCCAAGTGTTTTAGGGACTTGGAGTAATCGGCTGTGACGAAATAAAACAACACTAACGACACAAAGTATTACTATTGTTTTACCCCACCTTTTGGGTTTAATAAAGGTCTCCTTAAAGGGGAGATAAAGAAATGGACAGCATCCATCACAATAAAACACTGGAATGACACCAGCGGGCTGGAACATTCCAAAAAGTTTCTGAGCTTCGACGCTAGGAGGGCGGACCTCGCCATAAAACTGGACAGGAGAAGCTTAAAAACACTGACAGAGGCACTCACAGGCCACTATACCTGCAACAAGCACCTATACAAAATGGGCTTATCCAACACTTACACTTGCAAATTCTGCGGTGAAGAAGAGGAGTCAATGGAACACTTGATCACTAACTGTGGGGCAGTAGGCCACAGGAGATACAGATTACTACATGCATATACGCTGAGTGAAGAGGACCTATTTACGCTCCCATTGAAGGAGCTGATCGTGTTCCTGGACGTATTAAATAAATAAAAACAAGGGGAAGCACAATAGATCAACGTGGTCGCAGTGCAAAGGGCCACTTTGGGCCAGACCTCATTAGAATACAATTACTAATATTTTAACGTTGTGAAATTATTGTTGGTTATGCTTCGTTTGTGTTTTATGGAATACTTATTCATACTAGTCACTATCACAGAATAGACAGAAGCGACAAAGCGTGTCGGCAGCTTTGATGTTAATGTGGCCGATTTGAATGTCCTCGAAATAGCTCAGAAGTTAGCTAACGCCATTTTGAAAATACGAAAGGCGCACATGTGTTCTTATTAATTGAAAAATATTAGAGTTTTGGATATGTTAAAAAATGGTATTTGCTAAAAAGTTAAATCAGTGATATACAACAATAACCGTATATTTTAATTTTAATGTGCACACACCATCCCAGAATAATAACATTAATAAAGCTAGCCAAATATAACACTTTCATCGTATTTAAAACATGGTTCCCGGCCATGCGCATACAAAATCGACCACAAGCTTTTCTAACTTTGTCGCTTCTGTTTATTCTGTGTCACAATGCACTCATTTTTTACGCAACGCGTGGGCAAGTTCTCAATTTAATTGTATCAATTTATTTCGCCATCTACCCAGAATTCCAGGTACCAATACAATTAGAATGTAATTAGAGAACTGTTACGTGCTCGTAACAGCCGCTCGCCTTTAAGTCCGTTCCAAAAGGGTTATCATCAATGTGCTTCAAATTATTTACAACTTTGTTTATGTTAAAATTAATGACCAAAACATATTATTTTATATAATATAATTTAAATTATAAAAAAATTAGACTAAACATTAACTTAGTCTAAGGAATTATTTTCGAGAGCCAAAATTTTAATAAAATAACATGTAGAGGACTCTCTACAAGCGACCTAATGAGAAAATTAGGTTCGTTAATGGGCAGTTAACAAGTAAGCGTGCAAAAGCTTACAAAGTAAGCACAATTTGCATATGCCAACAATCCTGTAGGAAATTTTGTTGGACGCCTGCAGTTGCTATTTGCGATTGACATAGTCAACATTTCGTACAGGATTATTGGTATATGCAAATTGTGCTTACTTTGTAAGCTTTTTGCACGGTGATTTGTTAACTGCCCATTAACGAACTTAATTTTATTATTAGGTCGTTTATAGAAAGTCCTCTACATTTTATTTTATTAAAATTATTAACTTAGTCACTGGCTCACTCATCGATTGGTAGGGGACACAGCTTTTTAACACATCGCTTAAAAGTGCCACACACGGCTTTCAGTGCTGCAACACCCACAATACCATCTTCTCCCAGATGTACTGCTACAATGCGACCCATACTCTAGTGCAGGGGTCTTCAAACTATGGCCCGCGGGCCAAATCCGGCCCGCCAGTGTCATCAATCCCGCCCGCGACAGCTAATAGCTTATTGTTGTTGTGATAAGTTGGATAAAAAACACAGAATGATAACAACTCGGATTTATTTAGTTGCTAGGTAAATCTTAATGACAAGTATAATACGCAGAAAATTTAACTTAAGCACAATAACTAACAAATAATTGAAATGAATCCAACTAAGATTATAAATATATATAAACATTATAACATATAAAATACTAATGAGATTTATGTAGTTGTGATTTTCCACTGACAATAGTTTGTAGTTGTGGACCAAATTCACTTGTACCAATTATTAAAAGAGATTTGAGTGTTTTGGCAGTAGAGTAATATGTAATGGATCTCTAATCATACTGCGCAGGGGTTGGTGGTGTCGTCGTCATGCCAGTTGCTGCCTGATACTAGTAATATAACTAGTAAAGCCCATCAATATCGGGTAAACGAGGATTCTATTCAAGTCTTCAAAGAATTTTTACTTACTGAAAGTTGGGAGAGCGTGCAGGCGGGTGGTGGCGTTGATGTGAAGTACGACTACTTCCTAAATACCCTAAAATATAATTTTTCGGAATTCGAATTTCATCCCAGAGGTTAAAGGATTTGTATAGGCTAACTTTAAATGGCAACCAATATATCATTGATTATTACAAAAAATATAAGTGTGTGTATAGGAAGGTAATTAAAAATGCAAAAATACTTTATAATAATAGAATTATAAGAAACTCCTCCAACAAAAGCAAAGCGGCCTGGAATATAATTCCCAAACAAAAAAACAATACGAAACAAACAATCACATTGCGAATTGGTGATAAAGTTATCACTGAACCAAAACATGTTGCAAATATTTTTAATGATTATTTTAATAATGTGGCAGATAATTTGGTATCTAACCCTGAAGCCCAAAATACGATAAATATTCGTGTACAACACAATACATTCTTTTTGGGTCCAACGACAGAGATTGAGGTGGCTAGAACAATTATGAGTTTAAAAATACATACTCAAGTGGTTATGATAATATTAGTGCTTGTTTGTTAAAACAATGTTTGAATGAACTTCTTTCTCCTTTGACAGACCTAATAAATAGTTCATTTGAAGAAGGCAAATTTATAGAACAACTTAAAGTTGCAAAAATAAATCCCGTTCTGAAAAAGGCTCTCCTACTTCCATTGATAATCGTCCCATATCGATCTTGAGTACGATTTCAAAAGTAATAGAAAAATAGTAGCTACTAAAATCGTAAATTATTTTAATAAATATAATATTTTAAACTCTAAACAATTCTGCCTCAGAAAGGGACGAAATACCACCTCTGCTATTTTAAGCTTCCTCAATAGTTTGTATGGTGACATGGATGGGAGAAGATCATGTGTAGGGTGTTTCGTGGATTTGAGTAAAGCTTTTGACCTAGTGGATCACAATGTTCTGCTCGAAAAATTGGAGCATTACGGTGTAAGGGGTACAGCTCACGGATGGCTTTCTAGCTATCTGAGCTGCAGGGCGCATTACGTGGATATTGGAGGCAATAGGTCAGAGTGTGTGAACGTGAAACGAGGTGTCCCTCAGGGCAGTGTCCTCGGCCCACTGCTGTATATCATTTATGTTAACGATTTAGTTTTGCCTAAGTCAGTTATGTTCGCTGATGATACATCGTTCATTGTTACCGGCAATGACGTGAGAGAATCATGTGCCACCCTAAGTAATACGATGATTGCATTGAACCACTAGTTTGCACGGAACAACCTATATTTGAATATTACAAAGACTGTCTTTATTGAATTCAAACATAAAAACACTGACCGGGATTCTTCTCATTATGTCACAATGGGTGGTAGTAGTGTCAGACAGGTGGAGTCCACCAGGTTTCTGGGTGTCATTATTGATTCGCGCTGTGATTTTAAAAACATATTGACGATCTCTGTGGCAAGCTTAGCAGTATATGTTTTCTGTTGATGAGGCTTAAACCACAATTAGATACGGAGTTTATACGGGAGTTTTACTATGCACACTTTCATTCACTAATTTCATATGGGTTGTTGGCTTGGGGATTTTCAGTAAATAGTGGGAGGGTATTCAGACTGCAAAAGCGTGCTGTCCGAATGATGGCGGGTGTTGCCCCTAGGACAAGCTGTAAAGAACTGTTTCCTAAATTAAAAATTATCACTCTGCCAGGTGTGTTTGTATATCAATTATTAATATATGCTAGGCAAAATATCAACTCTATCCCTAGACTAAACTGTCATCACACATATAATACTAGAGACGTTCATGTGCTTTAGATCCCATCACATAGATTAACATTTAGTGAGAGAAATCCTCACTATCTAGCTGTTAAGGCCTACAACAAGTTATCCAACAAATATAAAGAACTACCGCTGCCCTTACTTAAATATAGGATAAGGGATATTTTGATGGCTAAAAGTTATTATTCTTTTAGAGAATTTTTGAATGATCCTGAAAGTTTATAGGGATCCTATAGATCTGTCTTGTGTTTTGGTTGCTGTTGTGTTTTGTGTTGAATATATATATGTATGTATATCTTTATTAATACCAGTACTGAGTGTAAACATATTCTGTCTAGTTGTAATTTTATGTTAATATTCTACTGTGTTTGTCATATATGTATGTGTCACATTTACATTTGCTCTTACATTTATTTTATATTCTATATGATATATTGTATACCTTGACAATGTCAATATCTACTATTGTAGATCGACGACAATAAAGATTATTATTATTATTATTATTATTATTATTTAAGATGCTCATCGGTTAACTTCGGTCTGTAAACATTCTTTATGTACTTCATTTTGGAGAATGTTTTTTCACACAAGTAAGTAGTACCAAAAACAGAAAACAGCCCACGAGCAAATTTGTGCAAATTATCAAATTGTGCCAGTGGAAGACCCTTATAAAGTTCCAACAAAGATGAGTTTTAATATTTGTTTTTAAATATATCACTGCACTGTAAATCAATAATTTCCATTTGAAGTTCTAGGGCTAGGGTTTCAATGTCGCTATCAAAAGGATTTTGAAAAATCATAATTTTATTCGCAATGACATCAAAGTCTGAGAAACGAGTATAAAAATTTATATTCAAAGCACTCAAAGCTTCGACTGCAAAATCTACGGGAAACTGAGTTTCAGTAGTGTGGCTGAATATTTCACATGTCTTAAAATGTGTGAAACACTTTTTACGCAATTGTGATTGAAACAATGTTATTTTCTGCCGGAACGATTTGATATTAGTGTATAAATCAGGGAGAAGCTGGTTTTCTCCTTGCAATCTCAAATTCAGTTTGTTCATATATTTTGTTAAATCGACGTAGAATGCTAATTTCCACAGCCATTCGCTATTTTGTAATTCGGATGAATTATGATGCTTTTCATTCAAAATTCGATCACTGCTCGAAGTTCAAAGAAGCGCTGAATGACTTTTCTGCAACTAAGCCAGCGTGCGGCAGTATGATATGGTAAATTAGTTTCTCCAATCTCTCCAGTAAATTCGTGGAATTCTCTGTGATTCAGCCCAGTGGATCTGATGAAATTAACAATTGATGTGACTGGTTTTAGAACTTCAGACATACCCAAACATTTTCCGCACAGAGACTGTTAATGAATGATACAATGTAAGACTAACCTTTCCATCGAAGGTTCTTTATATGAATGCCATTTTCAACTCTCTTAAAAATATCTTCACCAGTAGTCGTGCCGTGAATACTATCAATATCAAAAAGTTCTTGATACACTTCATAGCTTTTATCTACTCCTCGAATAAAAATCAATATCTGAGCAGTATCTGACACATCCGTTGACTCATCCAAGGCCAGGGAAAACCACTCACGATGTCCATTTTTGTCAGACAGTTGAGTTGATATATTTTCTGCGATTGCTTCTACCCTCCGAGCCACGGTGTTTGCTGACGAACTGACAGATTTAAATAAATTTTCTTCGGCTACTGCAATTACACATTCTTTGATTATTTCTCCATCGGTGAATGGTTTTCCACGTTTTGCGATATCAAGAGCCACACGAAAGCTAGCACGAGTTGCAGCCTCTTGTTCAGTATTGGATTTCGTAAACGTAGATTGCTGCGATTTCAATCCGCGCTTTAAAGCTTCAAATTTTTCTGTCCGCAAACTTCCAGTATATTTTGAGTAATTTTTTAATGTTTCGTTTCATAATGACGTTTCATATTATATTCTTTGAAAACGGCTATGGTTTCATTGCAAATCAAACATAGCGCCTTCTTACTGAACTCAATTATGAAATATTGAAAGTTCCACTCATCTTTGAAAGTTCTGCATTCACTGTCTATTTTTCGCTTCTTTTTCATACTAGTAAATCGCACACAAAAACAACAAGTCAAATCAAAATACTGTTACGAAGATGTCTTTTAAACACACACAAACACGTTTTAAGCTAAGGAGTTACACACTACAACTTTATTTCACAACACATAGATTCGCTTCCTTCGCGTTTCCTAGGTGGAATGACTCGCGGTCGCGCCGCTAGCGTTTTTATATTCCAATTACTGCCATCTAGAAGTGAGTGGAATACACCAGCACTTTCTAGAACCAACGAGGTTCAACGCGATTTGAACGCTATCTGTTAGCAATGGATAGAGAGGGTACACTACCTATTTCCGTGTGTAACCACCATGTCGTCAAGTGTCGCGGTCGTAACAATACAGTACAACACAATAGTGATCGAACTAGCGAATTTAGCAAGCGTATGCTCGCTCACGGCGCGTACTCGGCGACTAGTCTATGAATTATACATAGATACTGGCAGGAAAGTTACTTCAGTGTGTTGGCCCTTGGAACTCACTGAAGTAATCAGTATGGCCGGAAGGCTGAACAGTTTGGAGACCCCTGTTCTAGTGCATAGATGGGATACTTTCTTCCTTTATAATGACCAGAGCATCAATCTTGATCTGATTTACACCATTTTTGTACCACGTGCTTCTTAATAATAATTGATTGAAGTACTCCTTATGCCAGCGTCTCCTGAAATGCTCCTTGACCCTTTGGATGTGTTGATATTTTGATAGCCGGTTTATTGGTACTTGTTGAACATCATGTTGAGGTATGTTTTTAAAGAATCTCCAATGAGGAAATGTGATGTCGGAGTGGGAGCGAGAAAGTCATATCTGGTGATGAGGGTGTTAGAGGACGTAGTAGCAAGAATTATTTCCAAGTGCGGATACCTTAACCACCGGTTGTGTGTGCACAAGTGGACAGACAGACTAACGAGAGAGGCAGAGAACAATGGCCGCTGGCCTGTCTCATTAATGTGTACTGTGCATTTTTTCTATTTAGTTTTATCTTAGCTTTGTATATTTTATTAAATAAAGTGATCAACATGTGAATGGCGATTCAGTCCTACATAAAGAATTGGCGCCCAAGTTAAGACCTCTTCAACGTAAACGAAGTTTCGCTTATGCAAGAGTCAAAAGAACCATTTTCCCGCCTTCTATGTTGAAGTACTGCTTTTCAAGTCTTAATTGCGACAGTGTATTTTTACGTGAATCGTGCATGCGCTTCAATCATAGACTTGCTAATTTCACAAAAATTGTGCATTTTCCTATGAATACTATCGTAGAAGTATTTATACGCCCTTTATCACATTATTATTCAATATAATAATAGACTATCAGTGGATATTTCATGTATTTAATGCATGTGTATAAACTATATTACTCGAACTATTGTGTTCGCTATAATTTAAAGCTATCTATAGTGCGTTTCATATGGGCGTAGTCTCTATAGACTTCTATAGTGCGTTCCGCATGAACTTTTGTAAAATATTTTAATGAACTTTCAGACCTTTTGTGTACACTATACTCCCACAAACATTCAGTTACATGACCTATAACTTAAGAAATAAGCTGAACAATACGTGAGGAATCATCAATTTCTAAAATATCAAATCCAGTGTTGATGACACCAGAACAGCTTCAAGCTCTCATCAATGGAATGACTCAAGCCCTAGTCACTTCTCAAGCTCAAACCCCATCACCAGTACTCAACGGACATTTTTCGTACTGCGCTTCGCGATTCTCTGGTAACAAGGGTGAGGATGTTGAGGCTTCTATCAATGCTATTAGCAAATACAAAGATTGCGTAAATATTTCGGTAGAAAATGCAATCCGTGGTTTACCCATGTTGTTTGACAGTAACGTTGCAACCTGGTGGTAAGGAATCAAGTCGAGTATATTGACCTGGGATGAAACTTTGGCAGCTTTGCGACATTCAAAGAATTGTTTCCACGACAACAACGTGATAAGGAACCTACCAATATCTTTGTAAATTCTGCTCGTGCGCTCTTAGCACGCATACCTGACGAACCAAAACTGCATGCAACTCATCAGATTGACATAATTTATGGGTTACTACATCGCAGGATCAGGCATAGGTTACCAAGGGAACAAATTGATACCTTTTCGGATTTAATCCAGAAACCTCGATCCATTGACGATAGTCTCAATGAGGTTATACCTGTTGCTACGCAACCGAGCCCAAATGATGACAAGACACGAATTCGTCCCAAATGTAACTTTTGCAAAAATTTTAGTGATCTACAGACAGATTGTAGGAAATATGCTGCTAGTCAGTCCGGAGTAAGCTTCACCAAGCACTACTACAAAACCTACTACGTCGGCGAGTATCAGTTGTTTTGGCTGTGACGAGGTCTTACCTATATTGATTCTGGTGGGAAAAGCACCATCGCAGGAAATTTGTTATACTCTCATTTTTGTGAGCGAAATTTGCCTTACAAGGAAAAACGTGTATAGATGATTCTAGCAGATGGACAATTACGCCAAGTATACACGAAAATTTTTGAAACCGACGTATTACTTCAAGGGAAAAGAATCCCTACTACATTCTTAGCGATCCCTGAGCATAAGAATAGCAAAACATTGCTTGCAATAAACTTCATTACCGATGCCGATATAGTTTTAAACATTGCTAAGTGGCAATGGTTTTTCGAAGAAGATTCTTCGACCAAATTTTGTTTCTTCTCAGAACGTCTACTGAACCAGGACAATGGTCCCAAGATTTGCCAAGTTGAAATTGCTCGTAAGGATGGTGATGGTCCGCACTTGACAACGGAGCAAAAGGACCAACTGACTCAATTATTGAAGCAGAATATTTCTGTGTTCGAGAAAAGTAAGGAATTAACACCATATGCAGAGCATTCCATACAGTTAAAGGATGACAATCCTGTTTACCAGCCGCCGTATCGTCTTTCATCTGGTAAGAAAGAAATCTTACAAAAAGAACTCGATAAATTATTAAATGATGGGATAATCGAGGAATGTGAATCAGCTTATGCCGCTCCAGTAGTTTTTGTACCTAAACCTGATGGATCTACTAGGCTTTGCGTTGATTACAGACGCCTAAATGAGATTACCGTTCCAGTTCAGTATCCTTTACCTAGAGTAGATGATTTTACTTCATTCCACAGTGAATGCTGCCTACATAACTACTTTAGATCTAAGAAGTGGTTATCATCAGATACCGGTCACGAAAGCAGACCGAGATAAAAACTGCTTTTGTAACTCCTTTTGGTACATTCAGGTACAATGCTATGCCTTTTGGGTTACGAACAGCACTTTCAACATTCCAGCGTTTAGCAGATCCCTTTCGCTCTGGCTTACCGCACATTTCTATCTTAACATATTTAGATGATTTGATTATTATGTCTCCAACCTTCGAGAGACATCTTAATGATTTGGAGGATGTCCTTAAGAGACTCCGGTTATTCAAGCTTCATGTAAATCGTGCCAAATGTACTTTCTGTGCCGATAGTGTCAAGTACCTTGGTCACATAGTGAGTAAAGATGGTTTTAGCTCCGAGTCCGGATAAAATATCCGCCATTATGAACATGAGAGCCCCTCAAAATGTAAAACAAGTTATCAGCTTCCTACACACCTGTTCTGGGTTTCGAAGATTTGTTCCAAACTTTGCCGAAATTTCTAGACCATTGGAAGGAGAACTTCTAATTGGAAATGGGGACCCGATCAAGAAAATCAACTGAAAAAGTTATTGACTTCTGCACCTGTGTTGCGTCAAGCTGACCCAACCAAACCCTTTATTATTAGAGTGGATGCCAGTTCCTATGCGTTGGTAGCAGCTTTACTCCAGGGGAGGGAGCCGAGGAAAGAGCCATAGAATATGCCAGTTGTCTGCTAACGCCTGCGCAGAAGAATTACCATGCAACCGAGGGCGAAGCCCTGGCTTTAGTATGGGCATTTTCGAAATTTCGTGGATATATCGAAAGTTCCAAGGTCATAGTGAAGAGTGACCACCAACCCCTTCGATGGCTGATGTCGTTGAAGTCTCCAACAGGACGTCTTTCTCGATGGGTTTTACAACCTTACGATTTAACGATTGAATATGTACCTGGACGTCAGACTGCCCTGGCTAATACGTTAAGTCGCCCTATCTGTCATGATAGCAAGCAAGGTGATACTTGTAATGTATGTCTCGTAACCATCAATCTTCCGGTTGATGACATGAAGACAACACGAGAACACCAGCTGTCTGATCCCGATCTCGCCCACATTATGGAATACTTTGAATCACCAGAACAATATTCGGTCGAAATTAGAAGATGGAGTGATCGAGGTTATTTAATGATGAATGGAATTTTGTATCATTACTCACCAGATCATGATGGTGAGGAAGCACAGCAAGTAGTATCTAAAAGTTTAGTTAAGACAGTGTTAAAAGAAACACATGATTCTCCATTTGCTGGCCATTATGGTGTGGAACGCACCCGTCAGAGAATCATTCCCAGATATTTCTGGACGGGAATGCGTCGCGATGTCACTGCTTACGTATCTCAGTGTATCGACTACCAAAGATATAAATCTTCCAATATGAAACCGTCTGGACTGCTTCAGACGCCCATTGAAACCCAACGATTTGAGGTTATATCAATCGATCTCTTTGGACCTCTTCCAGAGACGCCAACTATTGAAAAGTGGATTTTCATTGTGGAAGATACTTCCACAAGATGGACAGAACTGTTTCCCCTGAAAATTGCATCTGCTGAAGCCTGTGCTAGATGCCTAATTGATGAGATCATTCTCCGTTTTGGAACCCCCAGGAAGGTTATTAGTGACAATGGAGTCCAATTGGTGAGCGTAGTAATGCAATATGTGGCCCAAGCCATTGGATTTACTCAGAGCTTAGTTCCACTGTATCATCCTGCTGCAAAACCTGTAGAGAGGAAAAATCGAGATTTGAAGACGCAGTTAGCCATCCTCACAGCGAAGGATCATACCGATTGAAAAGACAAATTGCCTTCTGCTCGCTTTGCTTTAAATACCTCCGTATGTCAAACTACTGGATATACGCCAGCATACCTCACCTTTGGTAGAGAATTGCGTACGCCTGATGATGTACGCCTAAATTTCAAGGCCACTATCGATAATGATAATTTTATCCCGCAAATAAATCCGTATCTCCGCTTACTTGCTAGTACCCTTCATGAAGCGCGAGATAATCATTAACGTCAACAAGACGCCCGTAAGAAATACGCTAATACTAAGAGAAGAGATGTTTCCTTCAAAGTATCTGATTTAGTCCTGATTAACACTCATGTCTTGAGTAGCGCTAGAGCTGGGATTAGTTCAAAATTTGTACCCCGTAGAGATGGTCCTTACAGAATTTCCCGAGTTGTTAGTCCTACCTCTTACGAAGTTGTGGATCCATCCAAACCATTGGTACCCTGTGGTGTATACCGTGTCTCCGCACTGGCTCCGTATAAACCTTCCACATCGGAAATGACCCCGCATGTGCCAATACATCGACTTCGGACCAGAGGAAGACCACGAGCGACCCCAGGAGCTCCGCCTGTGTCTCCAAGTCGTCCCAGAGGAAAATCCCGAGTGATGCGAAGAGCAGCGCCTGTGCCTCCCCGTCGTCCCAGAGGAAGGCTTTGCCGAGCCACTCCGGAATCTTCATCGACGCCTGCATCTGTTTCAGCTTTGAGTGAACCTCGAAGAGCCGTTTCACAAAAACCGTGCGCGATCAACGAACCACGTAGATCCCTCCGGTTAAAATCTCGAATCACTTGAAATAATTCTTTGATCGTGTCCCGGGTCGATTGTGTGATCCAAAGGGGAGTGTGTAGCAAGAATTATTTCCAAGTGCGGATACCTTAACCACTGGTTGTGTGTGCGCAAGTGGGCAGACAGACTGACGAGAGATAGAGAACAATGGCCGCTGGCCTGTCTCACTAATGTTTACTGTGCATTTTTTTATTTAGTTTTACCTTAGCTTTGTATATTTTATTAAATAAAGTGATCAACATGTGAATGGCGATTCAGTCCTACAACGTGAGTTTAAAATTGACTCGATTTTATTTATAAATGTATTGAGTTGTTCATATGTAAAGAGCCGCTTGCCCACGATTCGGTATAAATGCGTTTTGAAATTCTCAAGATCGCCTATGAAGTCCCAGAAAAAGTTGGAAGAAAACATTGGAGCGAAGATGAACAATTTATCAATAGAAATAAAAGAGATGCGGGAAGAACAGAGAGAATATAGAAAAGAAATGTCAGAGTTAAGAAAAGAAAATGTGGAACTCAAAAGGGAAAATAAATTCATTAAGGGGGCAGCAATGGAAATGGAAGACAGATTAGAACGAGTAGAGAATGAGAAAAGACGGAATAATGTAGTGATTCAGGGTCGAAAAATAGATACAGAAGATAGGGAAAACTAAAAAACGCAATGGAAAATCTCATAGATAAAGAGTTACAGATAAGGGTACAGATAAAACAAGTCATAAAATTAGAGATAATGAAAAACAAGAAGAAACTAAGAACAAAAATAGAAGAAAGGATTTTTATTAACGATGATCTATCTAAACGGGATAGGGAGATACAGGAACAAATTAGATTCAGAGCTGAAACCGAGAGGGAAAACGGAAAACAAACAAAAATTGGGTTCCGGCAATTGTGCATCGGAAATGAAGAATGGAGATGGGACAGGGAGAAGGATAACTTGATACAGATACAGAGATCAAGAAACTAGAAGACGTGAACGAGCAAGGAAAAAGGAAAACGTACCTGGCAATGAAAACGGATACGGAACAAATTCGAACACGAAAATACATTGATGTGAGCAAGGGAAATAGGTACAATAAAGTGGGCACGGAGAAGATTGCTAATACGATGACGATCACAGCTATGAACAAGGAAAATGAAATGATACGCGTTGGAACAGAGCAACAACAAACCGAGGCAACGGGGATAGGAATTTCAAAAAACTAAAAACGCGAGGCAACCAAACATCTAACCCTAAAATGATGACAATGGCGATGAAAAAGGAGATGAGAGCGAATGAGGCTGAAACAGTTAATAGCAACAGTGGGATACAAGCGATCTACACCGGAAAATCATTGATAAACGTAGAAGGTAACAAGAACGCGACTTAGCAAAATGGAAATAAGCAAACACAAAAAGATAAAGAAATAATTAAACTGGATACATGGAATATTACGAGTATATATGGAAAAGAGGTGGAAATTATAAGATGTACTTTTCTGGAGTGAAGGTAGGAGAAACAGCAAAGGAGGGGGTGGGGATTATAGTTAGTGAAACGATGAGTCATAAGGTCATAAAGATCCAGCCGATAAATCCTAGACTAATGGCAATAAGCTTAAAATTGGAAGAGGCGGTAAGCATCGTGCAGGTGTATGGCTCGGTTGAAGGTACGGAAGAGCAGCAAACCTGGGAATTCTATGAAACCTTACAAAGGATATTGGATGAGTTGCGGGAAGATAGTATGAAGATAATTATTATGGGTGACTGGAATAGTAGAGTGGGTAATGATACAAATAAGGCACTGGGCTGCTTTGGAGCATACGGAGAAGAAAAATTAAACAGAAATGGTTGGAAAATGATTGATTTTTGCATGCGTAATGATCTCCTAAAAGGGAACGGTTTCTGGCACCAACCACTGGACGGGAGATACACCTTTGTCGCGGAGGAGAGAAACGCGAGGAGTATAATAGACTACATAGTCTACACCCAAAGTATGAAAACCAATATACGAAACATAAAGACACAAGAAGGAGCTGAAATGGGAACTCAACACAGATTGCTAACGGGAGAACTCCAAGAACAAATTAACACAGAACAACAAATCGCCGAGTATCATAAAATAGCAATCAGCAAATTAAGAAACGAGAAGAAAAGAACAGAATACCAACAGAAAACGAACAATTTCCTAGAGAGACATGGCAAGGAAGGAATGACAATGAAGGAGAATTTTCAAGGAAACTATTTATAATTCTGCAATAGAAGTATGTGGTTAATTCAGATACAGCAAAAACAGAAAGAACAAGATGGTGGACTAAGGAAATACAAAAGGAAGTCAAAAAGAAAAAGATGCGTGGAGAAAGTACGCTTTAACAAGGGAACAGCAATACAAAGAACAATATATTAAAAGAAGAAACGAAGTTAAGAAGAGAATCAAAGAAGCGAAGAAGAAAAGCTGGGAAGATTTGGGAAATGATATAAACGAGGAATATAAAACAAATAATAGGAAATTTTGGAGCCTGATAAGATCAATGAATGGAAAGAAAAAGAAAGAAATAAAACCAATTAGGAATACCATGAATGAATTAAAAACAAAAACAGAAGATATACTTGAACTATGGAAAAAATTCTTCACGAAAAAATCACAGATGTAGGAGATCATATAGATGTATTGCCAGAAGTAGGAACACGGAATGTACATAACGAAGAACTTGAAGAGATAGATATGGAAGAAGTAGAAAAAGCCCTGAATACAATAAACACAGGAAAGGCCTGCGGTGCGGATAATAATATAGAGCCGGAAATGGTAAAATGGCTCGGACAGGTGGGAAAGGAGTGGATCCTTGATATCTTTTGTAAGGCATGGTGAACGAACACAATTCCTGCGGATTGGGAGAACAATCTCATCACTCCCATATATAAGAAAGGCAATCAAAGTCAGTGCGAAAACTATAGGGCAATATGCCTATCGACAGTATGTTTTAAGGTCTATACCAAAATAATAGCGGAACGACTTACACATTTAATAGGAGACAAACTGGGAGAAGAACAATCAGCCTATAGAAAAGGGAAACAAACGAACGATAATATCCACATAATTAAAAACATCATAGAAAGTAAAATTGAGACAGGGGAGGAAAGCTACTTCAATTTCATAGACTTGCGAGCAGCCTTCGATACAGTAGATAGAGGAAGTATATATGCCTGTCTAGAGAAACTAGAGGTTCCAAGAAAAATGCGCCAAATTATCAATAGTCTATACTGTCAGGTTAGAAGGATAGTACAAGTGAATGGAAAAATATCAGCAGATTTTGAAATGCAAGGGGGAATAAAACAAGGAGACAGCTTAAGTCCATTAATATTTATTATAGTAATGGACAGAATCCTGCAAAATACGAGGAAATGCACCGAAACTGTGAGGACACTGATAAGATATAACAGACTGTAACCTGTAGCTGTGGATGCATTACTGTACGCCGATGATCCGGTACTAATAGTTGACAGTTATGTGAAAATGGAAAAACTAACAAAAATATGGACAGAAGAAATAGAAAAGATGAAGATGGAAATAAGCGTAGGAAAAAGCAAACTAATGGTGATAAATAATAAAGAGCCAACCAGTAATCTAATAATTAAAATAAACGATAATCAAGAAGAAATTGTCGACGCATACGAATATTTAGGTACTATTATATCGAAGGATGGAAAAATTGATCTAGACATAGCAAAAAGAGGACGGAAAGCCACAAACATATACTACGCTCTGAATCAAACCATCTTTGGAAAAAAGAAATAGAACCCAAGATCAAACAGATAGTATACAATGCAGTAGTAGTCCCCACAATAATGTATGAAAGTGAATCCTGGACAATATAGCAAAAACACGAAAGCAAAATAGCAGCTATGGAAATGAAATTTTTGAGAAAGATCCTGGGGAAACAAAAATGGACAGAATAGAAAACGAACAGGTAAGGAATATGATAAATCAAGAAGATATACTAAAAAGAATTGAGAAATGTCAACTGAATTGGTACGGCCACATAATTAGAATGGAACAAAAGGGTTAAAATAAGATAGTTTAAATAACAGGAGAAGAAAAAAGGGAAGACCAAGGAAAAAATGGATTGATAGAGTAAACGAATTAGGACGAAAGCGAGGGAAGACCATAGAAGAAATGAAGAAAATGGGTACAGTAGAATCCAGAAATAAACCGACGCTGAAAGGCATAAGGATTGACGAGAAGAAGAAGAAATTGTTCACCCATGCCTCCTACAGACCACCAAAATGAGCAGATCAGGGAGGTATAAGGTGCCAGTTTATACCTTCATCAAACAACTCATGTGTGATTTTGTAAGTGTGAATCGATGATAGGAACAATGCTCTTGTTTTTAAAATTTAATTTCTAGCGCCAACGAAATTCTTTGCGTTATCGGAATACGTATTTTTTATTTGTCCCTGCAACAAAAATCTAATTGCCGCTAAACACGACTCCGTAGTCAAATCTGTTCAAGATCTATAGCCTTGGTAGCACAGTAGATAAATATAATTACGTACGATTTAACTATGGCTCGATTTCCAAAATTTCTTTTTTTTTTCGCCATTGAGTGTATCTATGTTTCGGTAAATTATGACATGCATTTGTATATTATGTATCTTACTCGATTTTACTGTTAATAGGTCAATATCTTTCTCTAACGAGATTTAGAGTATTTTGAATTCCAATGTGCCAATTTCTTAAATGTTTATTTCATATGAAGAAGTCAGTAACGTGATTGTTTCGAGGTAGCAAAATTGTATATTTTTGAGAATAATTAATAATGGCTCTCTTTAACCTTCCACCTACCAGGATAATCTCTTGGTCATCAATAAAGGGGTTTAATCGTAGCAGGCTGCTGGTATTATGTAGCAGTTTACCTTTTAGTAAATTATTTATTTCCCTAGAGAATTCTACATTTTTTTATTAAATTTATTACACATCCGTACATTTTGTATGGTACATTAAGTGATGACCGCTATCTTCACCTTCTGCAGAACGACTTTGATAATATAATGTTAGATGCATTTTCAATACGGTGGAATAGCACTACATAATTAGTTAACGGTAAATCGTTTAAATGAAACATTCTTGAATTCAGAGATAGGAAGAAACTTGTCTGTTGCATGACCACCTCGATCCTTCGATATGTGTGTATGTATTTATGGGGAATGGTAAAAGATAGGGTACATCAATAGTCGCACGGCGCAGTAGATGAACTTAGAGAAGGTCTACTAGAAGTTTTTGCTAATATTGATGGATTTTCCGTTAGAAAAGCAACAAATTCGATTTTAAAAAGAAGTAACTTGTGTATTAATCATAATGGCGAACTTTGTGAACATTTTTAGTTTTAAACACTTTACTTACTTTGATTAGATCGTTTTGGTACTATTTTATTTATATCCTAATACCATTTATTGTTTCTTAATTTATCGTTTGTCATTCTTTGGTTATTAGTTTCTCAGAGATTATTTTTATTTAAAATTAGCTGACCCGGCGAACGTCGTACCGCCTTAGAAGTCATAAATCTTGTCTTAAGTTATTACCTGAGTTTTAGTAACTTGTTTATATTAAGATAAAATTAATTAAGTTAAATAAAAGTTCAGAAAGGAGCAGATTCACGTGGGAGCAAAGCATTTGCTTTATTGAATGTATCTTTCTGTTAAAGTATTTGCTGAATGGGTTGTGTAGTGTAGGTTGGTACTGCGATGTAGGGGAATATAGTTTTATCTATGTTAAGTTAGATAGTTAGATGTGTGGTTAGATGTGAGGTGTAAAAGACGACTTGTAATGATAGCTTGTAACCATCTTCTAACGGAATAAAGAAACCAAAAAGTATTACGTGTACTCATTAACACAACATGGTGGCAGCGGCAAACACAAATTAAACGTTTAGTTTCGTCGGAATTGGAAAAAGGGGAAAAAAGGAAAACTCAATCATGATAGACGCACCCACTCAAGGTCATACAATGCTAAATGTAAACCCTCCGGAAGCTTTCAACTTCTTGAAACCCGAGGCATGGGGACAATGGAGAAAACGCTTCAAAAGATATATCTCGGTATCAGGTATGGACACCAACTCGGAAAAAAACAAAATCGATGTTTTAATTTATCTTATGGATGAGAGAGCAGAAGGAATTTTAATTTAGTTTAATGAAGAATTGACGACTCTACAAGAAACACTCAATATATTCGAGGCATATTTTAAACCACAAAAACGTAATCTTCGAACGTCTTAAGTTCAACTCCAGAGTCCAGAGACAGGGAGAAAGAATGGATGATTTTATTAGAGATTTACACTCGCTAGCAGAATCATGTGAATTTGGAAACCTAAAAGATGAATTAATTAGAGATCGGATAATCGTAGGAATGAGCGACACAAAGGTTTCAGAAGCTATGCAGTTAAAACCTAACCTCACATTGAAAGGTGCAATCGATACAGCAAGACAGGCAGAGAGATTCAGCATAAGCAGAACCGAATAATACTACAATCTGAAACGATTAATATGGTGAAGCACTCTCCTCACATCTCAGGTAAAAGTACTAAAACACAGCATAGAGAACAAACTAACTGCATGTCTAACAATCCATGTAAGAAGAATATTTCCTCGGAATGGAAGACAAATGCATGCTTTTATTGTGGTGGGAAAGTACATGCCGAGAATGAATGCCCAGCAAGAAATGCCATCTGTAGAGGATGTAATGCAAAAGGACATTATAAAAAAATGTGTAGGAAAATCAAGAATATTAATAGTATTAGTATAGCATCTAGTAATGTTAGTTCTTGTACAAATTCTAATAGTAAGGGCTACTCATATACAATTAGTAATACGGACAATAACTCTAATTTAGCTGATAGTAAATTTAGAGATACTGATATACCTCTCGATGAGGCTGACAATTTTTTCTAGGTAGTATAATAAATGAAAATACAAAGTGCTGGACAGTACCAAACAGGGTGGTTGAATTTGGCCAAACTATACATTTCTTGATAAATTCAGGAGCTGATGTTGACTGTATTCCGTTGTCAGTGGTACCTTCAAATTTATTGAATAAAAATGCAATACACTAATAAAACAATTAATGGTCCTTATGATAAGGCTCTAAAGGTAGGTGGAACATTGGCAATCACATTTGTTCATCTAAATCAAAAACTTTTAAGAAACTGTTTTGTTATGAAAGATTTAGAAACTCCTATTTTAAGTAAGGAAAGTATTCAATTTTTTAAACTCTTTAAATTATCTAAGTACGTTAAGCTCAAAACAAGGAGTCATGTTGTTAATAAAATTGATATAAAATTAGAATTTCCCAAACTCTTCAGAGAAATTGGAGAACTCAAAGGGGAAGTTAGTATTAAACTTAAAGAAGGAGCTTTTCTCTTTGCTCAAACCTCAACTCGTCCGGTGGCAATTCTATTAATGCCCAAACTCGAGAAAGAAATAACTCGGCTATTACAACTAAATATTATTGAACGTATAGATGAGGCAATAGAATGGGTGGCACCTATAGTTGTTGTTCCAAAAGGGGAAGAGATTAGATTATATGTTGACTATACTCATCTCAATAAATCGGTAATGGGACCCTATTTTCCGATCTCAAGAATAGAAAGTACTTTATCTCGATTGGAAGGAGCTAGATATTTCGCTAAAATAGATGCAAATAAGGGATTTTACCAAATAAAACTAGACAAAAACAGTCAACCCCTCACGTGTTTTATTTGTCCGTTGGGCACGATTACCATTTGGTATATCATGCGCTCCCGAATATTTTGTTGGTAAATTTTCAAAAATTTTATCTCAGATACCAAATACAGTCTTTCACATAGATGATATACTCGTATATGCACACACCAGGGAAGAACACGATGAAACTTTAAGAAAAGTACTTACAAGGTTGCAGGCAGAGGGAATCACAATTAATAAGGGAAAAAGCATATTTGGTGTAACTAAGATAAATTATTTAGGACATGTTTTATCCGATCAAAGCATATCAATAGATCCAACTCGTGTAGATACAATTAAACAATTTCGACGTCCTGAACATAAAACTGAACTCCTCACATTTTTAGGGATGATACTTTGTAGCAAAGTTCATCCACAAACGATCACAGATCCTTGAACCGCTAAATTCTTTATTAAAGACTAAGACACACTTCCTATGAACTAGATTCCAAGAAAAGGGATTCAATAAGATTAAGAGTATGCTATCAGTGGCACCTCCATTGGTTTATTATGATCCAACCAAACACATAGTTATAAGCTCTGATGCTTCTAGCTGCGGACTTGGTGCTTGCTTGTTCCAAGAGGATCCTATAGGTAATCGAGAAGCTATAGCCTATACTTCACCCACGTTAACTCCTACAGAACGCCATTATGCTCAAATTGAACGCGAAGCACTTGGATTGATGTGGGCAGCAGAAAAGTGGTCTGATTATATAACGGGTCACCACATCACTCTAGAAACGGACCATAAACCACTTCTACAAATATTACATACGAAAAATTTAGATGATTTAACTCCCCGACTCCAAAAATTTCGAATTCGGTTAATGAGTTACGACTACACCGTTAAATTTGTACCGGGTAAGAATCTGGTAGTTGCAGATTCACTCTCACGTAGTCCCGTGCTAAACCAAGAAAATCGCGAAGAACTCGGTGAAGAAATCCAGGCATACGTTAACTTCGTAATTGCCAATGCACCGGTGAAGGATACTTACTTGAACAAGATTATTGTTGCCCAAGGAGAAGATCCAATATGTCAGAAACTAAGGTATTACACTCTAGGCGAATGGCCAGATCGATGTAAGATTCCTAATGAAATGCTAGACTACTATCAATACCGCCATGAAATTTCGATATCAAACGATATACTGTTAAAGAATAATCGTATAATCATTCCCCAGACCTTGCAAAAAGAAGTCATCGAATTCATTCATCAAGGTCATCAAGGCATTGTCAAATGCAGACGCCGAGCATTGATATCAGTTTGATGGTTAGGCTTGAGTAGTCAACTAGGACATTTACTCAGAAATTGCCCAAATTGCATTGAGGAAAGAGTAAATCCTAGGGAAACCTTTATCAAAGAAGATCTACCATTACGTCGAATGGAGAAAATCGCTGTAGATCTATATAAATGCTGTGATAAATGGAATCTTATTATAACCGATTACTTCTCTAGATTTTTTGAAATTTTTGAACTTTCATCAATGACCGAAGACGCTATTATAGAGAAGATAAAACAGACATTTGCACGATATGGAATATGTGACGATTTAAGATCCGACAATGGTCCTCAATTCCAATACAAATTTATAAAATTTAGTAAAGCATACAAATTTAAACACATCACTAGTTCTCCGTACTATAGCCAATCGAATGGAGCAGTTGAAGCCGCCGTTAAAACTGCAAAAAATATAATTAAGAAGAACAAAAACAAAGAGATGACCTAGCTCTGCTTAGTTATAGAACTACACCGCTGGAAAATGGATTTTCACCAGCAGAATTAATGATGGGTCGTAAACTCAAATCATTTTCACCACAATTGCCAGATCGGTTAAATTCACGGATATCCGACAAAGATATTTCGGCAGTAAGGAACCGTGAGGAGAAACAAAAATAAACAGCGCCAATGCTATAATAAACGGCACAGAGCAAGAGACTTATCCGAACTTAGAGAAGGGGATGGAGTATGGATTGTTGATATTAGGAAATATGGTAAGATAGTTAGGAAAGACGTTAATCCTCGTTCTTATATCGTCCAAGCTGATTCAGGAATATATCGTCGTAATAGATGGCACTTAATTCTTGCGCTTTATGTAGAAGACAGAGATATCCCAAAGGGTTATGAACCTATTTCCTTGCCTAATCCTATCGTAGAATTACCTAGCAGTAGCAATAATAATACTCTTACAGATCAATCCGAGAAACAGACATAATTGAAAATGATAATGATAATCAGATTTTAGCAGGAAATCAAAGTGGTGAACAAATTGTGAGTGCTGAAGCTCCAAATGTTATAGAGAGCATGTCACGACCAACTAGAGCTCGACAACCACCTATTTGGTTAAAAGATTATGTAGCATAAAGTATTCATTCCTTTTACAGTACGTACTATTATGTTTGTGTAAACAAATAATTAGGTACTTATTGAAATTTAACGAAGGGGATGTAGTGTAGGTTGATACTGATCACTACTTTATAGTCATCACTTTGCATGCGATCCAACGCAGTTTTGAACAACCGAATCAATGCGTGATGTTCATGAAGTATTTGCTGCAAATCTTGAAGAATTTCTCTTTTTGTTGCATTATTGATCGTTTGACGCCGATCAAGTTGGTTCTTCATATTGGCCATGAAGCAAATTTGTAACAATTTTATGCTGTGCATCTTCAACCGGTTGTAATGATCCAATTCTATGGTGAATTTGTCCTTGTATCTGTATAGTCAAAAGGGAAGTGATAATTAATGATTTATGATTACCAAAAATAAAGGTTACTCTCTTATTAACAAACATTACCTTGAATGTAGGACTGAATCCGCGTTCTTCAATAATATTTGCTCTAAATGAAGTAATTTGGAAACATGTCTTGTACCTTTAAGCGTTCGAAAGAAAATGTGGTTCTTGAGCTCCGCCACGAAGCAATGAATGCAATGGCTCAGATGGGGGAGGCAACAACGGCAATTTAATCTTTCCACTGAGACAGCACAATCCAGGCGTTTCTCCAGCAAACTTCAATGCACCGCAATGGACGCACACAACCTCCATAGGGCCTATTCTAACGAAAGGATGCGAGCTGCAGTCAATTTTGGAATCGTATTGAAACGCTCCTCGATTCAAAGTAACACTTGAAACCTTTCTTCTTGCGGCTCGACGTTGTTGATCTCTGTGGTTTGTTCGACGATTTCTCATTGCCAACCGAGCCGTTTCACGTATGGCCTCTCTTTCTTCTTGTGTTTGTGAAGGACGAAATCGGGACACAGTCGGGCCGTACTAACACGGCGCCTTTTCGCAATATTCCCCAGTCTATTTGTATTACGGCTTCGTTGTGAAAGATTCGATCTTCTCGCTCGCGGCATTGTAAATAACACTGTGATGGATATTGCTGACTGCTTCTATTATGACATAACAATTATTCATGCGCGCACAATCACAAATGTCATAACGATAATTATCTTTACCACCATGACAGCTGTCATAACGAAAAATTAAATTGCCGTTTTTAGTATTTTCCGTTACTTATTATTTATGTTTCTCACTGTTTAAACCTTCCTTGAACTTCCACAAATATTTCAAGATCAAAATTAGCCAAATCGGTTCAGCTATTCTCAACTTTTAGTGAGACAAACGAACAGCAATTGATTTTTATATATGTGTAGATTTAAAATTGTAACTCTAACGGAGTAAACATTTCACACCGAAATAATTATGTTCATAATGTCAAAATTAAAAGAAAGATTGTAATAGTTAACTTGAATTTTGTTATTAAACGCAATGCGCATCTATCAATTGTTTTCATAGCATACTACTTGAACAGTTCGAAAATTGGAAAAGAAGTACCCATAGTTTATATAAAGAAATAACTATATCAAGTAGTATATTGTTAAAATCGTTGAAAAATGCCCTTTTCTTATAGAGTCATGGCCGACTATCTATTAGTTTGTGTCATAACTAGAGTTTTCTAGAAGGGTGGTATCGGATGGCAGAAACATAGCAGTGGGGACATGGGTAAGGGTAATTTTCAACTCGCAGTCGATGAGTGTCGATCTAGACAGTACCGCGAGAGAGTTTAAGGCAACGGTACGTTGTACGCTGCACCCTAGATAAGTACGCGAAGATGGGATGTCCAAGGGCGTAACGTTCCCTTCGAATGTGAATAAATATCTCAGGCATTTCCAGATTAGAATATAGAAGTCCGCATATTTTTTGCACAATATGCAATAGCTGACTACTAAGTCGCGATAGGTTTGAATGTAGAAAACATTGTAAAAGTAAACGTTATGTATTGAATTTAAGTAACAGTATTTCATACTGGCAATTTATATATGATTTTATTTTTATGTTAAATGTGTGCAACATCTCACAACATCTAGTATCTAATGAAGACCTTCGTCCATTTTGGGCTAAGTACGTTCCCCCGTGGAAGTTGCCAACATCTATGTAATTACGATACAATTTGTCTCGTGTTCAAGGTACAGTAAAGGAATGTATAAAAGACGAGTTGAGAAATAAGAAAATCTGCCTATGTGTGGATGACACAACGGATGCTCAGAAACACGGCGTCATCCATGTTGTAGCGCGTCCTTTAAAACGCGATCGCCAATCAGCTTCATTGTTGTTTTCCAGTAAAAGGATTCAGGAAACTTATGCAGAAACCATTGTCAAGGTAATAAAAGATTCGTTAAGAGAATTTTCTATCACAACAAACCAAATCACAGTGTTAGTTATTGACAACGTCGCAACAATGCTGAAAGTTGGTAGGATGTTGAAAATATGCTTTCCGACTCTTCTTCACATAACATTTCTCATACACGCATGTCACCTTGTATCAGAAACCATTTAAAAGAACACATCCGTGTATTCAAACAATTTTGTCCGAAGTTGCCAGTACCACGTCAGCCTGTAATATCGCGATGGGGAACAAGGCTCAAGGCAGTATCTTACTATTAGAAATATTTTTCACAAGTGAAAAATGTCAGTTTGAAAATTGATTCAAATGATTCTGCACCAGTTCGAGTTTCAAATTCGGACGTTCAACAAAGAATAGATGAAATATCCATGAACTATTCTGAAGTTGCACAAGCTATTGAGTAATTAGAAAACAGTAAGTTATCTACACGAGACGCATTAAATTGCAAAAACAATTTACAAGCCGCTCTAGAAAACTTGACGAAAAATTTTGTGCAGTTCTAATAAAGAACCTCGATTTACAAAAGCTTCGGTCTATAACTGAAAATTAAGAGTGCACAGATGAGGAAAAGGAATATCTGATATTTGCAAATCTTTGTTGACTGGATGTCTAACGATCATTTTCCAAATATACGGCAACTTATTCACAACACCGTCGACAGCTGAATAAATCGACAATGGAAGCGTTGCTGATGTTGCAATTGTCACAGTGAACATCAAGACGTCAGTAAAAGGTAACAATATTATTTTCATTAATTGTATATTACGTGCTTACTTTTATGCGGTGCGCCACTGCCGGCACCACCTTTCTAAGAAACTCTAGTCATAAGTAACAAATTATACATTAAATAAAAAATTGTTACACTGTTCTATTAAACAGATGACCTACAACTTTTTCCGTTGCGCATTTTTGCTAAAGTCAATAATAACAGGACCATAGGCACCGCAAACTAACAAAGAAAATATGTTTGGGAAAGGAGTTGTATAAATTCGTTTTAGGGGCGTGATACTGCTAGAATCCTATTTGATTGGACGTAAACAATTGCATATAACGAATCGGGAAATGAAATTTTGTCACCCCGAACAGCCACTGCTTATGGTGTTCCGCAAGGCTCTATTTTGGGACGGTATTATTATTGGACGTTAACGATTTGTCAGGAGTTATTGATGATCTAGAATCTAGAACTTACAGATGACACATCTTGCATTGTTCAGGAGCAAACATGTTATAAAATTAAGTGTACTTTGCTATAGAATTTTCAATTTAAAGAGGAGTGGTTTGATAACAATAGATTGAGATTGAATGGTGTAAAATCTCAAATTTTATCTTTTGATGCATCACCTGAAGAACTTGGCATTATCTATAACGATGAACGATTTGCCTCTGTTGATTATACATGCTTTCTCGCCAATTGAGCGACTTCTCGTATAGTTTAAGAGTGATATCACAGACTGTAAGTCTGGAAAGCAATTTTTGTTAAAAATAATTATAACGAATTCTTCAAAAAGTACGAACACTAGAGGAATATCTAGGCGTGCTCCCGCCATGAACTCGTTTAACTCTTTCAGGGGCAGGGATGTTTTAATATAATTTACCTTATGTGGGCAGACATATAAAGAAAGGAGATCAAATGTTTATATTTTATTTTATCATAGCAAAACATATAAGAAATTAGAGAAAATATATAATTTCAAGAAATTTCAAATATTCAGGAAAAACAGAGGTGGTACGATTTATGTACCAGCGATTTATCAAGTAATTTATATGCAATAAATGCATTTACCACACAAGTATTCACAGGATAAAAAGACACAATTTTTAGCTTTTTCTGTTTATTATATATATATATAATGTTCATTTGATCAAACTTATCGACCCCATTCATGAAGCGATTGTAATCAGGTAGAAGTTGCGGACAAGAGGCATTTTCTCTACTGCTGTCCTTATTCCTCCTTCTTACAGATCCAATGTATTCTGTATTGTGGTAATTTGAAAGTAAATCGACACATATTGTATCCCTCCATTTTACAGCTAGAAGACCATTATTATTAACGTAATAATCAAAGTCCCCCGCTCCATTCGTTGACCTGGCAAAAATGTTGGTAGGTTCCTTCTTCTAGTCTTCACTGTTCCACATGCATACATTTCATCGTGTTTTCATTTATCTTGAAGGTCCACATTATTAAAACAATTATCGAAGTATAGACGAGATCCTTTGCTTACGAGTTCTCGGCATAAGTTCTGCAGTACACGGGTTCCCAAATATTTCTCTCTAACTTTCAGACAATAACTAGTACTATCTGCTAACATCCACACCTTGTAACCTCTTTTTATAGTTTTTTTTTTTTGTTTGGAGATACTGTTTCATGGTAGATCGGCCTTTGAACCGAATCAGGGATTCATCAATAGCTAAATTTTCTGATGGCAGATAATATTCTAAAAATTTTCTCTGCAGTTCGGTCACTGGGCTACCTTTATGCAGCTTGTGAAATGCAGGAACATTACGGGCTGGTTGCTGAGAATTGTCAATTAAATGGAGATTTGCTAATATCCAACTGAAGCCTCTTTACTGGCATAAGTTGATAAAATGAACATGTAAATAAGGGGAAGTGGACCAATAATCACGGTAACTAGGAAGTGTCTTTATACCCATCATAAATTTAATACCTATAAATGTTTTGAATTCTTCTAGATTAGTTGGATTGTACGGTTTTCCATACATTTGTTGAGAATATAAATTTGTTTGGAAAACAAGAAATTCCATAAAATCATCATAAAGAAAGAGCGTAAAGATGTCGCCCGGCAAAGGAATATTTAGATTCTTTACAAGATCAAGTATACCAACAGGACTATTAAATAATAAAAGTATAATATCGTTTGTAGGTGAATTTGTCTTACTCCAACTGATTATTCGTTTGCATAGGCAAATTATCGTTTCCAATACTATTGTGGCGTAATAACTGATTTTGTATTATTTTTAAAGGAATTTAGATTCACTTTAAGTATCCGAAAGTTCGTCTTCTAATTGTTGTTATAGTTCGAGTTGATCAACATTTTATACGTCAGCACTGCAGTAGTTATCATTGCTAATCACAAAATCTACATCGGATGAAATATTTTCATACTCATCCAACTCTGTCTAAATAGAGATTCTCTAATAACTCCTTTTCCGTCATAAACGCTAAAGTTAATTGCAAGTTAATTGGTCTTTGCGGCTCATCTTGCACTTCTGTATAAAAAACTAAATTGTTAATGTGTGCGGTGGTACATATTTTAAACAGGAATAAAATATACTCTCATTCCTTACAAAAAGTAATATCAGACAAGAATTAGGGTTTAGTAAACTCACCTAGCCCCAATGCACAATTCAATTAAACACAATTTAATTAAACACTTTTTCTATAAAAATGTTACAAATTATGTTTATGTTTCAATAAAATCTTTGTTGCATGTGCCAATCTCTGTAAATAGAAAGCCGATTAAATTTGTTTGCCACCGCGATCTTTATGTGTGAGACTATTTTTAACTGACTTCCAACAAGAAGGAGGTTATCAATTCGTCGTGTATATTTTTAGTTTTTATGTTTGTTCGCGCATAGCTACTCAACAGGTTGACCAATTGTTATGATTCTGGGTGCATTTAACCTTCCTATACTCACGTCACAATGAAAGACGTATACTATACTACATAAGTAGGTCTCACAGACCGTATGCGTGAGTATAGGAAGGTTAATAGAGTGTGCATCCAGGATGGTGCCATATCATCCTGAGTCGATATCGGATTAATGCTGGGCTGATATTAACAAAAACTAATAATAACCGACTTATATATACGACTTATTATATGTGTGGTATATCGGTGTTAGCAACCCAATAAGCAGGCGTGCCCGACGGGAAGAATCAAGCACAACGAAGCCGTAATTGAGTGATCTCGTAGGCGTTGGTCGTGTTATTTTATTTATTCTGTTATCGGAGGTCACATAAAGTAAACTAGAGGCAGTTTTACCGTCGAGAAAATATGTTCGCTAGCATTACGAGAAAAGAGTCGACTTAAAAAGAAGTAGTTTCAAATATATTTAATGTAAAAGTTCTTATTTGTACATTAAATAATTTAACGTTTCGGGGACAAAAATAAAAAATATATACTTTGATTTTAGTAAATCCAAAGGCGTAATTTGAATACTGGTTCTCATTTAGTCAAAGAAAAAGATTAATACATAAATTGACGTTTACAACAGAGGAATCGGTATTATTATTTTTCCTGTTTAATTATAAATTGTGCTCAATTCAAAATTGGTATCTAATTTATGCAGGTTATGCAGAAAGTAAATAAGTTAATGTTGAATGACAACGGAATCGAAGAATTGAAACTGCAATGTATGGTACATGTCCATTTACAATTTCTTTTTCATATGGGTGGACGCCTTGTTGCTCTTACCATTACGAACTAAAAATATGAATGCAAACAAAACAGTAAAAAGTATGAAATAAAAAACTTTTGAAAAAAATAATTAAACCGACTCCCAATTAAAGGCCACAACCGAAAAACCAGCATACAATAATTTTGCTCTAAAAAGAAAAAAGTAATCTATTATTTATTTTATTTCATTATTTCTTACCTAGAACGTATCAAATTTAACTTTTGGGAGTCGCCAAATTATTTTCTTTTTATTCATATGCAATCTAATACGTTACTCAAGTCTCTATATATCCAAATCTAACGGAATTACCGTTCTGTCCCGTTTTGTTATTAGAATTCTATATATTTATTACTTAAACGTATTTTTTACTCAAGCTACATACCTGCAATCCGGTAAAAGGCACACGTCGACGTTATTTTCATAAAAACTTGAGTCTCAAAACACAATTCAAAAGAAGGAATAACAATCACACACTATTAATATGAAAACAATAAACTACCTGGGGCTTTCATGCAAGCAAATAACACCCATGATTTGCCTTCTTTATTAAAACAACAGAAAACACTCGTTATAGGTTATTTCTAATAATATATTATACTACTGTACTATTAGTATACTGTTACTATACTACTACTATACTACTACTATACTACTACTATACTACTACTATACTACTACTATACTACTACTATACTACTACTATACTACTACTATACTACTATTATACTACTACTATACTACTACTATACTACTAATATATGCTGCTATTATTTACGAATATCTTGGATATATCAATGTCAAGAGTATACGTAATAAGCGGGAAAATACAACAAGAATTGACTGCCGGCAACATAATCGTACGCGAAATCAAGTGACATTTATGGCGAACAAGCTCTTTAAGCAGTGCCCTATCCCTTTTTAACCCGTTTCAAAATTTTCCGAGCGGTTTCGGTCCGATCGTTTAAGTGGCTACTTCAAATTTGGCGCCGACTGCCAAAAGTTAAATTTGATCTGTTCTAGGTAAGAAATAATGAAATAAAATAGAGCAAAATTATTGTATGCTAGTTTTTCGGTTGTGGCCTTTAATTGGAAGTCGGTTTAATGTTTTTTTTTAAATTTTTTATTATATTATTTTTCTTACGTAGCCGCTTGCATGCTAATCCCCTAGCCTTATTACAATGAATGGTTGACAAAGTGGTACAAAATTTGTACCACTGCACACAGCGGTGGCTTTTTGTTGTAGTACAACATAAATATCACTGCCCCTGACAGAGTTCAGTAAAGTACAAAAACAGATTCTACTTCGGTGTATTCGAACATATAACAGTTTGCGGCAAATACTTAAATAAACGTCTCGAAAGCAATTTAAAACAAGCATAAAGCAACATTTAGTTTGCCAAGGAATTTGAGCTACCCTGCATATTCTAATGTTCAATACGTGTGTGTTCATATTTATGAAATTTCACTGCGGGTATTGTTTGTCAAACATGACTGTTTGTTATTTATTTTAATTTAATTTAGTTTTTATTCACTTTAATTTTCGATTTTAACATTCATATCTATCAATACACCGTTTCCCCTCTATGTTATATACAGTAGAAGCCGCTTATTGTGATCAATTTGGAACAAACCCTTTTTGATAACATTAACCGAATGATAACAGTAAGCGGAAGGTAAATATAAATGTATTTTTCTATGCCGATGTAGTCAATAATAAATATGTATGTATGTAATCAAATTATTTAACGACTTACAAATAAAATTCAAGGGAAAAATTAACGATTAATCAACAATTTTTAATATTTTACCAAATTTGTTTATTTTTTATCATCGATACAATACGTAGGTACATTTATTTACACTTTACGATTTCATTCGAAAAACTGGTCGATCGTCGTTTGACGTTTATTTTTATTACTAAGATTTTGTATGTATATTTCAAAATCATAATATCTATCAAAATTACTTTCTCGGAATTGTACACCACGTCGGAGAATATTTAACGCTTCTTGCATCTGGCCATTAGTTGGCGGCTCTTCAGACATTTCCTCTTCTTCTTCTTCTCCTACTTCGGGTAATTCAGGATTACTTCCTTCGGACGATTGATCCACAACTTCCCGACAAATGTCTGATATAGTCATTGTGGCAGCTGTTTGAACATCATTGTCGATATCCACCCAATCGGAAAATTCGCTTTTGGACAGACCTTGAACTAGAAAAAAATTAAAAAAATATTAGTTAGATGTACAAAACAAGTTCTTTTTCATACCTTCTAAAATGTCAGCGCACGTTTCATGGAGATCAGGTTCTTCATCACCAGTTTTGGAAAAACCTCCTTTTCGAAAACAGTTTCGGATCGTTTCTGGTTGAACTTGCCTCCATGACTTCACCAGCAAATGCAGCGCATCTAGAAGACTGATTTTTTGCTATCGCATCTGCAGTAGGTGCATCTCGATTCTCATCAAGTTCTTGTATAATTTGGGCTCGAATTTGCCCTCGATAGTATTCTTTGAATGTTCGAATGATTCCTTGATCACATGGTTGTATCAATGCCGTAGTGTTCGCAGGTAAGAAAATAAGTTGGATGTTCGTCAAAACTGCATTCACTTTGTGCGCAGTACAATTGTCTACTAATAAGACGATTTGGCGTTTCAATTTTTTGTCCCACCTGAGTAACCACTCGCTGAACAAGACACTTGTCATCCAAGCATTCGCATTAGCAAAATACTCCACGGGCAAAGTTTTAACACCTTTAAAACACCGAGGATTCTTACTTTTTCCTATCACTAGAAGTTCTTCCTTTTCACCTTCCATATTAACAGAACATAACACTGTTACTCGTTCTTTCGAAGATAAGCAACCTCTTACTTTATCGTTTTTGAACAAATAAGTATGATTAGGCATCGCGCGAAAGTAGAGTCCTGTTTCATCTGCATTGTAGATGTCCCGAGGCGGATATTTTGCAATAATTTCTGGCCATTCCGAACGCATCCAGTCAGCGGCTGCTAACGAATCAGCACTTTTTTCTTCACCGTGCAGAGGTCTATAAACGATGTTTTCTCGCTTTTTCCACCGATTGAACCATCCGTCTGTTGCAATGAAATTTTCTTTCCCCATAGTTTTGGCTATATCTTCTGCTTTTTGACGCATGATAGGACCATTCACAGAGGCATTTTTTTCGCGAACATTTGTAAACCAAATTTTTAAAGCTGATTCAACTTGATTATCCTTTCCAGATCTTTCCCTTTTTCGTTTTATGTTTTCATTCGAACGCGCACACGTTTCTATTTCTGTACGATTTTTTAAAATTTTACACAACAGCGGTTGCGAAATTTTTAATTGTACCGCAGCATTCCTTTGACTCATTTTCGGAAGTTTATCGAAGTTATCGAGAATTTGTCGTTTTTCTTCGTTCGATAGATCGCGACGTTTTTATTGACTTCTGCCATGACCACGGTGGTTTATGCGAAATTTCAATAATTTACCCGTACACAAGACTGTAGAACGTGAGATTCGTAGAAGAGTATAGGAGAAACTGAATATCATTTAAACGAACGGACCTTTTATACATAAAGTACATCAAAAAAAAGATGACCTCTTCATAATATAGAAATAACAATTCGTTAGATTGTAATATGCGATATGAGAGTTTTAATTGAAATCGGCGAGAAAAAGCGGCTCGTTCAAAGGAGTTGCGCTGCAGGCACCGTCGCCTGAAGAAACTTTCCGACAAAGGATACTATTCATAACTAATAACATTAAGCGGCTTTTGATTACAATATGCGGCTTTCTTTCAATGAGTTTTAAATAGAGTGATTTGGGACCAACGGTTTTCGATAACAATAACCGTTTGATAACATTAACCGTGATTATAATAAGCGGCTTCTACTGTATATCTTGTTGCGATAGCAATTCAATCTTAACGCACAACAACCATAATATCATAACATGCACCTCACATAACATAACCACAATCTCTCTCTCGGGTCTCTCTCTTTTAGGAAACTATATTCAATACAAAAGTTTTTATGAAATTTCTATCTACATTTTAGAACGCTTCAATTATTTTTGAGTTACGCCCGTCTGCCTAATTTTTTAAATGGAAACTTATTAATTTTACTCTATCATTCAATAGAGAATTTTTCTCTTTACAATAGTTTTTTTAAATTTATTTCATAACATTTTTACAATAAAACATTGGTTCAAGTATTTAATAAATGTTAGGTACATCTAACTAAGGTAATCGGATTTTTGTAATTTTTGATATTTATGGTACGTATAGTTTCCACTAGATGTGATATATTTTTCAAGTGGGCGTGTGGCCTAGTCGATAGCGTTCTAGTCCGGTACTCACGAGACCACCCATTCGAGACTCGTCGCGCGACATTCTTTTTCCATTCAAAACGCAACATATGTTTTTTCATTCTTCTCATCTCAAAAATTAACAAACGAAATATAATAACTATATGAAGGAATATTCTTCAAGTACTTCATTAAAATGCACAATCGGTTTATAAACAATATTCATCGAACTAGACATATCTTTGATGGACATAAGAGAAGCGATAAACAAACTCGAGCCAAGTAACTTGGTGGTGGTTATTGTTTACGTCAAATACAATTGTACAATGTATTGCTGTTAATATTATCAATGGCGACTTTAAGTGAACGTGAAAAAATTGAAATAGTTTTGATGCTAGTCTATGTAGCCAGACGCAGAAGGTCTTGCAATTTATTTAATAATACGTATCCAAATAGAAATCCAACTTCTAAATCCGTTGTTGGTAAAACTTTAAAACGCTTTGTTCAAACGGGTAGCGTTAAAGATTTGCCAAGGAGTGGTAGATCTAGAAAAGCGAAACCCGACGATAAAAAACTGTATGTTTTATTGGATGTATCTGGAGATCCCCATTTATCAACCAACTAATTAGGGGCTAATCACAATATTTCACAGTCATCGGTCGTTTCAATTTTAAAAAGTGAAAAGTATGAACCTTATAAGGTACAACTTTACACGAATTGACGGAAGATGATTTTTATAGGAGACCTCAATTTTGTGAGGAAATGTCAAATATAATCAATAATAGTGAAAATTTCGTCAACAATATTCTTTTCTCTGACTGAAAAGTTAATGTTTGGGTTGGCATTCTAGGGGGTAATACTATCGGTTCCTTTTTCGTCAATGGCAATTTAACTTCGGCTGTGTATTGGCAGTTATTGCGAAATGAAATTATACCTGCTTGTGCTACGCTCTATCCACATGAAAACAACGAACGCCTTTCCAATAACAGTATCTGGTTCCAGCAAGATGGCGCCCCACCGCATTATGGTTTAAATGTTCGTCAATATCTGGATAACGTTTTTCCAAACACATGGATTGGGGACGAGGAAACATCGAGTGGCAAGCCCGTTCGCCTCATTTAAGCCCTTTAGGTTTTTTTCTTTGGGGATATGAAAAAATAAAATTTACAAAGATAAGTCCAATAACGTCGAGCATTTAAAAATCCGAATTACGAGGACGATACAAGAAATTCGGCGTAAGCTTTTGGAGAATTCTCCTCTGGGTTTTGTAAATCGATTGGGTCATTGTCAAGTTGCAAATGGAGGACAATTTGAACACTTAATTTAATTTACTTAGTTATTAATTTGTTTTTAATGATAAGATTGTAACCGATAACTTTATTGCAAATAATTTTGTGTGTATTGGATGTTCCTAACATTTATTGAATACTTGAACCGATGTTTTTTTGTAAAAATGTTATTAAATAAATTAAAAATACTATTATAAAGAGAAAAAGTCTCTATCGAACGGTAGAATAAAATTAACAAGTTTCCATAAAAAAATACGCGGACAGGCGTAACTCAAAAATAATTGAAGAAAACAAAATGGAATGTAGGTAGAAATTTCATAAAGAACTTTTGTGTTGAACATAATTTCCTAAAATTAATATTAACGACAATAAATCGCCGTCCTCATACTTTTAACTAACCTGTATGTATATATCTATATGGTTGGCATAGGAAAGCAATCACTTGTTATTATAGTTGTAAACTACGCATTTTGGGAAGTATAATAGTGAACTGGTAAATTATTCATCACGTTTTTAAGCTCCTTTGAACACAACAAAGCTGACGCACGCCCCTTGTTCACTGTAGTAGTTTTCTCGGCTTTTGAAGCTTGTGTATTGTCAGATGGAATTTATGGTTTGTGTAGTTTGGACCTTAAATAAGAATATTTTGGAGTAGTTCGACGCAACGTTCATAAATTACCGAGATAATCGATGTTGAAGTTTCAGCCACCATTTAAATCCAGTACATATAATACGATTGTCAATTGGACTCGTGGAAGAAATTTATTGAGACAAATCAATCACTAATTACAAAGTTATAATTTAGAAAACAAAAGGGTGAAACCTGTACTAACCTTAATACACGAATGTAATATACGAATGTGTAATACACGAATGTGTAATATACGAATGTCTGATAACAATGCGTTCAAATAATTTATAAACTATTTCCGCAAAGTCGGCGGTTCTGCTAAAGCAGCGACGAGGCGGCTGTATCCAAAGAATGCGTGGGCTTTCCTTGGTATTCCTATTGTTGCGTCTTATGTTACTCCTCCATCCCTAGAACGGCTCCGAAGGTGTATCCTGAGGAACGGTGATCGATCGTCCATCGATGGATTGAAGTTTCCTTTTATGTTGTAGATCGTGTCCCAATTTTTATATATAACGATACAACATACAATGATAATTAACACAATGATTATACAAGAGTTCCAAAACGAATAATTTTCTCTTGGTATTTTATCCAAGTTCTTAATTTTAACATTTTCGATATCTTCTTGTAGCTTTTTAATATTTTGCCAATTCACTTTATTTAATTTAACAGGATCAATAGTACTTTCAATTTTGCTTATGGTATTTATGCACAATTCGGGTAAGTGGAAGACTTCCCCTTTTATTAAGTCATTAGTTGACATAAAATTCTCTTTGTTTACTTTTACAGTGCAATTTACATTTAATTCTATTAAAACACTGTTTATAATTTCTAAGATACCAATTCCGCTACAGTCATAAGTTATTTTTAACAAATGTGGTGTATAAATTAATAAATGTTTAGATCCAATTTGTTGCACAATTGGTTCGTTAATATGAACACTAATTTTATTACATAAAGAATCGTTGTTTATCATTAAATTTAACAAACACTCATCCGCACTTGGTAACATTACTTCCTTAGACAAATATATTTCTTCAATTTTCGGACAGCTGATGGGTCTTGAAATGCTTGTACTTTTTCCTTTTAACAGATACGATTTCGGGATAGGTACGAATTGCTTGTGATAAGGAATAGGATAGATATGATATAATTCAAAATTGCTTTTATGTAGTATAGGTATTGAAATTTTGAATAAAATTTCATCAGTGAATATGTTTAAACAATTAATAATATGAAATTTTCAATTTCGTGTACTTGTGCTTGGTTCTGGATTATCTTCATTCCGGTCGGTGTTGCCAGGGGCTGGGTCATCTTCGTCTTGTGGCTGATTTTCTTTTGTAAATTTGCGTTTCTTTTTCACAGCGGTTTTGGAGAATTTTGTGCCTTTTTCGTAATTATTGTTTTAGCGTTTACTTTTGCTATCTGCTCTTTACTAAACTTTGGCTTTAGTTTATCTCTAAATTTGCGTCTAATATACACTTCTTCGTCGACGTTAATGTCTGTAATTTCGTTTACATTTTCATCACTTCTACACATTCTTTCTTTTGTTTTTTCTAGATTTTTATGAATCTCTTCGTTTATTATTTTTATTTCTTCCGCTCTGTCTTTCACCAATTGTTGCGTGATTTTTTCTTCATTTAGATCGAAAGGTAAATTTGTATCATTATGTTCGTTAATTACTTCGAACTGGGTAAATTTCGTACTAGAATGTATACTATTGTTATAGCTTAAAACGGCATTTAGAACATGATTTTTGAAAGTCGCTTGTACGTTTATTAGTCTACATCGGATTGATTCCGCCAATGTGTTATGAAAACGTTCGATTAATCCGTTTGATTGTGAATTACCTACTGCTGTTATATGTAACTCAATTTTGTGTAATTTGCAGAATTCTTTTAATAATATGTTATTGAATTCTTTCCCTGCATCTGCTATTATTCTTTGTGGAATCCCATGATGACTCGTGAAATTGATCAGTCCGTCAATTATCGTATTTGCATTTTTGTCATTGATTAGATATGCTTGTGCATATTTGGAAAAGTGATCGATGATCGTTAACAAAATTTGGTTATTCATGAATAATAAATCCATATGCAATTGTTCAAATGGGCGTTTAGGGGTATAGGTATGGGATAATGGTTGTTTTTGAGATGCTCTGTCATGTTTTGCCAACTGACAGGTTTCGCAATTGTTGATAAATATGGTGACGCTTCTCTCCATATTTGGCCAGTAATATTTTCTTTTTAACGAGGTGTATACTTCATTGATACCTCTATGACATGTTTTTCCCTCGTGGTAGTATTTAATCTTCTCGAGTTGATCTTCGGGATTTTGTACGTCTTCTATAAATTTATTAGCAATTTCTATTCTTAATTTAGTAAAGTTTTCTTGAATGATTTGGATGATTTCTCTTTCTATATTTTTATGTTTGATATATATCACGTTTCTTTTATCGGGTAATAAAACTTTTTTCATTGCATTTACTATATTCTCATGTTGGGTATTTAGTGGTAATGTTACAAATATTCTATTTTTATCAAAAACTTTCGCGTGTACAAATATCGGTATTGTTACGTTTCGCGAGGCGTCAAGTATGATTTGTCTATCGGCTAGATTTACCGGTTTTTCATTGTACGGGATTACTATTTCAACTTCACCGTTATTAGAGTGTATTGTATTATTACTATTTGTCTCTTTGTTCTCATTCATTTGTAAATCTTTAATTATTTGTTCTAATTCATTCGGGTCTATTTCATCTATATTATCTTCGATACTAACTAGTAATGATTCTGTGTCATCTATGTTAATTTGGTCTAACGTATTTACATAATTTTCAGTCATTTTAATTTTGATCCGCGATAAGGGGTCGGCTTGATTAAGTTTACCTTTTTTATATTTGATTTCATAATCGAATTCGCTTAATTTGAGTCTCCATCGAGTTAATCGTGAATTTGGATCTTTGATCGAAAATAACCATTGTAGTGGTTTATGATCAGTTTTGATGATGAATTTTTTACAATATAAGTAGGGTCTAAAATGTTTAGATGCCCATACTATTGATAGCATTTCTCTTTCGATAGTGGAATAATTTATTTCCGCTGCATTAAGGGTGCGGGACGCGTATGCAACAGGATGATCATTCTGTGATAATATTGCTCCAATTGCAAATTGAGATGCGTCTGTTAATAGTTCAAAAAGTTGATTAAAATCTGGATATTTCAATATTGGATCATTACATAACAATATTGTACATTTTTTAAATGCTTCTACAAATTGTGTTTTGTGTGTCAAATGTTTTACCGTTTCTCCTTTTTTAAGACATTTAGTAAGTGGTTTCGTTATTTTCGCAAAGTTATGTATGAATTTTCTATAAAAACCTAAGGGTCCTAGGAATGATTTTATTTCGCGTTGTGTTTTAGGAATCGGAAAATTCTTAATCGCTCCAATTTTATTAGGGTTTGGCTTGATTCCTTGAGGTGTGACTGTACGTCCAAGATATTCAGTTTCTTTTCTAAGAAATTCACATTTATCTACTTGTAATTTTAAATTTGCTTCTCTCAATTTTTGAAATATTACTTTGATATGTTTTATGTGTTCTTCTAATGAGGATGAAAAGATTATTATATCATCTAACTATACGAGACAAAATTTATGTAAAACTTCTCTTAAAACATCATTCATTACGCGCTGAAAAGTCGCGGGTGCATTTTAATCCAAAGGGTAATCTTAAATATTCAAAGTGTTCATCTTCAGTGTTAAAAGCTGTTTTCTGAATTGATTCTGGATGCATCATTATTTGATGGTAGCCTGAGGCAAGGTCTAAAGTAGTAAAATACTTGCATCGGCCTAATTTGTCTAAAATGTCTTCTATATTTGGGATAGGGTATATATCATCAATTGTTTTGTCATTTATTTAATCTATTACTAAGCGCGTTTTTCTTTTTCCACTTGTGTCTAATTTCTTATTTAGTAAATTTACGGGTGAACCCCATGGGCTTACGCTGGGTTTTATTATATTTTCATTTAATAATTTATCAATGTGATCTCTAATTTCGCGTTTCATTGTATAAGGGAAACGTCGTGCTCGTTTAAATATTGGGTCGCAATTTGTTTTAATTTCATGTCTTACGTTGCTATTACATGTTAGTTTTTCATCGGGTTTTTTAAATAGATCTTTATAGTTTTTACAAATATGTAAAATTTCATGTCTTTCCACTGCGTTTAAATGGTCAGTGCGTATCATATTATTTAAATTCTGTAATGAATCTTGTTCAGGGATTAGGTATTGACAAACATAATAATTTTCTAAAGGTGTTATGTTTACTGTTTTAAGTTCGATTATCTTTTCTTATTCCGTTAAATTTTGTACTTCTATTACTGTTTCGCCATTGTGTACTTTACTAATATAACTTGGTATATTTATTTCTTGATTGCAAATTCCATCTATTAATACTTCACCTTGTACATAGTTTACTGAAATGTTTTTTAACATTGAGGTTTTTCCGGGAATTATTAATTTCTGCGATTGTCTAAAATTTAGTGGTATTTTATACTTATCTCTTACGTGTTGTCCTCTATTTAAATCTAAGTTAAATTTCATCGCTCTTCAATTATTTAGTCCAATTATACCGTTATAAAAATTATGAAATTTATGAATAATCATTTTTAAATTTCCTAATGATTTTAATTCATTAAAACATGGTATTACTGCGTATTTATTTTAAGTTAAAATGCCTTGTGCTGTTTTGATTTCAAATTCTTCATTAAACACATTATGGGGGTAATATTTTTCTACAATTTTTGGTTCTATCATTGATATACTGCTACCAGTGTCTATAAGTAATTTCATTGGGAGATTTTTTATTGCTATATAAGGTAGTTCATTTATTGCTAATCTATTGAGTTCTCCGGCGAGGCAGGTATTATAAAATTTTCCTCTATTTCCTCTTCTGATAGTTGTTGTTCAGTTATTTCGGGATTTGGTGGGACATCTAAGGGCATATACCATCTTCCATCGTTTTCATTATAAATAGGAGAATTTTCATATTGGCTCTCTTCTGTGTTGTATAATTCGTGGGTATTTATTTGAGGTCGACCAGTTGGATGAAAATCGAAATTCCTTGGCCTAAAGTTAGATGACTTAGCTACTGCTGTCGATACTTCGGACATTGGTGTGGGTTTCGGAAAGTTTGTCGTTTTATTTGGTTCCCATACATTTTGATGATTGCTGGGGTAATAACTGCGTTGTTGCGAATTTGCTTTTGCGAAGGGATTAGCTTCGGGATGATTAAATCGATTTATTTGTGGGTTTTGGAATCTTTGGACGAAGTTCTGTTGTCCAGACGGGAATTTATTGATAGAAGGATAATTATTTTGGTATTGTATATGATTTGGATTTTTTATCACTTGTGGCGGTCTGTTTGGCGTTGTATTTGTATTATTTGTTTTTGCATTTTTAACATAATTTGATCTGGCTTTAAAATTTAAGGCGTCTTGACAATAACCCATTGCTACTTCTAATGTATCGGGTTTTAATGGCTTTACAAAAATTTGTATATCTTCAGGTAAGTTCAATAAATAAATTTCAAGTGCTGTTTGAGCGTAAATTTCTGCTCGTTGTACTTTATGAGTTACTTCTATTGTTTGTCCTAATTTTGTCATTAGTTTAGAAAGCAAATCTTGTATTCTATGACCAAAAGTTATTGGGTCTTCTTTCGTGTGGATTCTAGTATTGTTAAACTCTTGAGCTAGTTGACCTAAATCTCGTTTATGTCCAAAATATGAAAGTATCGCTTCTCGTACCGCATTCCACGTATTCAACTCGTTTCGCGAACATATTAAAACTTTAGCTCTACCTCTTAATTTTCCTAATATAGTGGCAAAAATAAGCTCTTTAACTTCGGGATTATTCGAATATTTTCTACAGATTCTATCGCAAGCACTATTAAATAAGTTTACGCTACTCGTTTCTCCATTAAATATAGGTATGGAGTCTAATTCTATTTTGAATAACTGATAGTCTAATTCTACCATCGTCGTTTCGGTTTCGTTTCCGGTTTTGGTTAAGCTAAGGTTGTGGACTGATTCTATCAATCCCTCCAGCTTGTTTGTTTACCTTTTCACCAATTATTGGTGTGGGTATTTCACTATGAAATTTTTCCAATAGAAAGGAATTTTTCCAATGACGGGACTACTATAGTCGAAGTGATTCGTATCGTTAATACAAGTAAGGAAAAAGTACTCACTTTGCTTCTAGGTTGGCAAGCTGTTTTCGTTTCTTCCTCCCTTGTTGTCCTCCTGGATCGATGCCTGCTGGTTTCTTGGTTGAGATTCTTTTTCAATCTTGAAGTGCGAACACACCAATTTTTACGATAAAAATTGTAAATTGATCCTACTGACTGCGCCAATTATATAGGCCGAGTGCCTAATAATATTTTTAAAAAGAAGAAATTTATTGAGACAAATCAATCACTAATTACAAAGTTATAATTTAGAAAACAAAAGGGTGAAACCTGTACTAACGTTAATACACGAATGTAATATACGAATGTGTAATATACGAATGTGTAATATACGAATGTCTGATAACAATGCGTTCAAATAATTTATAAACTATATCCGCAAAGTCGGCGGTTCTGCTAAAGCGGCGACGAAGCGGCTGTATCCAAAGAATGCGTGGGCTTTCCTTGGTATTCCTATTGTTGCGTCTTATGTTACTCGCACCATATTTTGTTTTCATTCTTCTTCTCATATGAAAAATTATGAACAAACGAAATATATGAACTATATGCAGGAACATTCTTCAAGTACATCATTAAAATGCACAATCGGTTGATGAACAATATTCATTTTGAATTAACAATAAGGTTTCTTCAAAAAAAAAAAACGAACGGAGTCAGGTAGGAAATGAAAATTTCTATTATTTTATATCTAGTATGCGACATTTTACGCAGTGTGGCACGAGCCAGAATGGTAGTTATCATAGAAACAATGGAAGCAACATTTTTTTATTATTACCTTATTGTTAAGTTAATTCAAAATGAATATTGTTTATCAATCGATTGTGCATTTTAATGATGTACTTGAAGAATGTTCCTGTATATAGTTCATATATTTTGTTTGTTCATAATTTTTTATATGAGAAGAAGAATGAAAAATATATGGTGTGTTTTGAATGGAAGAAAAAGAAATGTCCCGTGACGAGACCCGAACCAGCGATCTCGTGACTATCGCACCTGATCGCACCAAAAAGCTATCGACTAGGCCATGAGTCCAATTGACAACCGTATTATATCTAGTGGATTTAAATGGTGGGTGAAACTTCAACATCGATTATCTCGGTAATTTATGAACGTTGCGTCAAACTACTCCAAAATATTCTTATTTAAGGTCCAAACTACACGTACCATAAATATCAAAAATTACAAAAATCCGATTACCTTACCTTCTCCTTGTAAAACAAACCTGCCCCATCGAGGTTCTAAATTTCGCTCCATTAAATTTTAAAGTTTGCGCGAAAAATTTCCCCAATTTTCCCCAATTTCTTATTTGAAATGTCAAATAGCCACTTAAAACTCACTTTAAACTGTTCAAGTCCGATCTGCTTGTAGAGTCTTTCGGCAGCCGCTTTAATTTCTCTAACACCCATTCCATATGAACGAAAGTGCGAGAACCACTTGCAGATTGCATCATCCGGTGTTGGCATGGAATGCAGCCGTATACGCTTACAGCTGCACTCTTCTTCTTCTCCTTTTCTGCTTTGAACTTGAGAACAAAGTTACGAATATAGGTTTTTGTTTTTATTTTTAATGTACGATACGGTTTGTTTTACGATTTCATTATCTCTACTAATGCTAGAAACAGACGCATCCTTTTATAATTTTTCTATTTTCTAATCTTGAAGACTGAACACCTAACGCTTCCGTTGAAAAATGTATATATTTACTCCGGATCTTATATATACAGAAATCTCTGTTGATAATTATTATGTTGCTAGCTATTAAAATAAAACCAATTATTTTGCTTATACAATGTTATATTCCATTGACAAAGTTTTAACGAAAACAGTGTAATTACCGTTATGAAATATTTATGGAATAAAGATTTTTGTTCTATCTAATTTTTTGACGAGAAAGTGATGGAGATAATCTGGAACTACATATCTATATAAAATAAATAAATAGGTCACCAAAAATATATATACATTTAATTAAAACTATTTACTAATTTTATTCTTCCGAATTTTTGGGTGGAGTAACATCCCACTTGAGAACAGCGTACTGTCGACTACTGGCTTATACATTTCATTACCTAAAACTTTTATTTCAGTTGAAACCAGTTAGGAGTTTGGAAAACTTCAACAATCCTTTTCCTATGCCTAGCAGTGAACATCGTGTGTTTCCTTCTCGTACTCCAAATGCTTCTGTCTCGTCACCGGAGGCAACTTTTCCTTCAACTCGCAAATCGCAAGATACTCTAGACCTACTGCAATCCCCTGATGGTGAATTTCTGTCCAGTTTTACCTCTCCGTGTATATCGAAGATACAAGATACTTCAATAACGACGCCATTTGTCATTGGTGGAGGAGAAAGTGAAAATGGTCATCCCATTTTCTTAGTCGCAAACCAACATACCGTGGACGTTGTTAAATTGCCACCTCCTGCAACTTCGTTATGGCAGAAGGTAACTATAATTTATATTTAGGAATTTGGTATATATCAGTGCAGTCAACTGCTCTCCGACAGGATTGTTAATATTACAAATTATTAACTTTTTACTATACTTTTAATTATAATACAGTTAGAAAATTAAATATACACACCTCCGCCAGTATTTAGAGTATTTAATATTAATTTGAAGTTCACCACAGTGGAACACTAAAATATCAGATAGGTATCTTAAATACATATAATTCAATTCTTTCAAGAATACTCCAGGGCAACGAACGGTTCATTAGTGTCTTCACTAATGCTTTTTTGAATAAGTTGATAAAGTGTACCACCAATTTGCTTTTTTAGATCAGATGGTATAGGTTTCCGGATTACACATTTCCAAAATAAAATTATTGTACAGAAACAAAAACTATTAGAAAGATAAATACAAACGTACCCAAATATAGTTTAGGAACCGCTGAATTGTTAGACCGTTTTCATAACAACTTTATGGAATGGTTTAACTGTTGGCTTCCTGAAAACAAGATAAGAATCGGAAGTAAAAATACAGAATAATCTTATATTTAGTGAATTCAGAAATACACTAGATGTCTGGGCAATAAAGGTAATCAGAAGTTATGATTGCCACGGCTTATGTCGCATATGTACTTAAGAATATACTAAGTATGTTGAGAATGTTCTCTGCAATCGAGTGCTTCTGCTGATGTCTGTTCTTCTGTTTATGAGTATGGTTCATCACCCCCTCCCCCTCCCCGCACTGAAGTTTGTTAGCGCATGTGCCGCCTAGTTGTCTACTCCATCAGGTCGGTGTCCTCGTTTTAACTAGGCTACCCTTTCTTACCTTTTATGGCTGCAGGACATTGACATCCCAAGTGTTTAAGTTTAACACCCCTCACCCTCTCACGTAGGACATGTTGTTGTTCTTTTGCCTTGCAGGCCCTACGGATTTTACGCTAATCCTATATAGTGCAGATTTTCTTTAAGTCGGAAGTGTCCTGTCAATAAGCCTACTGGAACAATTATATATTTTGAGAGTTTGTCATAACTAATGCGTCAAATTTATTCACAAGATTATATGAGGTGATAGTAAGTCATTGAATGTAAAATAACAAAAAATAGTTTAAAATGGGTGAATAAAAGTGTTGCTCCTCGGATGGTATTTAAAAAGCCATGAAAGTAAAGAGACATCCTATGAAAAGATATCGCCCAGATTTTGCTAACGTTTATATTTCTTTGTCTCATTTATTATTTTAATGTTTGCCGTTATTTTTACAATCACATGTTCGAAGCTCTTTAACACTTCATATTCATTACCTGCATGATAAAACGAACACAGTGTCACATTGCTGCAAATATGACCCGAATGCTACTAGCGTTTACATTTCTAGGTCAAAAATATAAGCATCGTATTTGATCTCAGGCATTTTCAAAATCTTCCATATATAACTTAAATATATAATGCTTTTTATTACAATTTTCTTAATTTTGTTTGAACATTCTTCTGTTTCGACTTGATGCATAACTTGTGAAAAACTGTTTCACATTGACAACTTTCGTTTGAAATCTACAGTGTTTGGTACATGTTTTCTCAGAAGATATGACATATTTAAGGTTGATAATATAGGAATACTCTAGCTTGATTCTATCACTTTCAGAATACTACAATTTTATTAAAAAGAATATTTGTTTCTTGCGATTTGCATCCTACAAATTAATTCCATTTTCCGATTGTGTTGCCATTTGTGTACTACAAAATCTCAGATTATCTGTTTAAACTGAGAGGGTCTGAAAAAGAAGTTTATTAATGCCATGAAGGGACAGATTTAATTAATTTATTTTTCTTGCTATGTGTTGAAAGGAGCGAAGCTCGCAAGAAAAAGACACTCGCATTCTGAATTAAAAGAATACTATATTGGCTTTAAGTGATAACATGATACACATATTACGACATACATATGTCATGAGAAACATTGTTCTCGGTTCTGAGGGCGCCACTAATCGAACGGGCCGAACAGTGGTCACCAACAATCACTCTAATTATGTTACACAGAAGAGACAAATCATTGTTCCTTATTTCCTTATTTTGCTGCAGTAATACTGGAACTTCGGTTCAGAGCACTACAAACCTCTCTAATGCTTTTCCACGATTCACTCGTAAAATTTATGCACGATAGTGCAAATCACTGAATAATTGACGAACGATTCTCATAATATACTCAAACTGCAATACTTCCTTTCCCTAAATGCTTAACACAACATGAAATTATTTCTACATTTCAAATACAAGAATTTTGTAATAGCAATAATATTTTGTATTAAATATTACGCACTAGCACCGCATGTCATACATGGCATTTTGTTGCAAGTCACTCTCTCGGTTTGTGCTTACTTTGGTTGATTTATCTTATATGTAGATAGTTTTTCTACCATTACTAAATCAATTAAACGACAAAGAATCAATTAATTATTATATTTTCAGAACGTTCACAAACGCTTGCGGAACACTATGAAAATAAAACTATATAAATGTATAAACAGACATTTGCTTTTCATTCGGAAACTATCAACAAAATAACTAATGACTAAAAATTCTTGATATATAGGATCTGAAATTTTTTTATAGTATAAACAACTGCTTTAATATGCAAACAAATATATGCAAACTATAAAAACGACCAAAAAGACCTTATATAACCTTAGCACTAAAAATTTTAGATAAAAAATGGAACTCCATTGAAGATTTTGCAGATCTTCCAAAAGAGGAATTCATCTTAGCTATGAAACTTTGTTTAAATTCTACATATTCTACTTACCGAATAAAGTTGATAACGAAATGTTCGGCACTACAGTGGGTTCTCCACTCAATAGCTATCGCAAATCTAAACAAAATCAAAGTAATGTAGTTTATAAAATAAACTGTAAAGACTGTGATGGTTGTTACATCGGCCAGACCAAACAATATTTAAAGAAAAGGTTGTATAAGCATAAGTATTCTTTAAATCATGATGTTTGTGCAATTACAAAGATCTGGGACATTATTCTGATTTTGAAAACACAATGATTTAAAAAGAAAATAATAATTTAATATCAATTTTTCTGACTCTACGGTATAACATCCATTTCAATAAATAACAAACCTGAAGATTAACAGAAAATGTGTTTTTAGAAACAAATACTGTTTTGCTTTATTTTAATCCACTAATTGTCAAATTTAGCAACTTTATACTAAAGTTTACAAAAGGGACGTGTCGTGACGTAAAACCATGGGCCACGACCACGATGTTTATCTCTTTCATTTCATTGTAAAGGTCTATATCTATAAAAAAGCACCTGATATAATGGTTACGGAAGCAGTTGTAAAAACATTAAAAGAAATTTGACAAAAAGCTAACCGAAATTAAACATAACAATGAAAAACAGTGTAAACAACGATAAAATAGAGAAATAGGGATTTATGGAAGTAAATGGAACAAAATGGAGAAGATAAGGAAAGAAGAATACCCAATATAGAAAAAGTAGAGCAGACCTTATGTATGGAGTATTGAGAAATAGAAGACACTTAAGAGTAATTAATGTATTTGTTTCGGAAGACAGATTCCAGAAAGAAATGGAATTAAACAAACAACTCATACCGCAAATGAACAAATTCTGTGTAGAAGGCCTACATGCAACTATCAAGGGAGCAACATTAATGGGCGAGTGATGGCGCCAACGCAGAAAGGGAAACGTCAGACGGAAACGAAAATAAAAGACACATATCGAAGAAACCTGAGAAGAACCTGAATAAATAATGAGTAAGTACTCTGGCTAAAAACCTAATAGAAAAGATTGGAATAGAAGTACGACGAAATCAGTGATTGAAAATAGCATATCTATAACTTTTTGTTCTATCTTCTGTCCGCCACATCCACATAACAAACATGACAAACGGGAAAGAAAAATTAAAGTAAGTGAAAGCGATCCAGAAAATAGAGCAGAAAAACCTACTAGCAACGGGAAAAGGAAAACTCAATCCGAGTGGTTACCGTAAGAAATCAAGACAAGACCCTACTACCTTTGGAAATCAAACAGTGACAAAGACAACAAAAGTAAAGCTCTGCATTGAAATCTTAAAGGCAAAGGAAAGCTAAATCATCTGAATTAGAATATGCTTTATACGAAATAAATTTAGGCCTATGGGGTATATGTATCTGAAATTAGAAGAAATACAGAAGCAACCGTAGTAAGGCAATCATGAGCAATACTGCACACAGAAAAAGGATTACTTAAGGCAAGTAAGAATTACTTGGCCGGAAGAAACAACGTATTTATATATACGCAAGAAAGTATAACGTATATTTAAGAGTCACTATCTTGGAAGAATTACTGGATTCAAGAAAATAGTCACTAAAGTGAAAACATTAATGGTTTGTTTCAAGCAATATGTTCACTTTCAAATAAGATCTTGCTTTCTTGACATAAAAAACTATCAAGCTCAATTGCAGTACGCTGTTTATATTGAATTAACTAATTATAGGGTTGAAACGACGATTCTCTGGATCTAATATATTGATATGTTTCCTTAAATAATGTAAGCGCATGTGCACTATGGATATTTTATCTATTTGGCTCTTGTGATGTTGCTGTTGTACTTTCTGTTTGGGGTAATGCCGGTATTACCTCTTCTCGCGATATTTCGGTCTCTTCTTCTCGCCTACTCGGTTCATTCAATGACTTACGCATCTGTATAGAATTTCTTCTAAACTCTCTGCCATATACATCCTGTACTATGTAAGATCTTGGAGCCCTGCATGATACAATAATATTAGGTATGCTCGAGTTGAAACAAAATTAGGTTTTGTTCGCGCATTAAACTAGGCGCGTCATCAGTACGCTACGCACGCGTGCCCGCCATTGCTAAACATAGTGTTTACCGTTCACACCGTATTTGCGTCTCCCCCATTATATATAGCAATATCGTAAACAATCTGTATACGTTAACTAACTTCAGAGAGAAAAATTGAAGTAAATATCGATGGGAGGTCTATGGAAGGTAGTGTAAGATCAGAATAATCACTTATAATAGCTTTGTATCTACTTTCCCAATGCGCACACATTTCTTTATGAGTAACGCTATAACTATATTGTACTGGTAGAGCTATATTAATCTCAACGCGTCATGAAAACATGCGCAAGAGCATACCATATATTATTGTATCATGGAGCCCTGTGTTTTGCTAGTACTGTGGCTGGCTCCCATGTCCCTTTGGGTTTTATTTTAATCTTTATGTTGTGCCACCATTTGTGATCCTGGTAGGTAGGCAACATCATATTTCATTAATTTAAGCATCATTCTTTGCAGACGTGCTCTCGTTTTATGTACTGATTTATTTAAAATTGACACTAGTGGTTTGTGATCGGTCTGTACCACAATGTTCTTATACCCATATATATATATACATATATATATAGTACCTGGTGGACCGAGCCTTGCTCGGAGGTCTCAATTTTTTGAATAATTTTGAACCAAATAACAATGCCCTTTATTTTTGTTTTGATATTTAATTTATGTTCTATATTTCAAGTATATATAGTAGCACATATATATTAAAAGTTTATAAGGTTAAAAGTATGTGAATTTTCATGTTATTGTTAGTTTTTGTAGATATTTTTCTTTTATTAACATACTACTTTCAGCGCCATCTATGGTTTAGTAGTAAAGTTTTAATTACTTATAATTTCGCTTGGCTGCATGATGTTAAAAAATGTTTCTAACCCACGTTTAGGCCGAAATTGGTGAAAACCTAGACTAAATGGATTGAATCGAGACCGAGACCATGCTAAATCGATTTTTCGTCCCCAAAAACTCGCAGATACTAAATTGTAACAAAATCTTGGGAATAATTTTCGATAACCAATTTCATATACCGCAATACCATAAATGTGTGTAAACCAGGTCAAAATGGATTTTCCCGGGACCGGGATCATGGTAGATCGATTTCTTGTCCCCGAAAACCCCCAGATACTAAATTTCATCAAAATCTAAAAGCGGGACAAAAACATTTTCCTGGTACCGGGACCATGCTAGATCAATTTTGTGTTCTCGAAAATCCCCAGATACTAAATTGCATAAAAATTGCTAAAGCCATTTTCGATAACAGATTTCATATACCGCAGTACCAGAAATGAGTGTAAACCGGGTCAAAATGGATTTTCCCGGGACCGGAACCATGCTAGATCGATTTTTCGTCCCCGAAAACCGCCAGGTACTAAATTTCATCAAAATCGTTAGAGTCGTTTTCGAGAAACCAATTTTATATATATATATACAAGAATTGCTCGTCTAAATACATTAGTTTTGTGAAACTTGTTAGCTGTAACACAAATTGCTAGTAACTCGTTTTCAATCTGAGCATAGCCTCTTTCTGTTTCTGTCATGCTTCCGGAACAGAAAGCCACTGGTCTACCATTTTGTAGGATGCAGCCCCTAGTCCTCAGCAAGATGCATCACACTAAAGCTCTCCTTATGAGGATCGAATACCGCCAAGACAGACATACTGCTTATAATGCTTTTTAATTTGGAGAAGGCTTGCTCATGCTCTGTCGTCCACATCCACTCTATATTCTTTTTCAAAAACTCTCTCATACTACTTGTAACCTCAGCTAAGTTAGGGATAAATTTATTGAAATAATTAACGATACCTAGTATTCGCTGTAATTTCTTTTTATTTTTAGTGTTTCCATCTTTCTTATAGCTTCACTTGTTCTTTATCTGCTTCAATTTCTTCTGCTTAAAAATTTGCCCTAATTATTTAACATAACTAACCTTGTATTGCAACTTATCCAGGTTGAATTTTATGTTGTATTGTTTCGCTCTATCCATGACTTGCTTCATTATTTTATCATGTTCAATTTCATCTTTACCTACTACAATGAAGTCGTCGAAATAAATGCCTACATCTAAGTCACCGAATATTTGCATATTTCTCTTCTGAAACTCTTCAGGGCTTATCTTCAAACCAAAGGCTAGTCGAGACCATGGAAATTTGCCAAAGGAGGTTAAAAACTGCTGTTTTTGTCTAATTCAACCTGAAGGAACCCATTTTTCATATCCAAAACACTGAAGACAGTTTTACCTGTTAATTTCAATTCCAATTCTTCTCTGGTCGGAATATAAAATGTATTTCGTTTAATATTCTTGTTTAAATCTGTTGGGTCTAAACAAATGCGAACTCCCTCGTTTGATCTCTCAACAATAACAATATTACTTACAAAATCTGTAGGTTGATCCACCCTGTAACAATTTGTCTAAGCCTTGTTTCAATTTTGGCTTTACGGATTCAGGAACTCTTCGTACTAGTTTCACTACTGCAACAGGATTATCTACTAATTCAACTTTACATTGTCCTGGCATTTTACCTAGTTCTTCAAAACAGATAGAATTTTCCTTGATAAATTTCTTCTTTCCTGTTCCTAACTCATTTACAATAAAATCAACTTTTTGAATTAATTTTAAATAAACACAAGTGCTTAACCCTAATATTGGCGTAGCCGTATCATAATCAACAATTACAAACTTTACATTCAATTGTGAAGAACGAATAATCCATTTTAAAATTGCATAACCTATTGGTACAATTTTTTGATTATTATAGGCAACCAATTTTATATCAGTCTTTTTAATAAATTTCTCAACATTTAACTTACGTATTAATTTTAATGGCATAACATTGCACTCAGCTCCTGTGTCTATCTTAAATTCTACACTTTTACTCCCTATTTGCACTGTTTCATACCAACACTTTTACGGTGAAAAGCGCTCCTGAAAATCGGACTGTTTTTCGTTTTTACCATTTACTCTGGAATTGTTTCACGAAAAAATATCCAAATATATGAACATATAGCGCTTCAAGAGACCTATTGAAGCATGTCTTAATCGGTAACCCTTATAAGAAAAAATATTACCCCCTTCGTCTATGAAGGGGTGAAAGACTCCCCCAAGAATGATAGCGCTTTTCGCAAATTACTCTGCAATTGTTGAACATAGAAAATAGTCAAACACCTGAACATATAGCGCTTGAAGAGGGCTATTGAAACATGTTTGAACTGGTAACCCGTATTCCTAAAAATATTACCCCCTCCCACCCTCAATAATTTGCGGAAACACCGACTTCGATGCAACTTGATAATTATGTAGCGCTGATTGAAGTATGTAAAAGGCCGGTTTCTGTTTCTGCCAGTAACGCCTATGAAGGGCGAAAGGCTGCCCCAAGGTTGGAACCGTTTTTGTCAATTGCTCTTGCAGATCATTCCGTAATGACAAATTGCTGAAATCACTTTTTCAGCTTTATTATTAGTAAATTAGAATACGCGTCGCAAGTCTAGTCTCTTCATTATATCTATCTTCAGCTGTCAATTGAAAGGATTCAGCATCGTTTTATTAAATATTTACCATGTAGGATGGATGGCATTTATCCCGATCGAGGAATTGATTACTATTCGTTGCTGGGGAGGCACGGCTTTAATTCTCTAACCTTTCGACGTGAATGCAGTGGTGCCCGTAACATATGGAAATTGACTGTTCGGCTTTGCTTTTCCAGTTAAACTTTTATGTTCCTAGATTATCGTCTCGTTCTCACACTACATTTCGTATACCATTTTCTAGAACTAATTTACTTAGCGCTTCGCCACTTGTTACAATGTGCCGATCTGCCAACCTGTATTACACAGATATTTTTGTTAATACTATTAATGATTTGTAGTTACTTTAATATTTTATATTTTTCTTTTAATGTATGTATCTAATTATTATATTTTTGTCCTATTATTGGTAATTACTAGAGGCCGGATTATATCCAAAAAAGTGGAAATATGCGCATAAATATGCAGATGTTTTGGCCTAAATATGCACTTTCTTATGAAAAATATGCAGATAAAAAATAGGAGTAATGCTAGAAAATATAATACTAGAGAAAAAAATATTCTATTATGTTTACTACAAGTTTATTTATAACATAGAAAAATTTTGGCGCTTGTCTGATAACATGTATTTATATATTGAAGAGGTTCGTTCTACGTCCACGCTTGTTATAGCAGCATATTTCAAATTAGAAATATCCTCTATTGTCAACTCAATATTTTCTACTGACTCACCACACAAGATTTTAGCAATATCCTTTAGTTTTTTAAAACCCTAATTTTTTCTATTACACTTAAAAATATTTCATACACGGATTTTACCACCCTTCCTTTAACATCAAAACATAACTTTTCAAATTTGTTTATTATTTCAACGCTCTCAATTAGCGACATAAATTGTTTTTCCAATTGCAATATAGAAGTGGAAATAAAACTGTAGTTGGCTTTAATAAACGCCAATTGTTATTTCTTTATTCGAATACACCTTTTGGGCGTCCAGAACAGATTGTGTATCGCTATCAAGATCCATAATAATTGTCTTTATTTCTTCATAATGATTTGCATGAAAAATAGCAGCTTCCAACCACGTTCCCCATCGTATGATTACTGGTTGAGGAGGAAGCGGAATACCGGGTAGATGTAGTTTGTAAAACTGAACTCTTAATGGAGCCTTTAAAAACACTTTCTTAACACTACTAAGCAAAGTATTTACCAAGGCAAAATGATTTCTTACTTCTTCTGCAACACGATTTAGTCCGTGCGCCAAGCAAGTTGTGTGAATTAAATTTGGGTAAAAGATGTATGGTGCGGCATCCGTTAAAAACAATAGAATTTTTCTGTTGGAATCGATTCCGATAACAAAAAGGTTGCCAGTTCTTTCTGTATAAACCTTGTTATTGTCAAATTATTTGCCTTTTCCAACTGTTTGGATGAAATTAAATAAGATTTTGCTGGAACCGATACGTTAAGGATACCTATCATTAAATGAACTATGTATCCCACACTATCAGTAGTTTCATCTGCGCATATGTAAAGGTAATTGTTTGACACAGCCTTCTTAATGCTACTCAATGTTTCTGCATAGATGCGCTGAATATAATTTTTTCTTAAGGTGCTCTCGTCGGGAATATTATATTTGCTGGTGTACTTTTGCAAAAATAACTTTACATTTAAATTGTTAATTTTATGTAGTCGAATATCTGCCGACACAAACATTACGCACAAATCTTCATTAAATAGTTCGTGTTGCGATTTTTTGAGGTTGATGGCAAACATTGGGGTAATGTTTGCTGACCCTTCTTCGCCAATTTTATCTTTGATAGTTTTGCAGCATGAGATGGAGCTTTAATATGCTGGTCGACTTGAAACTTTCTCTCACTTGTAACCTGCATAAAAAATATCACATCATCAGTTGTTTTCTTATAAAATAAGTGTTAGTAAAAGATAAAGGAGTAATAAAAAACTAATGTGTAAAGAGTTTGCGAAGCAATCGGAATAAACGACATTTAATAAAATAACTAACACAACGCTTCGACAAATAATTTTATTTTAAAATGATTTTTATTTAAAAATCATCAGCACAATACGGAATATCAGATATTCCGTATTGTGCTGATGATATGCGAAAAATACGCATGAAATATACATCTCATTTTACTCATTTTAAAATAAAATTTTGAAATAAAATTATTTGTCGAAGCGTTGTATTGGTGATTTTGTTCAACATCGTTTAAAAACCTATAGATTAATAAGAGAAAATAAACTTAAATTTTACTTACAATCTTGCTGCGTGCTACGCAAAATACTTTTTCTCCATCCATACGCAATTCTGAATAAGGTGCAATCCATCCAGGCACTATCGCTATTTTCGGCATTTTTGCTATTATAATTAATAACAACCCACACGTTTACACTTCGAAAACCCAACGTAAAATGACGTTTCAAATAAATAAGATTGCTTACGAATATGGGAATAAATTTCTCCGAATAACAAAGAAACATCTGTGCTCCTAGTTTTCTGGTAAAATGTATTTTTGTATTTATTTAGAAGTTTCAGGGAATTAGCTTTTCCTTGAATTCTGTCCCGGTCTAGATGTATGGAAACAGCATGAATAAATTTTTGGAAGCGCTTATCGGAAAAGTATCGAGAAGAGGCTTCATAGAATGCTATTTTTAATTTAAAGAGGCCTGTTTAACTCTTTGTTTGTTACAACCACGAGATATTTTTAGTAATGCCTATCCTATAATAAATTACATCCAATAAATAAATAAAACTCGGATACTTCAAATATGCTGAATTACTACAAAATATGCAAATAATACACAAAATGCAAATATGCAAATTTATGCAAACTGCATATTATCCGGCCTTTAGTAATTACTGTTGGACAATAAACTATTATTATTATTATTATTATTATTATTTCATAAACATAACCAAAATTTATCAAATATATTCAGGAATAATATTGCATTTTCCTGAATATATTTGACAAGTTTTTGTTACGTTTATGAAATTATAATAACTACCACCCATATTTCACTGTTCTAGTGATTTTCAGTGAATTGATGATTCATATTCAAAAGTCATCTTTAAACTTTGTGTTTGTCATTGTTTCAAACAGATTGAGCTAAACTACTAATTGTACTAATTTTACTTATTGTTGATGGTGTAGAAAAATGAAGAAGCAGAAGACTTAATATGCTTGGATTCATCGTCGTCAGATATGGATGATTTTGATCCTTTGAAATTCAATTCAAAGCAGCCTCTTAGAACAAGCACGCTCTTGGAAAATTATCGACACCTATCGACACATAAGCACCTGCCAATCAGCGTCACGAATCCACTTTATAATTATGAAAATCACCTCAGCACTGGGAATGAAAGTAACCCTACCAGTGGTATTACCAGAAATCCAGACAGAGAAACGGTTGAACTTTTACACGAATATGGTCTTGATTTTCAATCGTTTTCAAGTTCAAGTGTAAGTAATAGAAATAATTCTAGCAAAGTAGCCTCCCAAAATCTCTGGACTAAATTTGATTAGTAATAACTTATTTGTACAAATATATTATAGTCTTATAGGCCTTTGTAATCTAAAGTTCTTATTTCTAATTACAAAGCAATTTATTAGCATAGAAATCTAGTAAATTAATACATCTTTGTTGGACCTCTTTGAAACAATAAATTGTAAATGTGAAATCATATTGTAGATCCATTCTATCACTTTACTTTGTTGTAAAAATTAGATTAGCCTAAATTATTATAACTTTATTTTATTATATACCTAATAGGGAATAAGCCGTGCATTTTATCATGTAGGATGGATAGAAAATATTAAAAGCAAAAGATTTTAAACATACCGATTAATCTCTGAGTTTCCAAATATATTTCCAATGATATATATAGACAAGCTAATTTTATATTTTAATTTCACTAGGAACAAAGCCGAGAGATGACTTTTACCAAATTCGCATTCATAAATTCACCTCAGTTATTGACTTTTAATATTGTACTTTTCCATCATAAGGAACACCACTTGGTGTCATAAGGATATTGGCTATAGTATTACTTTCGTTCTTGATTCCAAAGGGTTTCGTTCCTAATCTATGGCAACTGATACTTCAAATTCCATGATAGTTTGGAATTTTCCAAAAGCACTCAGTTTTTAATTTTTAACGATCTTATGCAGTATCTATTCATCGTGTAATGCCTATCGTGCTCTGTTCAATGATGAAACATTTGTTTCATTTACATACTTTCGTGGGCGTTAAGTTTCATAACGGGCCGTTGAATAAACAGCGTATATATTTCGACTTTGCTTATATAACAACTCCATTAATACCATTCCTTAATAACGTAGAAGACAATTTTTTCAAAACTATGTTAAGGGTACTAAAAAGGTGATTGTCAGACTCGGCAAAGATCGTCTAATTCTGTGTAAGTGTCCCGAGTGGAGGCAATTAATCTCATAGTTACAGAATAGAAAGGCAATAAATGTATACATACATGTGTAAACAACAAAATTTAAAAACTAGGTACACAAAAGGAACAAATTAATAAGTTATGTCGGCGAAAACGTCATCATAAAGTTTCATGTAGAGAAAAAGCAAAACGATACATAAGTAATCAGACTAAAGGCAATAAAGTCAGACGATGAATAGATTCATTAACAAACAGGAACTGTTTAAGTTGGGTCTTGAAAGTTATTAAGATTGTTATAGTTTAATTTGTTTAGAAAATGTCGGAGTATATTTTTCAAGTAAATAGCAGCAAAGTTAATACCTCTAGGAGATGTCGTTCTTTATCGAGGCCGGAATATGTTTCCCTGGTCCCTTTGTCCTTCATTATACGATCAACGTTCACGCTGTAGGATATGGACATTACAAAAAAGAGATCCAATAAACCAGAATTGCTACGTCATCTTTCCGAATGGAAGGTCACTTCAGAAATAAACACTTTCAGACTGTATATCAGCTGCTCTAATCTATTGACCTCTTGAGCCTGCCTAACGGATGTTACCGGCGGGTTCCGAAGCCAACTGTATGAGATAACTTGCCACTTAATTGTCCGAATTGCCAACCCTTTCGAATGTAGTACGAGAAAGATTTGTCGGGAACTGTCGGAGGGTGGAGATTTATAGTTCCTCCTGTAATTGTGTGTTTCGGGAAAACTAGTTGCGCCACTTATTATGCGCAGCATTTTGTTCTGAGCCACTATCAGACGATTAATAGCAGCTCTCTTGGCACCAGTTGGTCAGGACAACGCACCGTAAGTGGTTGTAGGAAGGTGTTGTAGACAAGGAGCTTCGTTGGATCGTTGGTACAGTAGAAGCACGACAACCTGCCTAACCCTCCGGAATTTCTCCAACACGATCTGCATGTGAAACCGAGGTATCTCGCCAACGAACTGCACGGGAGACAAACACCAGCAATTAAAATATTGTCGACTGGAGGAATGGGATTACGGGTGAACCCGACCACAACGCTTTTTTCGGGGTTGATCATCAGTCTCCATTTCTCGGCCCATTCATGGAGTGTGTCGACGGCGCGCTCTGCAGGCGACGGAAAATTTGCTGGTCGTCGTAGGAAGACGTGTAGACTGTCGAATCATTTGCATATACGACCAACTCTGTAGCAGGTGTTTGTGGTAGATCAAACATGTATATAAGTAATAACTCCAAACCCAAGAGGGAATCTTGGAGGCGCTCGTCCTCATCGCTTGTGAGGTAGAAAGATGATCCCAAACCTCCATGGAAAAGGACCTCTTCTTCAGGTATAATGCAATCAACCTAATGTAGTATGGTAATACTCCATTAGTAAAATTACCAATAAAAAGATGTAAATTTTATAGAAAGCATTCTTTAAGAGACAGAAAAGCGTTGTAAACATATACCACACACATACACTTGAAACATTTCAAAATCTGGAATTCCAAATTGCTATAACGACGTGCCGAAAAAAAGAAAGAAATGGAGTTTGTTTATAAACGACGGAATGGAATGGTCGACGAAAAAGTCAGATAAAAAGTTATATAAAATACCAGGGTTGAAAAGAAGCAGACCACATCAAAAAAGAAGTTGTTGTTTACAAACGACGAACAGACCAAAAAAAAAAAGAAGTACAATAAAAGGAAAAGACCAAAGAAAAGAAGTGAAGAAAGAATTCAAGACAAAGCAAGAATTTTAGAATTAGAAAACAAATTACACTTATACACACTCTAGGTAATATATTTTGATTATATTGTTCATACTGTAATACTAAAATTTTATAAATATTATTTGTAATAAATTTTGCTTTTTATACAATTAACAAATAGACAGTACACTAACCAAGCTGGCATTAATACCTGTCCGAACCATTTTGTGAATTAACCCGGCGTGCCACGTGGAATCAAAAGCGTTGGCCGGGTCGAGGAATACCACTCAAGTTGACTAGTGTGTCTCAAGAACATTTGTGATGGCTTCAGTTACACGGAAGAGTTAGAAGTCTGCGCAAAGGCCTGTCCTGAAACCAAGCTGTTCATCCTGTAAGATGTTATGATCGATCAGCTCGTCACGGAGGCGACTGAAGATGATAGATTTTGCTATCTTCGAGAGTCCTGCTAGCAAGCTAATGCGGCGGTAGCTCTGGGGGAATTGTTTGTCCTTTGCTGGTTTGCAGATCATAGCAACGTAGTTCCTTCTGGGAAGATACCCAGAGTGAGGACGGCGTTGATGATATTCACTAATTTCCCAATTATGGATTTTGGCAACCAGCTAGTAACGGTGTTTGATATTTTGTCACAGCCCAAAGCCTTCCCCTTCTTTAGTCCATTAATAAAGGAAAGAACCTTTCCGTCAGTGGCTGACGGAGTCACTTCTTCTTTCAGGTCCTTATCAGAACCCCGTTGGCCAGTTTATACGACCTAGCGTTGGTCCGCAAATATCGTAGGTGACTTTGATTGAGTGCCTCCAAAGTAATCCGTCATCCACAGTGACAAAATACAATCGGATCATCTCTACTGCTCAAAGGCCATCGGTGTATAGAGTAGTTAAATTAGCACTACGAAAGCTATATTGAAGATTGACATTTGTTTGGAAATTCTCCATTCTAGGAGCCCTAGAGAATTTTAGGGTGACAGCAAGAGCCGGATGGTGAGAATCCTCCGACACCAAGGGAGACAAATCACGAACACCTTCCACTTCACATTCCATATTTGTAAATATCAGATCAGGCAGTCCACCATTGTCGTTGAGAACACCATTTACTTGACGTAAATTAAGTATCTCCATAAAATGTTTAATTGTTGCTGCTTTCTGTCATAAAGGTTATGAGTGTTATAATTGGGGGCATTAAAATCTCCTACAATAAGTAGTTGCTTATCCAATAGGTGCAGACCAAGAGCATCTAAGAAGGCATCACAATCATCACAGCTGATGTCTGGGGGTATATAAATAGTTGCAATATAAACGGTCAGATACTGCAATTCACATCTGCTTAAAGTAAAGTCAACAATAGGTGCCAATATGGTAATAGCTGAAGTGTCAACTTGAGAAGTAATGCATCTATCAGCAAAAGCCGAAAGAACTCCCCACCCCTAGTTCTCTCCACAATAGAAAAGTTCCTGTCAGCTCTAAACACATTATAAGAAGTGTCAAAGATCTCACGACTGCATACATCCTCGTCGAGCCAGGTTTCGGTGAACAGTCTAACATACGCATCCAATATGCCCTTACAAAAATAAATTAATTCAGTCTTCATACGTATGCCTCGAGTGTTTTGATATCGAATATGCAAAGCAATAGGAATGGAAGTGCTGCTGGACGAATCTAGTTCGATGAGTTTGATATTTTAATAATTTTAGGCGCATCATTAAAGTATTTTATTCTAATATCCAGCTCCCCAGCACCCTTGCGAGTCGCCAACTCTTGCTTTAGTTTTTTAAATAGATTAAGTTGGTGAGGTGTCTTGTCCTTCCAAATTCTAACTGTCTTAAATCGTTCCACGTTCTTGAGTTTATGGAAATTCCTCAAAACCCTACCTACATCCGCCTGAGCAGAGTGTACAACGTTAATAGGTCTTTTGTTAACAGACTTCAATATATCATACTTTCCCAGTCTAAATTCACGAGTCCCCAGTCGAACTTCCACCAGTGACAGAATATCTGCAACTGCCTCAGAATCTGCAGCAACCCGAACAGCAACATCCGCAGCTGACACCTCAGGAACATTAAATATTACATTCTTGCTCCTTCTCTCTCTATCCGCAACCTCCTGAAATATTTTTTCAGCTTTAAAAGGATCCACGTACTCCCTCTCATAAACAACGGTTCTCTGTCCCCTAATACTTTCCAATTCACGTTGAAGACTATGAACCAATGTTGTTAATTCGTGTAGGTTCTTGAGTTGTTGCTTAAAATCAGAGCAACTAGTACAATAAAATGAAATTTTCCGATCTTTGCTTTTAAGACATTGAGTTTCATATCTAGATAGCCCAAAACATGTTGAATGAGCGATCTGACGGCACATATCACAAGCAATTTCCCTATCCGGAGCAAGATCGCTTTTGCAAATAGAACAACGAGAACTCATTGTGTAATGCTAACAAGAGAAACAAAAATAAATGGGCAAAAGCAAAAGGAAGCTAAGGAGATCACAGGGACACTAAACGCCCAATGGGCCGATCTTGGTGACTCACATAAACACACAATAGGGCCGCGGAAAAATAAAGGAATAGAAGGTAAGAAATATTGGTACATGCATATATTTAGAAATACTAATATAACCTGCACCGTATACACATATAAAAATCGAAAAACTTAGCAGTCAATAACAAATATGTATATATCAAAATGGTGAACAAGGAAAATTGGATAAAAAGGGCACAAAAAACAACAAACAGAATATCAGGCTAATTCTTAAGCGTAACAAAACCACCAAATATCAAGGGAACACTATAACTATCGCGAAAAAAATACTACGGAAGGATAATAGAAGCAGCAAGTTTTCAAACGGTATAACTCGCACAAAAAACAGAACTGCAATACTTTGAGATTTTAAGAAAGAATTCACTAGCTAATACACACGATACGTACACATCGAATGCTCTTCAACAATTAATATTTACATCACAAACTTTGAAGTATAATTGAATGTGGAATTGATTGTTACATGTTTGTTCCTAAATTTTTATTGTAATTACCAAAAATGATTCATAATAATAACTGTATGACAGACAATGATAAATTTTCGATACAGTTCCTGATTCGGATGATGATAATATAATTAATGTTACTTTGATATAGATTATAATCGGCAAGCTTTTTAATTGAATCGAAGTGGAATGTAAATTCTTTGCGATTTTTTAATATTAAATAAATATTCTCGTTTAGATTTTGAGAGGTAATTTTCACAAGTATTTGTTTATTGTATTTGACTAACAGTGATGTTTGGTTCTGGCGTTTGTATGTCACTCGGTTTGGTTCTGACCACAGACTACCTACAAACCACCGACTCAATGGTAAAAACTTATCCGATGAGATAGATAGATATGTATCTATTTCACATAGCAAGATTTGAGGGTGACAAAGAGGGCGCTAGATATCAACTAGCCGCAAAATTTCAAATTATTGGCGGGAATTTTAAATTAATATTAAATTTGCGTGTCGTCGATGTGAAGGTACGACTCACTAAGTTACATTTTAATACGAAATAAATTATTAACACGTAAATACTTGCTAGCATGTATTTCTCAAGTATTTACATATTAATAATTTATTTTGGATTAAAATGTGACTTAGTGAGTCTTACCTTCAAACGATATATGTATGTACATAGGTATAATAGGTACAAGATGAAAAAAAAATTGAAAAGAAAATGTATATTATAAAGGAAAAGAAAAATTAATTACAGTTGAATTTTACATTAAATAATGAATGGATATTAAATCAAATATATAACAAGCAGAAGAATCAAATAATTAAACGCTAAAAACAATATGAAAGAAAAAGGAAAATTAATTACAGTTGCGTTTGACGTTAAAAAAGAATGAATATGAATCAATCAAAGATATAATAAAAAATAATAATGAATAAAAAGAACGAAATACAATAAAAATATAAATGACTCAAACGAAAGAAAATGGATCCAGAACAAGGCTGAGAGAAAAACGAAAATATTACAATATGACGTAAACATCTTACTGATGTAGTATTTTCAATTTGCTCTTCTTGCCACGAGAATTTCTTTGGTCACGTTAGTAACGGTTGAGTCTGGTACAGCACCAAGGAATACCGATACGACAGATTTCCTTAACAATGCCATCTATAACAAAATTAAAGTGTGTTGAACAAGTAATCCAAAAAAGTCGATTTTTTTCTGATAAGAACTACAGCTTTCTTCTGAATGTTTGCTACTTGCAAATTTTGCAATTCCTGTTCTAATCTTATATGATAGAGATCTACCACTAGTAGGTCAATAAAACAAGGCTGGTTTGAACGATAGTTATATTTTCAGAACGTTTACAAACGTTTTCGGAACACCTGTTCTAACAAAGTAATACCATTATCAACAGACACAGCTAACTTCTCCGAAAAATATGTTAATTTCTTCTGCTGCTCAGAAAACTCTTTGAAAGAAAGAAATTGATAGCGTAATAGTGAACAATCAGAAGTTAAAGTACTTAAACATTTATCACAATTAATATCAGCGAGAATCCATTTTGCAATAAAACCGCTTGCATACATAAGTCACTGATAAAATTTTTATATTGCCAGAAGAAACAGCTTCATGCATTTTTTCGGCAATATGATAACTTATGTATGTATTAAGGGTTTCATCGTCATTTACCCGATTACTTCTCCCGGTCACTTCAGCCTCGTTGAGAAAAGTTTGTAAATTACTTAAAGGACTCTCATCATCTTACTCATAATTGGTTTCTTGCAGCCTTGGATTTTGAGACCATTAATGACTTGAGTCTTTAACCCTCCATTTGACACATGTTCGAATTGCCATATTCGTACCTCATAGGGTCTGGCCAAATCCCTATGTATTTTCACGTATTCCTATGGAAATATTCAGTTATTAAAACCGCATCGTATTTATATCCATGCAGACATATATTTTGGGTATTCTTTTGGTTCTCAGAGATTTTTATAAACGTTGAACTACCTCTTCAGGTGAGATTATTAAAAAAGGATTTCTTTAAAGGTGGGAAGTAGTTTTTTTCGTTAATTTTTGTGTCTTATTTCAGGTTTTATTATCAATTCTCTGATGGAGCGCAATAGATAGTAATTTTTATTTATACAACTAAAACAAATATAATCAACTTTTGAATGTTGTTGGCATACTGGGTCTGAACATTTTGCACAAAAGAGTTTTACGGCGCGTCTTATCAGTTCCCCGTGAACAAAGTCTGATTTCTGTATTTTATTGTGTGGATCACCAGCGGCTAGAACTATTCCGATGAATGCATCTAATTCAATACTAGTTAGATCTTTCCAAACTCTTTGTTTTTATCAGGATTTTGTGAATTCAAATTTTGAATAGCGTCTTTCGCATACCGATTCGTGCTAATGATGATGAATGATATGTTTGGTGTGAAGAATTTCTTAAATAATCAAAATATTCTCGGACAGCCAATCAGTTCTTAAGGCCCTAAGCAGTTGTACAATTAAGTCCAAATTATTATTGGAATGTTACAACAAGCTTAACGACCTGGCGACTCAGAATCAGGTCACTCTGGTCTGGGTACCAGGACATGAGGGGCGCAGAGGTAATAAGATAGCAGACATCTACGCAAAAAAAAGGGGCTGAGGGAAACCTTACTGGACCTACCCCATCTTTTGGGTTTAACAAAGGTCTCCTTAAAGGGGAGATAAAGAAATTGACAACAAAACACTGGAATGACACCAGTGGGCTGGAACATTCCAAAAAGTTTCTGAGCTTCGACGCTAGAAGGGTGGACCTCGCTCTAAAACTGGACAGGAAAATCCTAAAGACACTGACGGGGGCACTTACAGGCCACTATACCTGCAACAAGCACCTTTACAGAATGGGCTTATCCAACACGGACACTTGCAGATTCTGCGCTGAAGAAGAGGAGTCAATGGAACACTTGATTACTAATTGTGGGGCACTTGGCCACAGGATATACAGAATACTACATACATATACGCTGAGTGAATAAGACCTACTAACACTCCCATTGAAGGAGCTGATCCTGTTCCTGGACGTATTAAATAAATAAAGACAAGGGGAAGCACAATAGATCAACGATGGTCGCAGTGCAAAGAGCCATTTTGGGCCAGACGGCATCTCATTACATTACATTACATTACTTCAATCGGAATCGAATTTCGTTCAAGGGTCCAGCTCGGAAGTGCATAATGTTATGATGGCGCAGGCGACCAACAGCAGCAGCTTCATTTTTATTCCATTTTGTGCCATCCTTCCCATAAAGGCAATCATCCATTGCACTTTTTCTTGATTCTGAGCACGCATTCCTCCCTCTTCTTCTTCGTCGTCACTATCAGAAATATCGTTCGCTTCGATTATCGTTTCCTCTTCAATATCAGAGGCATCGTCATCAGGCTCATAATCCACATCATAATGGTTGTCATCGTCAATGGATAAATCGGTTTCAACAAGCTCTTCCTCAGTTCTTCTACGTTCTATGTCTTTGGCTAAACCCGCTACCATTCGTGTATGAAAATCAATATCTGCATTCTGTTTTCGTGAACTTCATCATCACTTCATCACTTATTTTAAAGAGAACGCACAAGTAGAAAAAAATCGCGTCGAATGTATCTCATTAGCACCAATGTTATACGTTCAATAGAATATGCAACGAATAATGCGATAAGACGCGAATGAACATGCTATTTGCAAGTTCATACGAGCTTGTACGCTTATGTGTGCGCACAATGCTCAAGAATATGAAATACAGTTCGAATTGAAAATTATCAATAAGAAGGAAAAAGAAGCGAAGTGAAATGTGCGAATTGCATCATGTTTCTTACATTTCTACATAAAATGCCTAGGGGTCTGGGCAGACCATATGAGGTACGAATGTGACGTGTATCCTGAGATATCATTGCAATCATCCTCGTATGCAAGGACTCTGCTAATTTTTCTAAGAAATTTAGCTAATTCAATTTTAGGAAAAGTTACGAAACTTCAGGTGGCTAGTTCAATCGGAAGTATATTAAAATTACAATTGAAATCGAAAAAGATCTGGCTGGATCCATATACCAAACGGAGGGTTAAAGAAGTAACAAATTGTGAAACTGTTGGGTTACCAATTCAGTGACAACCGAGACGATTTGTACCAAATAAATTTTCAGGCGTATCCTGATTCAAAGTTGGAGGTGGGATACTGCTTATTCGGCGGCTATACATGTTTTGCCATATTAAAGTAATAGCTTTAATGGAGTGCATCCGTCCAATTTGTGATGGTAGTTTCCAACCGGTCAGCCTTTTGCCGCACACATAATTCCAAGTCGCGTCTGAAAATGGCGGTGTTCCAAAAGTCCGCATGTTTGTAACTTCGGGTGGCGCAGCAGCAGAGGGCTTCCTGTCTGGTGGTACTTGGGCACTTCGGTTAAAGTTATCGAACAGCTCATAGATATCAGGGATGAAAGCAGTAGTCCCCAGCGCCTGTTGTGGTAACAGTCCTGAATTAAAAATTTAAAGAATTATAGATAGTAGTATTATTCATAGGTAGTCGTTCTGACAATTTTATTGATCGAAGTGTAAAAAATAAGAGTATAGGAGAAATATATATACCACTGAAAGTACTGCTAAAAGAATAAGTGAATACTTATCTCTCTGGATCGAAGTTCTTCCTTTTTCTTGAATAGGTTTAGGTACTGCAGTACAATAGAATTTCTTGCTTGAATCGTATATGGACGAATCAAAATAGTCCCTGCGCGATCTTAAATTCTACACATTTTGAGTTCCAAAATGCAATGGATTGAACCATATCTTTACCCTAAACCATATTTCATTATTATTACGTATAATAATGAAATTGGCAATTAAATGGATGAGTGACACAAATATCACATCGGTAAACTCCTCACCACACAATTGTTTATAATAAAATCGGTGACACGTGTTTCGCTAGCTCGAGGCAAGCATCTTCAACAACCGTATAAACCGAAGTGACAAATTTCTATCATTTGAAATTCTAAAACATGCATTTTTACCCCACTTTTTACTGTGGCCATGTGTGGCATGGACAAATTCTCCGCTCGGTGATGGACGCCTCTCACTCCCGTAAATGGACCTTTTCTCTCTTACATCTAGGTCAAGTGGACGGTCGAGGGAAAAAGAATACCTGCTAACCCGAAGTTTGAACGTTAAAGATTTACAAGTACGTTGTGTGAATGCCTGAAGAAATTAAATTATAGTTAAAATGCTAGTTGCCCTTCTGTGAGCAATATTACTTATTTATTTCGTTTGATCAATCGGAATAAACTAGATTGAATCGGTCCCACGTCCCGATTTAGAAGATTCATATTTTTGTGTATGTATATAGCTTCATACGCATCGAGTTCTCGCGGTGAATCGACCTGTCTTATCAATTTTAAATTTTCCATTTTTATGTCATGTCCCGTGTCGTGCATATGTTTCGCGATACTTGACGAGTCTATCCTGCGGTAGCGATAATATGCCACATGTTCTTTGAATCGTGTTGCTATTGCGCGTCTCGACTGCTCTATATATGCTTTGTCGCATTCACTACAATCAATTTTATAGATACCCGACCGTTGTTCCGGAACTGTTTTATCTTTCGGATTACCTAAAAGATTCTTTAAGGTGTTTTTAGATGTCGAGCTTAAAGAAGGCGAAGTTCTAATTTCGTTCGACGTTTGTTGACTCTTCTCCAGCGTACCGATTAATAAAAGTTTAGGTTTTTTAGTGGTTTTTCTTAGAATGAACAATATCGACGACGTACGAATAGCTGAATATAAAGGCTGACCTCCCTTTGTATGAAACAGAATTATTTTCAAATTAATAACCAAATGTACATACAACGGGAGGGCACAGCCATGAGAAACCCCTTATCTCCCTTCATTGCTAATTTATTTATGAGTAATTTCGAAATGGCGATGAAGAGAGGTAGTGAATATTTTCCTAGAGTGTGGATTAGATACGTGGACGATATTTTTGCCGTTTTCGATAATAGGAAATGCTGGGTTGAAAATTTCTTGGGACAACTAAATTCAAAATTCGACACAATCAAGTTTACGGTAGAAGAAGAATCGCCCCCATTTTTAGTTTAATTATTAGAAACAATAGTAATAATAAATTAGAAGTGGACGTCTACAGGAAAAGTACAAACGTTAATAGGTTTATAATGACGGATTCGAACCATTGCATGCAACATAAAATGTCGTTTATCAATTTCTTACTCAATAGGTTAGTTAAATTCCCGCTCCCGCCCGGTTTCGAAAAGAATTAGAATATATCGAAAAGATAGCTGTATACAACGGTTACTCCGTAAGAGATATTAAAAAACGATTAGAAAGAATTAAAAGAAAAGCCCACATAAGAAATTCAACGATTTTGGCCCCGGTAGTTACGCGGGAATAGAATTTTATAAAACTAGCGCATCATAAGATTTCAAACGGGATTAGATTAATATTCTAGAAAGACAAAACATGAAGGTGTGCTCGACATCTAAAAACACCTTAAGGAATCTTTTAGGTAATCCGAAAGATAAAACAGTTCCGGAACAACGGTCGGGTATCTATAAAATTGATTGTAGTGAATGCGACAAAGCATATATAGGTCAGTCGAGACGCGCAATAGCAACACGATTCAAAGAACATGTGGCATATTATCGCTACCGCAGGATAGACTCGTCAAGTATCGCGAAACATATGCACGACACGGGACACGACATAAAAATGGAAAATTTAAAATTGATAAGACAGGTCGATTCACCGCGAGAACTTGATGTGTATGAAGCTATATACATACACAAAAATATGAATCTTCTAAATCGGGACGTGGGACCGATTCAATCTAGTTTATTCCGATTGATCAAACGAAAGAATTAAGTAATATTGCTCACAGAAGGGCAACTAGCATTTTAACTGTAATTTAATTTCTTCGGGCATTCACACAACGTACTTGTAAATCTTTAACGTTCAAACTTCGGGTTAGCAGGTATTCTTTTTCCCTCGACCGTCCACTTGACCTAGATATAAGAGAGAAAAGGTCCATTTACGGGGGTGAGAGGCGTCCATCACCGAGCGGGAAAATATTTGTCCATGCCATACATGGCTACAGTAAAAAGTGGGGTAAAAATGCATGTTTTAGAATTTTAAATGATAGAAATTTGTTACTTCGGTTTATACGGTTGTTGAAGATGCTTGCCTCGAGCTAGCGAAACACGTGTCACCGATTTTATTATAAACAATTGTGTGGTGAGGAGTTTACCGATGTGAGATCTGTGTCAGTAAATTTCACCACAGTCCTTGCAATCACCTTTATAGATTGATATAAGTTGTTTTTATATTAAGTCAACAGAATAATGAAGCGGATTCGTGTTTATAAAAAATAGAATATAATTGTCAAAATACAGCCCACTGAAGTAAATTTATATTTTTGTATCCTACCATTACAATCCACAATACAATACATTTTGTGTGGATTGGAGGACAATATTCCTGCGCTGAAAATAGTAGCGTGGATTGCGAATGGTCTGTCCGGCAAACGTGATGAACTTGCAGCGTTCATCTCCCAGGAGGACATCGACGTCGTCCTCATCAGCAAGGCGTGGATGCGCCCGGGTGACCGATTCAAGTTAGTCAACTTGCAGATCTACCGCTCCGACCGTTTGACGGGACGTGGCGGAGGAGTGGCCATCCGGACACATATCGGTCACTCGTTGGCGGCCGCGCCTCCTCTGCGTTCCATGGAGGGCGTGGCGGTCTACGTTCGACCCCCGGGGTTCAGTCGACTGAAGATCGTCTCAGTTTATGCACCATCCAGGCCAGCGTATGAGTCCGACGACGTGGATGATTTGATAGCGGGGAATGATCCGGTCCTTATCGGCGAAGATATCAACTCGAAACACATAACGAACTCGTCTGGTCGGAGAATGTTTACACACATCTCCGCCAACGATGTTTCGGTGCATCCCGCAGACGGTCCGACGTTCTCTCGAGCCGGCATAAGTTCGGACATGACCTCGCCATGTCAATCGGAGTTGTCGTCGGACCACAACCCGATCGTCATCGTCCTGGCTGGTAAGACACGAAGTCTGGACCCCCCACCTGCGGAGCGTGGACTGGAATCGATTCGCCGAGGCTGCGGAGCGCCGCGTCGAGGAGATAGGCGACGTCGATGGACCTGATTCCCTGGAGAGAGCGGCTGTTGCGCTTACAAACATCATTCAACATGCAATTGCCGGGGCAGCTTTCCTCCGCAGGCAGCATTATCACCAGCAGTGGCTGCCTCCGGCTTTGAAGGCGTTGTTAAGGCGGAAGCGAAGGGCGAACAAACGATTTCAGAGAACGCTTCACCCGCTGACCGAGTTGTAGCCAATCACTTAACAACCGGGCTCAGGGAAGAACTGCAAAAATTCCGCCAGAAAAGGTGGTCCGAGCACATATCGACCTTGGGTATCGCCGACGGATCACTGTGGTAGCTTTCCAGGGTCCTGAAGCTGAGCCCAGCAAATCGAGCATCTGCGCCGCTTCAGGGAACGACTGGGCCGGTTTACTATGACTCTGGAAAGGCCGAAACGATGGCTGACCACCTTCAGTCCATCTATGAAGGTCCGCAGGAGTACGACTCTGACGAGGAATTAGAAGAAGAAGTGGACAGGCTCCCAAGTACTCCTGTGGCAGCAATTCCGCCGGTCACTATCGGAGAACTGGAGGCGTACTTCAAATCAACGAAACCGAAGAAGGCTCCGGCACTGGATGGAATCACCAACGCCTCACTGAAGATGTTGCCGAAACAAGTGACGCCGGAGCACCGTGGTTTGTCAGAAACCAACAACTCCACGACGATCTGGGAGCTTTGCCTCTCGACGAATACATCACCCAATTCGCGAGAGGCACGATGGAGAGGATAACTCGGTCGGACAACCCGGTGCTCCAACATATCGCAGAGCTCGACCAGGACAGACCCCCGCCTAAAATCCAAGTGCGGAAAGTGCAGTCTCTTCTCGACGTTTGGTGACAAAAAGGTACTAAAGAGTCAACCCTCACCAAACAACTATTAAGAAGACTAAAATTAAAAAATAAAACCTTCTAAACTACCAGCGGTGAAACGGTGACCGCCAAAATGAGGACTAGGGGCCAGAGTGGCTTCTGTTTCGGCCCCAGCACAGAGAGTCGACCTCCGAAGTTAGTAGCACAAAGAGGTAGAGTAAAGGCAAAATTGACTAGATTCAACCAATTTTTGAACACATATCGGTCGACAATATTGGTAGAATTAAAAGAACGCACACATATAATCCAAGGTATCGTTAATGAATTTGATGCCATTCAGTTCGAAATAGAGAGCATAGTGTAGTATATTAATATTCACATGGTTAATTGACATTAAATAATATATTATTAATTACAATTCAATATATTTAAATTCACAGTAAATGTTGGGGTTTTTGATGTTCAAGTGACATTCGGTTTAGTTTTGGGCTCTATTTATACGTTTTGGATACCACACACGCCACCTTTTAAGCATTTAATTACTCTGCGGGGGTTAGCTTTTTTAAGTCCAGCCAGAGACATTTAATGGGAGGAAAAAATGTAAGTACAAATAAAATTATCAATCATTATAAATAGCATCGATTAAAAGATACAAAGCAATGTAACCACGTACACACAATCAACACTTTCACAACATAAGAATTCCTAATAACCACTGGATATAAGAAACTAAGGATACTTGGACATCAACAATATAGATCTCTATAACAACGTCACGCCATGATGAAGTGTTATCCATGGTAATAGTAAACAGCTAGTTATTTGGACAACGGAAAGAATGTAGTAAACTTTGGATGGGGAACGTCCTGGTTTCCGGAAAAAATGAGGGTATGTTTGGTTGACGACCAAAAATGACAAGACAAAAAGGTCATTAAAAAATACGATTTCACTGCGTTGAAGGTGGATTGAAATAGAAGCTACAACTATATTTGGACCAAAAACGTTTTAAAAGAGAGGGAATCCATAGAAAATAGAGCTACACCGAAGGAAGAATTTAAGAGAGGGAACCATAGAAAATAGAGCTACACCGAAAAAGAATTTAAGAGGGGATGCAATTACATACTGACACACACGCAACACAATAGGTAATTATTTCCAATTTATGTCAAATATTTTTAAAATCTTGTAAATACAATTTGTTATAATTCATGCTTTTTATGACCTCGTTAATTAAGGGCTAAGCCGGTGCAATCTTGTTAATAAAATTAGCTAAGTTCTCAGTACAAATTTGGCGCCCAACGTGGAGCGACTCGGTAGTTCATTTAAATTTACGCTTTATCACATCAATGATAGACAATTTAACTTATGTTATAAATGAAGAGAAAAGACAAGTGGATGAAAACTTACAAGAGAGTACAAGTAAATTTGATGACTTAAATAAAAGATTACAAAATATTGAGGATAAATTTGTAAATGAAACTAGAAATGTAAATGATCATACAAAGGGAACCACTTTTAAATCAAAGGAATTGGTACCTCAATTCAATAATTATTCTACTAATCCAGTAGAATACATAAAAGTTCTAAAACAGATTATAAACTCTAACTTAGACACTCTAACTTATCACTTATCAAATCTGATAAGATCATCGCTGGAGGGTAATACTTTAGATTGGTTTTCAATTGTAGATGGTACTTTTCAAAACTTTGATGGGTTTTCTGAATTATTTTGAACAAATATTAATATAACTTCAGTCAAGATAAAATACGATTAGATTTATTTAATGGGAAATATAACCCAAAGTTAGGGACTCCAGGGGAAATTTATTTTACAAGAATGTTTTCAATTGCTCAATATTTGACTCCAAAGATATTAGAAGAGCAGTTGAATAGTAAACTATTTTCGAGAGCCAAAATTTTAATAAAATAACACGTAGAGGACTCTCTATAAACGACCTAATAATAAAATTAGGTTCATTAATGGGTAGTTAACAAGTACAGTAAGTACAATTTACATATGCCAATAATCCTGTAGGAAGTTTTGAATACGTCAATCGTAAAACGCAACTGCAGATTAATTAGTTTCGTCGTAGAACGATATACTGTACTGACGAGTCCTAATAAGGACGAAACTAATTAGTCTGCGGTTGCGTTTTGTGATTGACATAGGCAAAACTTCCTACATGATTATTGGCATATGTAAATTGTGCTTACTTTGTAAGCTTTTACATGGTTACTTGTTAACTGCCCATTAACGGACCTAATTTTATTATTAGGTCGTTTATAGAGTCCTGTACGTTTTATTTTATTAAAATTTTGGCTCTCGAAAATAGTTTACTATTTTCCTTCGTCACTGAATGCGATGTAACAGGGTATGCCAATATTTCTCCTGCTCGGGAGATGGGGTCATTATTTTGACCATATCCATCTCACTGAGATATCGACGTATCACTTGGAAATTTTCATTGTGTCACTCGCAATATACTGTACTGACGAGTCCCAATAAGAACGAAACTAATTAGTCTCCGGTGGGGTTTGGGATTGACGTAGTCAAAATTTCCTACAGGATAATTGGCATATGTAAATTGTGCTTACTTTGCAAGCTTTTACATGGTTACTTGTTAACTGCCCATTAACGAACCTACTTTTATTATTAGGTCGTTTATAGAGAGTTCTCTACGTTTTATTTTATTAAAGAAGACCGGTAATTAAATTTTACTCTAAACATTTTGATTTTGATATCATAAAAGGGATTATCACTCAAAAGGTAACTACCTATTTTGATCTTTGTGTGCTTCTTAGACAATATGATGAATTAGATTTAAATCTTCAAAATTTACCGTTGAAAGTAGATATCACCCGTCAGGTTCAAATAATTATGAAAATAAACAAAATAATCCTATATATCAACCACTGCCGCTCAACAGTGGAAACTTCATCACGATAACGCGCCGCGCCGTGCCACACCGCGCTGCTGGTGAGGGAGTTTCTGGCCAAGCAAAGGGTTGTCACGTTGCCCTACCCTCAGATCTGGCACCGCCGGACTTCTTCCTCTTTCCTTGGCTCAAACGGGACCTCAAGGAAAATCGATACAGTTCCGTAGAAGACGTCCAAGGGGCAGTGACGGCATCTCTGAAAGAGGTCCCGGAAAGCGAGTTTCAGAAGACGTACGCGCAGTGGGAATCGCGTTATGCTCGTTGTGTCGGAGCACAAGGGTGCTATTTCGGGGACTACTAAGGATTTGTACCGATGAGTTCAATAAAAAAATTAAATTAATTCAGTCCTACTACTTTTTGATCCTACCATGTAGTTTGTGAGCATCCAGTAAATCTTTTCAAGGACGGAAAATCATCAGAAATTATCAATGGTCAATTATTACCCATAATAGATGTTAAAATAGATTTATTAATTAATTGAAACAAGGTCGGAAGCCACATTAATTTCTAAAAGGGTTATAGAACAAAACTATAATAAATTTAAAGGTAAGTTAATAAATATAAAGTGAACAGATGTAAGATCTGGTACAAATAAATACGGTCGATAGGTCTATATGTGCCGCCATAATTATAAATAAGGGAGAGTACAACTATCAGTTTATTATTTTGATTAATTTAAAGTATGACATAATTTAAGGAGTAGAATTTATATCAAATGAATCAATGGTTATAAATTATCAAGAGGGGAATATTACAATAGGGAAAAATAATTTTACATTTACAGATATAGTAAAATGCGATGAGAAAGACGAAAATATAATTTTAAATGGATATAAATGTCAATTCAGTGAGAATGACGACGAATGCAAGAATGATGAGAGGGTGAAATTAAATCAAACCAATGAAAATGAACTAAAACAATTCGATTGTGGAATAAAAGACAATGAAAATTTCCTTATAATTTTTTTAATAAATACAAATGTTTAATAGATGAAAGCAATGCGGTAGCAGATATAAGATTTCAATATAAGTTAGTGTTGTAATTTTATCTTAACTTTTCCTTCGGTAATGTAGAAGATCCTTTTGTACAGTCAAATACCCTCTTGTTACTTTACCTATGCTTTATTTAACTCAGATGTATATAGATACACAAAACATGGATAGCGAAATATTATAAAACATGGCGATGCATGCGGCATCTATACTATCCTAAGATATATCAGTATTGGTTATATTTCTGGCGCGTAGTTCAAAAATTATTACTGTTTAACAGTCTTATATGATAGATCTCTACCACTAATAGGTCAATAAAACAAGGCTGGTTTGAACGATAGTTATATTTTCAGAATAAAAATATAACTATCGTTCAAACCAGCCTTGTTTTATTGACCTATTAGTGGTAGAGATCTATCATATAAAGATAAGTATAAAAGGTCACGAAATATATATATATATATATATATATACTGTTTAACAGTTAGAGATAGATGAAAGCAAGCCTTTCTATTGTAAAATTTATCCCATACCACAATTTTATAAAGCAGGTGTGAAAAAGAAATTGATAATATGTTAAAAAGGGAATTATAGAAAAATTCAAAACAAATTATATAAATCCTATTGTAGTTGTAAAGAAACAAAATAATACACTGAGACTATGTTTAGATGCGCGAATGTTGACCACTGTCAGTAAAGGATAACACGCGATGCCACTTTCATTCGAATCTGTTTTATCGCAATACTATGGGAAAAAGGTTTTCTCAAAAATGGACTTACAATCTAGTTTTTATTTGATACCTTTACATCCGAATAGTAAGCAATTTACTGGTTTCTCAGTTGATGGGTCGGTATATCAATTTAGGGTGACTCTATTTGGTTTAAACTCTAGTAGTGCGGCGCTAACCTCTGCAATTAAGGCCTTTCTGGACCGATTTCAAAGTTCTGTTCACATTATATTGATGACATCTTGATCTTTTCTGAAAACACGAAAGAACATTATAACCATCTACATTTGATTATTTCTACGTTAGCAAATGCAGGTGTAAAGTTAAATTTAGAAAAATGCAATTTTTTTCAACATTCTGTAAAGTTTTTGGGACATATAATTGATTGTAACGGTATATATATGCAAAACGATAGATTAGATGAAATTCCAAATAACATTAAAAAGTCGAGGGGATTCTTAGGTTTAGTTAATTACTACCAGATATTTATTTACAATTTAGCAGAAAATTCATTGCCTTTATATGAACTCCTTAGGAAAAATGTCAGATTTATATGGTCCGAACGTCAACAGCAAAGATATGACAATACAGAATGACCAATTGCGTCCGCATCTAAGAAATATAACGCTCATCAGTTGAATTCTCCAATTGCAGTTAAAGAAATGATGGCATTATGTCATTGCATTGAAAAATTTAAATTTTACTTGTTAGGACGTAAATTTTTAATTGAAACCGATAATACCACAGTAACATCGATATTAAGATCTCGTGTAAATGGTAATAGTAAAATTTACAGACTCTATTTGACAATTCAAAATTATACTTTCGATATTAAATTTATACCTTTTCGACGCCACGCCCACCACCTCTTAAGCATCGTTTTCCCCTACGGGAGTTATCCCAATAATTTAACTCCAGCCAGAGACGTTTAATGGGAGAAGTAAATGTCACCAGAAAGGAAATTTTGTTAAATATTTTATAAAAGCATGATTTAATGTATAAAAAGGATTTGTTAACATTTTAACACACATTTCCGGTAATACCACAGTAACATCAATATTAAGATCTCGTGTAAATTGCAATAGTAATATCTGCAGACTCTATTTGACAATTCAAAATTATACGTTCGATATTAAATATATCCCTAGTACAGATAATTTGGTAGCTGATGTTTTTAGTCGATTATAATCAGACTCTAAAGAAAAGACTTCCTTGATTTTGGAAAAGCAAAAAGATGATGAATTACAGAGATATTTGACAAAGTGAGGTTATGTAACTTATACAAGGGCTATTATATTAAAAATGATTTTCTAGTTAAAAAGGTAAATGGAAAAGAATTAATTGTTTCACCAAATTCACATGCCATTGCAATCATAAAAGATATTCATTTATTATACTCACATATAGGTATTTTCAAAACTCACTGCATATTTCGTGAAGCATGCATATCAAAGAGCAATTATAAAATTTCAAAATTGATCATCAGTAACTGTTCTATTTGCGGGGTGGCCAAATATAAAAACTTCAAATCCTATTACGAACAGCTACATATAAAGGCGAATGACGTGTTCGAAATAATGTCCATAGATTTTCTACAAAATTTAATTAAAACAGGTAAGCGTAATAGATACATTTTCGTGATTACTGATAATTTTTCAAAGTACACCAAGTTGTATGCCACAAAACGAACTAATTCTTCAACTGTGATAAAGTGTATTAAAAATTACCTTCAAAATATAAATGCGCCTATAAAATCAATATTACCACATAATTCAACGTGCTTTAAAAGTAAAATGTTCTTTTATTCCTTAAAAATAAAAGTATTAAGCTGATAAGATCGCCAATTGGATCTCCAAACATCAATATTTCGGAACGCACTATTCGCACCGTTCTACAGTTTCTACCAGTTTCTTAGAATCTTTACAGCACAGAACTATAAATTATGGGACAATTACGTAGAAAATATTGAAGAGTTGATTAACAATATCCCTTCTGTAACAACAGGTTATTCCCCTATTGTTCTTGTCAAAAATAAATTTCCATATCCACCTTGGGTCACGCTTAAAGCTCTACTAATCTAGTAAATTTATCTGATATTGTGCGTAATTGGAAAACTACTTTCACTATTCGCACACGCGTGTTTTGCGGTCATACCGCTCATCAGTGCGACTTTGTGAAGTAGTTTTCACTTCTATAGAAGCTCTATATAAGCCAGTGCGTTAGATGTTCGTACATATAAGAGTTCAATTACGAAATTCGGCCATAATGTACTTAATTGCGCATTTTTGCGGCTATTTGATTCTACAGAAGTAGACAACTTGTTTTGCCACAAACTCCTGTAGTAGCTGCAATCGCGCACTCGGCTAGACCGCCGTGGGAAAATTGTGCGTAATTAGAAAACTACTTTCACTATTCGCAGACGCGCGTTTCGCGGTCACACCGCTCATCAGTGCGACTTTGTGAAGTAGTTTTCATTTCTATAGAAGCTCTATATAAGCCAGTGCGTTAGATGTTCGTACATATGAGCGTTCAATTACGAAATTCGGCCATAATGTACATAATTGTGCATTTTTGCAGCTATTTGATTCTACAGAAGTAGACAACTTGTTTTGCCACAAACTCCTGTAGTAGCTGCAATCGCGCACTCGGCTAACCCACCAGTGAACTGCGATCTTATCCGGAGCCGAGACCTAAAGCCACTCAGCCCCCTGGTCCTCTTCTTAGCAGCCACGGTCTCACCGCTAGAGTTTGAGAAGAAGTGATCCTGTGGATCCGCTCACTGCGATTTCTATCATCTTTCGTCGTTAACAATCTGCGGATTGACTAATACCACATGGGTCTTAGGCGGGGGTCTGTCCTGGTCGAGTTCAGCAATATGTTGAAGCATCGGGTTGTCAGATGTAGCGACACTCTCCAGTGTGCCCCTCGCTAGCTGTTTGACGTATTCATCGAGAGGCACGATATTTAGCTTCTGGTGGAGTCGTGCATTTCTGACAAACCACGGTGCTCCAGCGATCAATCGTAGCATTTTATTTTGTGCTGTTATTATTTTGAATATTTAAATGTCGCCTAGGAATATTGAATTTGAAATATTTGCATAGTTAAACTTTCCTTCACCCTTTTACCAGGCTTAGGACTGGCAGCTAATAACTGGCGGGTTTAAAAGTTTCTTTTGTCATTTTTTTAATATTTCTGTAATATTTAAAGTCAGCTTTCACAAAGCCTTTGTCAAGTTTTATTAATTTTTTTTTTTACTTTTCATATCTGTAGTCGAAAGTTATGGACAATTCCTCTTGAATATTCTAAATTTGGTCGATTTCGGTATTGTTGACAAATCGTTTTTATTCGCTGCGCCGTATCTTTATAATTTTTTCGTGGCGGTTCGTTTCCAGCTATATACTGTTCGATTTTCATACGATTCAAACTTTCTTCTTTCTTTAACTCAAGGATAAATTTCCACAAATTTGGATGTGTTGCATTTAATAGAGAGGAGAAGCTATTGTGCCAACCTTCGACGGCATTATTTGTACGCGGTAGATCTTCGTCTGTGAATTCATTGGCTGTCTTCTTTGCTGTCGTCGATCCAATCGTCCTATCCATACATCTTCAAACTAGTTTATAGTGTATTTTCATTTTGCGTGTAAAATTCGCTGTCCAGTAGCTCTTCGAATGTTGCAACAATATTTTCTTCAGGTACGAAGGCCAGAGCTGCCAATTGTCGCAAATGTAAAGCAAAATTCGCGTCGAACAAAAACAGTCGGTATAACGTTGCTGTACTGTACTCCAGGAATTGTATACAACTGACCAAATAATAGAGGGTTACATGTAAATGTTCCATCGGCATACCAGTGGTCACAGCTTTCCATAAAACTCAAATTTCTTTCGCTCGAAAATATTAAAATCCGTTGTTCGTTTGGACCACTATCGAATAAAAGAAACGGTTCGCCAATGCTATTTCTGGTATATTCCTCCGGAATAACAAGCTCAGTTAAGTTTCTAGGATTTACCGGAATAGATTCCATTTTTTTGCCGTGTGTGCTGAATAGTTCGCTTTAGGGATGAAATGGAAGGTAACTGCCCAGTTGCACCCACAGAAACTTCTTGTGAAACAGTGGCTATTATACCTTGTGTTGTTAGTTGAATTTGATGAGCTAGTTCTTTTATTCGATTGCAAGCTCTCCTTGCTTCTAATACGGATGCATCTGCAACGTGATTGTGGCTTGTACTCTTGATTACTTCATCACCCACTGTGTCAACTCTCCCGGCACATTTATACTTATTGTATTGAGCGCACTTCCAAATTGTCTTTTTAACAATACTCATTTCCTTTCTATGGATATATCCATTATACACTAACATATTGGCACCTTTCTGACTTTTAACGTAACTTAAGACCATCTTGACAATTCAACAAGTTACCGAATAATAAGCAGGGATATTGTACAAAACTTCTTATATACAGTAGAAGCCGCTTATTGTGATCAATTTGGAACAAACCCTTTTTGATAACATTAACCGAATGATAACAGTAAGCGGAAGGTAAATATAAATGTATTTTTCTATGTCGATGTAGTCAATAATAAATATGTATGTATGTAATCAAATTATTTAACGACTTACAAATAAAATTCAAGGGAAAAATTAACGATTAATCAACAATTTTTAATATTTTACCAAATTTGTTTATTTTTTATCATCGATACAATACGTAGGTACATTTATTTACACTTTACGATTTCATTCGAAAAAGTGGTCGATCGTCGTTTGACGTTTATTTTTATTAATAAGATTTTGTATGTATATTTCAAAATCATAATATCTATCAAAATTACTTTCTCGGAATTGTACACCACGTCGGAGAATATTTAACGCTTCTTGCATCTGGCCATTAGTTGGCGGCTCTTCAGACATTTCCTCTTCTTCTTCTTCTCCTACTTCGGGTAATTCAGGATTACTTCCTTCGGACGATTGATCCACAACTTCCCGACAAATGTCTGATATAGTCATTGTGGCAGCTGTTTGAACATCATTGTCGATATCCACCCAATCGGAAAATTCGCTTTTGGACAGACCTTGAACTACATAAAAGATTAAAAAATATTAGTTAGATGTACAAAACAAGTTCTTTTTTCATACCTTCTAAAATGTCAGCGCACGTTTCATCGAGATCAGGTTCTTCATCACCAGTTTTGGAAAAACTTCCTTTTCGAAAACAGTTTCGGATCGTTTCTGGTTGAACTTGCCTCCATGACTTCACCAGCAAATGCAGCGCATCTAGAAGACTGATTTTTTGCTATCGCATCTGCAGTAGGTGCATCTCGATTCTCATCAAGTTCTTGTATAATTTGGGCTCCAATTTGCCCTCGATAGTATTCTTTGAATGTTCGAATGATTCCTTGATCACATGGTTGTATCAATGCCGTAGTGTTCGCAGGTAAGAAAGTAAGTTGGATGTTCGTCAAAACTGCATTCACTTTGTGCGCAGTACAATTGTCTACTAATAAGACGATTTGGCGTTTCAATTTTTTGTCCCACCTGAGTAACCACTCGCTGAACAAGACACTTGTCATCCAAGCATTCGCATTAGCAAAATACTCCACGGGCAAAGTTTTAACACCTTTAAAACACCGAGGATTCTTACTTTTTCCTATCACTAGAAGTTCTTCCTTTTCACCTTCCATATTAACAGAACATAACACTGTTACTCGTTCTTTCGAAGATAAGCAACCTCTTACTTTATCGTTTTTGAACAAATAAGTATGATTAGGCATCGCGCGAAAGTAGAGTCCTGTTTCATTTGCATTGTAGATGTCCCGAGGCGGATATTTTGCAATAATTTCTGGCCATTCCGAACGCATCCAGTCAGCGGCTCCTAACGAATCAGCACTTTTTCTTCACCGTGCAGAGGTCTATAAACGATGTTTTCTCGCTTTTTCCACCGATTGAACCATCCGTCTGTTGCAATGAAATTTTCTTTCCCCATAGTTTTGGCTATATCTTCTGCTTTTTGACGCATGATAGGACCATTCACAGAGGCATTTTTTTCGCGAACATTTGTAAACCAAATTTTTAAAGCTGATTCAACTTGATTATCCTTTCCAGATCTTTCCCTTTTTCGTTTTATGTTTTCATTCGAACGCGCACACGTTTCTATTTCTGTACGATTTTCTAAAATTTTACACAACAGCGGTTGCGAAATTTTTAATTGTACCGCAGCATTCCTTTGACTCATTTTCGGAAGTTTATCGAAGTTATCGAGAATTTGTCGTTTTTCTTCGTTCGATAGATCGCGACGTTTTTTATTTACTTCTGCCATGACCACGGTGGTTTATGCGAAATTTCAATAATTTACCCGTACACAAGACTGTAGAACGTCAGATTCGTAGAAGAGTATAGGAGAAACTGAATATCATTTAAACGAACGGACCTTTTATACATAAAGTACATCAAAAGAAAGATGACCTCTTCATAATATAGAAATAACAATTCGTTAGATTGTAATATGCGATATGAGAGTTTTAATTGAAATCGGCGAGAAAAGGCGGCTCGTTCAAAGGAGTTGCGCTGCAGACACCGTCGCCTGAAGAAACTTTCCGACAAAGGATACTATTCATAACTAATAACATTAAGCGGCTTTTGATTACAATATGCGGCTTTCTTTCAATGAGTTTTAAATAGAGTGATTTGGGACCAACGGTTTTCGATAACAATAACCGTTTGATAACATTAACCGTGATTATAATAAGCGGCTTCTACTGTATTCATAACATATTAAAATCTCATTAGGTAATTCCAGGACGGTGGTTAACAATATACCCTACTCCAAATCCAATTGAGGAAGGTACAATGGGACGAAACTAAACTTGGACGATATGTCGTAAACTGTACGAATTCGGGGCTTGCTTAGAAGAAATATTTCGCCCGTATGGATAAATGCGGTTTCTTAAAGGAAATAAGTCGTCATCTTATGCAAATATAGAAAAGCGCTAAATTTATAAATCGGGAAAGAATAAAGAAATTGATCAAAGACCTATTCATATATATATGCCTTTGATATCCTACCGACTTGCTTTAGCTTGTAGAATTAGAAATATTTTAGCTACTTAGGTATAGGTAATATTGTATACGTCAGTTATATAATATCCGGTTTGTTTATTCACTTCTCACGGGAAGTAGGCGACTCAAAGTCAAACGGGGCAAAAAAGATTTACCTTCATTTTGTTTACCTTTTCTAATCGATTCATACAGGCTAACCCTGCATATTTCACAATTCTAACTTCTATAACATAATTACAACTTTGGTCATTAGTGTAGCTCCTCCCGTAATATGCTCTTGTTGAATCTAGTTGATATCTGATACCGTTCATGTGTATTTGCAAATAGTATTACAATAATTTTTATTTTATGTTATATTTAATAAAATATTATATTTTAATATAAAATAAATAAAAATACCCTTACCACACCTTTCGAAAAAAATTCAGATACGTATTTCGGCAACTAAGTTCCCATCCTCAGTGGAAATTCAGTATCACCAGCGATATCCGGCTAATGGCCAAGATGAACACTACACAACGAACACTGTACAACACTAAAGCACTGCACAATGAACATCACACACCGAAGGCGCGAGACAAACCACAACATTCTCGACATTGTCACACACTGTTGTTGGGTTGTGTGGTGTGTTTCGCACGTTCAGTGTGTGATGTTCATTGTGCAGTGCTTTACTTTTGTACAGTATTCGTTGTGTAGTGTTGGTCTTGTTCATTAGCCGGATATCGCGGCTGGTACTGAATTCCCGTAGTTTTCTACTGAGGATGGCAACTTAGTTGCCGAAATACGTGTCTGGATTTTTTCAAAAGGTGTGATAAAGGCATTTTTATTTATATTACATAGTATTTTAGCCACAATCGCCTTATTCCTGTTTGCTATTACTTTTTTATGTTGCGTCTATTGCCATTTAGTCGTCTATTTTAAATTAAATAAGAAGCAAATTATAAATGAATTTTATTACTATAGTAATTTTTTTAATATTTGCAAAATATGTTGATAGAGAATTTTAATCACCTACTTTTTGCATAAGATACTCAAAATATTATTAACGAATAAAAAGTTGGATGTCCAATATGAATCGTCATTGACATTGGAATATATCGCTTTAAATAGAATCATATTTCGCAGTATTCTACAATGAATTTTATTTGAAAGGAACGAAAATAATTTTTATCACTCACAATAAAATAAAAATACAAATTCACAATCTGTGTAAGCTGTATATTAAGGCAATATGACAAAAAGAAGGTACCGCAAGGTTCCTTTTTTAAATACTGTGCAAGCGGGAGTTGTACGAATTCGAGTGTTTTTTGTTTTTATAAAAGTACCGGTGAAATAGCCGGACTAGGATTCCGCAATAATACATATTTTTTATTCTTATTCGTCATTATTATTTAAGTAAGGTGGAAGTACGACTGTACAAGTAGGTTTAGTCGGAAAAAGAGCGTAACGGGGAAAGCAGCCTAGACGAAATAAGTTAACTTCTTTCGATAGTGAGCCACATTCATCGAGGCTGCTTTCCCCGTTATTCTCTTTTTCGAACTAAAATTACTATTTGAAAACGATTTTTATTTTATGCGAAATCCGAAACAAAATCTAAGATTTAAACGCAAGTTCCTTTTATAAAAATCGCTGACGAATGAACCTACTTTTTATTTTTCTTGCCTGTTATTTATAACAAGCAAACTATTGATTCATCAGTCTCATGCATTCATCACTATCAATGGTGAATGCGGATAAGGTTGAATTTCGCTTGCAATCTTTTTTCCAACACTACTTCGTCGGTTGTCAGTCGTCCAAGTTTAGTTTTGTCTCATTGCACCTTTGTTCTGCACATATTTTCCTTGCCTTTATATTATATTTTAGCTAATTAAGATGTAATTAGACTAGACTTTTCTAAAAACCAATTAAGTGTGAATTAAAGGTAAACTATGCAAATATTCAAGGGTTCATTATTTGTCAACAATATAAAACCTACATATATATATATATATATAAACAATTAAGTGTGAATCAAAGTTAAACCACATTAAACGACATTGTCTCGCGCGATCAATTGTACGCGACCTTTTTTGCTAGCGACGTTTTTATACGCGCTCAACTGTTCGCGACATTTTTCGCGCGGTCAATTGCTGGCGACATTTTTTCGTACATTCCGCCTGGAGCCTCCTGCAAATCAGCTCATCGGATTGGGATGTCGTCCACACCGCGGTATCATCAGCGTAGAGCGCCAGGGAGGTGGCCATCGTGCTCGGCAGGTCGGAGGCGTATATGAGGAAAAGCTCCGCTCCCAGCAAGGAACGCCTGTGGAACGCCGCACTCGCTGGGCCTCTCAGTCGACCTATGATCCCTAACTTTGATCGTGAAACTTCTTCCCCCAGATATGATTGTACGATTCTGGCCAACTGGTTATTAATGCCGGCTCTGCCCATTTTTAATATTAGACCGTCATGCCAGACTGTGTCGAATGCGTTGGCCAGGTCGAAGTATACCGCCCCAACCGTCTCCCTCCTTTCCATGGCCTCTCGGGCTGCCTCCGTCAATCGAAAGAGTTGAAAATCGGTCGACATCCCGGGCCGGAAGCCAAACTGCTCGTCTTGATATACCTGTTTGGCTTCCAGATCTTCACGGAGACGGCTTAAAATAGTTGCTTCTGCTGTCTTAGATAGCCTTGACAGCAGACTTATGGGGCGGTAGTTCTGGGGGAACTTGCGGTCTATACCCGTCTTGGGGATCATTCTGACGTCGGCGATCTACCAGGTCGCCGGAAATAGGCCCGGCGTTAGGATATCATTGATGGCGAGGACAAACTTCTCCACCAACGGCCTCGGCATCGTCTTGAGTGCGGCGTTAGTTATTCCATCAACTCCAGGGGACCTCCACCGTTTAGTAGTCGCAAAATGCGCCTCCAGTTCTTCAGCAGTCGCCAACGGAATCGGTTCCGCAGGAGCACCAGGAAGACTTTGGATGAGCGTCTCCACCTATTCATCCAGTTCCTCATTGGAATCGTACTCCTGCGGCCCTTCGTAGATGGTTTGAAGGTAGTCTGCCATGTCTTCGGCTTTTCCAGGGTCATCGTAAACTAAACCAGTCGCTCCACGAAGCAGCATAGCGGCTTTGGTTTGTGCGCTTAACTTCAGGGCCCTGGAAAGTTTCCAAAGGGATCCGTCGGCCATAGCCAAGGAGGATACATGTTCCGACCAACTCTCCTGGCGGAAGCGACGAAGCTCACCCCTCAGCCGAGTCTTCAGCCGGTTAGCGACGATTCGGTCAGCCGGCGCTAGGGTAGTTTGCGCCCCCTTATTTGCCCTTCTCTTCTCCTTAAGGAGAGTTTTTAAAGCGGGGAGCAGCCACAACTTAAATTTCGGCCGCGTTCGGAAGGACGTTGCCTCGGTGATGGAGTCCTTCAAGATGGAAGTCAAAGTGGCGGCGGCTCTCTCCAACGTATTGGGCCCGTCGACGACGCCAACCTCATCGGCACGACGCTCGGCAGCCTCGGCGAACCTCGTCCAATCGACGTCTCCGCAGAGGGGGAGCGATCCACGCTTCAGAACCTTCCACCCAGGTCGATGATAATTGGGTTGTAATCCGACGACAGCTCCTGGACGGATGTGACAGCTATTGGTCCACGGAGTCCTCTTGAGATGGCGAGATCCAGGATGTCCGGCCTTACGCCGGCTCGAAAAACCGTAGCACCGTCTGGGGTATGTGTATCATATGTTCGTACATATGGGTGTTCAATTACGAAATTCGGCCATAATGTACTTAATTGCACACTGGCTTATATAGAGCTTCTATAGAAATGAAAACTACTTCACAAAGTCGCACTGATGAGCGGGATGACCGCGAAACGCGCATCTACGAATAGTGAAAGTAGTTTTCTAATTACGCACAATTTTTCCACGGCGGGCTAGCCGAGTGCGCGATTGTAGCTACTACAAAAGTTTGTGGCAAAACAAGTTGTCTACTTCGGTAGAATCAAATAGCTGCAAAAATTCGCAATTAAGTACATTATGGCAGAATTTCGTAATTGAACTCTCCTATGTACGAACATTATCTGATATTGTAATTAAACTACGCGATAGGCTCCATAAAATCCAGATGAAAGCTAAAAATAAGAATAAAATTAGTAAAATACATAACAAAAACGATGTATACAATACAGGTGACCTTGTTTTAATAAAAAGATTTCAAAGATCCACTAATGATATTTGTAAAAACTGTTATATCCCTGTTGTATGTACGAAATAAAGGAAAAGATTGGCAAAAAGCTTACTTGTTCGCTGAACCAAGAACTGATATCGTGAAAGGCAGTGTGTAGATAATATTTATCCATGTAGAGCTAATTAAATATATGTATTTCCTATTGATAGCAATCTACTTCATTTTATCATCCAAATTCTCAGTACAGGCGATCTAAAAATAAATATATTAGTTAAATGAAACAATAAATAAATGGAATAGTACATTTTAGAGGTAGATGTATTAAGTACTTACCTTTGTTGTTTATTTTAAGGCGGTTCTCTTCTTCAACACCATTTTATCAATTGTTAATATATCCTGTTAATTTACACTAACACACTAATTTCTTTTGGTGATTGTCCTCTAGTTTCAATTACATGAATAAAAACATAGATTTCTTAGATGACACTTAAAATTTTCTGATACAAGTAGCAAAACATTTTATAAGGGGCAGTAGTATACTTGTAGTATATTAATATTCACATGGTTAATTGCCATATATCATCATATATCATTAATTACAATTCAATATATTTAAATTCACAGTAAATTTTGGGGTTTTAGATGTTCATGTTCAAGTGACATTCCGTTTAGTTTTGGGCTCTATTTATACTTTTTTGATACCACGCCCGCCACCTTTTAAGCTTTTAATTGCCCTGCGGATGTTAGCTTCTTTTCTTAAGTCCAGCCAGAGACGTTTAATAGGAGAAAAAAATGTAACTAGAAATAAAATTATCAATCAATCAAGAATTCCTAATCGCCACTGGATATAAGAAACCAAGGATACTTGGGCATAAACAATAGAAATCTCTATAACAAGTCACGCCGTGATGAAGTGTTATCCATGGTAATAGTAAACAACTAGTTATTTGGACAACGGAGAGAATGTAGTAAACTTTGGATGGGGAAACGTTCTGGTTTCCGGAAGAAAAAGAGGATATGTTTGGTTGACGACCAAAAATGATAAGACAAAGAGGTCATTCAAAAAATACGATTTTATTACGTTGAAGGTGGATTGAACTAGAAGTTTCAACTGTATTTGGACCAAAAGGGTTTTAAAAGAGAGGGAATCCATAGAAAATAGAGCTACACCGAAGAAAGAATTTAAGAGGGGATCCAATTACATAGTGACACACACGCATCACAATAGGTAATTATTTTCAATTTATGTCAAATATTTTTAAAATCTTGTAAATACAATTTGTTATAATTCATGCTTTTCATGATATCGTTAATTAAGAGCTAAGCCGGTGCAATCTTGTTAATAAAATTATCTAAATTCTCACTACAATAGACACAGAGCATGATTCAGATATTGAGTCTAGGAATTTAGAGAATTAATTTTTTTAAATAATTTCATTAGCTAAAACTAAAATCATGGAATCGCAAGATAGTACAGTCGCACATACTAGCAATAGTAATAAAACCAATTTAAATTGCCAGAATTGAATTTACCATTATTTAATGGGGATTACGACAACTTAAGTTTGCAGATAGTTTTAACGCATTAATTGAAAAAATCCGATTTATCTCAAATTCAGAAATGTTATTATTTGCAAGTTGCATTAAAATAGGTATGGGCAACCTTTGACATGTTGTGGGCCAAACTTTAGTGTGCAAATACGTTCGCGGGCCGCGTTTAAAAGTAGTACATTTTAAAGTAGTGTTGTAGTGTTCATAATTTTTTGCGATAGATATCAGACATGAAATAATACGACAATGTTATTATAATATCAATTTATGAAAATAACAAAATGAAATAAGAACAGTATAGTTAAATCGTTAAATTTGGAATTGTTACAAACTACGAAAGTTAAATAGCGATACCGAAATCAATGAGACACTTGAGCTTGAACTTGGGAAACTAATCCATCGATGTTTGGATTAATTCCACTGATACAAAGACGTAAAGAATTTTCCAAATTATCGTCAGTCGGCCTTGTACGATATTTCGATTTATTAACTTTCATCAGTGAAAAGAATTGTTCGCATTTATAAGTACTGCCAAACGCACAAATCAATCTACTTACGAATTTTCTAAACTGCGGAAAATGATCTTCTTCGAGGTATTTTTTGTAGAAATCACACAACTCCACGTCTTCAAATTTAGATTTTAGGAGTGAGTTTTCTTGAATCTCGATCAACTCCATTTGCAAGTGTATTGGAGCATTTTGTACATTACTTTTTGTTGGAGTAGCAAATAAATTGAAACAGTCTTCCATATTTCTGAAATCGTTAAATCTGTTCGAAAATTGCTCCGACAGTACCTTGAGTTCTTCAGCATATTGAGCATAAGCAATATTCTCATACGCAGAGAGCGTGGTGAAATGGCAACTGTTTCCAGACAGCATCTGTGCCGCCCACAAGCGGATTTTATTCTGAAACGCTTTCAAATGGCTGTACAAATCATTAACTAACTGTCCTTGTTTTTGAAGTTTCCAATTTAAATCATTCAAATAACCAGTAAGGTCGACCAGAAATGCTAAGTCACATATCCATTTTGGGTCACTCGATTCAGATAGTGGTTTATCTTTTATTTGCATAAAGTCTTTTATCTCATTTATAAGCTCGTAAAACCGTTTCAGCATTTTCCCTTTGCTTAGCCATCTGACTTCAGAATAATATGTTACGTCGTCATATTCGGCTGATATTTCATCCAAAAACGCCTTGAATTGACGATGGTTAAGCTCTCGGGATCGAATAAAATTGATGGTTTTTACTACCACATTCATAACATTCTGGAGTCGAATGGACTTAAAACACAAGTTCTGTGGGTAGATAATGTAGTGAAGGACTATCAAATCATCTTTTGCACATTTAATTCAGTTGCTTTTTCGTTCCAAATTCCGATGAAACCTTTACGTAAGCCGACCATAGAAGGTGCACCATCTGTGCATACTCCAACTAATTTTGACCATAGCAAGACAAAACTTGTAAATACCTTTTGAACTTCATTAAAAATGTCCTCTCCTGTAGTGGTTCCTTTTAGCAGCTGTAAAGCAAGCAATTCCTCAGTAACAGTGAACTCTTTATCAACAGCTCGAATAAATATAGCCAGTTGAGCTGTGTCCGACAAATCGGTGCTCTCGTCTAATGCTATGGAAAATGATTCAAAACCAGCCATACGATCAGTCAATGTTGTTTTTATATCATTAGCCATCATTTCTATACGTCGGACAACAGTTCGTCTTGACAAACTAATTTTTTCAAATTCATTTTTCTTTTCAGGACACAAAACACTGCAAACTTCTAACATACACTCCTTGATAAGTTCGCCTTCGGAAAATGGTTTTAATGACTTTGCCAATTTTGAACTAACTATAAAACTAGCTTTCACAACATTATCAAGTAGTGTTCTTTGTTTATGAAACATTTACTGCTGCTTTTCCAAATTTGCAGTAAGCTTCTGGATTTTGTCTTTTCTTATTTGTCCTGTCAGTGAGTGCAGCGTAGGATGCTTAGTTGAGTAATGCCTCTTTACATTGAATTCTTTCATCACTGAAATGGATTCATTGCACAGCAAACAAGTAGGCTTACCATTGTGCAAGATAAAAAAGTGTTCTTCGGTCCATTTTTCTTGAAACTGGCGACCCTCCCCGTCTACTTTTCGTTTCTTTCCACCAAACATCATTTTCGTACACAAAATATAATTAGAAAGCACCCAAGATGCACACACAGTCACGAAGCTAATTGACGGCACTAGCAGTTCGCTAGGATATCGCTCGTCGAAGTTATCACCTCGGTAGCTCAAGTAGAAGTGAACTAAAGTTCGGGCCATCGCCGATGGCCCGAACACTCTCAAATTTTTCAAAATTTTTAAAGACAATTTTTGATTTTCGAAAATTTCAAAAATCCATTTTTTCAAAAATACCTAAAAATTTTTTGAAACAATTTGAGAGTGTTCCTTGACTAATTTTAAGACTTTCTTGTTCTTAAAAATTTTTTCGTAACGTCTATAGGTTTAGAGAAAAAAATTCTTAAATGGTACATAAAATTTTGTTTCTATCTACCACTACAAAATTCAAGAACAAACTCGTACATCCTTTCACTAGTGCATGGACACATATGTTCTATACAATTTGTACATGAATTATAAGTAAAGCATACAATAAAAATATTGGTTTTCACTTTTTCAATACATTTGTTATGTCACGAAAACGTTCAAAATCTTCTGCTTCATCGCATGCAGAGTACGAATCAGATTATTCTGATAATGATGCCGACGAAAACATATTGATTCCGAATGCAGACAATTCAGGCTCCGATGATTCTGATTCCGATTGTGATTCGATATCTGATTCAGATTCTGAATATGAATTCACAATACCAAATATTACTTATACAAAAGCTTGTGCTACTTATGCTGAAAACTTAGATAAACTTGAAAAAATCACGAATTCATTTGGATCGCTGGCGAGAAGTCATATCCAAGTACTTGTGAAGAAACAATATTATTATCTGAAGCTACAAAAACAATATACAGCCGTGCGAGCCTTTCCAATTGTTTGAAACCTTTTTTCCGCCGAAATTAAACAATATATAATTGATGCGTCTAAAGAGAATAATTATGATCTAAAACTACAAGATCTTGACACTTTTATAGATATAGTTATTTTCAGTTCATTCAATAAAAGAAAGTCTCAGAGAGATTATTGGCCATCTGATCCATTCTTATCTACTGCAATTGTATCTTCTGCAATGACTCGCGATAAGTTTAAAGAAATCAAGTCTAAAATAAAATATTCAAAAGCTAAAGAAAAGGATCCAAACTATAGGGGCGGGCGGGTTCGTTCGATGTTGAAACTTTTCCAAAGCAACCTCCTAAAGTTCGAAATATGGAAAACTTCTATATCTATTGATGAAATGATGGTCAAGTCTTATGCAAAAACTGTATTGAAACAATTTATTCGAGGGAAACCAATAAGGTTTGGTTTGAAATTTTGGGGTTTATGCACTTCAGACCGCTATCTACTGAATTTAGATCTATATTGCGGTAAAAATTCCCAAACCGGAAACAAATTAGCAAAATGTGCTTTAGGTACTCGTGTAGTATTGCATTTATTAGAACCTTTTTTTCGGCTAATAAATTATAATAAAATTCTTGCATTTCATTTGTACTTTGATAATTTTTTACAAATATGGATTTGATTTTACACTTGCAAAAATTACGTTTGAAATGCACTGGCACTATCAGAGACAATCGAGTCAAAGAAAAGAATATACTTGAAAAGAAAGCTCCACGAGGTACTTATATTATAAAACATGATCAAAATAGTGGTATAAATTTCATCACTATTATGGATACGAATCCCGTTTCACTAGCTTCAACTGCTGCAGGTGTAAGTCCACTATCAACTTCGAGAAGATATAGTTCAGAGGCTCGATCCAAAACTGATATACCTTTTCCGCAAGCTTTTCATTTGTACAACAAATTTATGGGCGGTGTTGACGTGTATGATGGACACTGCAATAATGTACTTCCAAGTATACGTTCCAAAAAAATGGACATGGGTCGTTTTTATAAGATTTATACAGGCATCCATTACAAATGCCCACGTAATTTTCAATGCTACACGTGATGGAAAGAAAAAGTTGGAATAAAAGAGTTCACTATTTCGATTGCTAAATATTATATTCAAAAAGGTCAAACAAGTAAAACAGTTCATACACGATCTAATAGGGACAAATTTAAAAATTGTTCAAATGAAAAATGTCCAATAAGACAAGGATCTATTGTGAAAAATGCAATCTATATGTATGCAATAATTGTTGGGCAAAAAAGCACTGATAAAAGAAATGTTAAAGTGAGGGGCAAAGGGACTCACGAAAAAAGCACCCCGAAACGTGAGAGGCAAGAGGACTCGCCAAAAAGCACCCCGAAACTTGAGACGGAAGGGGACTCACGAAAGAAAATCACCCCAAAGTAGACAAAGTTTTACCACGTCCACGCCGTTGTCTCTGGGTAATGCTAAGAGTAAAAAAACAATGTATATGCACAGAATCCGCAAAGAAATAGTCAAGAAACACTCTCAAAATTTTTTAGGTATTTTTGAAAAATTTTTTGAAATTTTCGAAAATCAAAAATTGTCTTTAAAGATTTTAAAAGATTTTGAGAGTGTTCTTTGTCTAATTTTAAGACATTTTTGTTCTTAAAAATTTTTTTCTAAAGTTTATAGTTTTTAAGAAAACGATAGACTAAGATTTTTATAAATTTTTTTCATTCTCGTCGCCATTCTGCAAAAACGCGTTGATTTTTCTGAAAAAATTCCTCTTAATGTTCGAGTGCCATGATCACCTTTGCGGTATCATTGTGAAAAAGAATGCGAAAAAATTTTTTTCGAAAATTTTCACGTTTTTCACGTTTAAATCGGCAATATTTTTTCTCGGTGTCTAATCGAAATTTTAAGCTCAGATTCTGAAAGAGCATCAAATTTCGCGTAGGAATAGAGGTATTGCATTATCTTTTGGTCCGATAACATAATAAATAAACACGTTGAAAAGTTAGTAAAAATTCTGATCATATCTGCGTTAATGGGTTAATGAAGGACATCAAGGAAATAAAGCTAGACCAAAAAGCATACCAGCAAGAATTGAAAGACTTAAGGATGGAAAACAAAATGCTTAAGGAAGAAAATAGGAAATGTAAGGAAGATTTGAAAAACATGGAAAAGAGAGTGAGGAGGGCGGAGAAGGAACAAGTGAAGAATACTATTGTTGTAATAGGAATGGAACTGGACACAAACAACAAAATAGATACGAGAATCGGTATGGAGAACTTCATAGAGGGAAATATAGGTGTCAAAGTACATATTAAGGAAGTCACAAAAATTGGAAGAAAGGTCTGTAAAATTGAACTGGATAATACCGTAGAAAATATGAAAAATGAAAGATTTTTAAAAGAAAGAATAATATCAGTAGTAGGTTTCAGCCGATTCTAAGACCTCCTCCTCAACCTTGAAGGTCGAGGAGGAGGTCCAGAATCGGCTGAAAACTAGGTGGTCACTCAAAGGTCATCCCGAGGATCAAGGTAATGTATTCTACTTTGAAATCGACCTTAGCTTCACGGCTGACCTTGAGAATGACTTTGACCTTGAAACAGTCTTTGACCTTAAGAAAGGTCCTGACCTTGAAAACACCAATGACCGGTCAAGGTTATCTTCAAGGTCGTTTCTCAAGGCCATCATCAAGAGCGTTTTCGCGGTCAAGGTCAGTCTCAAGGTTGAGGTCGTTTTTCAATGTCATCATCAAAGCCAAGGTCATCCTCAGTACAGTCGTTTCAAAGTCAAGGTCGTCCTCGATGTCAAGGTCATCCTCGCAGTCAGGGCCATTCTCAAGGCCATCCCCAATGTCAAAGACACACTCGAGGTTGATACATTTTCAAGGTCAAGGTCGTTTTCAAGGCCAATGTCGTTTTCGAGCTCAAGGTCGTCCTCAAGGTCAAGGTCATCCTCGCAGTCAAGGTCATTCTCATAATCCTCGGGGTAAAGGTGGTTTCAAAGTCGAGGTCATCCTCAAGGTCAAAGTCGTACTCATCTTCTAGGTTAATGCCATCCTAAGCGAAGTTGTGGTCATGCTCAAGGATAGCTAGTTTCGGATCAACTAGTTTATAAAAGAACGTATAGTTGGTATAAGAAACTTGAAACTTTATTAAATATGGGCGTTGCAATAAGAAGAAAGAGTAAATCAGAATTATTCTTTAATGTGTATGAGATGTATATTGGAGAAGCAGATGCGTTACAATTGGATACAAATTCTGAGGATGGTGATAGTGATATGGAGCAGGATGAATTTATTGAAGAGGAAGAAGATGAGTTTCTTATGGAGGATAGTATCAGCGAAGGGGAATTGAGTGAAGAGGATGAAAGTGATATTAGCGAGCCGGAAGAAGAAGAAAAAGAAAGACAAGATAACGAAAGTAATATAGATTCTGAAACTAAAACGTTTATATTGATTGGAAACATATTGGATAATATACATGATTTTGATGACTTTTAATTTCGATGGAGTTTGAAATTAGTGAGGAAGTAACAAGCATCTTTTCCCCAGGCTCAGACGTAGATTGAGACTGACGGCTGTATATAAAAGGATGCGATAGAGAATGGATGTTAGTAGTAAAGGTGATAACCATGGATAGTAAATATATGGGTGGAAGAGAAACATGTGATTGCTATAATAAAGAAAGTGTATCCAATTACGTTAATGATGTTGAAGATAATTCTTTCAAAGATTCTAAAATAGAACTATTGAAGGCAGACGAAAATTTGCGGAAAGATGTGAACCTGGAACAATGTGAAGCGGGTGAGTCGGACGATGTTTGGGATAAAGTAAATTTATATACAGGGTCTTTTCTACGAGAAGCACCATGGAATATACCATTGTTAGGAGAGAGAATATATTTTTAAATAAAAGCCATTCCAAATGGATAAGTGTTGGTTTATCTGCAGCGACATTTGAACCGATCGTGAAGATCGTAGGAGTGAAGAAGCAATGTTTATCGTTTAGTGAAAATGAGTGGAATTACTTTTTAGCGGAGAGTAAGAAGTTGGTAGAATATTTTGATTTCTGTGGTGGAGTATTCGCAGTTGCCAGTAGTCTCGATTTGCGGATATCCAGTGAATGTTTTGACGGATTTACGAGAATACTTAAAATGAAAAAAATAAAGATCGCTTGTATTTATCGTTTGAAGGTTTATTGGAATTGCTTCGTTTGGAAGGTGTTGTGAAATTGCGGCTAGCTGTTTTAAAAAGTTTAAAGTATGAGGAATTTTATAAGGGAATGGTAGATTATTTAGTCGGAAATAATATCAGGGCGGCGGATTTATGCGTGGAAATAGAGAAAATATTGGAGGGAGTGCTGACGGAATGTGGTTGCATGATGAAGGAGTTGTTAACGTATGGAGAGAAAAAAATGTTTAGTGATGTATATAGATGTACTAAGAACACTTAGTAGGTAATTGTCAATAAAGTGGTAATTAAGAAATGTTTTTGAGTTTTATTATAATTATGGAAATAATTAGATGTATTATGCGGTAGAATTGTGTATGTGTGTAAGTATTTAAGTATTACTTTATGATGTGCTATACTATTTTTTGAAGAGTATTTCCGAACGTAGTTGGATAAGTTGTCTGTATTAATATGAGAACTATAGGAAACGTACCAGTTTCAATCGGCAAGCGAGACAGAAAGGATTTAGATATTACTTTGTGATGTGGTATACTATTTGACGAGTATTTCTGAGCGTAGTTGGATAAGTTGTCTGTATTAATATGAGAACTAGAGGAAAACGTAACAGTTTGAAGCGGAAAGCCAAACAGAAAGGTAGTGGATTAGTAAATACTTTAATCGATAAGCTTCCTTTTGAACTGCATATACCAGGATATAGTTTTTGCAGACCTGGAACAAAATTAAAATATCGCATTGAAAGAGGCGATCAAGGAGTAAATCCGCTAGATAAAGCTTGTAAAGAGGACGACATAGCTTATTCTGATTCTAGCGATTTATCTAGACGTCACGTCGCGGATGAGGTATTGTATCGGAAAGCTGTTGAACGAATTAAGAGTAAGGACGCAGGATTGGGAGAAAGACTCGCGGCTTCTGCAGTTGCGGTTGCAATGCAAGATAAAACTAAGTTGGGTATGGGTATAATGCGGAAGTATCGAAAAGGTGGCAGAAGTAGGAGTAGAAGAGGCAGCATTTCATTTTTACAGGCAATGAAGAAAGCACTTAATGCGATAAGTCATATTGGTAAGAGGAAGGGCGTTTTAGAGAATGCAAAAGTCGCATATCGAAGTTTAACTAAATCTGGTAAAAAAATATTACCTCCTCGCTCACGAATAATCACTATACCGAAAAAAGGCGGTTTTTTACCATTAATTCCATTGTTCGCTGCTTTGGGTGCCTTCGGATCATTAGGTGGAGGTGCTGCAGCAATTGCCAAAGCAGTGAACATCGGTAAGGCTGAAAGGGATCAAGTAGCTGAAACAAAACGTCATAATCTCGCTATGGAATCGAGAGTTGTTGGCAAAGGTATATATATATATATATATATATATATAAGGTAATATATATATATAAACCCTATAAAGCTGGGTGCGGTGTATCCATTGGGAGTGGGTTATACATTAAGCCTTACAAAACCGGTTGTGGAGTATATATGACGAAGAGTGATGTGTCAAAAACGGTTAAGCATATTACCTCGAAGGGCCTTGACGGAGAACGATTTACTAAAATACGTAAAGAAGTGGAAAATAGGTAATTTTCGAGGTATATTGAGTCGGGATGCATTACCGACAGTTATACGCAAAAAGGAAAAAGGAATAGTTAATTTAGATGATAATATAGGAGACGAGACTCATTGGGTTGCATATATGAAGAATAATGATGTAATTAAATATTTCGATAGTTATGGAGATTTAAGACCTCCGATAGAAGTGGAGAAGTATTTATTATCGAACGATGGTGGTGTTATATCATATAATTATAAACGATATCAAGACATTAATACCGTCAATTGTGGTCATCTCTGTTTGCTCTTTTTGAAGGGAATAATTAGTTGATGATAAGATAATTACATAAAGATACGAATAAAGTGCTATTTTTGAGGAAGATGGAACGTAGCGAATCTCTGAATAATTTGACTTTCGTTTTATCCGGTAAAGGATCCCAAGTGGAATGCTTCTATAATCCCCCCATATATTTAGATGGTGAATATGAAATGTGTATGTTAAGTTTGCAAACTTATAATTCTATTCCTAACGTAACACGAAACAATAACGTATTTCGCTATCAAAGTACGAAAACAAAAAAATGGATTGATGTACTTGTACCGGAAGGTACCTATGACATACACGATCTGGAGAAATATATTGAGGATGAAGTACGAAGTAAGGAGGGCGATATAAATGATTTCCTATTAAAAGGAAATAGTAACACAATGAAAGCGTCTATGAAGTGTACGGTGGAAATCGACCTTACAGTAACCAATTCAATCGGTCCGTTGTTTGGTTTTCGTCCGAGAATCATTCCTAAAAATACTGCCGTTACTAGTGACAGTGTAGTTGATATAAATGAAATAAGTGCCATAGATATTATGTGTAATGTAGTAGATGGTTCATATATAAACGGGGAACCCTCGCACGTTTTATATCATTTTTATCCAAATGTCGCGCCCGGCTTTAAGATAATAGAAGTTCCGGATGAGAAAATTTATATGCCAGTAAATACTAACGTCTTAAGTCATATTATCATTCGAGCTGTAGATCAGACGGGGCATTTAATCGAATTAAGAGGTGAAGAGTTGACGTTATATCTACGACTTAGGAAAAAGGTGTGAGTTTCAATATTCATATCGCTAGTTAGATTGAAATACTAAGATGAGGAACAAGAGTAGGATAAGTAATAAGTTTACACGAAGATCATCAAATAAAGTGCGGAAGATGGTCGGTGAAAGAATGTCGATACATAATTTAAGGTTAAATTCAAAAAATAAAAGATTTTTAAGGAGTTTGGGTTATACAGTTTTGTTATAGCAAGATGTAGGAAGGGAATAAATTATTATTGTATGTAATAATTATAAAATGGGATAAGGCGAGGTTTAAAATTTAGTTATCAGAAGAATTCTGCATGAAGTGAAGTTGACCGTAAGCGTTCGTGAAGGGTATAAACATGGAGATTCTAAATGTTCTGAGTAAAGTGCGTGTTGATAATTCCATCACTGAAATGGAATTTCATAATCATGTACCTTTTGGTTTACCGAAATATGGAAATAATGATGAGATTAGAATCGTCATACCTGAAATAGATAAATATACATTACCGTCTGAGTCGGATTTGCTTATAGAAGGAAAGATACGTTTAGTTGATGACGAAAGCAAGAACAGTGCCACAGCATCCTTGGTTCATAATGCGGCAGCTTTTATGTTCAGCAATATAAGATATATTATTAGCGGAGTAGAGGTGGATGAAGTAAGAAATGTAGGTATAACTTCAACTATGAAGGGATATTTCTCATATAGCCCGAGTTGTATTAACAAATTGGAGAATTGCGGTTGGGATTTTACAGTAGGAAAAGCTCCAGTAACAGATAGTAAAGGAAACTTTAGTATTTGCATACATTTGAAAATGCTAATGGGTTTTGCGGAAGATTTTAAGCAAGTTGTTATGAACGTATCACAGGAATTGGTAATGAAGAGGTGTGCGGATGATACCGACGTTATAATTAATTCCGTTACAACGGAAGATGTAAAATTAATAATTGATAGTGTAGTATGGCGAGTGCCACATGTGAAAGTTGGAATGGGGCAGGATCTAGCATTAACAAAATTAATTACTAAGAATACACTAATGGAAATGTTCTTTAGGGGGTGGGAAATTCATGAAAATCCAGGAATTCCAGAGACAACCAAACATAGTTGGGGTGTTAAAACTGCTCCACAATTAGAAACACTCGATATATTATTCTTGGTTTTCAAACAGGGAAGAAAGGAAAAAAGATCAAAATATGAGTAAGTTCGATCCGATAAGCATCACAGATGTGACGGCTTATTTGAATGGGAAAAGATATCCTTATAAGAACGTTTGAGCAGATTTCGAAGGAAATCGAATCGTGGTCTTATATAACATGTACGCAAGATTTCAATTGATGTATTATGGATATGATTATAGTGAACCGATGTTGAAGCTGAATCAGTTTAAACTGTGCCCGTTGATAGGAACTGATTGTAGTCATCAGGAGGATGCGATTCATAGAACCGGGGTGGAAGTCCGAATTGAGTTCACGACAAAAAAACAGCGTTCCAAAAGATAGTACACTTTATTGTTTAATTTTACATAACAAACTCTATGAGTATTTACCTTTTAATAAAATCGTTCAACGAAGGTATTAGAAACATACGTATGGTAGGGTGTCGATGGTGAAAGAGGTATATGTAGGTTACACTAAGAGGATCTAGCATTTATGTATTTGGTAGTAAATAGCTGTATGATGAGCTATCAGTGTAATAACAAATTTATAGTTATAGATTTTCAATGGTATCCCTTTAATAGTTGCAGTGTGATTCCAAAGGAGTTGGCTACATGTGATAGCGACTTTAAGAGAAGTCATTTTCTATTTAAACCAGTTGTCAGCTTCGGTGCATTACCAATAGAAGATCAACGAGTTGCTAGATATGCTTTTACTAACCATCATGGTTTAAAATGTAACGATGGATATACAACGTTAAGTAAATTTGATGACATCATTAGACGTTTATGTGCGCGGGTGGATGTTGTATACGTAAAAGGAAGAGAAAAGTTAGACTTTTTAAAATATATTGTGGATAAACGTATTATTGATTTAGTGAATGCCGATAAAATTAACAAGGGAGCCCCTAGTTGTAGTTTTCACGTGGGTAATAACGTAGTTTGTGCTTTATCAAATGTGGAACGTATGTATAATAATAATAATAATAATAATAATATTTATTTATTACCCAACAGAATAAATCCAACAAGGGGCAATACAAAAAAAGAAATATGGATAATACGGATAATACGGAAAATTAATACAGTGCAAAAATATAATGCATAATAAGGTGGTGATAGTATCAATTACAAATCAATATGAAAAATAGAATACAATGAAAAAATAAAACATCTCAAAACAGAGATTACAGGATTATGTATATTGAATATTGAAGTTCTTAGCGGAATGAAATAAAGGAGCTTTCAGAAGAATATTTGTTCTTGGCGTAGGAACCATGATTAAGTCACCCGATCTTGATTCAGGGCGTGGCACCAGAAAGTTGACCTTTGACAGTAATTCCGGGGCATCCAGCTTACCATAAATCAAATTCACCATAAAGGAGGCACTAATGTGGATTCTACGCTGAGCCAGTGATTGAAAACCGTGTCTCTCTAATAGATCATTATAATCAGTATTTTGAATCGGGTAAAAACCGTCCTGCTTGTACGACAGATACTTCAAAAATCGTCTCTGTATTCGTTCTATTGCTTTGGAATGAACACTGTATATCGGAAACCAGACCGTAGACGCATATTCCAATCTGCTGATAACCAGAGCGTAGAAGAGTGAACATATTGTATTCAAATTGGTAAAATCTTTACATGTTCGAATAATGAAACCCAGTGTTTTATAGGCAGAAACAGTAACGGCAGATATATGCTCAGACAATGTCAACGCCGAATCAAAAGTGACACCCAAATCTCTGACGGATGACAAGCAAGAGATAGGTATATTGTCGATATGGTAAGCTGAGTTTATTATGCTTAATTTCCTAGTATATCTAACGAAGCAACATTTTTCGATATTTAGAGTGAGCTTGCTATCAGAACACCAAGAAAAAATTAAGTTTAAATTTTGCTGTAGAAGATCAACATCCGAATAAGAAAGTATGTTATGATAGATTTTGAGATCGTCGGCGTAAGCCAAGATAGGACATTGAATCGATATAATGAGATCATTTATGAACAGGTTAAACAAAAAGTGGACCAAGGTTCGAACCTTGAGGGACTCCTGAGGCTGATACGTAATATTTAGATTTGAATCCATTGTAATAAACGTAATTCTGGCGGTTTGTTAGGTATGATTCAAACAAGGCTAACAATGCGTTATCGAAGTTAAACGAGCTTAGTTTGTGAAGTAATATTTTGTGGTCAATACTGTCAAAAGCTCTAGAGAAGTCAGTATATATTACGTCCAGTTGCCCACCCAAATCCAATGTCTCAGCTATAACCTGCGATATAGTGCACAAATTGGTGACGGTTGATCTACGTGAGGTAAATCCATGCTGACAGAAGGACATAGAGCATTTAGTGAGAAATGCGACTTGTTCATAAATCAACGACTCGAATACCTTCGCAAATGCAGAAATAATTGCGATAGGACGGTAGTTTTTAGGATTGCTGGCATCACCTCTCTTAAACACCGGACAAATTCTTGCTATCTTCCAGGCATCTGGAAAGACGCACGTGTGCAAAGCTTTGTTGAAAATCACGCATAACGGTTCAGCAAAAATCGAGGCACAATCTCTCACCACAAAACAAGGTATGTTGTCATGACCAGCAGAGAATTTATTTTTCAGTCTCTTAATATGGCGTATTACATCGTCAGTGGTGATGGAGCGCATGTGCACCAATGGATGGTTAGATGGCACGTCAGATAAACCATTAATTGTGTCACTCTGCAAAAAGGCAACCGAGAAAACAGACGCGAAAGCATCTACAATGCTTTCCGGTGTATTATATTCTTGGTTAGAATCACAAAGTTTGCTAGGAATTCTACTCGAACATTTCTTCGATCTAATGTAATTCCAGAAGGAACGGGGGTCAAGCGATAATCTATGTTGTATATTTTGATTGTAGATATGGTAAGCTGTGGAGATCTTAGTCTTGACGGATTTCCGTAGCCTCTGAAACTCACGCCTAAAATGCATGCTACCAGTTGTTTTCCATTTTCTATAATAGTATTTCTTTATTGATAATTCGTTCTTTATATCTGCCGTAAACCATAAAGGATACCTCGAAGTATTTTCAGCTGCCGTCAAAGGCACAGACAGCTCGAGGATTTTGAATAGTTTTACATAGAATTCATAAACTAGTTCATTTATATCAGTATAGTTATGCAAAAAGACCAATCAACAAACAACAAATCCGAATAAAGTTTATTATAATTTGCCTTGTAGAAATTATATCTTTTGTTTACATTGGAAGGAAAGGGTAGAGATGTACACGTTGGCATAAAAGTGAAAGACATACTCAAGGCTGGATGATGTAAATCCTCCAAAACCAGTGGAACCGAATCATGTTCAATTTTAAACAAATAATCACAATTAGACAAAATCAAATCAAGCATCCGACCATTATCATTTAAAATGTGATTGAATTGTGTAAGATTTAGGGATGTTTGAAATAGTAGAAAAGAATTTAGTTTAGGATCAATGATCGTAGAGTCAATAAAGTTTGGTAAATTAAAGTCGCCTATTAACAGTACAGATTTGTCTGAGACAAATATCTCTAGTAATTCAAAGAATTCTTCAAATAAAGATACGTCAAGATCTGGAGGTATATAGAGAAGAATAATATAAATATGTACAAGATTCAAGGTAATGTTCAAAATCAATAAATCGATAAGAGGTACAAGCTCTTTAAACATTGTGGCGTCTACATAAGAACAAGCAAGAGAACTTGAGATAGCAGCAACTACTCCACCACCCAGTGATCTACCGGTGGTACGGGGATCACGATCACATCTAAACACATTGTAGTCCATTGGAAAAAGTTCATTGTTGAAAAAAGAATCAGAGAGCCAAGTTTCAGTTAAAAGTATGATGTCAAATGGAGAAGAATAGCTAGCATTAAGAACATGGTGGGATTTTGTACGTAGGCCTCGAACATTCTGATAATATAGCCCCAAGTGTGAGACTCTGTTGGGCTGTGTTAGTTTTCCGACGAGACGATTTTTGGTATTCCATTTATATATCTAATTCTAAGATTATCCTCCCCATTAGATCTTCGCTCCGTGAGTTCAGCTTTGACCACATTAAACAACTTTTGTTGAAAGGGAGTCCGATCAGCAGAAATAAATATTCCCGGATGTTCGACACAGTCTTTTAGGAGCTTGGATTTTTGAGAAGGCTAGGAACAACAGCCGCTGATGAAAAAGAAATCTTGATAGGTCTTTTAGAAACAGCCTTAGTGGGATCAAATTTACTTAGTCTAACTAACTTCATGTCTTCCGGAACACCAGCACCTATGTAGTTAAACACCTCACGCACAACCGATGTATCAGCAGCCATCCGCTCATCTTTGGAACTAGACTTCAGTTCGGAAATTCCGTAAATAATAATATTCTTTCGTCGACGTTTACGCTCAAGAACTTCCTGAATGATTTCTTCGGTTTTAATTAGGGATTCAGTGGTTGATAATGGTATAATTTTATAGTAGTCCAAAAAGGAAATTCATTGTGATTGTGTGTGTAATAATTACATTCTACTTTACAATGGGGAGTGCTTGCGATAAGTTCATAAGACATATTGTAGAGAAAGTTGGACATGTTATAGATTGTTATGACAGCGATTTTTCATTTTCACGTATTGAGAATAAGGATATGGTATTTATTCCTAAGTCATATTTAATTCGAAAACTTAAAACGGTAGATTTGGAATTTGTGTGGCCACGCTTACCTACAATTTACAAACAAGATGTGGACTTATCGACGTATAGGCCTTGCTTGGAACATTTTACCGTTGTTGATGGTGATACTGTGGATGGATGCATTAGAAGAAGAAACTGCAGTTTATGTAATCTTAACTATCTAGAACAATAATAATATAAAAATACCTATTTACGATATCAATGAAAACAAGTTTGGTGATATTGTTTCAAATGGATAAATTTTCTTTATTCTTTGATACTTACTCGTATTCCATACCATTAATTTTTATCTTTATGTATTATATAGAAATAGCAGTTAAATCAATAAAATGAATATGTAATTGTTAGAGTACAGTAAAGTATTTTGGTTGTTTTATTATCTGTTGCACAGGCTTTACCGTTTCCTCCCTTCTTTAATTTCCCATAGCAGTAAAAAAATTTTTTTCAAAGATGATACTGTATTTCTAGATTTTAACTTTGTTCTTAACCGTGAGAACGAAATTGACCTTTAGTAGAGGCCTTGAAGATGGCCTAAATCTTGCGGAACGAAATTGACTTTGCATATATTGTATTTTAGTAGTGGCCTTGAGGATGGCCTTAATCTTGAGAACGAGATTGACCTTGAATATATTGACCTTTATTAGTGGCCTTGACCTTAAGTAGTGGCCTTGAGGATGGCCTTGATCTTGAGAACGACATTGACCTTGAATATATTGACCTTTATTAGTGGCCTTGAGGATGGCCTTAATCTTGAGAACGAAATTAACCTTGAATATTGCCCTTGCGGGTGGCCCGACATTGGGGGTAGATTGCGGAAAGTCGTATAAAAGAGCAGCTTAGTGTTCAGTAGTACGCAACATTCGCAGTACACATCACAAGTAACAAAATCTGCAAAAATGGTAAGTTACTTTAATTTTAATATTGTGTTTCCTGAATTATTATTGCACCTATTAAGATTGTACGTAAAATTTACATACACCTAATCTGCATATATTTATACTCATGATTTGAAGAACAATTTTTAGTTTGTATTTATTCTTTTGTTTAGGCCAATCAACAACGCGATATCGAGTCATTGCTAGACTATAACGATCTATTTGCTGAAGATATGTCGTTAGAAGCATTAGCTGCAGGATTTCACAGAGCAGAGAACTTGACCGATTTACTAATGGAGATACCTACTGCAGTTGAAACAATAGCAATAACACCCGCGGCTTCTAGCAACTCTATTGCTACAACTACAGTAGAATCTGCGACGGTACTTTCTCAAGTCATCACGATTCCACCATCACGCTCTAGTTTCTTACCAATTGAAACATGTCTCCCCGTTTTACCCATTGAGAAGTGTAACAAATTGAGTAGAGCAGAAAAAATAGACAGACTGCAATAAAACGACTGTATAGACGACATACTATGACAGCTGCTAAAACAATTTGTGGCACAAGTGGTGGTAAAGGTAGACAATTACTTTTAGGTAACAAAGTAGAGCGTGAAAGTGCAGTAGTAGCAACTTCAATATGTACAGAGCCAGTTGGAGACAATTCAACGTCTTTGATGACATCACAACCGCAGGTTGTCATTGATTCGGTTGGTTTATCTAATTCTGCGCATCATCATCCTATACTTTTTAATTTATTAAAGCAAACAACAGGTCCCTCTACGTCTAATATTCCACAACCGCCTGCAGCCCATAAACCTGAACAATCTAGACCTACTCAATGCTCCCGATTTTCCCAAAGTTCGATAAGTACTCCTCCCATCTCAATCCGCTCTACCCATGATCGTTTAGCGTTGTTTGCTTGTTTCTTATTGAACCGATCTATCACTTCTCCTCAAAGCCAGACAAATATTATTGCAACGAGTTTTAAAGAATTATCTGACCATATCTTGTCGCACCTTGAGGGAAACTCGTTGGATAATATTGTGTAGCAGCTAAATCAGATAAAAGAGCCTGTTGATAATGTCATCGCTGGCTGCGACATGGTTCTTGGCTTCTTTAACAGTGCCATTAACAGCAACATTACAACTAATGTTCCTGCTAATGAGAGAATTCGCTCCCTCCAAGAGGTGAGGAACCTATTGGACCAGCTTAAAAGCTTGATTGCTAAGATTTCCTCCTGTAATCAAGCTTTTAGTCAGGGTTGATTCCATGACTGACTAGACTATACGCAGACATCACGATCCGACTAAGTTACAACGTTTGTAGGAAATATTTACAGCATATTAATTCGTTCTTTTCTGGACTGATTGAAAATGTTCCGCGTTGCATCAAACTGTTGTAATATTTTCACACATTTTGCATTACATCTCACTAATATTATTTGTAATTATGTAGGAAATTACAATACAATACAAAGCAACTAAAATTAGAATAGTAATGAAGGAGGAGTAAGAGCGAGGAGCAGCGTCTCCATCACCGCCACCATACACGGAGGAAACAGCAACAACTCTGCAGAAGGAGGAAGCAGCAACAACTCCGCAGCATCCCGGAGGTTATCTGCAAGGGAGGTGCGAAATATATTGGCGGTGAGAAACCGCCCCCAGAGGAAGAGCTAGGAGCAGCGTCTCCATCACCGCCACCATATACGGAGGAAACAGCAACAACTCCGCAGAAGGAGGAAGCAGCAACAACTCCGCAGGCTCCCCGGCGGTTATCTGCAAGTGAGGTCCGAAATATATTGGCGGCGAGAAGCCGCCCCCAGAGGACAATTGGGACTAATCCTTTGTCCTAACTTTGGCTTTAAAATAAATAATCTAGTAGTATTTGCGGTTTTTTTTTGTATTCTATACCTGAAAAAGACAAAAACATTCGAGATAATACATGTCATTTAGAATTTTTTGTATTAGTGTGTGTGTGGCATTGGAAATATGCAGAATGCAGTTAGAAACACAACCATTATCTTTACCAGTAGATAACTACGATTTGCTGTTGAATACAAAAACTTTTATTCGACATAGTAGTCTTTTCGGTGGCGCATGTAAGAGAATTCTAATTGTCGGGCCTTCAGGTTGTGGTAAAACAAATACCCTTCTTACTCTATTACTTCACGCAAATGGATTTCGCTTTAAAAATATCTACATTTGTTGTAGATCTCTTCAACAAGATAAATATGAGTATCTTCGATGCATACTAAAAACTGTTCCGGAAATAGGATACCACGAATACAGCAATTTAAACTGCATGCTTACTCCCGATCAAGTTTCTGATTATTCTGTAGTAATTTTTGACGATATACCTCCGACCGACCTCAATATAATAAAACAATTTTCTCTTTCGGTAGACATCGCAATTTAGATTGCATATATTTACTTCAAACATATAGCGCAATTCCTAAACAACTATTAAGGGATAATGCTAATCTTCTAATTTTATTTCAACAAGATGCTACTAATCTGAAGCACATACATAACGATCATATTCACGATGTAAATTACGAACAGTTTCTCAATATGTGTAGAATGTGCTGGCAAAAGTCCTTCGGTATGTTACTTATTGATACTGATTGTAAATTTAATTAAGGTAGATATCGATTAGGTTTTGACACTTACATACGCTTATGAACAATACTTCGATAACATAAATTCTTTATAGAGCAATAGGTTTTTAGTATTACTTCAGTATATTAGTATTCGTGAAAGAGTACAGACATTCATGGAAGAAAAATTAGTAAACGATCTAGTGAAAGCTCGCGAAGCTTTAAAGCAAAAAATTAGAACTTTAAAGAGTGATATGGCACGGTCTCAAAGAATGATTGATATACATTATGCACCTATAACACAACCATTGCAGGAAATTGCTAAAAAGTTAGACATTCCCGACACAATAACGAAAAGTAAAACCAAACCAAAAGACATTAGTTCAGAAATAGAAGAATCCTGGTCGAATATTTCCCCGGAGAAAAGTTATGGGATTCCAGGAACGTCAATTATACGACTAGGTAGTACTCCCACGCGAAGCAAGCGTGTCTCCTGGTTCAGTCCGGGTACTTATTCTTCTCCCACGAAACAACAAACCTCGTTTGAAACTACAACGTCTCCGCAAAAAAAAAATTAAAGTTAAACCAATACCGGAACAGTCTACATCATTCGTTCAACAACCAACGTTTTTAGAAGATGAGTACATAGGCGAAATCTCACCAGAGACTCCTAAGGTTGAAGAAGCTGCAAGCAGAATACAAGATAGTAATGAAGATGAAATGGACACCAGTGGAAGTTTCAATTTGGATAAATCAATGGCTCACGCCATATCACTTTTGCAAACGCAGCCAAGCAAGTCAATAATAGCAAATAAATCCCTAAATAAAACTTTATTAGAAGCAGACGTAGTAAAAGAACCATTACGAAACCATGACCCTGTTGTACGTCCGTATCTAGTAGGATTAATGACAGATGAAAGCGATGAATTCGATAACAAATATGGAGTACGTGAAGTTGATGGAACGTTGAAAGTAGGAAGTGAAGATGTTAGATTTGATGGGCCACACATTATAATTGGAAAATTTACATATAAAGTTACTAAGGGTTTATTGGAATTACTTTTCAAAAAGAAACCTGGTAAGTTTCTATATGCAGACGCTAAGAATTATAAATTTATCCTTAATGATACGAATGCTCATCGAGTGAATTACAATCGAGTGAATTACAATCGAGATAATAAGTATGCGGCCAGTAAGGTTGCTAAATATACAACAATTATTAAACCTATCATACAGGGGAAGAAACCTGAAGTTTGGTGGACTCGAACTTGGAAGACGGGACTGGGGTTAGGAAATAAAGTTCCTCTGAGAAAGACGGTTGTATCAAGGAGCAATATTGAATATAAATACTGGGACGATCCAAATGAATTGTGCGATAGATTGAAACTGCTTATTGCATCGAAGAATGCTGGTCATACTGGACATGGTAATGAAATATTGTCAATAATCGAAGAATTAAAGGAAGCTAAAATTATTAAGTAGTAGTAGTAGTAATTCAATGTTCAAATTTGGCAGGCATATACATAAACATATTATAAAAAGGCATTTGATTTTCTCAAACATCCTAAAATAAAAAAGGTATTAGAAGTGCGTGCAGAGAAGAAGATTCCTACGCAGTATGTTATTCACATATTCAGTGATGGTACCATTAGTTTGGCAACTTCTGCGTATATGCGGTCATCAAACTCAAGAAACAATATTCTCTATGAAAATAAATTATACCAAGGAAAAGTAGTTATGTATGTCCAGTATTCCAACGAGTCCTTAACATCGCTTCGGATTGATGGTGACAGATTCCACTCGACGAAACCATATAAATTAAAGAAGGGTACAAAATTCGTATTAATGTACACTGGTTCAAAGCCTGTACCAAACCATACGAAAGCAGTATATGCAGAAGTGGTGGTTGAGGGAAATGTCGTCGGTTAAAAGGGACGTGGTAAACGAACTACACAAACTCGCTCGGAGGAGGTTTCCTCGACGGCGGGTTATAATAAAAGGTCTACGTGACCTATTTCAAATAGATTTGGTTGAAATGATACCTTACGCGAAGGAGAATAAGAATTTCAAATACATTTTTGTGTGCATTAACACATTTTCCAAGTTTGCTTGGGCAACTCCAATAAAGAATAAAACATCGAATGAGGTGGCGAAAGCGATGGAATCTATACTTTTAACGGAGAAAAAAATGTTCCGAAACATATTCAAAGCGATCAAGGGAAAGAGTTTTATAATACACATTTCAAGAAACTTATGAACCTATATAATATTAACCACTATAGTACATATTCTAATTTAAAGAGTTCCATTGCAGAACGTTTCAATCGAACGCTTAAAAATAAGATGTGGAAGGAACTCAGTTTTAACGGTAATTACCGTTGGATTGATATATTACAAAAGCTTGTTGACAACTATAATAATACTGTGCATAGCACTACAGGATACAAGCCTGTCGCAATTAATCAGAGAAATGCTAAACACGTTTTACATAAGGTTTATAGACACATTAAAGTTATTGATCCAAGAATTTCTGCATTTAATGTTGGAGACCCTGTTCGTATAAGTAAATACCGGCATGTATTTTCAAAAATGTATACGGCAAACTGGACAAACGAAATATTCACTGTGCGAAAAATTCAAAATACCTATCCCAGAACATATTTATTACAAGATTCTCAAAATGAAAACATTCTTGGAGGATTCTACGAAAAGGAATTGATGAAAGTTAAACATTCGGATGTTTATCTGGTTGAGAAAATAATACGCTGAAAGAAGAATAAAGTTTTTGTTAAGTGGCTTGGTATGCCTCATTCACATAATTCCTGGATATCTAAAGACAATATACTAACTTAATTAAGAAAGAACTACAATAATTGTGATATTTTATTGAACAAATATGTACATGGCATATTTACATAGCAATTACATACAACATAAAAGGGTATGAAAGAAAATTACAACTAAATATTAGTGACGGTACTCTTAATACCGATCCGGTGACAACATTTGCATAATCAACTACTTCTGACATTGATAAAAGAAAATTTTGTAACTCTTCTCGCATTACCGACGCCAAGCTAAAGTTTAATTAACAATTATGTACCCAGCATAGTTACATAGCAATTATATACAATATAAGAAAAAGAAGAAGGAAAATTACAATTAAATATTAGTTGTGTGCTCATTCAGTGGCAGCATTTTCATAATCAATTACCTCTGAAATAATTTTTTTAACTCTTCTTCTCGCATTACCTCTGGTATTTTATAATGACCTCAAGCTAAACTATTAATTTTATCAGGGAGGATATAACGCTTATCATCTTTAGGAGAAAGAGCAAATTTATTCCTCAATTCGGTATACATTGTATGTAAGTCCGACCTGAACAAATACATTCTTCTCATAATAGTTCCGTCATTTTCCACTACATTCCTATAATCAGAAACGCATAATTTCTTGTCAATAACATATTTCTTGACTCCTTTTGCAGTTTTAACGGTCTTGGTGAGTAATTTTACACAGTAGGCTTTAGCACCCGTACCGTAGAAACATTCAATAATTCCACCAGCGTATTCATCTTTCATGCGTTCTAACCTTGGTGAACTACGAGGTATTCCATGTATGTTTTGTTCCGCGAAATTTGAGGTATCAAACGAATTTGAATACTTTTTAATGTCATCGTAAACGTTATAATTCTTCACGCATATAATTAATGAATCTGTATCCGTATATAACAACGCAACATCTGTATCGTATAAAGGCTTCAGAAAGCTATAGTAAAAATCATACATTACTCTCTTAGCTAGCTCAAGAATAGTAAAACCCACGTACACAGCCTTTACATACTCTATACGTACTTGCGATAATTCGATAGCGATCAAAGATTCGGAAAAACAGTGCAAGATTTAAAATTTGGTTTTGCAATGTAAGCCTCTGCTCCGAGTCTTTTACGAATCGTTTCCCAATGCGATACTAATTTTATATTAACTCGATTTTCAACATTTTCCATTGTTTTTCCAAATATACAGTTTACGATTAATTTATAAAACTGTTTGAAGAATTCGTTGATAGATTCATTTCTTTTCTTCGTATTAAAGTCAATGTATTTCTTCAACTATTTACTCTGCTTAAATCTAAGACCACGTCTAATACCACATAATTTCAAACCATTATTCAAACATTGTTTCAATGTTAAATAATGAATAACATAATTAGATTTATTGCAGAGGTTAGGAATCAATTTGCTATATTTAGAATTTGGTGGAATAACATGTTCGGGACAGAAAGGGAAGTCGTTGTGCTGATCGTGGAGATTTGTGGGATATTCCAAATCTACTTCGAAAACATATCCTACATCGCCATCATCGTCTAAAGCTTGAACATCTATACCCGTAAGTTCCTCATCTGTTAACCTTTTGAACTCACCCACTGGCAACTGGAAGCTCACTGCATAACCATACAAATTCGTCGCATCTAAATATAATAAGTATCTTTTTCTTCGGAAGAGTTAAATTCTGGTACGAATTTGTTGTTAGCAATCTCCTTTCTTTTACAACACATGCTCACTCCACCACGTATGCCCCCTTTGAAAAAATGAAACATATCCACATCGGTTAGTAATTCCAAACTGATACCTGTCATACGTAACATGGCTTCCCAGCTTAAACCTGGTGCAGTAAAGTAATGCGCACGATCTAGTTTATAATTATCCATACAGATATTTCGAAAATTTTCAAAAACATCTGCTAGTAACAGCACATCTGATTGTATATATATATCGCTATACTCTCCTAATGATTTACATTCGAATAGATTCCAAACCCTTTCGGCCCGATTATAATCATCATCGCAAACGTCGCTGTCTGATAGAATATCGTAGAAGTCCTTTTTGTCAGGCAATCGTGGTAGTGATAGTTGCTCATAAGAACTAGCGTAGGTATATGGAAATATACCTTTCTGTCGTATTACATCGAATTTTTCCCCTTCAAAATATTTTGCAACTTCTTTACACTGTTCGTCGTCCAAATAAGATGAAAGTTTCTCCAAAGAGGAACTCATAAATCGAAACGAATCTAAGAATCGTAACTTATAGTATACTTTTTGTTTCTTATTATTGCAGTCGATTATATCACCTATGTGTACTTTCTTCGAAAACGACACATATTTTTCTTTATTCAGGGCAATTACATCAACTTCTTCCTTTTCCAATGCAAGTGATTTTACAAACAGGTGCGTATCATAGTGCGATAAATTATGAAATATAATTGGTATATATTTCGGTTCTTTATAATTTATATTACATACCATATGTGCTGCGCCACGATATAACCCAGTTATGTGATCATAGTCACACACTTTCTCTGCAACTGATAAAATCTCTTTTTCGCAAATATGACACACTTTTGCCCCTTCATAGTTTCGCCGCTCATCGTCACTTAAAGGAGTCATTTCTACCACCTTACTTAAGAAATTTTTATATAAAAATTTTACATCTATCTCTAACTCATTGATGAAATGCGTGGCCGCATTTTTTCCACGATATCTTTTCAGTTTATAATAACACGAATTTACAAAAAAGGAGACACAAAAGACTGTAGCAATTACAGAGGGATAACACTAACTAGCACAGCATCAAAAATATATATACTAGAACATTAGCAAAACGTATGAGAGATAAACTGGAACAGAGTTCAGAGGAAACACAATTTGGATTTCGACCGGGTATAATAAGACAAATAGGAGAAAAGGCAATAAAAGAAGATAAAAAGGCACAATTATGCTTTATAAACCTACAGAAAGCTTTTGACAAGGTTATTAGAGAATACATATGGGTGATACTCAGAAATAGGAAAATATCGGAATTAATAATGAGAGGAATACAAAGCTTATATAAAGAAACAACAAATTATGTAAGAATAAAGCAAAGCAAATCAGATATGTTTGAAACAACTAGAGGTCTCAGTTGAAAAGGGTGCCGGAACAGAGAATAGTTAAACAGGTATTTGAAGGCAGGACGAACAAGAAGAGATCAAGAGGAATACCCAGACGGACGTGACTAGAGATAGATGCATTTGAGATAGAATAGATGCATTGGGTAAAAGAGCAGTATCGTAGGAGGAAGCTCAACAAGCTGTAGCTGATAGGAAGCTATGGAGGATAATATGCCACAAGTCAACCTAGAGAACTCAACTCCACGCACACCTTACACCCTAGGACAGGGGTAGAAAAGGATTAAGGATTAAGAAAGTAAGTAAGTATTAAAAGGTAATGCAGCGCGTGTAATAGATAATTTAGAAATTACCGAATGCCGTAGCGTGGTCTCTGTTACGCGAGTGTTACGATAACAAAAAATGATTATTCACATTCATATAGAACACATCTTTGCATTGAACCATGTAACGCGTGAATCACATGCTTCCTTAAAACAGCTCGTTGATGGTTTTTTCTTGCATAGTCGAGCTTTAAATAGCTTAGCAGACACTGAAGGTCAGTGAAATGCCTATCTTATTTTTCTATTATCATCTAAATTAGATAACATCACAAAGAAAGAATGGGAAGCATTCTCGAAAAGTGATCTATGCCCCAATATTACGAAATTTACTAACCTTTTTACGTCATAAATGTAATTTGCTCAGAACCATAGAAAACAGTAATCCTCCTAGTATTCATAAAAAAATATGAAAATAAACTTTCTCATATAACCACAACAAACAACATTTGCAATTTATGTAAGGGATCTCATTCATTATTTGTGTGCAAGAAATTAATTGATCTGCCTACAGAAAGCCGACTCGAACAAGTAAGAAAATTATATCTGTGCCTTAACCTTCCTATAGTCGCGTCAAAATGAAAGACGTATACTATACTATATAAGTCGGCCTCACAGACCGTATGCGTGAGTATAGGAAGGTTAATTGTCCAAGACCAGAACACACCAGCGCTGTGTGTATAGTGTATAGCCAGCAGTTGCAAAACCTGTTCTAAAAAACATAATACACTTCTACATTTTGAGCAGGCTAGACAGATACGTAATACACAAAATGCTTATCCGTCGAACAACGACGATGTAGATCCTAGCAAATCGCATTGCAGTTCAAATCATACGGTTAATCAAAATGTCCCCAGTACGAGTACATTCGCCACAAATTCGTCTATCACATCGCTAAATTACTTTAGCCAATACAATAATTATATGTTGTCAACAGTAAAAGTTTATGTCCTTGATGCTCAAGGCAATCTTATTAAATGTAGCGTACTCCTTGATAGTGGAAGCCAATCTAACTTTATTACCAAGCATTTTTCGACTCACTAAACTCACGTCCCATAGACATTAATATGCCAATAGGTGGAATCAATTTAATCTCAACAACGATAACTAAGAAAACGCAACGCTCCATTCATTCCATGCATAGTAATTTTACAAGACAACTTGATTTTTTAATTATAAATCATATGACTGAAAATGTATCACAAATCAAACTAAAAGTTGAACATTTAAACCTACGAGTTATGCCTTAGCAGATCCGTTTCACCAACCTGTTCCAATTGATATTTTATTAAAATAGGGGCAAGTGCGACTTCATACAAATTCGCCTATTTTACAAGCGTCCCATTTTGGCTGGTTGCTTTCAGGTCCAATTCCATTTCATTCAGTCCAAAAGTCCCATTACAATTTATCACAAAATTTAAACAAACAGTTAGAAAGATTTTGGACAGTAGAAAATTCAGTTTCACAGAACAACAACTGTTACATACAAGAGAAAACAGCTAGCGAACAACATTTTGTTGACAATACCTTCCGCGATCAAAATGATAGATTCGTAGTAAGATTACCGAAGATAGTAACGTGGCTCTTGGAAATTCACAAGATTGCGTTGTAAAATTATTCAATCATCTCGAAAGAAAGTTGTATAAATCCTCAGATAATTATTCGCAATATTATATTGAATTTATAGAGGGATATTTAGCTTTAGGCCATCTGAAAGAAAGCCAAAGCCTAATGAATTAAGTTTTTATATGCTACACCATGCAGTAATAAAAGAGCAACCACTAACCACAAAGGTTCGCGTGGTCTTCAATGCAAGCGCGAAAACAAGCTATAATAAGTTGTTGAATGATATATTAATGACGGGTATACGTATACAGGACGATATATTCTCTATCATTGCTAGATTTCGAAAACATAATATACAGTCGATTCCGCCTTATCGGGACACAAAGGAGAAGTTATTTCGTAGCAATATTCCAGAGGTACCAATAAACCGGGGATTATCAATAAACCCGAAGAAAAACATCTTAATGTGCATTGACTGGTGTACTTACAAACATATACATTTAGTATTGTGGACTTCAGTATTAAATACATAGACAAATAAATACATAATAAAAATGTACATTATATACGTATGTAAAAGCAGCGAAAACAACGTAACAAAAATTAAGTCATCCTATTTAACAAGTAAGAATCAAAAGTACTTTGCTTTCTTTCCTCAATTGACTCAGCATTAACAAAATTGGAGCATGTGATACGGGCGTCTACAAGACTTCCCTCATTCGCTTTCTGCAAAAAAATTGTCTTAACTTCTCGATGCAATTTCGTGCTTCTGGCAAAGAAACCGGCGTATCGATTTCTTCTTCACTGTCAGAATCAAAATTTTCGTCATTTCACAGGCGTTCTTTCATTTCATCAGTGATATCTTCATCAAGATTTTCCTTTTCGTCGCAGCAACTTAAACGACTATCTAAATCGATGAATTCCTCTTGATTTCGCATTCCCGTCTCTTTCAATACAATTTCATCGTTGATATGTTTGTCCATTTTCTCGGGGCTTTCACTTAAGCTTTGCGAGTTCACTTTAAAATTGTAATAAGCGAAACATTTTTTTATTGTTTTGCTATTAATATCTCTTCAGCTGTCTGCAACGAAGTTTATAGCTTTCAGAATGTTGACTTTACTGCTTATATCTTTAGCTGTTGAGTTTGGTCCCAATAAATTTTCTTCAATTCTTTCTAAAATGAAATTTACTAATTTAGTTCTGTACTTATTGTTAGGTTTCAGGTTTTTAATGATGCCCCTGTCCAAAGGTTGAGTCAATGATGTGTTTGGTGGCAGATATTCAAGCGTTATGTTCTTTAGAACATCAGTGTATGGAGGAGCAGCACAATTGTCTAGAATCAGAATTATGGATCTGGATTGGCGTTGCAAATCTTTATCCCAACTTTTCAGTCAATCTAGAAAAATGAACGACATAATCCATGGATTCGAATTAGCATGATATTCGACGGGCAATCTCTCGATATCCAATCCTGTAAAACAGCGAGGTTTCTTTTATTTTTCCAATAACAAGTAGTTTTCTCTTGTCATTCTCCGTCATATTCGTACAGCATAAGGCAGTTATTCTTTCCATTGCTTTCTTGGAACCTGCTAAATTGTATTTTTTAAACAAGGTTGGAGTTGCTCTATAATACAGCCTTGTCTCATCAGCGTTGTAAATGTTTTCCGGTGAAAATTCGTTCATAATTTCGGAAAGCCTTTCGAGTTTCCCCTTATCAGCAGACAAACCATCAGCATCAGCTTTTTCCCAATGAACTTTTTAAACTTGATGTCAGGTCTCTTTTTCCAACGAGAAAGCCATCCCTCGGTCGCCTTAAAATTTTCATGCCCAGCAAACTCTTCGACTTTGAATTTTAACATAGGCCCAGGCACACGAACACCTCTTTTAGTAAGCATGTCAAACCATTTGCTGAGCGCTTCGTCCACTGCAGCATCTTTCCTTTCTCGTTTACGTTTTTACTAAACTCCACGCCCTCTTGCACCTTGAATGCTAATTTTTTCACGGAGGTTCCTTTCACGAATTCGGGCGATTGTAGTTTTCGGTACATTTAAAATTCCCGACAAACTCTAATTCGATGTGTTTGGATGCTCTTTTATTTTATTTAACAGTTCCACTTTTTGGACAACACATAAGTCTCTATAGGAATTTTGAGCACACGAGCCCACATAAAATTTGTATTACATACTAGGAAGAGAAGTACATTAAGAAATGAGTCGATTTTTGTCTCCTCAATTTACATTTCGCTTCTGGAAGAATTAGGGAATTCCGCCAATTATTCGTTGTTTTATCCCGATAAAGCGGCTTTTGTCCCGATAAAACTGTGAAGTTTTACTTATTTTTGATTTCGTTTTATTAGAAATGTCTCAATAAAGCGGGTGTCCCAATTATCCGAGGACCCAATTAAGCTGAGTCGAATGTAGTACTAATTGCTGTCATTGAAAAAATGTACAGATACATAAAGATTAACAAGGACCATAAAAAATTTCATAGAATAGTTTGTGGAACACAACCAGAAAAGCATCTAAGACATTTTGAATTGCAGAGTCACATGTGGAACTACGCCAGGGTCTTATTTGTCTACTAGGTGTTTAAAACAGCTCGCAATCGAAAGTACTTCAACTTTTTCCTCCGCCAGTAAAGTAATCAGCAAAGATTTCTATATGGATGATTTGCTTTCGGGTACAGCAGACAAAGTTTCCGCCATAAAATTGAAAAGCGAACTGGAAACGATCCTTGGTAGCGCTGGCTTCAATTGAGAAAATGGATCTCCAATAAACCAGAGATATTAAACCAATCAATTCATCAGATAATATAAATTATACTATTTCCGATGACGAGAGTTACAAAACGTTAGGTGTTTTGCGGAATGCAAACAGCGATACATTTCTATTTATATTCAGTGATTCCAATCAAAGTTCAGAGTCTATATTAACAAAAAGGTTGTTGCTCTCAGCTATAGCAAAATTATTTGATCGACTGGGTGTTATCGGTCCAGTGATACTCATAGCTAAATGTTTAATGCAGCAACTATGAAAATGTGGCGTAGACTGGGATGATCCTGTTCCTACTGAATTTAATCACTTATGGTTAAAATTGCATTTGTTCCTTTACGGCAACTAAATATAACCAGACACGTAATCTTATCAGCAGCTGTTAATTTGCAATTGCATGGGTTATGCGACGCTTCAGAAAGGACTTTCGGGGCTCATCTTTATATGAGATCTGTTGTGTATCTTGTAGGGGTACAGTAAAACCCGATTGCTAAGCACTACTTTTTATTTACCATTTCGATGATAAAACGAACACGTAGATCCTCATGCTAAAAGTCAACAACGCCCCTTTTTGCTTTTCCCTATTCCTTGTAGGTGGCTCCACTATCTGTCATACATACTGCTCTCGCAATATAAGTTGTGGAAGGGTGGGAATGAGTTCGCGCAGATAGAGAAGGGATAGATTGCCTATCATTCGTATCATATCTGAATCAGACAGGTGGGAGGTACGTGTCCTAAATACGTTTACGGCGCATCCCCACCGCCCGCCAACTTATATTGCGAGAGCTGTATATGTGGACGCAACAGTTCCCCCGCCCCCTTCTTCGGAGAAATATATTAGTATTTAACTTAAACAATTAGAAATTATAAATTCAAACTGGTAGGTGGTTTATATACAAACAATTAATGGAGTTCTTGAGAAAGCTTATTATGATAAAAAGATCCATATAAATGTTTATTAAAGCTAATGAACACGCCCATTAGTAACAACATTGAATCAGCTAATAAAATAATTCAAGGAAGAAATGTACGTGGTATTTTCCCTTACTACATAGAAGAAAATAAAGCAAATAATAGTAGAATTAAGGATTTACTAATTAAGAGACAAAAAAACAACAGATATTTCATGATAAGAAATGTAAAGACTTACCCTTACTAGAACCCGGTCAGAACGTAAGAGTACAAAGCAAATCGGGTACATGGGATCGTGCTATAGTTGCTAATAAAACTGAAAATGGTAGATCCTATGAAATAATAAATGAAAACGGTAATATTGTAACTAGCAATAGAGTTAATTTAACAAATGATACCAAAGATCCAATGTCAATTAAACCTAATATTAATGTGGAAGATTCGGAACTTGTAGATGTAAGTGTGACTCTGGACAAGACCATTACTAAATGTAATACTATTTCATGTGAACAAACTGAAAATCAAGCAAGTAACATGCTTACATCTGGAAGCACCAGAATCAAGAAAAACCTAAATATTTATAGGACTATGTTTGTAATTAACTTTATTTTAAGAATGTTTGTAAGCCATTTAAAAGAGTAATTTTTCATTAAAAAAAAGAAGGGAGATGTCATGATTATAGATATAGGATATCGCCATCTAGTGGCGAGGGGAGAACCAGCGGTAAAGGAACATGGCGACTAAGAGTAGTGCATAACTGTGTAACTGTATACTGTGAACCGATTATGAAATAATAAATAATGAAAATACAGTGTTTTTATTACAAATAGCACTTGAGCAAGGCGGAGCAGTTGGCATAACTGTTGGTGTTTTTCGTGCGCTGTCAGAAGTAACAAATTCATCACTAGGAGTTATACTATTTTGGTCGTCTTCGAGCGGAGCCGGTGGGAAAGGTTCGATAATTAAAGATATATTGCTTGAAGTATGAAGGTTAAAACTATCCGTATTAGAAGTGTCAATATTAGAAATAAATGGGCTTTCACATGATATTGATACATTAGTGTTACTGTTTACCGTAATTGATATATTTTCCTCAATGGATCGAATCTGGTTAATATGCCTTTTCCACTTTCTTGCATCATCCAAACTAATTAGATAATGCAATTTCCCGAATTTCTTTTCTACTCGTCCGAATTCCCATTTATTATCATGATATAGTCACGAGCCGCTACTCTCTCGCCTACATTAAAATTTCGAATGTTTGGCATTTTTTGTGTTGTACTTTTCGTATTAGCCGTAAGAAAGTTTAATCGAGATCTAATATCTCTGCCAACCATTAAAAATGCTGGTCTTACACCTCTTATTGTATGTGGTGTTTTCTTATAATGTAATAAAAATTTACAGAGTTGTTTTTCCCTTTTATTTTTACTTCCTTACTTCCTTAAAGACTGTTTAAAGGTTTGCACATACCTCTCTGCTAACCCATTCGTCGCAGAATGATATGGTGCACTACCCTTATGAGTAATCCCGTTTTCTCGTAAAAACCGCTTGAAATCATACGAAAGGACAGTTTGTGCATTGTTTGAAACTAATACTTGCGAGATACCGTATGCCACGAAAATTTTCTTTAATAAAGCAATTGTTTGTGATGTCATATTTTTAACCATGTGTACTTCCGGCTAGCGCGTATAAGCATCAACTAAAATAAAATAATACGAATCCATAAATGGTCCGGCGAAATCAATATGGACTCTGTCAAATGGTGCCGCTGGTGTTTCCCACGGATGTATTGGTACTTTCTCAGGATTGTTCTTAATCTCATTGCAATCTGTGCAATTTTTACAAACATTTTCTATATCGTAGGAAATACCTGGCCACCAACAATGTCCTCGAGCTAAGGATTTCATTCTAGCTGGCCCAAAATATGCTGCATGTAATTCTTGTAAAATTCTTGCTCGTAAACTTATAGGTATTACTGTTGTTGTCTTAAAATGCATTTATTCTGTAATGTAAATTCTATTTGTCGCGCGTTAAATCTATCTTGAGCTTTTATTTCTTTCCCTGATTTTAGAGTGTTAAGTAACATTTTGAAGCAACATCTTTCGAGGTTTCCACTTCTAACTCTTTCAATGTAATTGGTAAGGTTTCTATTTGCAATATCTCAAATTGATCACACACATCATATTGACAACTGCATCAGCGTTTGCATGCAGTTTTATATTTCCGTATTTAACATTGTATGTAAACCCTCGTAGGAATAGTGGGTAATGTTGCATTCATGTAGTAGTAAGTGTAGGTATACCTTTTGCTGGTGAAAAGATGTGCACTGGAGGTTGATTATCTATTAGTAATGTAAACTGTCGACCAAATAAATAATAATAAAATTTCTTCGCGCCAAAGATAATTGCATATGCCTCTTTGTCAATTTGTAAATATTTTTTTGAACATCTGTTAGCGTTTGAGAAACAAACTGTATTGGCCGTTCGGCTCCGTTTGAATAAACGTGCGAAAGAACCGCTCCTATTGCTTACGGAATTGCGTCTGTAGCTAAGAGTAGCTAAGTGGTAATGTAGGGTCAAAATGAGCTAACATTGCCGTGCCCCTTCGAGGTTGTCGCGATCTACGCACAGCAACCGACCTATGATCGTTTACGTTCCGCCCAGGGCGTTGATCTAGAGGGCCCAGGGATGTTGATGGCAGGCGATGATCTGCTTCTTGCTGCCTGCGATTATAATTCTAAGCACCCGTTGTGGGGATGCCGCGGCACTAACACGTTTGTCTGGAGGCTGTTCGGCTACGCCTCAGCCAACGAAGTTATTGTGCATCCACCAAACGGGCCTACTTATTATAGAACCGGCGCAAGATCGAGCGTACTAGACGTCGTCATTATTCGAAGTATTATGGGAAGCCTCACCGTTAAGTCCATTCCCGATTTGTCTTCGGATCACAATCCGGTTTCCATATACCTGAACGAAGGTGCGGAAGAAGTGGATCCCCCGCTTCGCAGACCGTCGTGCGGGTAAGGTTGACAACGTCGATTGCCCAAAACACATTGATCGGTATTTTTAACGAGGCCGTCAAAAGACTCTCGAAGATGTAGGGAAAATTGTTACTTATGATCAACGCGATACTCACCGTGAGCCACTTTCCGAGCGTATGGAAAACATCCAAAGTAGTAATGGTTACAAACCCGAAAAAGGACAAACTCTTTCCACAGAACTACAACATCCAGTTGGTTCCATTGCGATCTTTCCAGAGCTATTGTGGTCCTTGTGCCTCCTTAGAATACGTTCCCCAGCTTTGTTCCTTTAATTAGACTTAACAGCTTTGAGAGCGGTTCCGCATATAGTCCCGCCTCGGTATATTCGTCTGCCATGTGTGACAGCGCGTCCTTGTCAATTCCTCGTATTGGCACAGTACGTAGATCGCAGTTTCTTCTTCAATTTGATAGAATCTACATATCGTTTCTTCTGTGAAGCCCATTTTATTCAAGTGCTTGTTTAGCATGCAGTGCCCTATTAGTAGAGCCACTATTACCATGACAGACTTTCTGTCCCTGTACAGTAGGTCCGTTGTAAACTTCGACATTTGTTCTCTAAGAAACTGTTTTGCCGATCTTTCGTCTGGGGAGTTCCTCCACCTTTCGCGAAATTCACTGAATCTACTTTTTATGACAGCTTTGATTTTTGTTTCTGCAATGCCACCGACGAGGCCTCTTGGGTCAGTTCGTCGGCTTTATCATTCGCTCGGTAGCCCTCGTCCCCCGAAACCCAATCAATCCATCCAACAATAAGTGCGTAGCTCTCCGCTTCACACAAAGATTCATTCCCCCTGCCAAATACATCTGGGTGGAAGAGACATGCCTTCCATGGAGCCCGACTACGAGATATCTGGGGAGTGCCTTGACCAGAGGTTGACATTCAAAACACACATCGACGCCATCATCAGTAAGTTCATCAGTACGATGTTCAGTGGGTCGTGATGCCGGTTACAAGTAGTCAGTCCGCGTTAGATTTGCGGACAAAATTCCTAATCTACGAGCTTTATCTTTGACATGTACTTACATATGGAGCGATGGCCTAGTTTACCGCGGGGAGATCTATATAGGCAGGATCAGCAGTGCATGCCAGTGCAAGATGCTGCGCGTCATTGCCTCCGCCCTGTGGTTCATCCGAAATGTTCAACTACAAAAAGGCACTAACGCTGGATTGTGATGAAGAACCAGGGATGGATCTATACGAATTACCCCCTCAACACCCCGCGGCTTGATTGGAGGCGGCATATGATGAAGAATAGAAGGCTAATAATTCATCCGAGCTTGAGAAATGATAGATTCTTGACTTTTCACTAAACTCGAAACACCCGTTGTAGAGGTGTATATATCCGAACTCGTCTTGGCGAACACCTATCCGCCACTGATGTTCCGAACCGGCGTTCTGGACCTTGCCATCACCAGAGGACTCCAGGGACAAATTTCCGTCAAGTTCCTGCCAGAGCTGTCATCGACCTGACTGGAAGATTACGAGGAATGTAGCCTCACCCCTCGATCCAGCGTGGACGGGACTCGCTACGCTAAGACCGCCGGGCATCGCGCCGATGAGATAGGTGCCATGATGGACTTGAAGCGCTGGAGAGAATCGTCGTCGCTTTGGCGGATTTGGTGTCGGAATTAATTTTCGAGACCACTCACTTGCGGAGGCAACAACATCAACGACAATGGCTACCCCCTGTACATAAAGCTCTTCTAAAACTAAAAAGGAAAGCGAATAAAGAAAGCACAAGAAAGCAGCTTTATTGTGCAACGGTTAACCATTTACAGGACAAATTATTGAACATACATACATTATTAAAGAAGTACAAATATTATTATGTGCGAGTAAATGAAATGAAATATAATTTTAAAAAAAAAAGTAAAACTAATAACATTGATTAATTGTATTGAAGAAAGTATCAGCATATAACAAATCTGCAATACGATTCATTTATGTAATAGGTGATGCATGGAGTAACAGATTCGTTCTAGGGAAGGATAATGCGAATGTAGGAGAGGAGCGAGAGGAAATACGGGGCACAATAAAATTAATACGGAAAAGTAAATCAGGAGAATCAATTAAGCCGTGAACAAGTCTCCACATAAATCTGGCACTATGAATTTCTCTGCGCTGTTCCAAGGACCGGAGTAGTATTAATGAAATTAATTTTTTTCGTAAAGAAAACAAAGCAGCACTTATTGACATTTAATTTTAATTTATGTGTAGAACACCACCGAGCAATGAAATCCAAATTTTGGTGCAGGCGAATGACATTACCCCAAGTTGCAATAGGCAGATATATTTTCAGGTCATCCGCATAAGCTAGTACTGGACAAGTTATAGATGTTAACAAATGGTTAATAAATAATATAAATAAGAAAGCCCCCAAATGTGATCCGTTCGGAACTCCTGACGTGGAAAATCGAATGATTTAAAGTCATTATAAAAACATACTGAGATCTGTTTCTTAAATAAGATTTTATAAGCAGTAATAAGAAAGTGCTCAAGCCTAAAGACGATAGTTTGGCAAGTAGAATTCCGTGGTCAATAATATCAAAAGCACCACTAAAGTTCGTGTATATAACGTCAACTTGGCCACGAGCATCAAGTACCTCGCCAATGTGTTGACAAATCGACACAAGGTTCGTAACTGTAGATCTTCCGGAAACAAAACCATGCTGATAATGTGAGATGTATGATTTAGTATTGTAACATAGACATGTGTGTATGATACTTTCAAAAACTTTAGCAAAGTTAAACAATATAGATATAGGTCTATAATTATCCACGTGTGTATTATCGCCTTTTTTAAATACGGGGCTTATTCGTGCACGCTTCCAAGTGGTCGGAAAAGTAGAAGTTTTAATTGCTAAGTTTATAATGAAAGTCAATGGTCTTCTAAATGCAATCCTTGCATCGTACAAAAGGAAGCTCGGAATCAAATCATTGCCCGAAATATGTATCCGTGGGAACCCGGCCATTAACCTGACCACCTCCTCCTCCATAACAGGTAATAATGTAAAAGGAACATGATTGGAATGTTCATTATTAAAACAAGAATCAGTGCTGTAATATGTATAGATGAAAACTCATTGGCAAATGCATCAAAGCCGTAAAAGAATTTGTAGGCTTGCGTTTGAAAATGTATGAATTGCGAATTGGTAGTGAGCAGGTCAAGCGAAGGGGGTCCAAAAATGCGTTATTAAGGACAACATCGGCATGGATGATTACATGGAGAGCCTGATTAATAGAAGTTTGCTGTACAAGACCCAGGATATATTCAGGACAGCGGTCTGTTTGTAGTGTTGAACAGAGGAAATTGGCCCTCTCACCTTTGGACGACAAGAGATTTAACCATGCCGATGGCGTCCAAACTTATGCTTAGGGCCACCACGCCATCGAGGACCGAGAACTTTAAGGTGCGTATGTAAACGCGATTAACGTATAGAAACATACTGACTGCCGTTTTGTTACAGATTTTGCCCCACTACTACCCCAAGTGGACAATTTTAGGATTTTAGGATTCATTCTAGCAGTAGGATGTATGCCTCTGGTACGTGTCAAATCATGCAGTATTCGCGTATGCGTATTTTTCACTAACTCGGATGAGCGTTGAGACGGACGCCGACGAGTAAATAAGACGGAAGGAATACAAACTGTGACGCCAGCACTTACTATTCAACGTAAAACGTCAAGACGTTGTTAGCTGGAATCCACATAAATTATATGGACAGATTACTACAGATCTCCCAGTAAATACGAAAATTTATCCTCTATAGTTACCTTTGCTTACCTAATTAAAAATATCATAGCTCCTTTTTGTCAGCATGAATCCAAGATTTGGAAGATGGCACGATAATTGCCGGGGTTCGTTAAGAATCGACCACAATCGTAGAAAATCGTACTGACTGCTATTAATGCGTTGGCGCTGGATCAGCGTTGGTATACGCTGTTTTTGATTTTTTAGTTCGTTATTTTCCAGCGTTTTTCATCTTCGAAATGAGGAACAAATGTGTTTTGTGTGGGAAGAGCTCTATGGAGGTTGCAAAGATGTGTTACTTTCCGAGGAATTTTGAGAGGTACGTATTTATTTGTTTTAAAATTATGCATCTTTTAAAATTTGTAGATAATCAAAATTCTAGATTGTAAAGTTTACAAAACAACAATAGGGATAGAATAGAAAATAAATATATTGATAAATATAATTGAACCAGTGAACTATCTAAAAATTATTGTTTTGATCTTATACGAGGTATATATATCGAGAGAGGTAAGCTTTCACTTATTATTATTAGCAGTACTTTCAGTGCTACAAATATTTTCTCGTGTACCCCTATTTTGTAAACTTCGATCAATAAAATTGTTGAACGCAATAGAATTGCTACCTATGAATAATACTACGACAGAGAAGTAATACAGATTTATAATCGTATGGAAAAGTATGAATTTTAGCGGGTTATTTAACTTTACGGCGCTTCTTTCAATATTCACGTATCAGTAATCGTCGAAATTTGTCGGATGCAACTGTCAACGAGCACATAAAAAATAGATATTTTTAGTACCGTAGAAGTACAGTGCACCTGTTAAATAATATGTATCTTTTTATAACTGAACGCATACCTATAGTTTTTTGTAATAAAATGAATAGACTTAAAAATACAATGTATTTCCTTTCGCATATTTCTATACAAATGCAATTAAAAGTATCCTTTTCGTTTAATGTACATACATATGTCATGTCATTTTATGTGATTCCTCTTATTTAATTTTACTTACCTGTACATATTTTGTTTTGTATAATTGAATTGAATTGATGTTAGAAATAAACATTTCAATATATTATATGTTCAAAACATTTCACAAAACGCTCGCTATTTTTATTACAGTGATTTATTTTGCTATTCTCATATCATAACTTTGCATAAAATTCAAACAAAATAAAATAAAATTTGTATGAGAAAATATATACTTACTATTAGACGAAAGCCGAAATTAATTTTTTCAAGGAACCGTTTATATGAATTAAATAAAAATTGCCATTACCACACTTTTTGGGAATAATTCCACGTATTTCAGCAACTAAGTTGAAGTTCGGGCAATCGTTCAGTGTGTAATGCCCAATGTTCGTTTTGGACGTTGGTCAGCTATCGCTAGTTACACTAAATTTCCGTAGTTTTCCACTGAGGATACCTATTCGGAGCTATTTCTGGAAGGTGTTTTAAGTGTAATTTATACAAATTTATTTATTTATTTAATTTGTGTATCGTTTTAACGAAAGCCTCGTTACACTGATCTTCAAGGAATCGTTTGATTACCGCTAAGAATACCTATGTTTATTATTCAGATGCAGAAATGTAAACGCTAGTAAAATTTCAGTCATATCTTAGCAAGGTCAAGTGGGTATTGGGTTGCAAGTAATCAGCTTGCATCTGTATCTCTGAATAAACAGATATGCCATCAACATAGAGAAACAAAGAGAGTGAATGGATTCTCCAACATGTCAACGACAATTTCAACATGAGTATTTTATTTAGTGATAAACCTACTTTTACACGGAATAGAACCTTTAATACACACAATGAGTATTACTGGGCAACAGAGAACCCCATGTTACTTGGCCAATAACACTCGCTGACTTACGTTTACCTCATATATTCAAATAAATGAATTTAAGGCATAAATGTTCATTTTAATAAATTTAATATTAAAATATAGGTGCAGGGAGTCTAGGGTTAGGGCTGTAAAAGAAATACGTCTTCGAGAATAAGTAATATACATTCTCAACTTGAACCCCTGTAGAATAATAATAACAAATTAAAATTTATTTGGTGTATTCATCATTTAAAAAAAAAATTACTGATGTTCGATTTGATCACATATTATTGTTAAATCGAGTTCATTTTTAATTTGATCGCTAATCTTTGACTTATGTTTGCAACTGATTTGTCTTTATTAAAAGTTTTCTCAAGATATTTTAAAGCCTTTTTAGTCGGTAAATATTGGTCTTGACGAGGGGATTGCAAACCATCGGAAAAGTCCTCCTTATTATTGTCTCAAAGTTTTGTAAGCAGCTGATGACGCATAGAAAATGGTCAACTTTTTCGTGCAGCGATCTTTTCCTCTACGTCTTTGCATTATAGCAATTGTTTTAGAATGTGGAGATATAAACTTCACGGTTTCAATATCATTGAGTAAACTATAGGTTTTCTTAAGCAGTTCTAATTTTCTTATACGTGACCATTGCTGTGCTAGTAATTTGCTCTGTTTCTGATGTCGTGTCATTCTTCTTTTTCTTTTCGTTTTCGGCGTTTCATTGACAGACATTTTTCTTTTTTGGATTTTGGACATGGAAAATTGGTAACCACGTACAAAATTTCATGTTCATGTGATGATGAAGGTTCAAGTGAATCAACGATTATTTTTATAGATTTTGGTGAATGCAGAGGAAATGTTTTTATAGCATTTCGACTTCAAGTGGCGGTGAAGTCGAAAGCATTGGATAGCGAGATAGTTTGATAAGTTAGAATCATTAAAATTCATAGGTACCCTTTTGCTTCTGTGTTTTACACACGAATTTCTCAGCGATATTTATTCATTGACATGTGGACTGCAATGCTTTATTCTACAATTTTTTATTACCGCTGGTAACTATGGCTACCGCATGGCTATCCCAAAATCATATAGAAATCATATGTATATCTAAACTAAACATACCACCGACCTTGGAAGATCTATCTTTCAAACAAAATATAAATATAATAACATATATGTAAACATGCATTCTACATACAATAGTATAAAGTATAAACATGAACATGAATCTTCGCGTATCTTACTAAATCTAGTCCAATAAATTGTCCTTTTCGTAAATTGGAAAAACGTACACTTTCTGAACCAAACGTTTTATAGTACCTTCATTAGTTCGGACGGTTACTACTCTTACTATACTATCACTTCCGGGATGAAGCTCTATCACCCGCCCCAACCTCCATTACAATGGTGGTACATTTTCTTCCAAAAGTAAGACAAGAGAGTCAATCTTGATGTTAGGTTGTGTCTGATGCCATTTGGTGCAGAGTAACTAAATACTCATGGCACCATCGCTTCCAAAAGTGTTGAGCCAACTTCTTAAGAAGGTCATAGCTTTTGAGTTTATTGTCTGATAGAGGTGTAACATTCACTTCAGGTAACACAGTTAACAGAAAGCCAATAAGGAAGCGACCAGATGTTAGAGGGAACCTGTCATTAGCATTAGAGGATAACTCAGTGAGGGGTCGGGAATTCAACACTGCTTTAATTTGCGAAAATAGTGTGCTTAATTCCTCAAAGGTCAAAAGTTGGTTTCCTATAATCCGGGTAGTGATATTTCGAGGACTTTATTGCGGATTTCCACAAACCTCCATGGTGGGGAGATTTTGGTGGTATAAAATGCCATGAGATACTATTTTCACTTATAAATTTGTTTAATGTGCCAGGGCAATTTATACTTCCCAGAATTTCCTTATTACGTTCAATTTCGTTTTTCTTGCACCGATATAATTCGTAGCATTATCAAAATATACATGTGTACATAAGCCCCTGCTACCTGTGAATCTTTTGAAACAATTCAAGAATGAGTCTGTACTTAGATTACTTACTACTTCTATGTAGACAGCTTTAGTGCTGAAACATACAAATATGCATATATATTCTACCGTCTTTAATATTGAAAGGATCGGCAAAGTCAGTATCAGTTATAAGGTCGGCTAGGTGTTATTCGATTGTACGGCAAATCACCAAGTTTTTGACTTGACTTTGAAACAAGTAATGAATTTAGATAAAACAGTCCGTCTACCGTTAACAGGCTAATAACGCTGCCTTAGAACTGCGAGAATTGCTACCGGACCAGCATGAAGCTGTTTAAGATGTTCGTTTCTAATTATTAATTTAGTTAAGTGATGACACTGAGGTAAAATGATCGGAAATTTTCGTTCATATTCAAGATTAGATTTCCTAAGTCATCCGCCCACTCTTATTAACTTATTATTGCCCAAAAAGGATCCCAAGATTTTATTTTACTATTTGAAGGAATACAATTAGACTTGCTTAATGCTTCGAACTCGCGTTTATATTTTTGAAATTGAACTACGCGTATTGCTGTTGTTAAGGCATTGTTCAATTCCTCAACAGATAACTCGCCAAAAAATATTTCATTGTTAGATTTTGACCAGTTTTTGTAATATCTGAGACACCAATCTAATATTTTCTGTAATCGGTATAAGAATGAGTATCGCGTGATGGTTGTGTTCAGATACCTCATTTGGATATTATTCAGATCTGAATGTCGTTTCAATTATCCCCCCATAGCATTTGCGGACCGTTCCACCATAACTCTGAATTTACCAAATCTTCTGGACCAGCACCGCGTGATATTATATTCGCTGGAGTCTCCCTTGATGGTACATAATGCCAATCGATTTTGTTCGAGACCTCTTGAATTTCAGTAATCCTATTTGCAACCAAGGTGTTCCATGCGCAAGGTTCTTGTGCTAACCAGGCTAACACAATTGTTGAATTACACCAGTAAAATGTTTTAATTGATTAATAATTGAATGCTTTTTGTACCGTTTTCATTAATTTTGCTAGTAAAACCGCTCCGCACAGTTCCAGTCGTGGCAAGGAAATAGTTTTGATCGGGGCTACGCGCAACTTGGCACATAAAAGATAAACTGCGATTTTACCATATGAATACTTGGTATTTTTATTTTGTTCAATTCCGGTAATTGTCGCTCAAATGCCTTTCAAAATGTATATAAATCTAGTGGAATGGCTTCACCCCAAACAATCACCAAATCACGATATTGTGCCTTCTAAATCTGCGCAAAATCGTAAATAAATTCGCCTGTATATGTGACCCTATTTTTAAAACATCGTTTATTGAGAGTCCCGATGATGATTTAGTCGTGTTATGTTTATAGGTAGGGAACAACTGACTGCTACAACGACCCATTTAGCAATCTTTATTCTAATACATGTCATACGTAGTATATGATAGTGTGCAACCAAAGTAACACATCCGTGACATCCTTACATTGCTGTGTCTGCTGCATACATACAGATTTATTTTGACTAGTAAATTCTATCTATTAGTTAGTTTTAAATATAGTAATTTGTATCATTACAAAGTGCAAATCTTTGTCTTTCCTGTGCTATATTTTTCATCCCACTTGGCTATTGTGTTGATTAGTAATTTGTTTGGTAAGTTATTTTCTACCAAGTTAGTAACTTTATTCGGCGCTTTTCCCCCTTTTGCAAGCGTGTTCTTCTGTCTCTGTCGATATACACTATTGGTTATAGGTATTGTAACGTTATTTTTCCTTTTTGACCTTTGTTTCTGTCGGAGTTCCTTACCGCTGTCGATCTTTTCCTGCGTGCTGTCTTTTAAAAGAAAGTCGCCTCGACGGGCACCGTCGGCATGAAGTGTGTGTCTTATCCTATTTAATCTAATAACATATATATATATATATTTGGCTGTTCAAGATGCCTAAGTGTACTTGCTGCAGGGTTGCTGATGAATGGCATAAATTTGTGAATTGCTGTATTTGTAACAAGCCATTTAAAATTGAGTGTGTTGACGTCTCCACTTCGGAAGCGCGCAAAATTCATTTGAATTCTGGTATTACATGGACATGTAAAAGCTGTTTGAAATACGGTAATGACTTGAATAGTCTGAAATCTATCTTAGCTGCGCTTCAGGATGGGATTCTAGCCCGAGGGTCCCCAGCTAAAACCCCAAAGCAAAGCGGGGAGTGCGATCGTTCCCCTGGGGGCACCAGGCGAAACCCCCTTGTATTTAGCATTACCCGATCATGCGGGGCTCTAATCGGGTGGACAGAAATTTCCCTATCTACTCGTGGGAACAAGATGGGTAAACGAAAAACAAAAAACAAACAACGGAAAAGCATGGAAAAGAGTCTAAAGCCATAGGGCAGGAACCATCCATGCAGAAGACAAGCTAGGAAGGCAAAGGTGAGCCAGGGCCATCTACCGGAAGAGATAGGAACAAAGCTGTGAGGGTCAATGCGGCAGAGTACGTGGATCGGATGTCCGACGCGGAGATCTTCACAGATAAGATATCTGGGATATCCAAGGCTAAGGTGCAGAAGCTGATGAAACAAGGCCAAGATTATGTACAGGCCAAAAGGGCCGTGATTAAGTCCGCTTCGAAAAATGCACGCACAAACCGGGATACCTGGTCGTGACTTGCGCCGATGCAGACAGCGCACAATGGCTAAGGCGTATAATCCCCACTCTGGAGCCATAGGAGGGCGCAGCTCTCACCACTCTGGAGAGAGCGGACATCCCTAGGCCGTGGGCTTGCACCCTGTTTGTCCCGGATGAGAAGGGACAAAAAGTACAGGCTGAGAGGATACTCACCAGATTAAGAGTGAGCAATTGAGGCCTAAAAACCAATCTGTGGAGCGTCTGGAGATCGGCACCAGCGGAGAAAGGTACACTCTGGACCTTTTCCATAGACAAAGAGTCAATGGAGGAGGTCAAGAAGCTCAACATGCGTCCGTACTTCGGAATGGAGAGACTGCGTTTCCGAATAAAGGACGGGCACAAAAAGCTGGTCAAGAGGAGAGAAAGGAGAAACCCTCTGAATCCACCGACCAAGCAACGGAATTAGCCTTGGTTCAAGAGACAACTAGGTCCAGAGGCGAGGCAGAAAGCGAGGCGGAACCACTTCCTCATAAGAACCAGTCCTGCAAAGCCGGAATTAGTCCACTTAAAAGGATTCCCATCCTGCGGTTGGCTGCTCCGATGGAGGAGGACGAGGTCGGTGGGGAAGATCCGGCAGAAACTGACCCCTCATCAATAGATTGAAGGGGGAATCAGGGCCTTGCAGGTGAATCTCCAACATGCAAAAGCCGCTTCGGCAACGCTTGTGAGGAGATTCGAAATAGAAAGGCCTAGATGTGACCCTCCTGCAAGAACCCTGACTGTACAAAGGGAAAGTTGCAAGTCTGACGCCGCAGCAAGGTAAAGTAATATACAAGGGAAGGCCCATAAGGCCCAGAGCCTGTATATTATATAGCAATAGGGGAAAATGTACACTCATACCGGTGCTCTGCACCGATGACGTGGTTACAGGTTTACTATCAGCAAAAACGGAAGAGTGGGAGAGAAGCTGGCTAATCTGCTCTGCTACTTCCCAGGGGATGAGAGATGTCCACCTCGCCTACTAAGCGACATAGTTGCATATGGCGAGGAAAAGGGCCTACAACTCATCATCGGATGTGATGCCAACGCTCATCACACAGTGTGGGAAAGTACAAACACCAACAAACGAGGTGAGTTCCTATTACAAGCTATAGTATCTCAGGGGTTGCTGGCGGCAAACGTCGGTAAAGAGCCTACGTTTGTCACTAGGACTCGACAAGAAGTCCTAGACCCGACACTTTGCACTAGCAAAGTAAGTGGCCCAAGTAAGTGGCCTAATCTGCAACCGGCACGTGTCGAATGAGCCCTCGTGCCCAGACCACAGGCAGATTAGGTTTGATCTAGACACGTCCCCCACGGAAACGAGGCATAGAAACCCATGGGAGACGGACTGGGAGGGCTATAAAAGGTCCCTTAGCGGGACTCTCGAGGGTGGGGTGCCTCCGGTCCGGGGAACGGAGGGTCTGGAGCTAGCAGTGGAACAGATTAATAAAGCCATCAGGGCCGCGTATCTGGAATACTGTCCAGAAAGGACAAAACACCAAAAAGGATATAAAACAGTTTGGTGGAATAAGAGCCTAGACAGGGTAAGAACGGAAGTTCGAAGGCTATTCAACAAGGCTAAAGACAACCAAAACTGGGATATATATAGGACAAAACTTACTCAGTACAACAAGGAAATTCGCAAGGCGAAGAGGAACTTTGCGGAAGTTTTGCGGGGAGGTGAACAAAACCTCCACGTGTGCTAGAATCCATAGAGTCCTTGCCAAGAAAGGGAATTCTGTAACTAGTCAGAAAAACTGACGGAACCTATGAGGAAACTATTAAAGAGCTACTAATAGTTCACTTTCCGGCTTCATCAATTCTAATACACTCTAAAGGATCAGACGATCTTGGGGAAAGGCTAAGGAGACCAGTCTAGCCGGACTGGAAACTGGCCACAGAGACCACCAGACCAAATAGAGTGAGATGGGCTATAAGCAGGCTCCAACCATTCAAATCTCCCGGGGTGGATGGAATATACCCTGCTTTACTTCAAATGGGAGCAGATATATTAATACCATTGTGTAGCATGGGGGTATATACCGATGGTATGGCAAAAAGTGAGGGTCATATAACTGCCCAAAGCGGGTAGAGTGGCAGACCAAACACGAAAGTTATACAGACCAATCAGCCTATCATCTTTCCTGCAGAAAACGTTGGAGAGATTGGTAGACAGATACATTAGGGAGACACTCCTAGCAGAGCAGCCTTTAAGTAAAAGGTAATACGCTTACCAACCGGGAAGATCAACGGACTCAGCGTTGGACGATCTGAATAGGCTACTGTCAAAGTCGATTGAAGACAAAGAAATAGCGATAGCCACTTTCCTAGACATTGAAGGAGCATTCAATAATGCTAGCACAAATTCAATTGTAGGGTCCTTAGAAAGAAAAGGCGTCGCACCCGTTATAGGCAGATGGATAAGAGCTGGTCTAGAAAAAGGGTAATAGTATCCTCGATAGGCGAGGCTACCACCGAAGCCAGGGCGGGGGAGGGAGTCCATAGGAGAGAGTTCTCTCTCCCCTTCTGTGGGCCATCCTAATTTAGCTCCTTAATTTACTGTCCAACGAGGGCTTCTATTGCCTAGGATACGCAGATGACCTAGCGATCGTCATGCGAGGACGGTTCGCAAGTGTCATCTCAGAGAGAACGCAAACCGCTATTAACATAGCACACAACTGGTGCAGGCAAGAGCAGTTATCTATTAACGCTCAAAAAACTCAGATAGTTGCTTTCACCAAAAAGAAGGCGCTGGAAGGCTTACGGCCGCCAGTACTAGATAGGGTAGAAATTCCAATTTTAAAAGAGGCTGAATACCTGGGAGTACTGTTTGATGAAAGACTAACGTGGAACTCTCATATACAAAAAACCATCAATAAAGCCACAATTGCCCTTGGCAGATGTAGGCGAATGTGTGGGAAAAACTGGAGCCTCAGTCCTAAGATGACTCTATGGTTAATTAGGGTAATTAGACCCATGATAACGTATGGAGCAATTGTATGGTTGCCAAAAACAAGGCAAAAGGGAGCTGTCAGGCTACTAGGCGGGGTACAAAGACTTGCATGTCTAATGTCCACGGGAGCAATGAGAACAACTCCTACAGGCGCACTAGAGGTGATTTTGCACCTACCACCCTTAGATATCCACATACAAGGAGTAGCAAGGTCAGTAGCCTACAGACTGATGCAAGGGCAAACCCCCATAAGTCAAGTCCATGGCAGTGAAAACCACAAGTTGATTGAAGAACTCAAGGCAGATTCCCTCACAGGGATGTCGACGGATGCCATGGTTCACAAATTCAACTTTAGGAAAAATTATGAAGTAGTTATACCAGATAGAGAGGAATGGAAACAAGTTCCAGCTATACAGGCGCAGTCTACCTGGTACACAGACGGCTCTAAGACAGATAAAGGTGTTGGGGATATACGGACTCAAAGAAAGTGTTACCGGGCCGGACCTTTCGTCGATGGACGCGGCTAGCTCAGATGGCCCAGGCAACAAATTCGACAGATACGAGTCGGTTGATGGTGCCTGTCGGCGTCAGTTCCCTCGCTGAGTTCCCTCCTTCAGGTCACGCCATCACGTCGTGTGCTGGAATTTCAGGTGAACCCTGTTTTGCGAGCACCTGGGCCAAAGCTAATCGACCGGCACCCAACGCTCAAGGCGGCTCGCCGACTTTCGAAGACTTCACTCACTTGCTGACTTGACTTCGACGGTTTTTTCTGGCGGAAACGCCGGATTTTTATACAATTAGATAAACAAATTCCACACGGAATTTGTTAAAGGGCCGGGGCCTGATAAAATTATTGTGAAGTTACAAATATAGGCGCAATGACTGCCGAGAGGCATTTGGCCGATTGAGCTCGGACCGTATACATTGAAACTACCTGGGAAAGGCACAGGGAGCTTATTACGGGCTTAAGTATGCTTAATTTACATAATGTTAACTATTCTAACGTAATTCTATCCGGCCGAATCGCAGATATCGCTGTTTTTGCAACCGTCGATTTGCCGGAGCCGATTGGAACCGTTCAGCTTTTCGTCGGGTCGAGACGGTTTCTCGTGCAATACAGACGATGTCCGCGGTTTCGCCCGGGTTTTTGGCAAACTTGCCATGGATAAAATTGTGCGAAATTTTAATGTGCTATTGGCCACATTCTATAGCATCATTCTGTGGCAAAAAAAGTAATATTACATCCGGCCGATCGTTCGTAAATGGAGGCTAAAATTTTGGGCATCGTTTCTCCGGCTTATTCTAAACTTCAATATGAACTTTATTGTGGAGAGTTTATAAGAGTTTTTAACGGGATATTTTTAACCTGCCCGTCAAAAAATAACGTCTTACTATTACCTTTTGATAATATCGCGGGGTAACAAAAGGACGGTGGTTCAGATGAGTCTAAGTAAAGATACCACGGTCTTCCAGGCGGAAATAGCCACGGTATATCTCTGCGTCGGAGAAATCAATAAGCAAGCAACAAGAATCAAATCGGCCATAAGAAAGTGGACCGAGGATAAACCTCGGCAGGAACTCCCCAGACGAGAGATCGGCGAAACAGTTCCTTGGAGAGCAAATGCCGAAGTTTACAAAGGACCTACTACGCAGGGACAGAAAGTCAGTCAGAAGGATAGTGGGCCTACTAACAGGGCACTGCAGGCTCAATAAGCACATGAATAAAATGGACTTGACAGAGGAAGCGATATGTAGATTCTGTCAAATTGAGGAAGAAACCGCGATCCATGTATTGTGCCAATGCGAGGTACTGGCAAGAACGCGGCTGTCACACATGGGAGGCGAATATCCCGAAGCGAAACTATATGCGGAAGAACCGCTCTCAAAGCTAATAACTCTAATTAAAGGAATAAAGCTAGAGAACGTACTCTAAGGAGGCATGAGGACCACAATAGATCTGTAAAGGTCGCAGTGGAAGAGGCAGTACTGCCACCACAAGTAATCTAATCTAATCTAATATACCTATAATTGGTTCACATTCTTGGATATCCGAAGCCATTTGCTGTAAACATCTTGTAGCCAAAAATAACGCCGAACTGATTCCGTATGTTACTGTATTTAGCCTGAAATATTCTAGTTCTAGTTCTTTTGAATCGTCAGATAATTCGTTGAAGATCTCGTTGATCGTTCTGAATATTTGTCATTCGATACATTTTGATTGGTTCCTCGTTAGAAATTAATGACACTAATCTAAAGGTTTCCAGAGTCGGTAGATTCGATGTCTCCCTTACTAATCGCTCTCGTCCAATCAGAATTTCGTTTTCTTCTGATTCTTCTGTCTCCATCGTAATGCGAAATATTTCCAAATTAGGAACTATGCCGAAGTTTTCGAAATTATCTATATATCGTGATCGCACACCAATGCAGCTACAAATCCATAAAAATGCCAAAGATGAATTGAGCAATCGTTTGAAGAATGGCGAATCAAATTTAAAAATTAGGTATAATAAAAGTATACCCATAATTGTAAGTTCTTTAAACTAAGTAGCTCCAACGGTACTCCTATTACACTTGATGTTTATTACCAGAATGCCCGTGGTTTGAGAACAAAACTCATTCATTTTTAAGGCTGTTTGTGAGTCTCATTATGATGTAATTGTTATTACTGAAAGTTGGCTTGATCATTCGATTTCCAATTCTGAATTGTTGTCTCCTTCTTATAGTGTTGTCCGATGTGACAGACAATTTGATGTAGTTAATCGATTTACGGGTGGTTGTGTTTTTGTTGCCTTCTCGGATGAAGTTTCATTTGAGATTATTGATACTAGTTTAATTTCTTCTCTTGTTCCTTTAATTGATTTAGTTATTTGTAATTGTAAACTTAATTCAATTTCCTTTTATCTTATAGCTGTGTATATTCCACCTAATATTTCCCACCAGGATTTCGAACTATTTTTTGATATTTTGGAAACTGTTTTGTTTGATAAACGAGTGCTTTTAATTGGCGATTTCAATTTGCCAAAGTTTGTAATCAATCCCTTATCTTGCGCTAAATGTTGCACCTTTAAATATTTTTGTGGTCTTCTTAATTTGATACAATTTAATAATATTACTAATTGTAACAACCGAGTTCGTAACCTTGTTACTGGAAATTTCAATTCTGATATTGTTATTTCACTTGAAAATTTTCCACTTGTTCCCGCTGATATGTATCATCCTCCATTATCTATTTCCTTGCCGTTTTCTGTGTCTTTTAACAATCCAACTGTGTTTCCTTCTAACATAAACATTCGGTATAATTTTCGGAAAGCAAATTTTCATCAGCTTTATAATGATCTTTTAAATGCTGATTGGTCTTTCTTCAAAACTGTCAATTGTGCTCTTGAGAATTATTTTAAAATTTTCTTTATAAAATTTTGGATAAATCAGTTCCTAAATTTTCATCCACCTCCAAAAAGTCTAAATATCCAGTCTGGTTTTCTAATGATATAATTACTAACTAGAAATTAAAGGAATACTATCGGCGTAAATGGAAATCTACACATAATAATTACTTTTATAATGAATTTAGAAGAGTTAGAAGTATTTGCAAGGCTGATATTGCTTTGGCCTACTCCACTTATCTCGCACAGGTTGAGGAATCTATAAAAATTGACCCAAAAAATGTATTTCAATATATTCGTGCCAAGCAAGGGACTACATGCATTCCTAAAGTTTTATTTCGTAATGATACCCGTCTGGAATCACCGCAAGACATAGTTGATATATTTGCCAATGTGTTCTCGTCTATACATATTAGCAGCACTGGTTCTTGTTTTAATAATGAATATTCCAATCATGTTTCTTTTACATTATTACCTGTTAGGGAGGAGGAGGTGGTCAGGTTAATGGCCGAGTTCCCACAAAGACATATTTGCGGCGATGATTTGATTCCGAGCTTTCTTTTGCACGATGCAAGGATTGCATTTGGAAGACCATCGACTTTCATTATAAACTTAGCAATTAAAGCTTCTACTTTTCCGACCGCTTGGAAGCGTGGAAGAATAAGCCCCGTATTTAAAGAGGGCGATAATACACACGTTGATAATTATAGACCTATATCGATATTGTCTAACTTTACTAAAATTTTTGAAAGTATCATATACGCATCTTTATGTTACAACACTAAATCATACATCTCACATTACCAGCACGGCTTTGTCCCCGGGAGATCTACAGTTACGAACCTTGTGTCGATTTGTCAACATATTGGCGAGGTACTTGATGCTCGTGGCCAAGTCGACGTCATTTACACGGACTTTAGTAGTGCTTTTGATATTATCGATCACGGAATTCTACTTGCCAAATTATTGTCTTTAGGCTTGAACACTTCCTTATTACGGCTTATAAAATCTTATTTACGCAATAGATCTCAGTTTGTTTGTTGTTTTTATAATGGGTTTAAATCATTCGAATTTCTACCCACATCAGGAGTTCCGTAGGGATCACATTTGGGACCTCTTTTATTCATATTATTTATTAACGATTTGTTAACATCTATAACTTGTCCGGTACTGGCTTATGTGGATGACCTGAAAATATATCTGTCTATTGCAACTTGGGATGATGTCAATCGCCTGCAACACGAATTGGTACCATTCCCTGGAACGAATCTGTTACTCCATTCATCTCCTATTACGTCAATGGGTCGTATTGCAGATTTGTTATACGCTGATATTTTCTACAATACAATTAATCAATTTTATTAGTTTTATTTTTTTAATCATATTTCATTTCATTTACACCCACATAATAATTTTGTATGATAATTATGTATCTTTAATAATGTATGTATGTATACTATATATATAATTTGTCCTGTAAATGGTTAGCCGTCGGACAATAAAGCTATTATTATTATTATTATTATAAAACAATACCATATGTGTATCTAATATGGACATTTAAAACTAATGTTATTGTTTAAACAAAACGCTTTGGGCGATTTATTACACGTGTGGGGGCGGTTTGGACCGAGTTGTTGTGGTTTATACCGGGTGGTGTGGGGGTGGTTTGGGGTCGCATGGTTGGTGGTGGTTTGGGGGTCGGATGGTTTTTGGGTCGGGTGGCGTGGAGCGAAGTGATTTGGGCCACGTTGAATTGCATTGAGTACTTTTATATATTTTGTATGTGAAACCATAATTTTTTAAAATAATTTTCCTTTTATTTACAGGTCTGTTGACACGCTGATTCCGATTATCCGTGAATGGATTGGATTGGGAACAATGGTAATCAGCGATTATTGGAAGGCCTATGACTGCCTCTCATTGCACGGGTATGAGCATTTGAAGGTAAATCATTCTTTGACTTTAAAGGGTCCTGATACAGATGCTCATACCAATGCAATCGAGTGCTCGTTGCCGGCTGCCAAAAATACAATAAGTTCTAGCGGATGAAGAAAATCCCCTATTCCTGGAAATTTGGCTCGGTATATTTTTGACAAAAGATGTGCCTAGTTGAAATTGGATCAGACCTTGGAATTATTCCGTCTAGCAGGGTTATTGTATAACCCATTAAACCCAACCGAATGTCCACGAGACGAAGAACAGGGGTACTCACCAGAGTAGTCGTCTTAAACGAAATTAGGGATGGACGTGGACGTGGACGTGGACGTGGTCGATTTTAACTCCGACTTACTTCGAACGGTAAACACCAATCGAATTACAATTTTCGCTTGAATCGTTTGTGTATTATAAGAAGGATATATATAAATTGCTAACGTGTACGTCGTGGAAGTTCTAAAAGCAGCTGAAGCAGAAAAGGAAGAGCGTGAAATTGTTAGATTTCGTGGATGATATATGTATTTATTTGTATATTGCTCTTGGACACATTACAAGTAAAATCATTTGAAAATTTTTTACTAAAATATTTTTATTTTCTGTTATAAAAATTGATAAAACTACCCTTAATCCTGAGATATTTCCAGAGCGTATTTCTTTGTATTCATTTTAAATTTTAAATATATTTAATAATTCAAAAAAACAGCAATTAGTAAACAAACAACTAAACGAACCAAGAATATATGTAATGCAGTGAATATACGATGTGAATCAGTGATATACCAAATAAATTAACGTGTATTACACATTGAAGTTTTCTTAAATTAACAACTAGCAAATACAGAAAAATCATAAGAATACGCAAGTTCGTGCATCAGTCAATAGGGTATACGCACGGTTGAGCTTTACACGGAAATATATTTTTATTGAAACAATTATATAATTAGGTGCCTATTTGTTATATAATAAGATTCATTTAGGCAAGCGAGATTTTATAACTCTTAATTAAAATTTAATTTATTAGAATATCTCCGACCAACACCCCAGGCTTTCCGAGTGTGTCCGATGAGTTGAGTGACGTCACTGCATTTATTTGCATATATTAGTTCAGTGTTACACTGCACTTAGTTGTTTTAAAAACACACGTTTTCGTAAATAAATATTGATGTGGAATAGTTTGACAAGTGGTTAAGTTCTCATTTGAAACTTTAGAATGGCTGAAATTACCGAAAACGCATTTGTAAAGGCGCAAAGTTATAATTTGCTGAATATTAACCTGCTTATGCTCATGGAATTCATTCGCTCAAACGAATTAGAACGAAATTAAAGTACTTAAAGCTGAATCGTAAGTAAAATTAATTAAGTATGTAATAATTTAATAATAGACACACTGTTATTTCATATGAATTCCCATATTATTAACATGTAATTGGAATATGAAATTTACAGGTTAGTGCTATATGTCAAAAAATATTTTCTAACTGTCAGACTAACTGGAACCATGGAAACAAAAAAATAAATACTCATTCGTCACACTTGTTTTAGCGGGAATTCAAAATAACATTTTTCAATAATTATTTTATACCAGAAATAATGTGCTTTATACAAAATTAATTATGATTCAAGTCATTTCAAATGTTAAAGTATCTAATTTAATTATAAACAAAAATCACGAGTATACCCTATTTTGCCATATACGGCAATAATTCGTTTAACCTCAACAATAGACCGTTTCGAAGAAGAATAAGAAAAATTATGCAAATATATATCTACATATTTAAGTTGGTAGTGGTAGCTACCAGTCAAATGTCATTTATTTTCACATCGGAGAAAATGTAAAATTATTGGTAAATTACTGAAAATTATATTAATAATTGAACGTATATTTGTAGAAAAAGGATAAAAGTTAGTATAAATGTATTATAAATTGTACTTATGCGATTAAATACATAAGAAAACTACGTTTGAACGTAACGTAAGCACTTCAAGGTAAGACCGTTTTTCTGAAATTGTGACTTTGGGAGGCATTTCTCACAAAACTTTTATTCATATAATTTATTACCCTTTAGGCCACCTTTACGGTGCTATAATTTCTTTTTGCGAAAATCGAATGTGACGCATCCTCATATTATTATGCTCTCTACGGAGTCACAATTTCTTCTTACTGCTAAGCCGTAACTGTTAATTTGTCTACCACTTCACCAGTGAGCTTGCCTTTGCCGCCTAGATTTTTCTTTGTCTGGGTTTTCCACTTTTTCAATAATTTCGACATTGTTTTCATTTCGGATTCACGTGTCCATTTTCTTCTGCATGTGCCCAATGCATTCTTTCTTGACAACCTCTTTATCACCGTACGGTAGAGCTTTCAAAATTCCCGAGTAAGTTTTGGAGTCTCCGTCGTCGATGTAATTTCTGTATGGCACTCCTAATTATTTCATCGAACGCTCAAACATTTCAAGGCGGCTCACTCTGGAGAGTGGCTCGAGCTCTGAGGAGTAAGGAGGTCAGCCGCAACCCCCTCTGTATGGTTCAGGGGGCGTGGTTTACTCCGATGAGGAGAAAGCGACAGTCTTCGCCGAACACCTGGCGAAGACCTGTGACGCTGAAACGGCCAACGGGGACAACGAGGCCTTGGATGGGGAGGTCGAAACCGTCATCGAATCCTTGCCTCACATCGAAGCTGGTGAACTCCTGGCTCCGGCGACGATGGCGAAGTTGAAGACCATCATCCGGCGCCTTAACTCCAAGAAGTCGCCCGGTCCGGACAGCGTCGGGAATGAGGCGTTCAAGAGAATGCCTGATGGGTCTCTGGAGCGTTTACTGGAAATCGTCAACGCGGTGCTCCTCTATTGATACTTTCCCGAAATGTGGAAGAGGGCCGAGGTCGTCATGGTGCCGAAAGCGGGAAAAGATGCATCCTTCCCGCAGAACTACAGCCCAATTAGCCTCCTTTCAACCATAGGCAAGATGGTCGAGAGCGTTATTCTCTCAAGACTACGCGGGAGAATCTGGGAGTTAAAATCCCTCCCGGAGGAACAGTTCGGCTTTCAAGCCGGACTGAGTACCGACTTCCAACTTTGGCGTATCACTGATGCCATCCGAGAGGTATTGGCGAATAGAGAGACCACCGGGGCGGTGTTCTACGATTTCGGCAATGCTCTCGATCGAGTCTGGCATAACGGCCTCATTTACAAGATGGTCCGACTGGAATTTGGAGGAGCACTGGTGCGACTGATCGAATCGTACCTCTCCGACCGCACGTTTCAAGTGCGTATTGGGAAAGCCGTCAAGTCGGCCCTCTACACCGGTCGACGGCGGGTGTTCCTCAAGGCTCACTGCTGGCTCCGGATCTCTTCACACTATTTACTTACGATATTCCCAGGACACCGGGGACGGAGCTAGCAGTATATGGAGGTGATACTGCATATTACACCACCTCGAGAGCCGAAAACCTGAACTGCCACCGCCTGCAAGCAGCAACGGAGCAGTTAGAGGCTTCCAAGTGGAGGATGGTGCTCAACGAAGACAAATGCGTAGGCATGAGGTTCACCAATCGCTTACGCCCCGTCCACGAAACCATCTCCATGGGCGGCACCAGACTCCCTTGAATTTCAAGCACCGTATACCTCGGATTGACACTGGACAGCCGTTTGACCTGGCGTCCGCACGTACAGGCGGTGACTGCCAAATTCCTGGCAGCGAGGAACACCCTTTTTCCACTTCTATGCCGGCTGTCGCTAAGAGCGAGAAGGACGATTTTCTGCTCCATGCTGAGGCTCATCTTAACATACGCCGCTCTCGCCTGGATAACAGCGGCCCCGACACACGTCGCCACCCTAGCCGCTCTGCAGAACAAGGCGCTCCGGATGATGACAGGCGCCCCAAGGTACAATCGACTGCAAGCCGATCTCGAGATACCCGCTCTCGTGCCTACGTGCCTTGGCGGTGACCACATGGCGTACAGCGGATTCGGAGCACCGAGTGGCCCGCCGCCTTGCCTGAACATCTGGCGCATCGGGGACGTTCTACGTCAGTCCCTTTTGGGGGCGCAGAACTAACAGCGTCATCGTGCAGACGAATATCCCGCCCGTTGGCCCTGACCTTTATTATCGCCCCTTCTCTTCCCTCACATCTTCGAACGGTGAGGAAGAAGCCGTCTCCCTAGGATGTTGTGAGCCCATGGAGCATGTAGCTTCAGCTCGAGAAAAAGAGGTCGTCCTTAGGTCTTTTTACAGTGAGAGGATAGTAACAGCTCTCCTTTATCGGACTCGGACTCTTCTGGTCCGAGTCCGGCAGCGCCGATTGTAAAACGCATCAAGAAGTACCAGTAAGATCTTGATAGAAATGTCGTGGGCAGCCAACCTTCTGGGCGTGTGTGCACGCAGACTGGCGCTGATGGATCGGGGGCCACGGGCTCGGTGGGTCCTTCTGGATGTGGTGCTGCGTCGCCGTCTCAAGCAGCCCCCCCTCCCCACAAAGCTCAGACCATCCCTGACGGAATTAAAATATTTCCGGACGAGGGTGACTACCGAGGAATTACCCAGATTTTCTTGCGTGATGAGGTACCGTTTCACACGTTTCAACTACCCTCCGAAAAACTGCTAAACGTTGTTCTTCGCGGGGTACCGATTGAATTTACAGCCGGACAAGTCCTTCAAGAGAAGGGCTTTACACCAGATGGGGTTGTAAGGATGAAAAAGTTCGGGCGACGATCGTCCATGCCGCTGGTTTTGGTCAAGATCGATAAGAAGCAAAAGGGGATATTCCTCTCATGGAGGTCTTTTCGTTGGATATCTCCGTGGGGGCCCTTCGATAGCGGCCAGGTCTTGAACGGTGTTTACGCTGCCAGCGGTATGGACATGCACAGTCCCGATGCACCACCACCACCCCTCGACGGACTGCTCGTGAAAATGAAACGCGTAGGTTTCAATATCCAACTGGCCAGGATCGTAAAATCGTATCTTAAGGATCGCTCCTTCTCTGTGAGGATCGGGGACCACACGTCCGCCATAAAGCCCATGGTTACTGGCGGTCCCCAGGGGTCTCTTTTAGGCTCGGAGCTGTTCAGCATCTACATGTCCGACCTCCCTCGTCAACAAGCATCCAGTCTTGCTATGTACGCCGACGATACGGCGGTGCACGCCACATGCCGGGATGAGAAGATCCTTTGCCATCACCTCCAGGCCGCGGTTGACAGCTTCATGGAATGGACGGAGAAGGGAAGACTGCACATCAATCCATCTAAGTGCGTAGCCCTCCGCTTCACACGAAGAACGATTGCTCCCCCGAATACATCTGGGTGGGGAAGACACGCCTTCCAATGAGTCCATCGGTGAAATATCTTGGGGTCATCCTCGATCAGCGGCTGACGTTTAAACCGCGTATCATCGAGAAGTATCCTGGTGCTCGGAGAGTCCTGATGCCGCTCCTGTGTAGACAATCGTTGCTGGACCTCAGGACGAAACTGCTGATCTGCAAGGTATTCCTGAGACCTAATTTCACCTATGGAGCGGTAGCCTGGTCGACCGCGGCGAAATCTCATATTAGCAGACTCGCAGCGTGTCAAACTAAAATGCTGCGAGTGATCGCCTCCGCCCCGTGGTTTGTCCGAAACGTCCAACTACAACCATATCTCTGCATCCTCAGCCTGAAGGACTACCTACAACAACTGGCTAAAGCCACTATGGAGAGGATGCAGAATTCGGACAACCCGGTGGTGTTATACACGGTCGCGCTCGACCCGGACAGACACCCGCCTAAAACCATAGTTAGGCGGGTGCAGGACCTCCTTATGGACTAGATGATCACTCTTCTCTCCATCATGTCCGCGCCACTCCGATGATGGCCACATTCCATCTTACTTCGATGGCGTCAGCCAGCGATGGGTCCCTCTGGACCATTTCTTCACCACTCGCGGCCTGAACGGAGGCCGTCTATACTGAAGATTAAAAAGGCAAGTAGTTTACCCGACCTTGGAAGATGAGCGATATATCCTCGTTCTTTTTACAGTTCAACATCAGCCGTTAGCTCGCGAACATCCACATCTCTACAACATTATCTCCGTTTATCACCTGTTTATCGTTAGTGTTTAGTGTTTATATTTATCGTTGTTCGTGTTTATTAGTATATATCGTGTTTATCCCATATTTGTCGTTCGTGTTTATTAGTATTTATCATGTTTATTCCATATTTATCGTGTTAGTATTTCATGTGGTTGAACCAGCATATTTCAGGTAAGTTATTTTAATTTTACCGCATGCTTCTCCTAATAGGATGCCATATTATAGTTAACATGGAGTGCGAAATATGCAACAAAACGTTCGCCAGGAAAGACAATTTGAAGAGACATCCATGTATAAACAAGAAGTCTTACACATGCTCCGTATGCGAGGAGACATTCACCAGGCAGGACAGTCTGTCCCGTCACATGAAGAAAAGACACAGAATCGAGCCCGAGGATAGGAAACGTGACGTTTCTGTAGAAGCGCAACCGATTAATAAGAGACAGAAGGCCTTACCATCCACCAGCAAGCCGGAACAAGTTTTTCAATGCTGCGGCCAAACCTTCCCGACGGCTGCATTACATAAGCTTCGATCGCAGGCGCATCTAGCGAATAACGCTACGATGTTGCAAGAAGGAGTTTTCATTCTAAAAACAAGCATGAAGACTAACATAAGGAAATACAAAATCGTAGGGGCCGTCGACGTAGACATCCCAACATTACTGCTCGACGTTAAGCAGAAAATCTGAAGGCTGGTGGGCGATAATATGAGGAGATTGAACCAGGGAGTAAAATTGCAGTTAGAACTATTCGCCTGGTACACGAAGAACTGCGGGGAGGAGCAAGTGACTGAACTAAAATCCTTCAACACCAAATACGTCGTGGTGACCCCGTCAACCGACCTTGACGACCTCTACGAAGAGCTCGCCAGCAAAATTAAGACAAAGGCCAAGGAGTTTCAGTCTAGAGACTCGGGATGGACGCTAGGACCAGTATCGCATATAGAAGTTAATGTCAATACGTATAAACCGCTAGGAGGATCATCCTACATAGAACTCCCGAAAGAAATAGTGGATAAAAAGGCTTGCATTAACATACAAAATAACGACGAAGGGTGCATTGCATGGGCTATCACCGCAGCCCTTCACCCTGCATATGAGAATAAATGGAGAACGGCGAGCTATCCGCACTATTCCACCATCCTGAATCTAGAAGGCATCAAATTCCCGACGACGTTAAGGGATATACCTCGCATCGAGATGCAAAACAACATCTCACTGCATGTATACAGCCTCGAATTCAATGGTGAGACGAAAGCGCATGAAATCGTGGGACCGCTATATTTGACTAAAGCGAAACTAGATACGCACGTCAATCTGCTGCTGGTGGAAGAAGCACAGAAGGCCCACTATATACTAATAACGGATATATCACGATTGGTGTCGACGCCGCTGTCCCACAAAGGACATAAAAAGTATTTCTGCGACGGTTGCCTCAACTACTTTACAACCAACGAAGCTCTGAGAAGGCATACCGAAGGCGAGTGCAATCAGATCCTGACCGTCATGCCAACAACAGAGGGCAGAAAGAATAGGATGGGTGAGATGGTACCGCAAAATATCCTGAAATTCGTGAATTACGATAGAAGAATGGCACTACCTTTCGTCGTATACGCCGACTTCGAATGTATGTTGAAGCCTGTGCAGACCTGCCAACCCGAACCGCAGGCGGCATACACCAGTAAAACGCACCTACATCAGGCGTATAGCTTCGCGTACAACATAGTATGTTCATTCGGTAGCAAATATAATAAATTTGTAAGCTACGCCGGGCTGGATTGCCCCGACGTCTTCATACAGCGATTGTCCGAGAACATTAAAAAAATGTATGAAAATCCCATGAAGTTCCCCAAACGCATGAATCGTCTCATCGATAACGAGTTGAAGGTATACGCCGACGCCGGAAAATGCCATATATACGACAAAGACCTAAATGATGACAAAGTGGCCGACCACTGCCATTTGACCGGTCGATTCCGAGGTGCGGCGCACTCCTGCTGCGACCTAAACTATAAAATCGGAAAAGTGGTACCGATCTTCTTCCACAATTTAAGGGGGTATGACAGTCATCTGCTCATACGTCAGCTGGCCGATGACAGTGAAGATATCGATGTCATAATAAAGAAAAATATACTAGCTTCACGAAAAAGATCGAGGTGGATCGATACACGGATAAGGCCGGTGTATCTAGAACTGTAAATATTAAAATGAGATTTGTATGAGGTTCGTTAAGATTTATGCCTTCGTCCATCGAAAAGCTGGCGGAAAATCTCGCCGAAGATCAGTTTGAGCACGTGAGAACGCTTTTTGAGGACGACGAACAGTTCAGGTTGGTTATCAGAAAAGGCATATTCCCGTACAACCATATCACCAGCTACGATACGCTGAGTGAAGCAGCAGTGCCGCCCCAACACAGTTTTCGCAACAGTCTGACGGGGAGAGATATAACCAATCAGGAATACGAGCATGCCATTAACATATGGAATACTTTCCATTGCGCCAGCTTGCTGGAATACTCAAATATATATTTGAAGACAGACGTTCTCCTGCTCACTGACATTTTTGAGAATTTCCGAAGAGTATGCCAACGCTCCTACGATCTTGATCCGGCGCATTATTACACCCGCCCGGGACTGACATGGGACGCTATGTTGAAGTATACCGGGGTCGAATTGGAGCTTCTCACAGACAGTGGAAATGCACCACTTCGTTAAAAGAAGCATTCGAGGTGGTCTGTCGCAAGTCAGCCTGCGTTATGCGAAGGCTAATAATAAATACGTCCCCGGTTACGATAGCAGCGTTCCATCCACGTTCCTTATGGACTTGGACGTCAACAATCTATATGGATGTCCTAACCTCTCCCCTACGGTAAATTCGAGTGGATGATCCGGGAGGAGATCGAAAGTCTAGATATCGACAAGTTAGATGAGGATGAGGAAACGGGGTACTTTCTGGAGGTGAATATGAAATACCCCAAAGAGCTACATGATGCTCACAACGATTTGCCATTCCTTCCTGAAAGCATCGTGCCTCCGACATCAAAGTTTCACAATCGAAAACTGATAGCAAACCTGCGCGATAAACACCACTACATCGTTCATCACAGAAACTTAAAACAAGCTATATTTAAGGGACTAGAGCTCATCCGCGTCCATAGAATATTGCGATTCAAGCAGTCGGCGTGACTAAAAAGATACATCGATTTGCATATCTCTCTGCGTCAACAAGCAACGAATGAGTTTGAAAAGAGCTTCTTCAAGCTAATGAACAACGCCGCATACGGCAAGGCCATGGAAAACGTCGGCAAACAGGTAGACGTTAAACTGTTAACCCATTGGAAAGAGCTGGGGCGAAGGCGGGGAGCACGCTCGTTAATAGCGAAACAAAACTTTAAGAGCGTGAGCATATTCGCTGAAAACTTTGTTGCTATTCAAATGAGAAACTTGAAAGTAACTTACAGCAAACCAATTTACATCGGTTCCGCCGTGCTGGAATTATCAAAGTTGTTAATGTACAACTTTTACTACGATGAATTGAAGAGAACGTACCAGGACAAAATAATTCTATGTTAGCAGCCTCATCCTACAGATTAAACAAACGATGTTTACGAGGATATAAAACAAAATCCACACAATTTCGACACATCGAATTATAACAATGATAATCTTTACGGCATCACCCGACTAAATAAAGCTATACCGGGTAAATTTAAGGATAAGGCTGCCGGTAAAGCCGTAAAAGAATTTGTAGCCCTGCGATCAAAAATGTATGGTCTATGAATTGGTGGGGAGCAGGGGGTCCAAAAATGCGTGGTCCAGGACGACATCAGCATGGGTGACTACATGGAGAGCCTGACCAATGGGAGCTTACTATATAAAACCCAACACGAATTCAGAACAGCTCTCCTTGACATCTATACAGTAGAGCAGAGGAAGTTGGCCCTATCACCCCTGGACGACAAACGGTTCATCCATGCTGATGGCGTCCATACATATGTCTGGGGCGCCATCGAGGACCGACAAGTTTAAGGTGTGTACACAGACGATGAATAGAAGAAATGAAAAGAGAAAGGGAAAAAACATTAATACTTTAGCGGATAATCGCGGTGCAATTGTCAATTTACTTCTCCCACTAATTAAGAAAAATGAAAGAAATGAGAAAGATGAATTGAGGCCGAAAAAAGGAAGCGGGGGAGAGAACGAAGAAATAAGAAAAAAGATGACAAAAACTAAAACAGAAGTAGCATTACCATTTTTGTCGACTATCACCTATAACGAAATACCGAAATAAAGCGGGGAAGAACAGGCATCGTGACGTAGTACGGCGTAGTAGGGAACCCCCACGATCGTTCGCATAAACAAGAATGAACAGGATTGTGACGTCGGCACTACGCAGTATTTTTCACGGTTCATAGAGATGTTAGTTTAGTGCAAACAAGAAATTATTTATAACTTTTTATCAAATAATCGAGTAGTATGTTTACATTGTATTGCGTACACCTGCCGAAACCCTTTTTATGATAAAAACAAGCTAAATTAGACTTAAGCAAACGGGGTGCACTATGTTCTGAATTAACTATATCTAAGTCTACAGATTTTCTTAAAAATATTTCTTTCTGATGTCCTTTAACATATATGACATCGTAATCTTTACATGTGTTAACAAATATATTCGCGATCTCTTCTATATTCTTCTGTTTTTGCTCTATGTAAATGACTTACCTGGGGTAATTGATGAGTTAATGGTTCTGTTTGCGGATGATTCCTCAATAGTAGTGCGTGCGAAGACAAGTGACAATATAAGGAATGCATTAGAAACAAGTTTAGGAAAACTGAATAAGTGGTTCATACTACATAATTTAAAATTAAATATTAACAAAACACAGTTAATGATGTTTAATGAACTAAATTTATTTATCCAACATGATGGTGAGGTGCTTTCCTGTGTTGAGAAAACTACATTTCTAGGGCTAAGAATGGATGCGCGGTTGTCCTGGGTGTATCATATAGACTATTTATCTGCAAAACTAAGCAGTTGCTGCTATGCCTTAAGAGTAATAGCAGCGAGGGTTGGTGTGGATGCTGCAATTGGTGCATATTATGGGGACGTGCATTCTAGGCTTCAGTATGGTGTGATATTTTGGGGTAATGCAGTGAACGTACAAAGTGTTTCTATAGCTCAGAAAGCATGTTTAAGAGCAATTTTTAAACTGAAACCACGGGATACTTGTAAAAATGTGTTTAAAAATCTTAATATACTGACATTGCCATCAATTTACATACTGGAGTGTGCAATGTTTGTAAAAATCAATTACGTTGAATTATTTGAAAAATATGAAATGCTACATAACTACAATACAAGAGGTACTGCACATTCATATCTTAAACAGACTTGACTAAAATACAAAAAGTACCTTGTATAACTGTTTAAAAATATATAACAACTTACCATATAATTTAAAGATACTACCCACACGCAGTTTTAAAAATGTGCTTAAAACACTCTTAAAAGAGAAAGTATTCTATACAGTAAATGATTTCTTTGTAGAAAGACTAGAAGTATAGAATCCTCTAAATTCACAACACAGGAATATTTTATAATATGTAAAATGTGTTGAATTGTCAATTATCCTATTTGTTTTATGTATGTACATTTCTTTTTGTATGTATTTTATATTATCTTTGACGTCTTTTACGCTAATTGCAATATATAAGGAATAAATATTATTATTATTATTATTATTATTCACAAATCCGTCCGAATATTTAATATTCAGGTGATTACGTTCCAAACATCGAACTCGTCGTTTGATTTCATCGGGGAGTAAATGAAAAGGAACTGAAGGCTTGAACAGGTAATGTGATGTAATCCTTGACTGCGAATTCGGAAATGTTGAATCCTTGTATATCAATAATCAAATATTCTCGACGACGAAGTAATTTCTCTCTGTGCTCGCTTGTTAAGATGGGTATTAGAATTTTCTCGATCCGTTCAATTCTACACTCGAATCTTAAACGATCGACGGCCATACGTAACCATTCCGAACTTCTATCTTCATCGTCATCCCATTCATATATCACTATTGGCTCGACGAATGTTACGTGCATACTTAGATTATTTTCTTAACGGTCCCGCTCAAAGGTTCGTACTGAACGTGTATAATGAGACAGTACACGACGGTGTCTTTGTTAAATGCTCCTTTAGACTCCATCTCCAATTTAATTTATTTTATAGTTCTTGAGCGGCTCGCTAGGCTGTCCGTAATAGCTTGGACGCAAGGACGTATACATATGATACGCGATGGCATAGCGTCTACCCTCCATGTCAATATTCATATCCTTGTAGGGATAATTTTCAGAGTTCAGATTAACGTTTCTGATTTTCGAGTGATCGAAAAGCGACGCGTTCGCTTTAAAATTGTTTTTCTTACCCTGTTGAAAGGCAACGATTATATATCGAGGTCTTTCCATATTCGTGCTAGATTTTACAGGCCATATGTCGGTTATAGTGGCACGCAGGAAGGGCAACTCGTACAACTCCCATTTACGGAATGGTATATATATGGACTTACCATTTTTAAGTACGTTGAGTAATTTTAGACGTGTTTAGTCATTTACAGATATATGAGGTACACGCCATTCAATTCTTTCAATATTCAAACTCGCTTTCTTGGTGCCGTTAGCGTCGGTGTTTCTGTAGCAATTATCATCGGTCTTGCTTGTAACCAATACTAGCTCTTGGCTGACGTTTATCAATACGCGTTTATAGTCTTCAAAAACCCCCATGAAGAATTTTAGTGGGATGCACGCGCTGAATTTGCCATCATACAGCATTGGCTGACTGTCTTGGAAAGGATTCCATCCAGCCACTTGTAACATCTTGCTTTCACTGTCGTTGTATGATATCAAAGACTTTATGGTTGTAGTAATACCCTTGCTTGGTGCATCTGTCGATTTCGACTCCACTAATCTCGTAGCGGATATGTTCGAACAGGAATGCGTAGGCATTATTGGTCAAAGCGCAGGCTCCGGTTCCAGATGCGTCTACATTAAACCTTCCTTCGATGTAAATGTAACTCTCACATGGTAAGGTGTATATGTCTTGATGCTGAATGCAGATGCGTACTTCATCGTTTAATTTAAATTGCTTGTCCTGGGGTAGGAAGTCGGAGAGCTGTCACTCTAACATAGGGCCGAGAGTCTTAATTCCCACTGGCCCCCTTGTCATCTCTGTGGCGGCCACAATCTCACCGCTGGAAGTTGAGTGTTTAGTTGATCCTGGGGATCCGGTCACTGGTTTCGTATCTTGATAGATGTTATTTGCATCTTCTGGGTTGACTTAATGGTAGATAATCTACCCGACGCCGAGAAGATCCTGCACCCGCCGCACTCGGATCATAGGCGGGGGTCTGTCCTGGTCAAGCTCAACGATGTGTTCGAGCACCGGGTTGTCAGAACGAGAAATCCTCTCTATTGTGCCCCTAGCGAGTTGGACGATGTATTCGTCCAGGGGCACCATCTGTAGATCATCTTGTAATTGTTTGTTTCTGACAAACCACGGTGCTCCAGCTATCATTCGCAACATTTTGTTCTGAGCTGCGTTGAGCCTCTTGAAGTGCGATCTCGCAATTGTCAACCAGGACAGCGCTCCATATGTTAATATTGGTCTAAGAAAAACTTTGTAAATCAATAATTTGGTAGTGATGTTTAGCAAGGAATTTCTACATAGGAGCGGCAGTAATGTTCTTCTCGCATGCTGGTATCTTACCATGACCGAATCCACATGTGGCTTGAAGGTCAGACGGCGGTCAAGTTTCACACCAAGGTAAGTCGCATGATGTTGTCAAGGTAGTCTTGTGTTCCCCGCGAAGCTGTTATCGGCGGGGATACTGGTCTTCTTCGTGAACCTGACCGCGACGCACTTCTCGGCGTACAGCCTAATCCTCCATTTGTTCGCCCACTCCAGGATCTCGCCAGTGGCCGCCTGGAGCCTCCTGCAAATAATGTCGTCGCTCCTGGATGACGTCCAAACCGCCGTCTCGTCCGCGAACACCGCCAGGGAGGTCGCTGTAGTTCTCGGAAGGTCGGACACATATACAAGAAACAGCTCCGGGCCTAACAGGGAGACCTGCGGAACGCCGCACACGTTAGGCCTGGATGTCGATCGAAGGTCCCCAATCTTTACGAAGAACGTCCTTCCCCCAAGATAGGAATCGATGACCCTGGCCAACTGGCAGTTGATACCGGCCCTAACCATTTTTAGGATTAGGCCGGCGTGCCAAACGGTGTCGAAGGCGTTGGCCAGGTCAAAAATACCGCCCCAACCGTCTCCTTTCTTTCAAAGGCCTCTCGGACTGTCTCCGTCAACCGAAATAGATGGAAATCGGTTGACAGTCCGGGCCGGAAGCCAGCCTGCTCACTCTGAATGACATTGTTTGCTTCCAGATCTTCTCGGAGACGGTTACGGATTATCGCTTTTGCTGTTTTCGACAGTCCGGACAGCAAGCTGATAGGGCGGTAGTTCTGGGAGAATTTCGGGTCCTTGCCCGGCTTGGGGACCATCCTTACGTCGGCGACTTTCCAGATCGCCGGAAAACGGCCCAGCGTGAGGATACCGTTGATGACCTCCACCAATTTATTAGCGATGCGGAGGGGCATCATCTTCAAGGCCGAGTTGGAAATACCGTCCCTGCCCGGAGCCTTCCTCCTGGACATGGAATCCACGTATCCGAGCACTTCCTCCTTCGTGGCCGGCGGAATCGCTTCCGCAGGAGCATCAGGGAGCCTCTCCAGAAGATTATCGATTTCTTCCTCCAGCTCCTCGTCAGAGTCGTACTCCTGCGGACCTTCAAAGATGTTCTGAAGGTGGTCGGCCATCAGCTCTGCTTTTCCAGGGGCGTCGAAGACCATTCCTGTTGGACCCTGCAGGGGACCGGGTTCTTCCTATTTGCCCCATCTTCAACGCCCTGGTGAGCTTCCATAGCGATCCGTCGGCGATGGTGATGGATTCCACGTAATTCGATCATTGCTCCTGGCGGTGCCTCCGGAGTTCCTGCTTGAGCTTGGACGACAGGCAGTTATCGGTTGCTCGATCGGCGGAGGCCAGCGTACGTTGGGCCTTCTTATGCGCTTTGCGCTTTTCCGTGATTAGCGCTTTTATCTCCGGAGGGAGCCACATCCTTGGTTCTTCCTGACCTCGGCGGAAGGTAGCCTCAGACACCGACTCTATCAGGATGTTAGTTAACGCCACCGCGGCCGTCTCGAGGGCCTCAGGATCGTCGGCGCCTCCAATCTCGTCAGCTCGACGCCCAGCAGCCTCGGCATACCGGACCCAATCCACGCTCAATCGAGGGGGGGATCCAATCTTCGGGCTCTTCCATCCAAGAAGGGTAGGAAGTGTGATACTCCTCCTTGGTTATAGTTTCGTCGAAATTCAAGCCTTCGAATATCTCCAACTTTTCCATTGTTGATCACTTTCAAACCTATGGACTCAAGGACTGCGATGTTGGCATGTATAATTGTTGAACGGTCTGTTCGGGAATGACGTGAAACGATGCTTCACCTCCTATTTTATTCTTTCGAGTAATAAACTCCAACCCCATTACAATTTTTTCGATTCCATTCGTATCACGATTTGCTCTCCACGAAAATCCACGGGGTCATCGTTCTGATCTAAGAAGGATAAAGTTATATTGTGTATACTCGTTTTGTTCACGGGTAGATAAATGACGTGCTGCGGTTCAATGTATATGCTATAGCCCGGTTCAACCTGAGGTGAGAATTCGTACAGCGTGTGCGATGGACGTGCGTCGTGGTACGCGGATGTAGTTATATTACATTCTATTCGTATTGCTAGGACTTTTATAATTTGTACTGGCAAGTCGGACTCGTATTTCTGGTTCGCCTCCAACGTGCGTCCGCTAAAACCGAGCAATCGCCCTATCGAATCTTCCCGATTAAAATGAATTTTGAATTTGCTTTTTGATTTCTACCTTTAAAGTATTATTATTGGGTCTAATCGAAATAGAATTCTTCGGCATGGAAGTCTTTATGTACTCATCAATATCCGTAATTTCATAAGAACCCACGGGGATGCTTACTACCTTATCGCCGTAGTAAAATTTGTTATTTCCCGCAACAACGTTTGGAATCGTGTTGTCGGTGTGTAAGCTAATTAATCCGAGCGCATAATCGTAGCGTGAATCTAGATCGATCGGAGGATAGTAATTTGCTGAGAGCTGGTGGCCTACACCAACTAAGATGAACGTGTGAGACATGACTGATGACGATGTTCCGTCTTACAGACTATTTATTAGGAATTCTAAGCACAAATGACCGCAATTGACTTGATCATAGTTTTGGAATCTAACGTGATTGTATAGAATGGTCACGTGACCGCTCTTGTTGAAGTAATCTATTAATTCGGGAGGCGGTTTCAGGTTACCAAAGGAATCAAAGTAGTTTACAATTAATCCTTCTTTACAGTATGCAACCCAGTGCGTTCCCGGACCTTTGATCGAATCCAAATTAACTACCGCGCATTCAAATTTTCGCGGGCGTTTCGGCATAAGATCTCTCATAAACACACCTCGGAAATAAGGAATATGAGCCCCGATATTGTTGATGTCTACATCCGTCAGAGCTCTACGCGGTAGTCGCTTTAGTAGTTTTTTGACGGCTTCAAGAACAGACCCATTCCCTTACGATACGGTTTGACAAACACTCCCTCGCCTTTCTTGCCCAATGCGATGGACTCCATTGTTTTGTTATGCCTGTGCGCCTCTTCAAGTTGTTTTTGCGCCTGCTTGGCTTTGTTTACCGCACTTGCGACACCAGCCGCACCAGCAGCCAGACTTCCAATAGCCAACAAGCCGGCTAGAATGGGTATAAGGAGTAGTATACCGCCCGTTTTCGGTATGGGTATGATGCGAGGAATGCGTATATTCTCAGGCCCACCAGCTTTCTTTACGGCTGCTCTCAAGGTGTTCAAGAGTGCTTTTACTCCTTTACGAGTATACTTTTACGTCGTTTCAGTACATCTTTACCTTTCATAATCTCACGAAACGGTTTCAATGTCAGTGGTAATTTCTTTTTCAACTTTAAACCAGCACCCAATCTCCTTTTCGTTTTCATGATGTTAGTTACCGCCCAAGCCGCTGCTTTTTCGCCAAAACTAGCGTCCTTAGACTTCACTCTGGCCTACGCACGTTCTTGAAGTATTTTATCCGATCGGTGTCTGCCTTCTAACTCTTTACTTTGAGCGTACGCGATATCGTGTTCTTTACAAGCAACATCTAACAAATTTACGCCGGGATCACCGCGCGCTAGCCGCTTTTGAAGTTTTGTGCCGGGTCCGCTGACATCCGGGGATATGTAGCTCCACTGGCAGATTATTCATTAAAAAATTGACCAGACCCCTTTCCTCTTTGAAGCTCGACATTGTAGTGACTGTGATAACTAGAGGACCGCTATTTATAGGAGAACGAGAATGATAATACCGCAGTCGGCATGAGGCTCATCAAGCAGAAGCATCACGCGTGATTGATTTTGATTCTGAGGATTCTCGTCCTCAAAGACATGGCGAGTTGCTGCCGAATACGGTGCGTTGCATTATTAGCGGTCCCTCAAGCTGTGGGAAGACAAACGTTATGCTAAGTTCGTTGATTGACGAAAACGGTCTGAAGGTCTATAACGTGTACGAAGTCTCTGTATCAGCCGAAATACCAGTTCCTGGAGAATATTATGAAACGCGTCCCCGAAAATAAGTACTATACTTTTAATGATAGCGAAGCTGTTATGGACCCCTCAGACGCTCGACAAAATTCCGTGTTTATATTCGATGACGTGGCCTGCGACAAGGAGGATAAAATCCGTATGTATTTCTCGATGGGACGTCACAAAGCCATCGACAGCTTTTATTTATGTCAGACTTATACGCGAATACCAAAGCATCTGATACGAGATAATGTCAATTTTTTAATACTTTTCAAGCAGGACGATATGAATTTAAGACACGTATACGATGACTAGGTGGGAACCGATATGTCTTTCGATCAATTTAAGTGATTGTGCGCAGAGTGTTGGAAAGAGAGATACAGTTTCCTGGTGATAAACAAGGATAGAGATTTAAATAAGGGTCGGTATAGAAAGAATATTGATTGGTATATCTACTTGTAAACGAATCAGGATGTCGGATTCAATTCATCAGGCGCTGCTTCTCGCGACTTTTGCGTGAATAAATACGTATAAGCTCGTTCACTACGTTCAGTACTTTACCGACTGTTGTTGTTGCTACATGTACCTCGAATTTTCTGATAATATGTCCAGTAAACCGGAGCGTAATTTAAAATTAAAAATAATAAAAGCCGCTAAGGCGATTAGAAGAAAGCATCTGCAACTAAAACTGGGATACCTGAAAGCCAACGAACTCTTGCAAAAAACGTTTAAACCCATTACGGATCCGTTAAAAAGTCTCGATGTTGCTGTAAAGCGGGAGGTAAGGTCCGTTAAAGAACCTTTACTGGAGGTGATGAAACATCTGTTGGACGATGTTAAAAATGAATTGGAATCCTCTGTGACCGGGGACCCACCAGCTTTCTCGCTCGGGACACCTCAGTGAACAGTTCAGCGATCGCTACTGCAACCGCAAACTCCAATGTAGGAGTATATTCACGCTTCCAATGTTTTACCTCGAACCAACATAAGGGGTCTCATCAGCGATACGAGCAACGTCCACGATACCACCTTTGGACCTACTTCAGACCCGCACGCAAATCAATTTAAAAAGGGGTGTAGTACATTGGATTTTATAGGAGATAATATAAAAGTGGAAAACAAATTGTATAAAGGAACTCCTAGTTTGTACGAGTTAGTGTTTAAGAAACGGTCTAGTGATTATGATGACATCGATGAAAATAATTATCGCGATATCTTGCTACAAACGAATGTACTACACCGAGACTTCGACCCGGAGAAAAATATTAGAGCGAATAGGGCATATAAATATACCAATATAATCAAACCTTTATTAATCACCGTGGGTAAAGGACACATGTCCATGATTGTATCGAAAGCACCTTACTAGTATGTTTATTGGAACGATATAAACGAACTGGTGGACCGATTGCGACTTCTGAAGGCATCCCAGGCCGCGGATAATATGAGTCATAACAACGAAATCATATCGATAATAGAAGAACTCCGTGAAGCGGGCGTTATAGAATAAATAATCGACCCTTGCCCAATTCTATTCATTTCCGCGATGAGTATCGACAAGTTTGGACGTTATGGTCGCCTTTGCGAGTCGACCATTAAACATATTAACCTGAAACGACCTCTAAGCCTACCCTTAACGCCCGAAGGAAATGTACATGTAGGCGGAGAACGTGTTAGATTTGTGGCAGGCGGTCAGGATTGTGTTAATCAAAGTTATATGTCGAAATATGTTGATAATATAAGAAAAATGTTATCGAAACAGATAAATAGTATGGATAAAGTATTCGCGGAAATAAAAGAAACGAATAAAAGGATGGAATCTAAAATAATACAGTTAGATACGCTCGTGCAACGTGTGATAGTGGATGCGGATGCGCGGGGAGTGGCTATAGATAAAATTATTAACGCTATCGGTAAAACTGTTAACGTTGTAAAAAATTGACATAAGTAAAGTTAAGAAAGCCGTAGCCGACGAATGGTACAGAGCGGCTAGAAGAAACTTTATCAGGCGACGTATAATTATCAAAGGACTCGATGACTTATGGCGGAGGCGACCTGGCGGAGTTTTTACCGTATAGCAAGGAAAATCGCGGATATAAATATATTTTAATTGTCATCGACTGTTTCTCGAAATTTCTGTGGATCGAACCTTTAAAGAGCAAGGGTGCTATTGAAGTCAGGGACGCGATGCGTAAAATTCTACTTCAAAACCGGATCCCAAAAAATTTGCAAACAAATGCCGGGAAGAAGTATTATAACCGACAGTTCCAGGAGTTAATGAAAACCTACTCCATAAACCATTATTCCACGTATTGTGTTAAGAAGGCTTCCATTGCCGAGCGGGTTATTCGAACAATCAAGAGCAAATTGTATAAGAAATTCAGTTTGAGGGGCTCGTATAAATGGATAGGTTACCGGCGAGTACAACGATACGAAACATCGAACCATTAAGATGAAACCTCGTAATGTTACATCAGTCAACGAAGCCCATATGATGTCGACCTTTTATAATAATATCTATACGTTTGAACCAAACAGGAGATGTAAGGTAGGTGACGTTGTTCGTATTAGTAAATACAAGAGCGTTTTTGCTAAATCATATACGCCAAACTGGAGCGCGGAGCTATTCAAAGTCGTTAAAGTGAAGGCGGGTAACCCCTACACATATTTAATCCAAGACGTAAGCCAAAGACCGATTCTGGGAAACTTCTACGAACAGGAACTGCAAAGAGCCAAATATGAAAACGTATAGCTCGTTGAAAAAGTTTTACGTAGAAAAGGAGATCGAATTTATGTTAAGTGGCTGGGATTCGATAACTCTCACAACAGTTGGATAAACAAAGATAGTGTGCTGTAGTAATACACTGTTCTCATTTATTAGTAATATCACATTATTTTAGTGCTGTACACTTATTGTAAATATTACTTATTCTAGAAATAAAATTAATAATGCTTATAAGAACGTGTTTTATTCAATATAATATAGTTATGGCTTTTGCGTAGTTTAATTGAGTGCTAGTTTCCAGTGCGTATGGTTGTAGAAATATCCGAAGATCGATGATCAAATTGGTGCTGTCCATAGTTCTTCGTATTTTGTCTAGTATCTCTTTCATTGTTGAGCGTTATCCGGTGAACATCTTTTGTGATGCAGTAAAGATTCACTTGATACCGTAATCGTTTTAATCCGTTTATATGCTGATCGAGTGCTGATCGCAGTTCTTCTCGATTATATGTGTTTTATTTTGTCCTTTGTGATTATTAATCGACGGATTGACTAGTACCACACCTTCAGTCGGCGAGAGGACACTGCACCCTCTGCACTTGGGTCTTAGGCGGGAGTCTGTCCTGGTCAAGTTCCGCGATATGTTGAAGCACCGGGTTGTCAGATCGAGCGACTCTCGAGTGTGCCTCTCGCTAGTTGTAAGATGTGTTCATCGAGAGGCACGATATTTAAGTTCTCGTGGAGCTGTGAATTTCTGACAAACCACGGTGCTCCCGCCATCAGTCGCGGCATCTTATTTTGCGTTGTTACTAACCTTTTCAAGGATGTCTTCGCTGCTGTTGACCAGGACAGCGCTCCATATGTTAAAACAGGTTTCAGGAATAGGGTATATATGAGCACCTTTACCCTTAAATTGAGCATCGAGCTTTTGCATAGGAGCGGCAGTACTACTCCTCTCGCGCTCTGGTACTTCGCGGGGACCGAACCCAGGTGGGCACCGAAAGTCAAGCGTTAATCGAGGATTTCGCTCCTCCAGGGAGTCTTTCGTTCCCCGCAAAGATGTCAGCGGGGATACTTCTCTTTCTGGTGAAGCGAATCGCCTCGCACTTGCTCACGTTCAGCTTGACCCTCCATGTGTTGGCCCACCTTAGAATATCATCTGTGGCCGCCTGGTGCCTCCTGCAGATGAGTTTATCGGACCGGGACGTCGTCCACACCGCTGTGTCATCGGCGTAGACCGCCAGGGAGGTGGCCATCGTCCTTGGCAGGTCGGAGGCGTATATTAGGAACAGCTTCGGCCCCAACAGGGAGCCCTGCGGAACGCCGCGCTCGCTGGGCCTCTCAGTCGATCTATGATCCCCCACCTTGATCGAAAATCTTCTTCCCCCAGATATGAATGCACGATCCTGGCCAACTGGCTATTGATACCGGCTTGAATCATTTTTAGTATTAGGCTTTCGTGCCAAACGTTGTCAAATCCGTTGGCCAGGTAGAAGCAACCGCCCCAACCGTCTCCCTCCTTTCCATGGCCTCTCGGGGTGCCTCCGTCAATCGAAAGAGCTGAAAATCGGTCGACAGCCCGGGCCAGAAGCCAAACTGCTCATCTTGGAATATTTGTTTGGCTTCCAGATCTAAATTTGTTTCAGATCGTCATTGATCTGACCGATTTGATGTATCCCGAATAATAATTTTGCAGGCGTATTTCATCTGGTAAAGATTGATCCCACGTTTGGGAAGAATGAGATACTTTGGCCAGCATCGGAATCACGCTGCGGTTAAAAATCTCCACCTGTCCATTAGCTCTGGGTACACCTGTGGCAGCCAACACATTTGAAATTCCATTGTCCTGCATGAAAGTTGAAAAAGCATTAGATGTAAAAGTAGATCCACGATCTGAAATAATTCTTAGAGGTTTACTATAATTTGAGAAATAGCTTATTAGGTGTTTAATTACTTCATTCGACTTCGTTGTTTTACACGCAAATAGTTTAACAAATTTAGTAAATGCCTCAACAAAAATATAATTATTATTGCTGGTTGACTTTTCTATTGGACCACAATGATCTAAATGTAAAGTATTGAACGGTAATTTACCTTTAGGTATATTATGTAAAACCACCCTTTTACAGGTGTCAGGGCTATAGACAATGCATTTCAAACAATTCGAAATGTAATTCTTAACTTGGTCCCGCATATCTGGGAACCAATAACTCCTGCGAATAGCTTCTAAACACTTCGCTACACCTATATGCCCTAATTCGTCATGACAGGTCCTAATAACATTATCTTGTATTGACTCTGGCACATAAAACAGTGTTCTACGTCATAATCAAGCTCCTGTAACATAAGTGACCATCTTAATATTTTGGGGGTTAAATCTTTCTTCTGTAGAGCTAAATTTAGGCTATTGCAATCTGTGATAATTTTGAAGTGTAACCCTTTCAAATAGACTCTAAACCTAGATAAACTATTTACAATGGCTAATAGTTCTAGTTCGAAGCTATGCAATTTCGACTTAGCATCTGTTGTTCGCTAACTGTAATAAAATACGGGATGAAATCTATTATCACTCTGTTTTTATAACAATATTCCTCTGAATCCCAAAGAACTCGCATCGCAATGTAATTGAGTCTCCGCAGTGGGTGAATATATTGCCAAAAGTGGCTTTGAAATGAAATATTCTTTAATTTTATTGAAACTTTCCCGTTGCTCTAAACCAAATGTAAATAGAGCATCTTTCTTCAATAAATTATACAATGGTCGGGCTATTAATGAAAAATTGTTGACCCATTACCTAAAATATGAGGCTAATCCAACAAAACTATGTACTTCTTTAACGTTACGAGGTTCAGGGAAATTTTGTATCGATTTTATATGGTCATCGCTAGTCCTAATATACGAGTCGCTAATATGGTATCCTAAATAAGTAATTTCTGTGTTTAAAAATCTTCATTTGTCTAATCGTACATCTAATTTGTTTCCAACTAACAATAAGATATCCAATACTCTAAGATATCAAGATTTTCTTTTACCGTTTTTGTTGCAATCATAAGGTCATCAATATATATACAAATCTTATTTGATTCTAAAAGTTCTTTGAACACTAAATTAACAAAACGCATAAATGTTGACGGATTATTCTTCAACCCAAAGGCATTCTCACGAATTCATATTGACCCATTGGAGTAACAAATGAAGTGTACTTGACCGAATCTGGGTGAACGCTGACATGAAAGAAAGCACTCTTTAAATCCAAGATCGTGAAATATTGTTTGTCTCTCAATTGACTAATTTGATCTTCGATCAAGGGTAATGGAAAGTTGTCACGTAAAGTTATTTTATTTAATGCTCTAAAGTCTACGCAAAGCCGGTACTCTCCTGTTTTTCTTCGTACTAAAACTATGGGAAAACTGTACTCCGAAATACTTTTTCGGATAATATTATTTACCAACAGGTCGTCAATTATTTCACTTACAGCATTTTTTTCTGCAAAAGAAAGTCTGCGTGGCTTAAAGTAAAATGGAGCATGATTTTCCGTAACTATTCTCATTTGAAACTTGGTTTTGACTTCTGCCGGACTAACAGGGTATACATAATGTTTATTAAAAATATCTAATACTTTAGTAGAATCCTTGTATTCAATCTCGGTATTAATGTTCAGCTCAACTCTTTGACATTAAGAAATCTGACGGTATTTGACTGTGAGATATAAAATCGGCGAGATTTTTGTGTGTGGAGACATGATCCCACTCGCATGACTCTGTATTTGTTTGTATCTCCCATACCCTATTAGCTATGAATGGTTTTAACAAATGCGGTGACGTATTTATCCAATTTAAAGTAATAGATGAGTCTGACCAAAAGTGTACTTTATCAAAATTTAGATTTAGAGCACTCTGTGTTATCTTAAACAATTTAGATAACAAAGTTGGCGCGCAAAGTTCAAGTCGTGGCAGAGAAATTACTTTAAGGGCGCGTTTGGAAAGCGCCATTTCCATAACTTCGGAAACTGAGCTGAACTAATATTTTATGCCTATGCTTTGCAATTATAGGTAGCGCTAGTATGCAGTTTACATTAATATCTAAAAATAGAATTAATTCGTTAACATGATAGGTTTTTCGATTTTTACGGTGCTTACCAGTGTTGCCACGTCTACCGATTTTTCGGTAGATCTACCGATTTCTCTGTATATCTACTGATCTACCGATTTCTCTGTATATCTACTGATCTACCGAAATGTCATTACTTTCTACCGAATTTGAAAATTTTTACAGAACAATAAATTTTGAACGTTTTTAACTTTAAATTATTTGTGATCGGTTTCATTTAATTTTTATTTGCTATTATTAGAGTTTATTAACAAAGTGGATGACGTGTAACTGACGAGCCACTTCATTTTACAATGACAACTTATTTTATTTAAATTTATATATTATTTTAACCTTCCTATACTCACGCATACGGTCTGTGAGACCGACTTATATAGTATAGTATACGTCTTTCATTTTGACGTGAGTATGGGAAGGTTAATAATAAAATTCGTAAAATAGCATCGTTACATAATCTGTCATCCACCTTTTTAACAAACTCTAGATATTATTAGTTTGCATCTTTTTGTATGTAGCGAAGTGAGCAAAACTATAACGAAAAGTAAGGCTAAAATCATAAATCATAGAACTTCGTTATCTACTCTAAGAAAGGTGTACATGGCGCCATAAGAAGTATGTAATGGATTTTCCAGTTAGTCACTATTAGAGTTGTTCAGTTTACGCCAATAATAAAGTAAAATAAATTTGCGCTATACGAATACAAATGGCTTCATACTATACATTGAAAGTGAAAACATATACTACAGTCATTTCAAATAGTTGTAGTACTGTTGGCACAAATTGAGCAACTCTAGTTACTACTAAGGTTCAACAAACAAGTGCATGATAATGTAGTGTAAACCGGACTGACGCTGTCACTCCTCCGAATTTTAAGAGTCCGCTAACTTCACACCGCTTATAATTCGGAGGAGTGACAGCGTCAGATTAGTTTACACTACTTAATGATAACTTATCTCATGCATTCGTTTGTCGAATTTTTGTAATTAAAATATTAAACAAATCATATAGCTATATTATGCAATAAAAATTCAAAATCTTACACAATACTGAGAATTCTACTGCGTAGTAATTATTACGGGTAGTGGATCATACAGCATTATTAGGAATGCTGCACTAATGAAATTTACAATAGAACTTAATCTTAATTACAATAATCCCTAATAATCGCAATATAATGATTTCACAGTATTACCGAAAGAAATATTCAAGTAGTATTGCAATGCTTTATGTGTCATAAACATTTACAAGAGTGTTTCCAAGAACGATTTTATGGTCATCAAAGTATTATCCTATCCCTCTAGTACCTCGGCTCGGACCATTCAATTTACTTCTAAACGTCTCCGTGTACGCGCGAAGTGCAAGTGGGCGAATTTTGAAAGTATTAACAGTGAAAATGCCGCGTGGAAAAGCGATCGTCCGTGATCACACTCGATAAAGAAGGGTATTGTGTTCGACAAATTGACGAAAAAGTGCATCTGGCAAAATCTAGTGTAGCCAATATTATAAAACTGTACCGTACAACGGAAAGTTTAAATGACCGTGATCGACCAGGTCCGTCTCGTATTACGACCAACGTTGATAATCAGCGAATCGTTTTAATTAGTAAACGAAATAGAAGACTGACAGCACCACAAATAGCAGCAGAAATCAATCGCGATCGTCAAAACGCGGTGTCAGTGAGCACTATTCAACGTCGCTTGTGAGAGGCAAACCTATTCGGACGAATTGCTGTACGGAAACCGCTACTAAGGCGAACCAATCGTTTAAAACGATTACAGTTGAGCCCAACGACATCGAGATTGGACTGTGGAGGAGTGGCAAACTGTGCTTTGGACCGACGAATCCAAGTTTGAAGTGTTTGGACAAAATAGAAGAGTTTATGTTCGGAGATCAAAGACAGAAAAAATGCTTCGCGAATGTCTAGCACCCACTGTAAAACATGGTGGTAGCTCAGTTATGGTGTGGGGTTGCTTTTCGTACGCAGGAGTAGGAGATCTCGTTCGGATGGAAGGTATTATGAGAAAAGAACAGTACAGAAATATTCTAGAGCATAATGCTGTACCTTCTGTCCAGCGATTGATAGGGGAGAATTTCACCTTCATGCAAGATAATGATCCTAAACATACGGCGTTAATATGTAGGGATTATTTGAATACAAAACAAACACAAAATACCTTGCAAATAATGTCATGGCCTCCACAGAGTCCCGATCTTAACCCGATCGAACTCTTGTGGGATGAGCTGGATAGACAGGTACGAAAAGTGGCTCCAACTTCGAGACAACACCTTTGGGAAGTTTTACAAGAACAAAGGAACAGTTTACCATCCAACACACTTACAAAACTTATCGAAAGAATGCCCAGAGTTGTTCGAGCCGTATTGAATGCAAAAGGAGGATTCTTCGACGAGAAGAAAGTTTAATGATTGTATTTGATAAATATTATTATTTGCTATCATTTTGTCATAATAAACCAATATTTTGTTATATATAACTGATTTTGTGTTTTATTTTTATTTTTGTGCAAGTTAAATACTTATATTGAAAAAATATTAACTGTCCCAACTTCCGTGACTGGGAGTGTATGTCATCATCCGATGGAAAGGTAACGATGAATCCCCGTAAACATTATTTAAACTTTGCGGATAGTTTAAGTTGGCAGTTCCGATAGTTTGTGCTTAGAAATTGGTGAGTATGTCCACTGTTGGCGGAACTGCCAACTTAAACTGTCCGCGAAATTTAAAAAATGTTTACTGGCATCGACAGATTCATTCAAAGATATCGATGTTTATATATCATAATCATAAATATCAATACATTTGTTACGATATATCAAAAAATATCGATATATTTGAAAATATATCGGGCGAGGTTACTTTAAACTTCCTCAAAAATCATATTAATTATTTTATATTAGATGGTATTAATGTTTTGTTTCCTCACAAGGTAACATGGTTATTCTACAGCTATAATATAAGCATCAGTGCATATTTTACTTCAAGCCCGTCTTATAACATATAATGAGTTAAAAGCATAAAAGCTGTTAGGACTTCTCCGAACAATTATCTATTATTCGTCACATCCTAAGTACAGCTCTCGCAATATAAGTTGGCGAGCGCTGGCGATGCGCTGTAAGCGTATTTAGGTAGCTCCCACCTGTCTGATTCAGATAGTGCATAGGAATTGCAGGACGAATGAAGGCAATCTGTCCCTCCTCTATCTGCGCGAACTCGCTCCCACCATTCGCCAACTTATACTGCGAGAGCTGTACTTAGAATTTTAATTTATTTTCAATGTTGTAATTTTTTCTCTTATCTTTCGAGTTGTTAGCATCCGATAAACTCGGATTCACAAGCATTATGAATGAGACTGTTAGAAACATTAAGAATATAAAAGCTTGTACATTTAAATTGAGAGGGAGTGCAGTTTTACCATGCCATAGCGTTAAAAGGATTCAACGTATTCGTGCGCGTTATTTTACTTGTTATTTTAAATTGTAATGTAAAGTTTAAGTTTTCAAAGCGTTCAAAGTCATCAAAGTCTCGTACGTGTTCGATTTCTTTCTTTTTGTATGTAATAATTAGTTGTAAATAAAAAACGTAACGAACTACGAATGTGTTTCCTTCAACCAACTACAAGAAGTGAAAACTCAGCTCATCAACGTATAAAAGCAGTATTCCACACTGTACAGAGAAACTCTGAAATATTAGGGCATTGTTGCCACGTCAATTCCGTATGAACGATTATTCTCCAAGGCTGGAGCCACTACAATAAAACTACTACATAAGTACCAAACGAAAAATAGTTTTTATATATATTTTTTATTTGCTTTTTAAGAAAAATTATTATTTTAGTAAATTTAATTCGAATTACATCCCAAAATCATGTTGAATATGTTCAAAAATTAATATTGACAATAGCGCCCCCTTCTCAATAATAGGTGAACTGCTAGCACCGCATAAAAATTAGGTAACTGTAGTAGTTACGTTAAGCATATGGGAGTTTCGTATTTCCAATTGTTTACGAAAACGCTACTTTAAATAATTACTTTCTTGTTAAAAATCGTTTTATATTTCTATTACCGAGTGCAAATGCCCATTAGTAGCTAGAAATACATTTACATGTTTGATTATTTGCCACTTTTCTATGTCCAAAATATAGGTCATCTTTGGGAATTATTTATGAGAACCTAAGTAATTATTCATCAATATAAACTAGGAGGAAACAGATACATGTTTCCTCTTTACGTACATGTATAATTCATCAGCAAAAACTTACTCCCTTTGGAAATCAATTGGAAATGAGTAGCCCACCTTAGCGTGTGCTGTCAACACGTTTCCAAACGCAACCTTAATCGGCGCTACTCGCGATTTAGCGCAAATGCGCATTATGACGTTTATTTTGTCTGTCGTTCTTACATAAATGCAAGCACCACAAGCTTTATTACTTGCATCGTAAAACCCGTGCAGTTGGATATCAACAAAGTCATCTAAGACTACCTTTCGTTTGATTTGACAATTATTTAGTAGCGGTAATTCTGATTAAACTGCAGACACAAAATATGTAAAGAATGAGAAACTGATTCTTACCATGCAAGATTAGCTTTGATTTAGTTGGATCTAAACAAATGATTTTCAAATTTGAGTTCTCTGTTTCATTTATTAATAGCGTTTCGTTTGACAACCATTGCACCATTAAAGCCTCCTAATTTTAATAATTTTTCAAGCCGAGTTTTAAAATTTGCCGTTTATTAAAGCGTATTAGCTCTTGTTAGTAAATCGTCTATGTAAAAGTAATTTGTTAAAACTGATGCCGTTAAAGGATAATTTTTACCCTCGCCCAAAGCTAACTGTTTTAGATAGCGAACAGCGAGAAATTGTGCTGATGCCATATATAACTGTTTGTAATTGGAATACGCTAATTGGATTACTTTTATTTGCATGCCAAAGTATTTTTTGAAACATGATGTCTTTTGAATCTATTTTTATCTGTCGAAACATCTTTTTAATATCAGCTGTTAAACCAAATTTTTACAGTCTAAACCTCATTATTATCAATACTAAATCGTCCTGTGTTGTAGAACCAACCATTAACGCGTCATTGAGTGATACATTACTAGCGGTAAAACACTACACGGTCCTTAGTAGTGTTGCTGGATGACTTAATTATTGCGTGGTAGGGTAAATGAAACCCCTCTTCAATTGTGTTTGTATTAGTTATGTTAATCATGGGGCCCAGTCCCTCATATTCTTCTAAGAAATCTCGATATTGATCATACAAATCATTGTTATTTTATAATTTATTTTCTAATGAATAAAAGCGTTTCAGAGCTGTTTTTATAAAATTCACCTAATTTATGCCTTTCATTATTAAATGGCAGACTTACTATATATCTATCCTGATCATCATGGTTAACATTTTTTACAATATGGTTTTCACATTCTAATTCTTCCTTTGAATATTGCTTTACAAAAGGAATTTCCTCTATTTGCCAAAATTTATTTAGTTCTCTTTCTAACGTTACCAAGTGACATAATTTCTTATTTGTTTGAGGATTATTTGAATGTATTTCTCCTGGTATTACCCAACCTAACTTTGTTTTTGTAATATTTTGTAATTAGGTAATTCTACATATTTGACCTATACTCAACAAATTATAAAATAATGAACTTCCTATTAAAACATCAATATCAGCAGGTTTATGAAAGTTGCGGTCGGCTAATTTAATATTATTAGGGATCGACAATCGATTTCGTTGAATTTGTTTAGTAGATAATAAACCAGCGGAAAATGTGATTTCGCTTGTAAATGACGATGTTTTTGATTTTATTGTCGTCCTTACACTAGTCTGACTGTGTGTTACTAAATTTGCTAAGCCCGACAAGGTATATTTATATCAAATTTATCTAATTTTAGCCGATTTGCTAAACTCGGTAATAAAATGTTGTGTTGTGATCCACCGTCAAGTAATACTCGGCATTCATGTTTTTACCGTCTTTTGTCAAATATATATATATATATATAATTATGTACCGTCAAATTCCATACAGTCTATATTTATGTTATGTCTGCGCCCCCACAAGATAGCTGAGAATTCTAAGCATGATAAACAAAAACCAACCGTTCCCACGGGAAACGGAGGTGACCTGCTAAATGTAACGACGAATCGAAGACATTCGGCGTCGTACCTTTAGGCCATAAGCTTGTGTACTAGCTATAAGTTACAATTAAGATATTATTTGTAAATTTCTTCAATAAATAATATTTTTTAAAAGTAACTTCTGGTTTCGTCGAAGTTAATTGGCGCTGCGAACAGGATATCTAAACGATCACGAATCCGAGTTTGTATTATTAACAGCAAGGGGGTTGGTTGTGGTGGTTGTTGTTGTTGCGCCGGCTAGTTTCCCCTTGACAATTAATTAAGAAAACAAAAAAACAAAACAAAAGGCAAACACTTTATTAGAAGCTGCAAAAAAGGTTATGAAAAAAACACACAGGAGCTTGTCCTTAAAGGTTATATTTAATAATTATGCTATTTACGAGTACGCGAATAATAGAAAGAGAAATTCAAAAAAGGTTTCGAAATGCGATTATAACAGTTAAATTAAGAATAAAATAATATGTAATGTCAACCAGGGCACGCTCGAGCCTCGTGGAAGCTGAAATAAAGGAGTTAATACGACAGAAGTGGTGAAAGGTAATAGGCTGAAAGAAAGGTCGAATGTATGTTACGAATAACCTTGGTCCTGGCGCCTTGATCTCTAGTAATGGGGCTGAAAACGGGCACGCTGGGGGACCTTCGGTGTGCGTCGGAACGAACGGCAAACGCCTGAAAGAAAGAATGTGTGATACAATCAAACCTGTAAGTCCTGGAGCCTTGATCTCGAACAATGGGGCTGAGACGGGCACGCTGGGGGACTGCAGTAGGAGTATCCGCTGTATCACACGGGTTACACGAATTCGCGTTCTGCACTGAATTAATCGAGAGCGTCGGCGTCGTTCGATTAGATTCGCTAAGAGAACGGGTCCAATATCGCGTAAATGACGAAGTACCGAAGTGCCGAAGTAGTAGAGTTAAGCGTATGAGCGTATGAGTCGTGTTAGAGGATCGAGAGATACTCTGAGAGTCTTGTTTTTCTCTAAGTCAAAAGGGTTTTAAGGAAGTATCGAAATCAACTGCAGCCAATCAGAAGCGGACAAATGGACAACTTCCAATTTAGGTCATGCAGAAGCGAGAAAAAAATAGAAAAAGAATCTAACGTGCAGGGGTGATCGGCTGCAACCTTTTTATTCCGAGATGTCGAATTTTAATAAAGAAGGCTGTAAAAGAGAAAACGGACGAAAATTCCTCGCCTTGCAGTGGATATTGCCTGAAATAAATCAAACTTACGAACCTCTTGTAGAGTTCAACGAAAACAACCAAAAACTGCGAAAGGGTCGTCCGGAGAACAAAGCGTGCTGTAAAATAAAATACCGACAATCGTACGAGTGATAAAACAGAGATTTTTAAGTCGCAAAGGAATTCGATGCAGTTATGCTTTGTAAAAGTTCTTTTAAAAAAATGGTGCATGAGTTTTATTAGTGTTTAGAATTCTGTGAACGCAGATGTTGTCGTTTTTAAGTTAGAAAAGAAAACAAGTTTTGAGCGAAAAAGTTGAGCGAAAAGAATTAATTAATAAATTAATATAATTACTATTTTCTTTTAGTACGTGACGTGTAACACACCAGATCGAAATAGATCATAGAAAAACTGCTTTCACGGTAAATAACGGTCATTACGAATATGTTCGCGTGCCGTTTGGCCTCAAAAACGCGCCTAGCACGTTTCAGCGTGTTATGGATAATGTACTACGTGAATATCTCTACAAGTTCTGTTTTGTTTATATGGACGATGTAGTAACTTTTTCGAAATCTTTGCAAGAATATCTCGTACACATAACACAAATTTTTAAGAAATTCAGACAATATAACCTCACGGTCCAGTTAGACAAATCAGAATTCCTGCAGAAGGAAGTAGGTTTCCTACGCCACGTCACCACCGCCGAAGGTATTCAACCAAATCCTTCAAAAATTAAAGCAGTGAAGGAATACCCCTTACCGAAAACGACAAAAGCAATTAAAGCTTTCTTAGGTTTAGTCGGCTACTACAGACGCTTTGTTAAAAATTTCGCAAAAGTAGTTCAACCACTCACTAGATGCCTAAAGAAAGGAACGAGAATAGACGTAAGCAACTCAGACTATTTACAGTCATTTCACCACTGCAAAGAATTACTAACAAATGCCCCCACACTCGTCTAGCAGGATTCGACAAAACATTCTACCTAAACACCGACGCGTCAAATGTAGCCATACTATCAGAAAACAATAAACCAAACGCTTTATATTCACGAACATTAAATGGCCCTGAAAAACTATTCCCGTGAATCATTTCGTAAATCGAATAATTATTAAATCAGGCGTTACAATGACAAAAGAAAACGCGAATTACTCCCCTTTTATGAGCAGCTATACCAAAAGCAACTGCATAAAGGGAATAAAAATTTAGCTAAACTAAATCAAAACAAAGAAACCGTTGAAATCCGTGAACCCACATTACACTTTGCGAGACAACGTATTAGAAAATCTGATCCCTATAATGACAAAGTCAATGTAACACAAGTCGATAAAAACAGAATTAATGGCATTAGGGACGGCACAAACAGAACCGCGAATATTCATCCTAGAAAGATAAAAAGAATCAAAAAGAATTTCTACTTGCAGGATGATTCTAATCAACTCCAACCGAGCACTTCGTGTGGAGGAGGTTAATTCAAACAGATACGTCCTTGAGGAATTAGGAATGGTAAAGGTACTAAGCCATTACCATAAATTTTATTTTTATATGAATATAAGTAGCATAGAATTAAGTTATAAGGTTTTATTAAATAATGCGATAATTTTAGAATTAAAAAACAAAAATGCCTTGTTACAACCCGCCATTTATAATTTAAAACGCACTTGCTTACAAATAGAACGACAACTTTCTAAACTCCAAAATAAAGGGCAAAAGGACGCTAATCAATGCTTTAGGTACCGCAATCAAATTCGTAACGGGAAACCCCGATAATAGCGATTTAGACGAAGTTTACAAAAATATTGATTCACTCTTCTCAAATCAAGGTAAACTAATAAAACAAATAAATAAGTATAGTTTGTTCGCAAATCACATAACCGAAAGGTATTCAGAGAATCTTAAAACCTTACAAAGCAATGTAAATATAACATTAACGTTATTATAAAATGTTAGCAGTACTATAGAAACGCAGTTGTTCCTTCAATATGATAACGCTATAAGCACAGCAATGTTAGACGTCCTTCACGTTATTGAAAGGTCTGCCTCGCATATTCAGAAATCGTCAACTTAGAAATCATATCTAACGCAGAACTCGCAGAAATTGTCAGACATTTACAATTGATATACAAACCAACAGAATTACTCCATTGGGACGATGTGCATCTCTACAAAATTTTAGAATTTTCAAAATTTAACGTTGCATCCATACATGAAACTATTACGTGTACTTTGTATATACCCATCCTTAAAGTACCCGCAGACCAGTATACCAAAATTTATCCAATCCCAAACTTACAAGACGTAGTGTTAATACCACCAGCACAATTTCATCTACAAGGTGCGAAGGAGGAACTCTGGACGAACGAAAATTATCAAACAATAGACAAACAGGTGTTGTGCGTCAATAAACCCTCAACGAATAAGTGTTCGCTCAAGTTTCGTGAAAATTGTGTTTTTGCAAAGGTGAATAATGATTATAAACTATACACTCAGTTACAAAACAACAAAATTATTGTATCATCCAAAAATGAACTTGAAATTGTAGAGGAATGCCTCAATAAAATAAATCGTTTAAAAATTAGAAATAATGTAGCACTATTATCAGGAAATAATTGTAAAATAATTGTAGAGGATCAAACGTACGACAATACTTTTAATAATTTTACATTACATTTAGAAATAGTTACAGCCAAGCATTATAAAACGAGTAAATCACTAACTTTACATTTAAACAATTTACATGATGTTAATACGTTAAAGGAAGAAGTACGAAATATTGATGATAAAGTTGTCTTCCACCCTACAACACATTATACGCATTTCTCTTTCACTGTTATATTAGCAATTGTGATTTTTATTATCTTTATATTCTTATACATGTTTAAGAAAAATGTATTTAAATATTTCGACCGTAATGTTCAATTAGATAATTACCCAACTATCGAATTAAATCGGCAAAACGAGGACGTTTTCTCTTAAGGAGCGAGGAATTACGTCCCGTCAAATTCCATACAGTCTATGTTTATGTAATGTCTGCGCCCCCACAAGATACCTAAAGAATTCTAACCATGATAAACAAAAACCAACCGTTCCCACGGGAAACGGAGGTGACCTGCTAAATATAACGACGAATCAAAGACATTCGGCGTCGTACCTTTAGGCTAGGTATGGGCAACCTTTGACATGTTGTGGGCCAAACTTTAGTGTGCAAATACGTTCGCGGGCCGCGTTTAAAAGTGGTGCATTTTAAAGTAGTGTTGTAGTGTTCATAGTTTGCGATAGATATCAGACATGAAATAATACGACAATGTTATTATAATATCAGTTTATGAAAATAAAATGAAATAATAACATTATAATTAAATCGTTAAATTTGGAATTGTTACAAACTACGAAAGTTAAATAGCGATACCGAAATCAATGAGACACTTGAGCTTGAACTTGGGAAACTAATCCATCGATGTTTGGATTAATTCCACTGATACAAGGACGTAAAGAATTTTCCAAATTATCGTCAGTCAGCCTTGTACGATATTTCGATTTATTAACTTTCATCAGTGAAAAGAACTGTTCCCATTTATAAGTACTGCCAAACGCACAAATCAATCTCCTTGCGAATTTTCTAAGCTGCGGAAAATGGTCTTCTTCGAGGTACTTTTTGTAGAAATCACACAACTCCACGTCTTCAAATTTAGATTTTAGGAGTGAGTTTTCTTGAATCTCGATCAACTCCATTTGCAAGTGTATTGGAGCATTTTGTACATTACTTTTTGTTGGAGTAGCAAATAAATTGAAACAGTCTTCCATGTTTCTGAAATCGCCAAATCTGTTCGAAAATTGCTCCGACAGTACCTTGAGTTCTTCAGCATATTGAGCATAAGCAATATTCTCATACGCAGAGAGCGTGGTGAAATGGCAACTGTTTCCAGACAGCATCTGTGCCTCCCACAAGCGGATTTTATTCTGAAACGCTTTCAAATGGCTGTACAAATCATTAACTAACTGTCCTTGTTTTTGAAGTTTCAAATTTAAATCATTCAAATAGCCAGTAAGGTCGACCAGAAATGCTAAGTCACATATCCATTTTGGGTCACTCCATTCATATAGTGGTTTATCTTTTATTTGCATAAAGTCTTTTATCTCATTTATAAGCTCGTAAACCCGTTTCAGCATTTTCCCTTTGCTTAGCCATCTGACTTCAGAATAATATGTTTCGTCGTCATATTCGGCTGATATTTCATCCAAAAACGCCTTGAATTGACGATGGTTAAGCCCTCGGGATCGAATAAAATTGATGGTTCTTACTACCACATTCATATCATTCTGGAGTCGAATGGACTTAGAACACAAGTTCTGTTGGTGGATAATGCAGTGAAGGACTATCAAATCATCTTTGTGCACATTTAACTCAGTTGCTTTTTCGTTCAAAATTCCGATGAAACCTTTACGTAAGCCGACCACAGAAGGTGCACCATCTGTGCATACTCCAACTAATTTTGACCATGGCAAGGCAAAACTTGTAAATACCTTTTGAACTTCATTAAAAATGTCCTCTCCTGAAGTGGTTCCTTTTAGCGGCTGTAAAGCAAGCAATTCCTCAGTAACAGTGAACTCTTTATCAACACCTCGAATAAATATAGCCAGTTGAGCTGTGTCCGACAAATCGGTGCTCTCGTCTAATGCTATGGAAAATGATTCAAAACCAGCCATACGGTCGGTCAATGTTGTTTTTATATCATTAGCCATCATTTCTATACATCGGACAATAGTTCGTCTTGACAAACTAATTTTTTCAAATTCATTTTTCTTTTCAGGACAGAAAACACTGCAAACTTCTAACATACACTCCTTGATAAGTTCGCCTTCGGAAAATGGTTTTAATGATTTTGCCAATTTTGAACTAACTATAAAACTAACTTTCACAACATTGTCAAGTAGTGTTCTTTGTTTATGAAACATTTGCTGCTGCTTTTCAAAATTTGCAGTAAGCTTCTGGATTTTGTCTTTTCTTATTTGTCCTGTCAGTGAGTGCAGCGTAGGATGCTTAGTTGAGTAATGCCTCTTTATATTGAATTCTTTCATCACTGAAATGGATTCATTACACAGCAAACAAATAGGCTTACCATTGTGCAAGATAAAAAGAATTCTTAAGTCCATTTTTCTTGAAACTGGCGACCCTCTGCATCTACTTTTCGTTTCTTTCCACCAGACATCATTTTCGTATACAAAATATAATTAGAAGGCACCCAAGATGCACACAAAGTCACAAAGCTAATTGACGGCACTAGCAGTTCGCAAGGATATCGCTCGTCGAAGTTATCACCTCGGTAGCTCAAGTAGAAGTGAACTAAAGTTCGGGCCATCGCCATCCACCCGCTTATATAGGCAAAATGAAGGAATGATCTAGAATCGTCTAGTGTAGAACAGTTGAGAAGAAATAATCTTTTGTGGCGCCGCCAGTGAGGCGGCAAACATCGAAGGCTTTGATGTTTGCCGCTTCACGCTTTGATGATCGCCGACATTCGGCTTGCTCGCTTACTTGATTCCGTGAGTTTGAGTAAGTAGTGTAATTTTAATTTTTTTAAATTAGGTTTTTCAAAATGTCTCGCGGGCCGGATCAAATCATACAGCGAGCCGGCTGTTCCCCACCGTAGCTTTAGGCCATAAGCTTGTGTATTTACTTAAGATATTATTTGTAAATTTCTTCAATAAATAATATTTTTTAAAAAGTAACCTCTGGTTTCGTCGAAGTTAATTATATGTATATTGTACTGAGAATTTAGTTAAAATTTTATTTTAATAGTAAAGTTGCACCGGTCTAGCTCGTAGATAAAATATAAAAGCATAAATTATTAACACTTTATATTTATAATCCTTTTTAAATATTGAACATAAAAATCGAAAGAAAATTCGCACCTATTTTTTAGACTGTGTGAAAGTGTAAGTGTATTTCCGTTGACGGTCCTTCCTGTATCTCTTCTTTCCCTTTTATTTCTCGACGCAGCTTTTTCTATATGGTGAGGTTCTTTTATTCACTGGTACTTCTTCTCCTTACTAATATTTCTTCGTAAAACCCTTTTTTCTTTTGAAAATATATTTCAGACTTTTTATAATGACTTTTTTAAGATTGTCAAATTTCGTCGTTCTAAACAAACTTTTATTTCTCTCGAAACCCGGACGACGCCGTTGTAATTCTCCGTTGTCCCCGAAACGAAACTTAAATTCACCTTGACATCAGTCCATCCAAATACATTGCTGCTATAGAAACCTGTACTGTACGTCGATGTATCCTTGTTTATTTCCAGTAAATTTATGTGAATTCTTGTAATGTGTAATTGTTGTCGAAATGTGTGTTAAAATGTTAACAAATCCTTTTTATACATTAAATCATGCTTTTATAAAATATTTAACAAAATTTCCTTTCTGGTGACATTTACTTCTCCCATTAAACGTCTCTGGCTGGAGTTAAATTATTGGGATAACTCCCGTAGGGGAAAACGATGCTTAAGAGGTGGTGGGCGTGGCGTCGAAAAGGTATAAATTTAATATCGAAAGTATAATTTTGAATTGTCAAATAGAGTCTGTAAATTTTACTATTACCATTTACACGAGATCTTAATATCGATGTTACTGTGGTATTATCGGTTTCAATTAAAAATTTACGTCCTAACAAGTAAAATTTAAATTTTTCAATGCAATGACATAATGCCATCATTTCTTTAACTGCAATGGGATTCAACTGATAAGAGTTATATTTCTTAGATGTGAACCCAATTTGCCATTCTGTATCGTTATATCTTTGGACCAAAACACCACCTATTGAGGCATCACTACTATCTGATCTGACAATGAATGTTTTATTGAAATTTGGATGGATCAAAGTTAAATTATCATAAAAGGACTTCTTGATGATTTCAAAAGCATGCTGTTGACGTTCGGACCATATAAATCTGACATTTTTCTTAAGGAGTTCATGTAAAGGTAATGAATTTTCAGCTAAATTGTAAATAAATTTCTGGTAGTAATTAACTAAACCTAAGAATCCTCTCAACTTTTTAAGGTTATTTGGAACTGGAAAATTTTTAATCTCATCTAATCTATCATTTTGCATATATATACCGTTACAATCAATTATGTATCCTAGAAACTTTACAGAATGTTGAAAAAATTGCATTTCTCTAAATTTAACTTTAAACCTGCATTTGCTAACGTAGGAATAATCAAATGTAAATGTTTACAATGTTCTTTTGTGTTTTCAGAAAAACCAAGATGTCATCAACATAATGGGAACAGAAGTTTGAAAATCGGTCCAGAAGAGCCTTAATTGCAGAGGTTAACGCCGAACTACTAGAGTTCAAGCCAAATGGAGTCACCCTGAATTGATATACCGACCCATCAACTGAAAAACCAGTGAATTTCTTACTATCCGGATGTAAGGGTATCAAATAAAAACTAGATTGTAAGTCCATTTTTGAAAAACCTTTTTCCCATAGCATTTCGATAAAAGTGATTCGAAAGAGAGCGGCGACTCGTGCTGTCTCTTGCTAATATTGTTCAACATTCGCGCATCTAAACATAACCTCAGTGTATTATTTTGTTTCTTTACAACCACAATAGGATTTATATAATTTGTTTTGGATTTTTCTATAATTCCCTTTCTTAACATGTTATCAACTTCCTTTTTTACACCTTCTTTATAAAATTGTGGTATAGGATAAATTTTACAATAGAAAGGCTTGCTTTCATCTATCTCTAACTTATGTTGAAATCTTATATCTGCTACTGCATTGCTTTCATCTATTAAACATTTATATTCATTAAATAAATTTATAAGAAAATTTTCATTATCTTTTATACCACAATCAAATGTTATAAGTTCATTTTCATTCATTTGATTCAATTTCACCCTTCCATCCTTCTCACATTCTTGGTCATCCTCAGTCGCTTGACATTTAAATCCATTCAATATTATATTTTCGTCTTTCTCATCAAACTTTAAAGTATCTGTAAACTTAAATATATTTTCCCCATTGTAATATCTCCCTCCTGATAATTTATAATCATTGATTCATTACATATAAATTCCACCCCTAAAATTATGTCATATTTTAAATTATCCAAAATAATAAACTGATGGTTGTACTCTAACTTATTAATTATTATAGTAGCACATATAGACTTATCGACTCTCCCTAACAATTTATTTGTACCAGATCTTATATCTGTTTTCTTTATATTTATGAAGTTACTTTAAAATATATTGTAGTTTTGTTCTATAACCCTTTTAGAGATTAATGTGGCTTCCGACCCCGTATCTATTAATGCTTTTAATTTTAAATTATCTATATGAACATCGATTATAGGTAACAATTGACCATTTACAATTTCAGATGATTTTTCTTCCTTAAAAAGACTTAGTGGATGCTCATAAACTATACCTGATATTTTTTCATTTATTGTGTTATCTAAAACAGAGTTGTCGCAAGAGCTTACTGAGGCTGGCCTAAAAAGGTTGCTCTAAAAGAGAATTATTGCTACCACTGGGCTCGTTATTTATTTCAATAGCATTACAATATGTTTCCCTACTTTCGCGCGGTTTTGTGGTTTGGTTTGGTTCATTTTGCTGTGTATAATATCTTCAATTTTGATTTTGATATTGATTTTGGTGTTCTCTATTGTATGGTCTGGTTTGGTGTGCATGCATATTATTTCTAGCGTATGATGGCTGAGCGTCTCTAAATGATTGTCTAAATTCTTTTACATTAGATGTGTAGATGTGTTATTTACTTGTCTTTGATTGTTATTGTGTGGCCTAAAAGAATTACTCCCGAAATCGTGATTGTTATTAAAATTTTGATGAGGAAACTGATTAAAATGTGATTGATATTTAGGATTGTTATGTTTATTTTGGAAATTATTTGAACCTGAAAGGCAATATCTATTTTCAACGTTAAATTTTGAAAATTTAAATCTATCTAATTCATCATATTGTCTAAGAAGGACACAAAAATCAAAATAGGTACTTATCTTTTGGGTGATAATCCCTTTTATTATATCAAAATCAAAATGTTTAGAGTAAAATTTAATCAATTCCTCTTCTGATATCTTTGGAGTCAAATGTTGGGCAATTGAAAATCTTTTTGTGAAATAAATCTCCCTTGAAGTCCCCATTTTTGGTTATATTTCCCATTAAATAAATCTAACCGTATCTTATCCTGAGTAAAATTGGACCAATATTTGTTCAAGAATACTTCAAAAATCCATCTAAATTTTGAAAGTGATGATCGTATAAGATTTGATAACTGATATGTGTCCATGTTCGAGCTTATAATCCGTTTTAGAGCTTTGATGTATTCTACTGGATTGGTAGAATAACTATAAAATTTAGGTACTAATTCTTTTAATTTAAACGTGGTCCCTTTTGCATGATCACTTATATTTCTAGTTTCATCTACAAGTCTACTTTCGATAGTTTCTAATTTTTTATTTAAATCATCGAATTTATTTTCACTCTCTTGTGAATTTTCAACTATTTGATTTTCGTGTCCGTTTACCACCGAAGTTAAATTGTCTAACATAGATGTGATTCTCTCTAACGCCTTTGCAATATTTCCCTCATTACTACTGGTCTCTGTATCCCCATCTTGACGTAAGCTTTTCTTTGACATTTTGAAGTTCTATTTATACAATGATACAATGAAATGAATTTAATGAAAAATATCAAATTTAACTGAACTACTTTCAGGGTCGCCCCACGCTTTGGGAGCTAAATTTATACTGAGAATTTAGTTAAAATTTTATTTTAATAGTAAAGTTGCACCGGTCTAGCTCGTAGATAAAATATAAAAGCATAAATTATTAACACTTTATATTTATAATCCTTTTTAAATATTGAACATAAAAATCGAAAGAAAATTTTTACCTATTTTTAGACTGTGTGAAAGTGTAAGTGTATTTCCGTTGACGGTCCTTCCTGTATCCCTTCTTTCCCCTTATTTTCTCGACGCAGCTTCTTCTGTATGGTGAGGTTCTTTTATTCACTGGTACTTCTTCTCCTTGCTAATATTTCTTCTTAAAACCCTTTTTTTCTTTTGAAAATATATTTCAGACTTTTATAATAACTTTTTAAAATTGTCAATTTTAATCGTTCTCAACAAACTTTTATTTCTCTCGAAACCCGGACGACGCCGTTGTATTCCTCCGTTGTCCCCAAAACGAAACTTAAATTCACCTTGACATCAGTCCATCCAAATACATTGCTGCTATAGAAACCCGTACTGTACGTTGATGTATCCTTGTTTATTTCCAGTAAATTTATACGAATTCTTGTAATGTGTAATTGTTGTCGAAATGTGTGTTAAAATGTTAACAAACCCTTTTTATACATTAAATCATGCTTTTATAAAATATTTAATAAAATTTCCTTTCTGGTGACATTTACTTCTCCCATTAAACGTCTCTGGCTGGAGTTAAATTATTGGGATAACTCCCGTAAGGGAAAAACGATGCTTAAGAGGTGGTGGGCGTGGCGTCGAAAAGGTATAAATAGAACCCCAAAGCTACATCGAATGTCAAATGAATACTAGATTCCCAACCTTAACTGTGATTTTGATAACTTGAATTAAAATAAATGAATTTCTAATGGTAATTAACCATTTGTGTATTATTATACTACAATATACAATAGCTGTAGCTACGAAAACTCAAATGATGCCATATTGCTGTAATTTTTTACTATTTCCTAAGTAACTTGCACGTAAGAATAGCTTGGTTCGACTAATGCTTCTTCCTTTCATTGTTTATTAGTATTATCTATAAAATGCAATTGGAAATTATGTTTCAGTCTGCATGTTTTGCAGCCTCTCGCCAAGCATTTGCTTGTTATATGATTATATTTTAAACATTAACAGAAAGTTGTGATTTTTTAACGAATTCTTATCGTTCTTGTGGAGAGAGTTTTAGAAAATTTTAACAAGAAAATATAAAGTGATTATTCTTGCTACAAAACATACAGTGGATGTTTTGATTCGCTGTTTGACTAACGTATGCTTGTATACGATTAAATTTTTATGATCTGCATTAGCTGCTTTTAAAGTAAAGGCGTCTAATTCGTCACCTCGTGATTGTTGGTTTAAGAAATCTATGAATTTTTCAAAATTTAGAAACTCTTTATCGGGTAACATACGTTTCCAGGTTCTACGCGTGTCTTTATCTAATTTTTAAGCAATTATATATACCAAAAATATATCCCAATGTTCAGTAGGGCAGTTTAATGCCCTCAAAGCATTTATATGTAGTTGTGCTTTTTCTGATATCGAGCGAAAACTCGCGACAGTATCTTTATGAATTTCAGGTAATTCTAGAAGTTGCTTTAAATGAGTTTGCACATTTGTCGAGGTTTATGATATCTTTTGTTTAATAAGTTCCATGCCACAATCTAATTCTCTTCGAAAGCGTTAAGAGAAGATATAACAGAAATAACATCGTCACGTAATGAATTTTTAAATAAGCAAGTATTCCCTGATTATCGTGAACCACTGATTTAAAGGTATCGTGAAAATTAATCAATTAATTGAATTGCCATGAAATGGAGCAACCTCGATTTTAGACAGTAAAGTGTTTGCTTGTTGTATAACTACAGTGGAATTAGCAGTTTGAGGAATTACTTGAACTACGTTAGCGGCGTTACCATCTCTTATTTTTTAATTTATTACAGTCGCGCATTTGTAATAAGTTTCTTCTAATTGAATTCGTTCCATAGAAATCGAGTCTTCCTCGACACTATCCTCATCATTTAGTTCAGCTAACTCAATTGAAAGTTGAACTTCTGAAAATGATTTATAAAATTCTTCTAGTTTTGCTTTACGTAATTCTAACTCTTCGACTTCAAATGTTCTATCATCAAGCAAAAGGCTTAATAATCGTGTCAACTGACCCTTTATAAAGCGTCTAGAATGTGTGGGAGATTTTAAATTCGGCCTATTGAAAATAAAATATTTTATGATTTATATTATCAATTTGTTTTGTTTAGCGAATATTTTGCAATAGATAAATCGAAACAGTTCATGTTTTTAACGATTAATGAATTGTAGAAAGGAAGATGATAAACTGTGGCTTACCGGTGATGCCACGCATATTCTAACGATCCAGCAATTTGGAAAAATCCAATTATTGAGTATGTCCACTGTTGCATCAGCTGCTTGACCAAAGAAAGTTAGTCCGATCGGCTGCTTCGTAGACTGATGATATGTGTGTCTGATTGAAAAATTTGCACTCGCGATTGACTTTCAGAATAATCTCCCTGTAGGTATTTAATGAGAATATCTAGTTATGATATTAACACTTGACTTCCCCAGATGTGGTTTGAAGGACCAATTTGTTGTGTTCAATTCACACACTTTCCCACCTCCCACCTGTCTGATTCAGACAGTGCATAGGAATTACCATTGTCGTATCAATATGAGTTCCGTAGGTGAAGGAAAAGTGATAAATAGTCAAGCGCGGGAAATAGTTTTTAATATGTATAATTATTTTTTGGTTTAAAAACGGCACAACAGTCCTTATCAGATATAAAAGAATGCGTTTCGAATGCAACTAGCTATAAGTTACAATTAAGATCTATCTATAAGAAGTATCGAGCGAATTGTTCAGGAAAGCAAAGCCGAAAGTACTCCCGGAGAAAATAAATTTCGCAATCCAGAAAAAAGCGGCAGCGGCGTTACTCTGTTGCACAGTTGCCGGAATACAAAATTAAAGAGCTGCGACACATAATTTTTAATTTTCACCGTACAGAAGACTGTCGTGTGTGTGTGTGTCGTGAGTAAAGAACTAGAATGGGAGGGCTCAGAAACTTCGCTGCGAAAAATTGTGAAAAATATGGGATTCAAATTTAGGTGTACACAAAATAACAGAAAAATATCAATCGAACGAATAGATATTAGGTCACGAAGAATAGATTATTTACAGAAAATAAAATTTTTTAGACAAAACAAAAATCACATAGTGTATATTGACGAAACATATATTCCTAGTGGTCATACTTCATCGAAAAATTGGAGCGATAGAAGAGCAAAAGGTCTTGTAAAAAATATATCTAAAGGACAAAGACTAATTATAATACACGCGGGCGGTAGTATGGGCTTTCTTCCAGATGCTTACTAATATTTAAATCTGGCTCAAAAAGTGGTAATCACCACGACGATATGTATGCCCAAAAATTGCGGAAAGTGGGTAAATGAGAAACTAATTCCAAATCTGCCTGACAAATCTGTGGCTGTCATAGATAATGCTCCCTACCATAATGTTCAAGCAAACAAAGCACCTACATCTGACAGTAGGAGAATAGAAATGGTTCAATGGTTGACAGCTAAGAGGATTCCCTTTGACAACAAGATGTTGAAACCACAATTATATCATATAATCAAGTCACATAAAGAGCGCTATGTTACTTATAAATTTGATGAATATTTTGAACAGAAGGAGCATACTGTTTTAAGGTTACCTCCATATCACCCAGACCTCAATCCTATTGAGATGGTATGGCCACAGATTAAGAATAATGTGAGAGCAAGGAACATCACATTCAAATTAGAAGATGTAAAGAAATTAACAGAGGAAGAGTTTTCAAAAATATCAATGGAGGACTGGCAGAAACGCTGTGAGCATGTCATGAAAGTAGAAGAAGAATATTTACAGAATGAGATTCTGGTTGACGAACGCTGTGAACAGCTTATTATTAATTTAGATGAAGATAGTGATGATGAACTATACTTCGATGACAGTGATTAGTTTAACTTTCTTTTAATTCATTCATTTCGGAACTCCATTAAATTTTCATTAATATTAACTAATAATTATTCTACTTTCAGATAACTCTCTTAACGACATATAAGTTCATAAATCAAATTACCTGCATATTTAATTGCGGATTAGGACACAAATTGTTTTAAAAAATAATCACATTACGATCACTATTAAATTAAAAAGCAATTATGTTTAAAAAGAAATTGTTTGTATTTTTAAATATAAATTTGATTAACAATTAGGAACCTTCAGGTACGCCACTGATACGGGAACGTTGCAGGACGAATGATGGGCAATCTATCCCTCCTCTACTGCGCGAACTCACTCCCACCCTTCGCCAACTTATATTGCGAGAGCTATACATCGGTTCATGTCTTAATGTAATATCTTTACTTGCGACGCAACACTACGAAGTTTGCAAAATTCCCGGAACAACTTATTTTGAAACTCTGAACCAGAATCTGTTATAATTTTATGTGGTGTTGGGAAAATAATATTTGCGTAAGACTGAAGATACTTCGGTAATCACTTTGTGACTAGCTTTACCTCCGTGTTGATATTTAATGCTGTTCCTGTTCGTTCTTTGTCTTCGACAAATTTTGAAACAATCTCGTCTTTGAGTTTGTTGTTGTTGTTCTTTGGATTAATAAAATGATTGGTCTTTCGATATCATTATTTTAAAAATATACTGTATTTTTAACTTTGAGTATTAGATAATTTTTTAAAAGATTCTCTATTTTACTATGATTATAATTTTCAGGTAAATTTATGTAGTACCGGTGTTTATCAAACACTTTGCACTATCGAATGATAGGATGAATAGTCTAATATTATTTGTCTGTCTGCCACATTTAGCAGTTTAGTAGTTTGTTCTTCGAATTTTTATTTTTCGAAGTTTACCTTTTGTACAATGAATCTCGTAATTATATTCCTCTAATTTCAATTTCCATCGCATAAAGCAACTGTTAGGTTTCTTAAGGGGGAATTACTCCCTAGAAGCGTATTTTGAAAGTGATTTTTAGAAATTAATTTTGCGAAAACTATCAAACCTACAGTGTCGGCATTTTTCACTCGTTTCAAAACATTTTTGAACTACCAATACAAATTTTTATGAAGCGCTTTATTGAAATTTATACAAGTTATGCGCTGTTATGTAGGTCGCGACGTGAGACGTTCGTCTAATCGGGCGTATGGATTGCGGCAATTGCTTGAAACTAAAAACTAATCATTTTTGTAATCTATATGAGTGTAGTTATCGTCCAAACTAGAAGTAAGTGGAAACAAATATTTTTATCGAAATGGCAGCTGTTCAAAAATTCAAGTTCAATTTTTTCGAAAAATTGTCAACCAAAACATCAGATTCGAACTGAAATATTCAAGCTATCAAAATAATCCCAGTTCCAACCATAAGTGAAGATTCCTTCAATATGTGTGGCCAACCGCAAGTTAATCAGTTCGACAGTTCTTGAGAAAAACGTATGCCCGTCTTGAAAAATGTTGTTTCGAGAAAAACGCGTTCGAAGTTTGCTATACATGTAGCACTGATACGGCCGAACTTACGGTGGATAGCAACTAATTTGAGTAACTTACCCTTAATCAGCTGTACCGGGACCATAGACACCACCTTCCTCAGCTTCAAAAAAGAACCCCAAACTATAATAAAATGCAAAAAAATCGAATTTTGCCAAGCTGGTATACCGGGTAAGCAATGGACACAACGGTCGAGGGTATAAGTGACGCGCCACAGTTCGAGCCTTTGTAACTATTAGAGTTCTACGTATTTCGAATTAATATTTTCGAGGCACATTCTCAGAACCCCAGACTATAATAAAATGTGAAAAAAATGGAATTTTCGAATTTTCTAGAGAGTAATTCCCCTGTTCCCGATCCCAATTTGTCATTAGATTTGTTGTCATGATTTTTTAATGTATTTGTTTTTGCTTTTCTTTCATATATGTAAGTTGGTAAGTAACAATCAACAACGCATCTGTCAATATATATTTATATACACACAATTCGAGTTCTACCAGGTTCTACCGCTTTACAAGCATTATTTCTTTTAAAGTGTTAACATTTCAATCCTCAAAAGTGAAAGCACAGCCTTCAAGATTCGTCGAAAGTGAAAACCCAGCGTACAAGATCCTACATCCCCCTTAAGAGAAAATATCCAAGTAAGGGGTTTATAATCAGTGCAAATGGAAAATTTGTTTCCGTAAAGGTACGGGCGGAAATGTTGCAAGCCCATACTATTGCAAGCATTTATTTTCAATGGTCATTTAATGCTCTTGAGCGTACGCTATCGGATGACTGTTTTGAGATAAAATAGCACCAATTGTAAAATTACTTGCATCAGTTGTAAGTTCGAATGATTCGTTAAAATTCGGATATTTTAAAACCGGGTCTTTACACAACAATTGCTTACATTGTTCAAATGAAGTTATAAATTCATTGTTATGTATTTGAGTTTATCTCCATATTTTAAATAAAACACACAAAACGGGATAAACTACTATTTATTCTTTATGGTCTAAGAAATACTTATACTTATCTCCTTATTTTAAATAAAACACACAAAACGGGATAACTATATTTATTCTTTATGGTCTAAAAAATACTATCTGACCGTATTGACTGTACCATTTCTTAACACACTCTGCCCTAATACCACTCGGCATCATTCCCCAGGCGTCCCTGTTTACAATAATAAACAGCTGAGTCGCACATTCACGTCCCGCTACGTTAGCTAAAGCTCACACGGCCAATTCTGACCTAAAATTCGTTTCGAATTTTGACTTCTTTTTTTGTTTTTTTTTATATTATGTTGCAAAAAGTACGTCGTTTCAACGTCCAGATACTCGTGACCTTGACGCAAAGAACAGATTTTCAGCAACCATTCAAAAACTGTTATTGCAAAGAGCATGTCATTTCAATGCCCAAAGATCCATGATCTTGGCACAAAGAGCAGGTCTTTCAACAATGAACCCAATAATAGCTGACATTGCAAAGAGCAGGTCATTTCAACGCACAAAGATTCATAACTTTGACGTAAAGAGCAGGTCTTTCAACAATATCTCTTTTTCTACATTGCAAAGAGCAGGTCATTTCAACGCACATAGATTCATAACTTTGGTGCAAAGAGCAGGTCTTTCAACAATATCATTTTTTTCTTTTTTTTAACATTGCAAAGAGCAGGTCATTTCAACGCACACAGATTCATAACTATGGCGCAAAGAGCAGGTCTTTCAACAATATCTCTTTTTTTTTTTTTTTCCCTTTTTTTACATTGCAAAGAGCAGGTCATTTCAACGCACAAAGATTGATAACTGTGGCGCAAAGAGCAGATCTTTCAACAATATCTTTTTTTCTTCGTTTTTCCTTTTTTACATTGCAAAGAGCAGGTGATTTCAACGCGCAAAGATTCATAACTTTGGCGCAAAGAACAGGTCTTTCAACAATCTTCTTTTTCCTTTGTTTTTTCTTTTTTTCTTCTTTTTTGTTTTGTTTTAAGCGAGTGGGCCATATCTAATCCGGGGTCTTTTTGTTACATTCCTACCAATTAAAGCTCACCTGGGCATCCTATCACGAGTGCAAATAGAAACAACATAATACAGCAAACATTTCGCCAATTCTCTAAATATGTGTTACACAGAATATCTGTAGTAGCTAATGCTTTACAGCAAATAAACAATATATAACAACAATGACAGCAAAAGAACAAACGATATAATTATTACTAGTAAATTGCGTTTTCTTCTAATTTACCTGGCCATATACGCATCATGTCTTTAGCAACAATTCTTTTGCGGTTAGTAGCTAAATTTCTAATCTCTACACGGTCATTGGGTAACAACTATAAAACTTCAAAAGGGCCTTCATATTTTGGATCTAATTTAGACAGATGTGAATTTTCAGATGGATGAAAAACTATATCGCCTATTTTAAAAATTTTCGTCTTTATGGAATCGATTTTTTGATTCCGAACCGAAACGTAAGAAGCGTTCATAAGCAATTTTTCGATCCTCACCCAAATTTTGATCAATATTTGTTATTGTCTTTATACTTTCTGTTAACGTTTGAATGTCCACCGAGTCTATAGTTTGCCTTGTTAGCAGATAAAGTGGGGAGAAACCCGTCGTTTCTTGTTTGGTCATATGAAGAGTTGATTGCAACTTTGGGAGAACATTCGCCCATTCTGACCTTTTGCCATTTACTTCTGCTCTTAGTAGATCTAACACTGTTTCGGACAGGCTGTCATCGGAAGCGATAGCGGCTGAGTCACCTCAACCAACGGTCTTCAGCAGTTTCCCCGCTCCAGTCCTCCGACAGGCTACAGACGCGGACCCCAGCTTGTCGTCCGTAGACTAAACAAATTGCTAACACGACCAGCTTGACAGATATTTCGCTCTTGGAACATGCGGGAATTGATCCTCTTTATTCTGCGAATCGTCAAACAGGAAATTAAGATAAATCAAGATAAAATCGCAAATATATCGCGCTTTATTTATTTTCGCAGCGAGATCCGAAAAGTATACGCTGCATTAAACTAATAAATAACTAATTTTATCGACACCGAAAAATAGCGCAGAATTTTACTATTGTCGCGCAAGATACTTTTGATAATAAAGTAAACCCGTTTCTGGATATAATGATTGGAATTTAAGCTTCCTTCCCTTAATCACACAAATTGCTCCTCCTCGGCATTTTCTTGCAGTTGGATGTACAAGCCACGAATCAATTTTGCTAATGCACAGATGCAGGATTACGACTAAACAAAAATCTACGTGACTTAAAAGGGAACGGTTACAATAAACAATGTACTTAAAATCTTACAGATAAATCCACCATCGAGCAATAAGCGGTACAATATCATATTTGTAGACGATAGTTTTAATTGAATTAGAGTCAGTAATGATGTAAATTTAACTCATAGCAAATAGATCCGAAAGTATTGAAGTAAATTCACAATTACATATTTCTAAATACACTCTGCGTAGATTATGAAGTTCAGATACGTACTTCCCTGGTAAGTGTAATTCACTAGTTTTTTTGTTTAACACGCAGGAATGTTATAAAATTCTAATTATGTTTAAAACTTCTCTGTGAATTTATTGGACATCAAACAAACGTCCGCATAATTTTAGTTGGTATTGGGATTACTTTATTTTGGGCAATGACGTTCACGTTTTGTCTGTTTTCAATATAATTTTTCGTAGATCAGTGATTAAAATTATGCTCTATTTCAAAACAAAATTGACATTTCTCTGTTCAGCACGAAGTTATTTCGTCTTGTTTATATTCGGACGAACAGTTACTGTACTACCGGAGACCAATACGCCCGCACACAAAGTAAGTTTATATTAAATTTTGGTATCTCAAACCGTCTGCTTGGAACCGATAAGGATTTACGTTCACACGTATCGCTTACAGATACAGATTTAGATATAGTGCTAAAGAAAGAAATTAAATCAGATATGGTGTCACTATTTCGCATAAATACTAATCCTTGTATTTTAGCATCCTCGATACCATACACAATCAATTCAATTAAGTCGGTGTTAATTAGCACGCCAATTTTTTAAAGGAGTTCATTTTCGGTGTGAACATACGCAACATACTACATGCAGAGCTTTTAAAAAGTAGAAGCCTCGTATAGCAAGCGGTCCAGTGTTTATAATTCTTGTGGAAATGCTTTTTTAAGTCAATATTAATGGTTTCTAATTACGTTCACTTCGACACCAGCTATTCAACCAGGCTTTTGCATCGTTAATTAAAAATAAAATATCCAACTCTTACCAAGGTTTGCAGATCAGACCAATCAAACTCGTACTTCCTTTTTTTTACCTTTGTTCTGGAGAAACCCTACTCTTTTTTATTGTTTCCGTCAACCCTCTTAGTAACTCTTCCGTAGTCAATGGCAGTGCGCCTGGGTGCGAATCCCACTTCTGATGTGAGTTTATCTCCTTATTTTAAATAAAACACACAAAACAGGATAACTATATTTATTCTTTATGGTCTAAGAAATACTATCTGACCGTATTGACTGTACCATTTCTTAACACACTTTGTCCTAATACCACTCGGCATCATTCCCCAGGCGCCCCTGTTTACAATAATAAACAGCTCAGTCGCACATTGACGTCCCGCTACATTAGTTAAAGCTCACATGTACAATTTTTGCCTCTTTTTTTAAATATCTAGTAGAGATGGGACATTCGAATCCGCGAATCCTCGAATCCATCGAATCCTGAAAAGATTCGAGATTCGAAAACTCGAATCTTCGCACGATTTTCGTAATTCGAATCTTTCGAATCCAAAAAATAATAATAATAATGATGACTCATGTAATCACGACACATATGAATCACTGACTAGAAAGATCTCGACGATTCTCTTCGGTTCTCGTTCTTTCAGCCACAAAGTATTTATAAGCTGGCATGCTTTCCTAATGTTTGTGGTATTTTAATAAATAAATATCTTTATTCCTGAGACCAGAAAAGGTATGGAACATGTCAAATACAGACAGCAAATAATATAACTAATCTAATTACAAAAATTATGAAAACTTATTAACTTATGTACATTTTTTTAATTTCATTTGTAATATAAATATGTTCAAAAAAATCTTTTTTTAATAAATATTTTTAAAAACTGTATCGTTTTTAATTAAAGTAGCTTTAAAATTTTCCTGTAAAATTGTTTTTCCTCTGTCCTTTCTTATTATTGTAATTATATGATGGATTCGAGAGATTCGAGATTCGAAGGATTCGAGAGATTCGAGAATCCTTTAGGATTCGGATTCGGATTCGGATTCGAGAAAATTTGGATTCGTCCCATCTCTAATATCTAGTCATTGGTTTTGTGGTTTTGGCGAAATTTTTAATGAATTTTATATAATATCCCACCAGCTTTAAAAATGACTTAATTTCTTTGGTCGTTTCGTTATAACTTCAATTTTGTTTTCTTAAGGAAAATTAATTCTGTATAGCATGATAGATTTTTACGGTGCTTACATCACAAATCACACACAAATAACACAAATAGTGTCCAACTCAATACAATCGAGATACCTATGTCATGGTCAGACGAAGACAACCGGGAGAAGTAAGGGGGTATCTTGTATATATAATCAATAATACAGCAGTGTACACCGGGAAATCTTGTACTTAATGGATATATAGACAACCAACAATACACTGTAGTATTTATAGTTGCCATATTTGACGATTACATTCTGGGACGGTTCTAAATGGGGCAATGTAAATTTTTCTATACAATGGCTTACTTTGAAAACTACAAATTATTTTTTCTCTCTTGCGGTACTAAGTTCTAATACGGATAAGATCTATTATGTATATCTTGTTTGTATTAAAACTTTGAGATTGATGATGCATGAGAGAATAAATAATGTGTGGTTTTATAATAAGTCACTGTATGGAAAAATATTGCCGTATTTAGAACCAAGTCACAGACAACAAAATAAATAATAGGGCATAGAAAATAAAGTTGGAAATACAAGTAATTTGTTTAATTAAAATATGCATGAGATAGAAACAAAGTAAGCATAAAAATATAAACAATAAAAATAAAACAGAACGTAGCTTTGTGCAGAATAATTTAAAGTGGCCTTTCCTTTAACTGGTTTAACTTTATTGCAGCAGCTTTCTTCAGTTTGCTATTTTCTTCTTTCGATACTCGTAATTTATTATTTAAAATAGAATTAACATCTTTTATTAGTTTAAATAAAAATAAATTAGTCGTGAATGGAACCAATGTTGCAATAAGTATTGTAGAATGTGTAGAACATAATAAAATATTATTCTGCAGTTGACATTCAACTTCTCGAAAAAGATATGGTATATTATTTACCCGTTGGTCAATCAGGTTATTGACAATATTTTTAACGGAATTGATTATTTCCATGAATCTAGTGGTAGCATATATTAATCTCCTTGTCGAATAGCCTGAATTTGGTCTCAGTATTACATTTCCTACACAGTGTACAATAGGAAGCCATTTGTCACCAATTCCTTTACTAAAAAAATTAGCGTGATAATATCAAACATAAATAATAAAATCACAACTTATCTGTTATGAATAAAACTAAAACAACTGCTTCCACTGCCATTTCAACCAAGTAGAAACTAAACCTGAAATACTAAAATTTGCTACTAAATACAAACGACGTTATAAACACATTACACATTTATTATTTTTTATTTTTCTTCAGAATTTACGTGTGTAGTCCTAATTAAATTATTTAAGTTATTAATATGGCCTAATTCCTGAACATGTAGTTTGAAAATGAAAAAAAAATTTGAAGTGGCCCTATGTACGATGATGAGCTGGGTTTTCACTTCTTATAGTTGGTTGAAGGAAACACAATTCGTAGTTCGCTACGTTTTTTATTTACAACTAATTATTACATACAAAAAAAAAAAGAAAGAAAGAAACCGAACACGTACGAGACGTTGATGACTTTGAACGGTTTTAAAACTTAAACTTTACATTACAATTTAAAATAACAAGTAAAATAACGCGCACGAATACGTTGAATCTCTTTTAGCGTTATGGCATGGTAAACTGGACTGTCCTCAGAGGTCGAATATTAGAAACGACTTGCCAGCTTCCTCTCACTTGCCTGGCGAAATATTCGTCATAGTGGGGGAACCAGCCGAAGAGTGCGAACCGGCCCGATGTACAGCGGTACGCTTTCGGCTGTTCCTTACCCCTTATCTGTTATAATACTTGTAACAGATAAGAAATATTAAATTACTATTGAAAGAAAAGGTCTGGATCGAATTTCATGGTTGATTGTATTTGGCTTATACCTATAACAGATAGATTTATAGGTATTCTTTTTTAACTAATAAATATCCATTCAATTCTTATTTTATTTTAATAAAGAGTCTGCAGGACCAAAAATAATGTGGTAAAAAAGCTATATAAACAACGATGACTTGAATGTTGGACGAATATTACATATCGCATACTGTTTGCGAACTCGGGCGTGATATCTGGAGGAATTCGGGAAAATCGCAGTAGCATAGATTAAAACAGCGAGATTGAGGAACTAGAGAAAACAATGATTTATTCCTGTCAAAAAAGAGGAGGTAAAACCGCCCAAAGCTATAGAACACAGTCACGTATAATAATTATAATAGTAATAATGATAATAATAATAACAATAATAACAATAGTAATAATAATAATCATAATAACAATAATTGTATAGAGGCATAACCTAATATACTCTAACTCAGCGCTTCGTACCGAATTTTTAAAGTCATCGATGAATTCCTGAACTACTTCGGGAGAAACTTCATCTACTGTTGCTATACCATTCGCGAAACATTGAGCCTTGTGCTCATCTTTACTTGCGTGTCGATCTAAACTCGAAGTTCCCCTCGACAGCTTTCTTTCACATCACACACAATACAGTGAAAGGAATGGTTGTCCTCAGGAATACATCGAATCCAGGACTTGTACCTAATATCGGTAGTCCACGCTAAGGTAAACTTATGAGAATAAGGCGCTACCCTTCTTTCCCTGAACCCGCGTTCCAATGCCACTCTGATGTCGTTTAGTTGCCACATGAAGGTTGAATTGGTATTCCTTCCGCAGTATCAAGTTGACGTCGCACACATTGCAGCGAAATGCATGCGGATCCTCTCCATTTATCTCCTGGAAACAACTGTTGGGCTCCATTGAACTGCGAGAGAAACTACAACGAAACTGTAAGTTACACGCGTTGTGTAGACAAAGGCCTCAGGGTTAACGCAATTTATGAAAGGGGTTGGAAAGTTGTAGTAGTCAGAAAACAAAAATTACAGTAAAACACTCGACATATTCGGAAAAAACTTACATTTATATCTGCCAAAAACCTCGAGATAGGAATCTTCTTGTCGATGGATAACAGCCTGATATGGGTGTCAGCGGTTAGCTTGCAACTAAACTTAAATCTAAAGATTATGGCTTTAAATACTATTTGCATTATTTACTTTTTAATATCTAAGTACGTTTAACTATTATAATTACACTAATAACAAAAAGTTGCATTATGTAAGTAATTACCTACCTCCCGCATCTACTTACCTTGTTGATCAGTCACATACCAACCACAAACCGACGGGAACCGGCGCTAATTAGATATTGTCGAAAATGTAATAATTTCTAACTCATCAGAGATGAACTCGTAATTACAGTTTTTAGGTTTAGTACGGTCTTTGCCACACTCGAACGCCATGGCCGAGAGGATTTTTTCCACGTTGATAGATATTGTGAGCCACAAGTTCCGATGAATTTAGAAAACGTTCTATAACTTAAACTTTTTATAACGTTTTGAATATTTGTTGTGGCTTTCCCTATTCGGATTTAATAACATCGAATAATTTTTGCCAAATTTTGTGCTCGCGAAGATTTTGAAATTAATCATCGAAATTCTACATAATTATACATAATTATATTGTCATTAACTTTTGAAAGTAAAAACTTCGGTATAACTGGCAATATGTGAAAACAATACAACATGTGTGATGATTCGATAACAATTTACGACCATGACGACAAATAGAATGTGTGTGAAAGTTACATTAATTTAATAATATAATATGATTATGAATATGATTATTATTATTATCATCATTATTATTACTTTGTAAGGCTTTTACCTCCTCTTTTATGCCAGGAATAAATCTTGTTTTCTCTCCTTCCTCAATCTCGCTGTTTTAATCTATGCTACTGCGATTTTCCCGAATTCCTCCAGATCTCACGCCTGAGTTCGCAAACAGTATGCGATATGTAATATTCGTCCAACACTCAAGTCATCGTTGTTTATATAGTTTTTACCACATTATTTTTGGTCCTGCGGACTCTTTATTAAAATAAAATAAGTGTTGAATGGATATTTATTAGTTAAAAAAGAATACCTATAAATCTATCTGTTATAGGCATAAGCCAAATACAATCAACCATGAAATTCGATCCAGGACCTTTTCTTTCAATAGTAATTTAATATTTCTTATCTGTTACAAGTATTATAACAGATAAGGGGCAAGGAACAGCCGAAAGCGTACCGCTGCACATCGGGCCGGTTTGCCCTCTTCGGCTGGTTCCCCACTAATAATTTATTCTGTCCTCTCAATTTAAATTTACAAGCTTTTATAATCTTAAAGTCTCTAACATTCATAACGCTTGTGGAGCCGAGTTTCTCGGAAGGTAACAACACGAAAGATAAGACAGAAAGTTACAACATTGAAAATAAATAAAATTTCTAAGTAATTAGGATGTGACGAATAATAGCTTGTTGTTTGGAGAATCCTAACATGCCGCCCCCTTGGAAGGTAAAAACCTTTCCAAAATAACTTATCACTAATCCGAAAACTTCTAGTTTTTTGTTGGTCATTTGTAGACACGGGTAATGCGCACACTGTTTTTACGCCACGTTTCACTATTGCATCTGCCGTTTTAATTGTCACTACGCGAACGATTTCGTCGTCTCTGGGTGTGTTGCGACTATTCAGACCATTTTTCAATGTGGCTGGTTGTCCTCTCGAAGTACAACTAAAGTACGCTCAGCTACATTTTGATGGCCCATCTGGTTCCATTTGGTTCGCATTTGCTGACGTACTGACGTACTCCTTGTTCCAGCGTTTCCAAAAATGCTGGTTTAATTTCTGCACATATTGGAATCTATCGAAACGACTCGTTTTGAGATCCAGAAGGTTGTACTCGGGTGCCGCAGTCAGTGGTCTTCCGATTAGGAAGTGCCCGGGAGTTAAAGGAGTCAAATCATTAGGGTCGTTGGAAAGTGGTGAAATTGGTCTGGGATTAAGGACAGCATCTATTTGTGTTAAAACCGTGCAAAATTCCTCGAAACATAAGGACGCATTACCAATGACACGTTTTAAATGGGATTTTGCAAACTTGACACCAGCTTCCCATAACCCGCCAAGATGTGGAGAGTAAGGTGGATTAAAATTCCACGTAATTTAGTCTCTAGCTAAAGTGTCGCGGATTTTCGTTTTTGTTTGAGTCGCGGTAATAAACTGAATAAACTCATCTAATTTTCGCTTTGCTCCGACAAAATTGGTTCCGTTATCAGAATAGATAGTGTGTGGTTTGCCGCGTCTTGCGATGAAGCAACGTGGGGTAGATAAAAATGCGTCAGCAGTTAATCCACTTACTAATTCAAGATGTACTACTTTCGTTGAAAATCAAATGAATAAACAGATGTAACCTTTAATGAACTTTGTGTTGCGATACTTTTCTCCTTAATCAGAAACGGATCCGCGTAATCGACCCCACATATTTGAAACACATTTCCAGCTAGTAATCGGTGATTCGGTAAATCATCCATTAAATACTGACTTTGCTTTGGGTTGACCTTACAACATAACGCATTTGCGAATTACCTTCTTAATCGATTCTATATATAGAATATAGAGGAGATTGTGCACCGCCATGGAGCAATCTGATATGTTCCTGTCTTATTATTAAATCGGTTAGTATATGACCTTTCGCTAGTATGATGGGATGTGTCTTGTCGAAAGAATAATTAGCTGACTTTATTCGCCCACCAACTCTAAGAATACCATTTGTGTCAATAAATGGATTAAGAGCTGTAAGCTTTCCCTTATTTCAGCAAGAATTTTTTGTTAATTTTAGTAGATCCAATGCAAAGCAATTACCTTGAGCAATTTTTATTAACGACATTAGGGCCCCGTTTAATTCATCGACAGTAAGAGGGTTGGTATTTTTACCATTTTCAGAATTTTTGCAATTTGAATAAAATCTAAAACACCCAGCCGTTATTCTCTGTAATTTTGTGAGTGAGGAGAAGCGCGTAAAAATATCGCAAGGAGTTTTCTGGACCGACAATGAGACGGCCTTCTTCATTTCCGGTATTTCTTGATTATGTGAATTCGTAAGAGCTGTTGGCTGTGCTAGCCATTTTGAAGTGTCAGACAACAACCAACTAGGACCGTGCCACCAAATAAAGCAGTTAGCCAATTTGACTTGACATGATACCAGTCATTTATATCAGAAAATGAATTTCCGATACTCTGTTTGAAACAAAAGTCTGCCATTTTGCTGATTCAGACGTAATCCAATGTAAAGTGATGGTTGAATCAGACCAATAGTAGAATGAACTAAAGCTAGTATTGAGAGATTCTTTAACTTTAGACACTAATCTTGCAAGCAATACAGCAGCGGATAATTCTAGGCGGGGTAATGTTTTTCGAATGGATGCCTTACGCCATTTTGCACAAAGTAGCGAAGTACTAATATTTCCACATGTGTCAATTGTACGGATGTATGCACCATATGCCCTTTCGGATGAATCGGCGAATCCATGACATTGAATAGTTCCGATATTTTTTGTTGAAAGATATCGCGGAATACCGATGGGGGTCATAACGGATAGTTCATCCAGAAATTTGATCCATTTATAGTGAAGATCATGTTGAATTGATTCGTCCCATGATACCTTAAAGCTCCATACCTGTTGAATAATTAATTATGCTATTAAAACGATTGGCCCGAATAATCCTAGTGGATCAAATATTTTGGCAGTACTGGATAACAAAACACGTTTTGTAAAACAATCCGTAGTAACTAGGTTATTCCCATAATATTTTAAAACATCTGTAACTGGATCCGAGTAAATGCCTAATAGTTTGGTCTCTATATAGGCTCTCAGTTGATGCTGTTCGTTGATATTGTTAGTATTTCTTAACCGTGCATGACTACATATCCATTTTCGTAAATTAAAACCAGCTGAGTTTAGGATGTGTGTAATTTCGGTTTGTAATGTAAGTAGCTCATCGTATGAACTAGCGCCTGTTAACAAATCATCAACGTAAAAGTCATTGAGAATAACTGCACAGTTAGATGTATGCGGATATATAGCAAGATACTCATGTGCCAAATGCTTTAAGCAACGTGTCGCGAGAAACGGAGCGGATGCCGTACCGTATGTTACCGTTTGAAGTTCGTAACATTGTAATCGTTTATTAGGATCTGATCTCCAAAAGATTCGTTGGTACTTTCGGTCTGATGGTGATACCAAAATCTGGCGATACATTTTTCTATATCGGCAGTTAGTGCATATGAATGACGTCTAAAACGTAAAAGTATAGTGAATAAATCGTTCTGTACAACCGGTCCAACTATTTGGACATCATTAAGACATAAACCTGTCGTAGTTTTCGCAGAACCATCAAAAACTACGCGAGTTTTAGTAGTCGCACTGGATTCCTTTTTGACAGCATGATGAGGCAGATAGTAGACTTCATTGAAATTAGCTTGTTTTCATTCGTCAATACGTTTGATGTGACCTAATTTTTCGTATTCTGGCATAAACTTTACGTATTCAGACTGCAGAAATTTATCTTGAATAGTCGTTTTTCCGCTGCGTGAAAACGTTTCAAGGCAACGGTTCTAGATTCTCCTAAATGATTTACTTCTGGTTTAAAAGGAATAGTTATTACAAATTTGCCAGATCAATCGCGTGCAACTGTGCTTGTGAAGTGCCCTTCGCATTTTTGTTCTTCGCCCGATAATTTAGTACTAGAATAAAATTATATTCTTCTAATGTCCAGAATTTTTCTATTCGTTTTTCCAAATCAATACTTGTATTGTATTGTAATGAGGTGGGGTCTGGCCCGAAATGGCCCTTTTGCACTGCGACCACGTTGATCTATTGTGCTTCCTCTTGTTTGTTTTATTTATTCAATACGCTGAGGAACAGGATCAGCTCCTTCAATGAGAGTGTAAATAGGTCCTCCTCATTCAGCGTATATGCATGTAGTAGTCTATATCTCGTGTGGCCTAGTGCCCCACAGTTAGTGATCAAGTGTTCCATTGACTCCTCTTTTTTACCGCAGAATTTGCAAGTGTCCGTGTTGGATAAGCCCATTTGTGAAGGTGCTTGTTACAGGTATAGTGGCCTGTGAGTGCCCCTGTCAGTGTTTTTAAGCTTCCCCTGCCCAGTTTTAGAGCGAGGTCCGCCCTCCTAGCGTCGAAGCTCAGAAATTTTTTGGAATGTTCCAGCCCGCTGGTCTCATTCCAGTGTTTCATTGTAATGGACGCTGTCCATTTCTTTATCTCACCTTTGAGGACACCTTTATTAAACCCAAAAGGTGGGGTAGGTCCAGTAAAGTTTCTCTCAGCCCCTTTTTTGCGCAGATGTCTGCATCTCATTTCCCCGTGCCCCTCATGTCCTGGCACCCAGACCAGGGTGATCTGGTTCTGAGTGGCCAGGCCATTAAGCATGTTGCGGCATTCCAATAATAATTTGGACGTAATTGTACAACTGCTCAGGGCCTTAAGGACTGATTGACTATCGGATAGGATTCCTACAATTTTCAAGATTGCGTATAGTTCCGCTTGGAAGATTGAGGTGTCCTTGCTCAAAGTTATTGATCTGCGTGTTCTAGGCCCCACTATTCCTGCCCCCACTCCGTGGAGCGTTTTGGACCCATCTGTGTACCACTTTTGCGATCTATCCCGTAACCATCTCGGGTTTGCGCACCACTCATCCCTTGTGGGGAAAACGACCCCGTACTTCCTATCGAAGCAAAGCATGGGATCCATGTGGTCGCTTGCTAGAGACATACAAAGTATGTCTTCGATTTCCTTCAGGATAGTGAGATGACCGGTAAGGTTCCCTGCCTTAAGTTTTTCTTTTCTATAGATGGAGATTGCCTCCGTAGCTGCTTCCTCTTGCACGGCCACATTTAGCGGTGTCAGGTTCAGAAGAAGTTCCATGCCCGTCGTTGGGGTTGATTTCATAGCCCCTGTGATGCATAGGCACGCAAGTCTCTGCACCCTGCGTAGCCTCGATATGGCTGTTTTCTGTTTGGTTTTACCCCACCATACCAGAGCACCGTACAGTATTGTGGGTTTAACCATTTGGGTATATACCCAGTAGGTCATTTTCGGGGTCAGACCCCAGGATCTACCTAGTAGTTATCTAGCGGTCCAAAGGTATTTTGTGGCCTTATTTATTACTGACTCGAGGTGCAGTTCCCAGGTAAGTTTTTTATCCAGGATAATTCCCAGATATTTCACCTTATCACTGGGGACGACCTCAATGCCGTTTACTTTTAAGGTGGGGATATCTATCCCTCTTTCCCTAGTGAATGGTACGATGGTTGTCTTCTCTGAGTTCATTGATAACCCCTCCAGCCTGCACCATTCCCATGTTGTGTTCAGGGCATTTTGCACCCGTTCGGCAATCGTCCCTATATGGTTACCTCTAATTATTACACAGATGTCATCCGCATAGCCAATGGTTCTGTGTCCCTTCCGGTTAAGGACCCTAATCAGGTCATCAGCTAAAACCGACCATAGAAGGGGAGATAGTACCCCACCCTGTGGGCATCCCTTAACCGCAGTGACACTCATTTCCGTAGATCCGAGTGAGGCTCTAATCAGCCTTTGGTTCAGCATGCAGCTGACCCATTTTACTATCGCTGCATCAGCTCCTCTATTAGAGAGCGCAGTTTCCATTGCAAGGAAGTTCGCATTATCGAAGGCGCCCTCAATGTCCATAAATGCACATAGGGCTATCTCCTTGGAGTTCAAGGCCTTTTCGATATCTAGAACCAATTTATGTAATACCGTAGTAGTTGATTTGCCCTTCTGATAGGCAAATTGAAGTCCATGCAATGGACTCAGAGAGAGTACCTCCACCCTAAGGTATTGGTCTAGTAACTTTTCAATTGTCTTCAACATAAAAGAGGATAGACTAATTGGTATGTAGGACTTGGAAGATTCCGGGGGTTTATTCCCTCCCTTGGGTATGAAAATAACTCTTACTTCTCTCCAAATCCTTGGGACATATCCCAGTGCTAAACTTGATCGGAAGATGTCGACCATCACGCGAAAGAAGGTAGCATTTCCCCTTGATAGTAATGCCGGAAAAATGCCATCCGGCCCCGGTGATTTGTAGGGTCTGAAACAGTTTACAGCCCATTTTATCTTTTCAAAGGTTACTATGTTCCTAATGACCTGGCTCGTCATCTCGCGCCGACCATAAGGCGATGTTACCTGAGCATCAGCACCCGATGCTCCAAGTCTACAGTCAGGGAAGTGAGTTCTGAGAAGAAGCTCTATTGTTCCGTTGAAACTACTTGTATAGGTGTCATTTGTCTCCCTTAGTGTACCTGCCGGATTTGTGGCCCCTTTTGAGAGGGCCTTGTGCAACCTGGCCGTGGCCGGGACATCTCTAAGTTCTTCACAGAGAAGTCTCCATGATTTTCTTTTGGACTTCCTTAGCTCCTTGTTATATGTGGTTAGGGCCTCTCTGTACCTATCCCACTTTTTTGACTTTTTGGCCTTATTAAATTCCAGTCTTGCTGTGCTGCGTAATTTTTCAAGATTTTTGTTCCACCAAGGTACCCTCTTCGTGGAGGATTTTATCTTGAGTGGGCAATTGTCTTGAAATGAGGATATGATTGCATCAGTTAGTTTTCCGACTGATGAATCCAGCTCCCCAATTGATGTGGTAAGAAATGTGTTTCCATTAAGTTTTGACTGCAGATCTTCCGAATATTTCGTCCAATCTGTTGCCCTGGGGTTTCTGTAGAGCGATTGACTCTTCACAGATCCCCTCACTTCAAAAAAGAATATATTTATGGTCCGACATGGAGACCTCTTCAGAGACCCTCCAGTCCCTGATCATATCAAAGGATTTGTTGGTTACGAGGGTCAAGTCAAGAACCTCTTCCCTAATGGCATTGATAAACGTGGGATCATTCCCCTTGTTTACAATCCCCATGTTAGTAAGTAATAAATATCCTAGGAGTGACTCCGTGTTTGTGTTTTTGTCCGTGTTACCCCTGACTAGGTTGTGGGCATTTGCATCACAGCCGATAATTACGGTTTTCCTGTGGCATCTGCAATGTGCCACCAGACCCTTGATATTTGAAGGTGGTGCTTCGTCCGTGTCCCCCGGAAAGTAGGCTGAGGCGATCACGACCTCTCTCCTACCTCCGTTTGAGTCCAACTGAACTAGCACCACTGCAGTTTCACCGTCCACATATTCTGTGAGAGGCAAAAAATTTATATCAGTGTTCATGATAAGCGCAGCTCTTGGTTTGATTGCACGCGTATCATAGATTACCTGAGTGTTTTGTGTTTTGAGGCCTTGGATACGGCCTCTTGATATCCAGGGTTCTTGGATGATGGTCCCATCAGCAAATCACCTGCTGACTTCGGCCGATGCGGCCCTAGCATGATGGAGATTTGCTTGGAGGCACTTCATTCTGCTTTTCCTGTAACGGGAATGGAAGGAGGGCTAGCGTCCTCTTCTTCCAGTTCCACCGCCTCCATCTGTTGAGCCAGCGCATCCGCGCTGACGTTCTCAGCTTTCAGCCTGAGTAGTATTTGGCCAAAACGGAAGTTTACCTTACCGTTGGTTAGCGTCAGGCTGGCTGCTGATTTTTGGTCTACCGCAAGGACCATTGTTACATGCGAGCCCTTCTCGGCTCTTTTTAGCAGTCGCCATGATTCGACGACGAGGCCTTTGTTTTGCCCCTGTAGCAGATCCAGGATCTTATTTGTAGTCAGCGTTTTCGAATTTGGGAAGTAGCCCACTGCGACCCGAGAGGGAGGAATCGTATGTTCCTCTGTGGCCATCAGCGAGGCACCTTCCCATGGTGTTGAGTCGCCGATGTTCGTTTTAACCCATTCGGCTGACGCGCTATCCTTACAATGCAGGACTAGGTATCCTGCCTTGTAGGTGCATTTCAGAAAGGCAGGTTTTGTGGCCTGATCCTTTCCAGCTATAATTTTTTCGAGCGTCATGCTCTGGATAGGATCCATTTGTTGGGTCGTGAGAGACGTGTTAGGGTAGTCCTTTGCTAAGACCGCAATCTTGATACCAGTTGCGATATCCTTGTATGAGGCAGTGGGCCGCCTCTGAGTGGATATCGAGGTTTTTGTTGGTTTGTGATGCTGCTTTACTTTTGCAGCTCCCGAGATGGACGGTTGCTCGTCCTTTGGCCTCTTTTTGCAGTAGCCCCAGGTGGCATCTCTTCTTCAGACCTTTGCCGTTTAGGACCGGATGTTGTGTCCTTGGGTCTGGTCTCTGGCCATAGGATGCAAGGCCTTTGCGTAGGCCTCTTCTTTACTAAGACCTTTTTTGAGCAGGTAAGTCAACCTCTTTTTTCCTGCTCCACTGAGTCTTTTTGGCCTCTCTTTGAGAACTGGTTCACTGGGAGTTGTTTCCACCCCAGTGTCAGTTGAGGGCCTTTCTGCCTCTTGTTGCTTTTGAGGTGTTTATGCCTCTTTAATCAATACTTAAATTACAAAAGATCTGTTTGTATGATGTTCTGACTGTAACATTAAAGGTCCCGATAATATCCAGCCTAACCTGGTTTTATGCAAGATCGGTTTATTTGTTCCTAAGTTGACTTGACCCACGCAAAGTAATTGCCAGAATATAGATGTGCCTAACAATAAGTCAATTTTACCCTGGATATTAAAAGTAGGATCAGCTAATCTTATATTGTCACTAATAGTAAGTGAAGATGCGTCGAATGTTACATTCGGTAAAGTTTCAGTCATTTTAGGTATGATTAAGCAATTGATTGTTGCTTCGAAGTTGTTGTGGATCGCGGGAAAGGAAATCTCTGTTTGATGAGTTAAAGTTATTCCTGCTTGATTTATATCTAAGATGGTAGATTGAATGGCTCTACGAGGTGTGACGAAATTAGATTGAGAGCCGTTATCTAATAGTACACGACATTTTAACCAGTTTTGTGTGTGATCTTTAACTAATACACAAGCAGTTGACAAAAGCACTTGAGATTTGTTACTATTGACACTCGCAAGATTAGTCAATACCGCGCTTGAAGTAGACGGTGTGGGTTCAGTAGATTCCTTTTTAATAGTTTCAATGTGAAGCAGCATGTGATGTCTTTTGTTACAGGTTTTGCAATACGATTTTGATGAACAAGATACTACGTTATGGCGTTTACGAAGGCAGTTCAAACACAACTTTTTATTCTTAACTTGCGTTATACGTTCATTCACATGTAGTTTAGTAAGTGAATCGCATTGAGTAACAAAATGTGGTAGATCGCAAAAGGTGCAATGAGCTTTATTTAACGCGACGAGGTTATTTGTTTTGATAACTATACCCTTAGGTGAGTTATCTAATTTTGAAGATATTAAATATATGATTAATGTATCCCATGAGTTGATATTTTCACCTAAAGTTTCTAACGCTCTGAGGTGTTTTATCATCACCGTCTAATAATTCCCGTAAAGAAATGTGAGATTATCGATTGATAGGTTTTAAATTAAATAAATGGACGTGGTTGTGAATTATAAGACGTTTGGTTTCATAACGTTCATTTGGCAATTCCCAGGCCAGTTCGTAATTGTTTTCTGTTATTTTCAAGGATTGAATAACATGTGCTGCTTCGTTTTTCAATGAAGTACGTAAATAGTAAAACTTTTCTATACGATTTATTGAATTATTGTTATGGATAAGACTTTTGAATATATCTCTAAAACTAAACCACGTATCATATGAACCATCGAAATTCGGTAAATTAATTGTAGGTAATGTAACATTTTTTGGCGAATAATTTTGATTGTTCGTAGGGGCAACTTGATTGTTTTACATCTGTACATTGTTTTAAGATTCCGCGCCTTAAACCTAAAGTGGCGAAAGATTTCACGCTCTTGTACTTGATTACTTGGATCGTCTTCGAAGGATTCTATTTCGTCCTGAATATCGCAAAATGTAGGTAACAATTTTGTTATAGTTTCCAGGCGCGTTCCTAACTCGGAAATATCGTCAATGTTTAGTGTTTCTGGTGTCAATTCTGATAAATAATTCGAGGATCGAGTTAGCTGACCTTTGACACTAGCCCTCTTGCGTACTAATGTTTCAAACGTTGTCATGGTTGTAACACGAATTGAGATCAAATGCAGGAAAAAAGAGAATACAAGAAAGAGCACTTACTAATTGAGTGTTAGAATGCAGTACCTCGATGTGGCTTGATCTCCTGTTCTTACTTAATCCGGCTCGAAGGACATTGTACGATGTTGAGCTGGGTTTTCACTTCTTATAGTTGGTTGAAGGAAACACAATTCGTAGTTCGCTACGTTTTTTATTTACAACTACTTATTACATACAAAAAAAGAAAGAAAGAAACCGAACACGTACGAGACGTTGATGACTTTGAACGGTTTGAAAACTTAAACTTTACAATACAATTTAAAATAACAAGTAAAATAACGCGCACGAATACGTTGAATCCCTTTTAGCGTTATGGCATCGTAAACTGCACTGCTCTCTCAATTTAAGTTTACAAGCTTTTATAATCTTAAAGTCTCTAACATTCATAACATTGAAAATAAATAAAATTTCTAAGTAATTAGGATGTGACGAATAATAGCTTGCTGTTCGGAGAATCCTAACAGTCTACATTAATTGTATCAATAAATATTTCTTGCTCTTCGTCACTTGAGTTTATAATTTCCGTATTTGTCTCGCCATTTTTAACGCTAAAAATGGCAGATTGAATTCTCGCTTTATTTTAATCATGGAGCAAAAAACTCGTCCTTCAATGTAATTATCTTTAAGAGATTTCGAAATTCTACATCTAGGTGGTATGATAAATGACTGTGGTTTCAGTTCAAACATAAGTATTGAATAATCATCACGAATTAACCTGATGTTGGTTAGGTCTATATTAAATTTCATGTTTTTTAGCTCATTTATTCCAATAATTCCATCATAGAAATTATGAAATTTAAACATTACAAAATCTAGAAGTCCTTTGTGCTTAAACTCCTCGAAGCATGATATTTTAATAAATTTTTGAATATTTGTTTCACCAGAAGCTGTTTTAATTTTAAAGTTTCGGTATAAATTTTATCGGAGAAATATTTTAATGATTTACTTAGGTTTATCCTTGAAATATTACTACAGGTTTAATTATGGTTTCTTGAGGTTGCTGAGGCTAATTAATGTTCTCAATAGTTGGATAAATTGGGGCATACCACAAATTGTTTGTTTCGTTAAATATTAACTCTGGTGGTTCTAATTCTGTTTGTATATGCATTGCCTGTTTGATAGCCGATACTCCACTCATAGGTGTAGGTTGTTGTTTATTTTGTTAGCTTGGTTTGGATTTGAATTTTGATATGTGTGATTCTTTGGTATTGGGTTTTGGAAACTAGACTCTTGAACATTATTTCTATTTTTAATTTGGTTAGACATATCTTGGAAGTTAATTGCATCTTGTGTCAATCCTATAGCTGCTTCTAAAGAATCTGGTCTTTGTGTTTTTACCATAAGTTGAATACCGTGAGGTAGATTTAAAAGAAATATTTCTAAAGCGGGTACAGCGATAACAGCAGGCAACTTTACTCGATAAAGTTCCGTACCTAGTCCGATATTTCTCCAAATAACAATGGAAGTGGTTCCCCTTTCACTTAATGATTGATATTAACATAAGATCGCGATTGACTTATTGCGAAAGACTTACGATGACTGCGCCAGTTGTATTAGTGGGAAACTACTTACAAATAAAGCAACTTGCTTGTTACACGTTTATTTCCTTATTGCCTTTCTTGCTGCTCTTCGGTGAGGTTTTACATACATACATAAAGTAATACATTAAATGCAACAGTCTCAAGGGCTAAGGATAATTTCTTTAAACGCACATTATTCGGTACTATCCCCTATCACTGATGAAATATACATACATAAACAAATATACAAATAGTAGAAAGTTTACTAACATATGACTTACACATATGTTGCCACTGAGGATAGTGATCAGTCACGAAATGCTTCCATGTATTCAGGACAACAGTTTCTTCGCATTTTTTGCACATATGCCCTGTACGTTTTGTGCAACGTTTTTCATGGCAACCTGAAGCATTCTTGAAATCCATTTGTTTAGGATAGTGTCCCAGTCCATTAGTGCGGATTTCGGGCAGGGCTTTATTCCAAGTTCTCTTTTTTGGGGGTATTTTCTTTCGCTGATGATGATCTTTCTCGTTTCCTATCATTTCCATACAGTTGCATCATAATTGTAGCAACTGAGGCTTTGAATTCTAATAATGGCATTGTAGATGTTTTAACTTTTATATATATTACCCAAGCATTTATCATAGAAACATTTATGAAATGAAATGCTATTCCGATATAAAATTTCTTAGTCTTGATAGCATGAGGATGGTGTGCAACCATTCGGTCTGGTAGGTCAACACCACCCACGAATTTATTATATTGAATTACAGCTTGTGGTATTCAAATGCCCACATATGTTTTTGTTTTTCTATTCCATCTACGCACGATATTTTGTGACTCACCTGAGGATCCTGAAGGAGTCGGCTTGAGCGTTCGGTCGCGGTTAGCTTGCTCGCGCAGCGGCCTGCAATATAGCGGCTCCTCCGGCTTTAGCGCTGGATCGGACTACTCGTTAAGCCAGTGATCTGCAATACAGCCGGCTCATTTGCAAACCACGGTTTATACCGCAGCGTTTTATATTTACTAATTTTTTCGATTGACTTATGTATTTAGCATTTACGCCTTTTATTTAGGCATTAACCATTCCTTTTTAGTTATTTAACCGTTCTATTCAATTTTTTCTCTCTCTATATTTACCGTTCTATTTTGTTTGTTTATGTGTTTGTTTGTGATTGTAATATGCAATTTTCGAACCAAGAGAAAATCAACAATGAACACGAGAGGCAATCCTCGATAGTTGGCTGACCTTTCTCCGGAAGAAGACGCGATCACGCCGAAGGCACCACCCGTAGCGATGCGTTTGATGACTTTGCTGGCGGCTACACTAACGCAAGAGCATCCAGCCGCACTGCAGCAGCTCCAACCGCCGCCCTCACACCCGTATCAACCGACGTACGGCCGGCCACCGCCGCCGTCATACGCACATCAACCTCCGTCACGCCAGCCACCGCCGCCGTCACCCCGTACCAACCGCTTTCGCACCGACCGCCTCCACACCGCACAGTGGTTCAGGTGCGAAAAAAAAAAATCATTTTGGGAAGGTATCGAATCCATTGACATTTGTGATCTTATTAGGCAGTTAAATAATTAATCTACTGGAAAAATAGAATTAGTCACTGACTGCGGCCAATCTAACATGAAATATCGTCGCCTAAAGTCGGACTAATCGCAAACAACATTTCACAAAATTTCGTCTATTTTATTGTCCAGCATTTAAAGTACTCCTGTTTAAATTATTATTCAATTCTTAATGTTATTATTACATTAGATGTAATAGTAATCAGACTTTATGTAACCTAAGAAATTATTGCTAAATATCACATATATTGTGTAATATCATGAATAGTTTGGACGGGTGTACCTCTTGCTACAAACCGAACTTCAGTAAGGGTTTTAGTAGGGAGCTACGATCTGAGAATGGTACCAAGGACATCTTTAAATCTTCCATAAATGACCCTTTTAATTACGATAACATATGGGCATTCGTAGGGTTTGTAAATGGGTTATATTCAACCGAAAATTTGAGATCGTGGATATTATTATTACGATATTTACTTATTGTAATCAAATTAATAAACCTACGTGGAAAAACAAGAATTAAATTGTTTAATTTGCCAAGAAAAAGGTTAATAAGTTATTAAAAGCTAGTGCGGATAATGAGTTTGCATTTGCTTAATATAAATATCATATCAATTGTTTATTGAAGTATACAACTGCTGGTGAGATTGTACCAAATTTCTAATTTATACTAATAATAATATCTAAATAAACAGTGTGTGCACTTATGTAATGAATTTGCAATTAATGCATGATGCGAATGTTGCACAAGCTGTAATTGGCACATCTTCGGCATCAAGATGTTACATATGTGCAGCTACACCGAAAGAAATGAACAATTTGAATAACATTAGCTAAAAACCTCTATTGGAACGAAGTCTTCAGCTTGGTCTTTCGACATTACACACGCGCATAAAATTTATGGAATGTCTTTTACATATTGCCTACAGAATACCATTTCAAAATTGGGCGGCTGCTCCTTAGAAGAAAAATAAATGAAAGATAATACAAGAAAGAGAATTCAAGAAGAGTTCAGGAACAGATTGGGTATTCGGGTAGATTTTGTGAAGCAAGGTGTGGGCACTAGTAAAGACGGGAACGCTACTAGAAAATTCTTCCCACAAACTCAAGTCACTGCAGATATAACAGGAATTGATGTAACATTAATTGAAAGGTTTAGTATAGTCCTGCAGGTGATTACTAGCAGTGCATCAATTCACGCCGACAAATTTTGAATATACGCACGCGAAACTGCTCGACTGTATGTGCAAAAATACAATTGGTATCACATGCCAGCAACTGTTCACAAGGTTCTGATGCATGGCGAGGTTATCATAGAAAAGGCGGCTCTACCTATAGGACTATTATCGGAAGAAGCCCAAGAACTCCAAAATAAGAATTATAGGAAGTATAGGTTGCATCATTCACGAAAAATAAGCCGTGAGTGTAGGTGATTCCAAGATTTACTGCAATGAATTTTATGCTTCAAACTTATTACAAGATTATATTTATGATAATCAGAATGCGAAAATGTTAGATATTGGATTTATGAAATTTCTTTTCCAATTCTTCTTCCTGATGAATAATTTAGTATTAATATCAATATTATAGCATATAAAATATTAAAGTAGTATTTAGTAATTACAAATAAGATATATTTATGCAAATATTCATGACTTCGCAGAAATTTACACACATATTCCCACATCTTTTCTCTTCGCTATTTTCCTTTCTTCTAAAATGGATCAGTTAAACTTCTATTTATTATAATATCTAAAGCACAAATATATATTCTCTTTACAGAAAAAATAGCAACTTATAATTTTCACGGATACAAAAGTTACAGATTTTTTCCGCAAAAACGCGGTTCTGAACCACTGTGCGCCGTCCAGTTGACGGAGGATATGTTCGCCAGATTGCAAGGAACCCGCACGGCCAACAAGATCAAGCCTCCACCGATTTTTACTGGACACCTTGCCGAAAATCCCGAGCTCTTGTGCGCATATTAGTGATTTATCTAATCGACAGAACCTTTGAGATTCTCAATGACATCGACGACGCCGCCCGTCCGTTTTTGGCGTTTGGCGCCCTGAAGTGGTTCAACCGGCACGAGAACAGCTTCCTAGACTGGGCCGATTTCCATCGACGGTTCAGAACAGAGTTCCTGAGCACGAAACGCCGCCAGGAGTTCAGGAAGGCCACGGAAGTGCATCAGACGACCGACGAACCCCCAGGCGCCTTTGTCAACCGCCTGCGAAGACTATACCTGCGCCTGGACCCGAAGTATTGCGTCCAACTCAGATGTCTCCAAGGACGATGGACGAACTACTAAGAGTGTGCGGACGGTGGACGGCGGTCTGCGAGCGATTCAGCTCGGTCACGAAGCCGCAACCCGTCATCAACGAAGGATGAGCCCGGGACAACACCGAGACGAGGCCCAGTAGCACAAATAATACCCGCCGTATCACTTTAACCGGGAGTACCCGAACCAGTCGCAGGGATTCCGGGTGCGACATCCACCGCACCTGCCGGTCCAGTAGCGCCGACCATCTCCAGCGTCGTCGAGCCGCCGCAACGCTATAACGCTGGAGGAAGCCGACAGGCCCGCACCATAGGCGTCTGAACGGCCCTCACCTCCACCCCACTGCTATCGTTGAAGAACTCGACGTCGACATCATCTTGGGATACCCGTGGCTTCGACAATAAACGGCCGTTATCAACATCCCCAGAGGTTGCATGCGTGCGGGCCCGGACAGCGGCAAACGCTTTTCTTCAACAGGGTAAGAATCGCCCCGCCATAGCAGAACATCAGCGAGCTTACCGACATCGCGGTCGATACCACGGGATGACCGGAGGACCAGCGGACGATTTCTACTAATACCTTACGCGATTTCGTGGCGCTGTTCGAGCTCCACCACGATCACCACAGCAACCACCAGGCTCGTGATGACTCCGCGACGAGACACCCGTAAAGGCACCACTGTACCGTTATTCTCCTGATACGAAGCGCATCATCACCGAACAAGTGGAAACCATGCTCGCCGCCGACGTGATCCGCCCCAGCTACAGCACACCTGTCATCATGATGAGGAGAAACGGCGAGGTTTCGTGAGGACTATCGGAGTCTGAACGAGCGCACGCACGATGAAGTCAGTCCGCTCCCGCCTATCCAAGAGTCACTACGCGATTTAGGTACCGCCAAGATTTTCACGACACTGGACATGAGGAATGGGTATTGGCAAATACCGCTCGACGAGGGTTCCAGGCCGATGACAGAATTTAGGACTACGGATGGAGCCGCGTACGAATTTAATGTCATGCCATTCGGTCTGAAAGCAGCCCCCACGACGTTCCAGAAACTCATGGTCCAGGATGTCTTGGTCGGATACCTACGTGAGTTCGCTATTGCCTACCTAGATGATATAATTGTCTACTCCAACAGCCTGAACGAACACCTCGTGTTCGAGCAATTGGACCAACACGGTCTCCGACTCAACCTCAGCAAATGTTGGTTCGCCGCCGCCGACTTGGATTACCTGAGTCACGTGGTTACGTCGGACGGCAACCATCCACAAGACGGCCACACCAACGCAATCCAGAAGGCAGAGCAGCCCACCACCAGGAAAGTCCTCCGAAGTTTCATGGGGCTGGTCAACTGGCTGCGAGAGTACCTCCCGGATGCATCTACAGCGCTCGCCCCGCTGACCGGCTTGCTCTCCACCAAACAACCTTTCAGGCGGAACCCCGCCGCCGTCCAAGGAGATTAAGCGGAAGGCCTCCCAACTGCTTTCGCTACATCGGCCGGGCTTCAGACAGCCGTTCGTTTTGCAGACCGATATTAGCGCTGTAGGAGCCTCCGCCGTGCTCTACCTAGAATCCGAAGATGGGAAGACAGTCACCGGCTACGCGAAGGTACTACGTCAATGAGCAAGACTGTCTCGCCGTTATCTGGGCCATCAAGAGGTATCGGGCTTACCTGGAGGAAACGCCATCCTCATCCTACGGACCGACAACAAGGCCCTCATGTGGCTCCGGCAATTCAAGGAGACCCGATCCAAACTCATACGCTGATCCTTCTTGCTTAAGGGATTCTCCTACACGGTCGAGTACATTCCAGGACCGGAGAATGAGCTGCCGGACGCGCTATCGCTGAACCCCGGTAAGGAGACCATTGCCGAGAACTTGGACGACGCCGAGCGACTGCTGCCACAAGACACTCGCCCCGCGCCGAAAGCCAAAGCCCCTCATCGAGTCCTGGTGCGGTGGTCCTGCGGCGCCGAATGGAGGACCGGTTCTCGATCGTCATGCCACGAGAGATGAGACGACAGCTCATATACCGTTACCACGACCATCACACCGCCGGCCACCCGGGGATCGAGGAGACCATCCGCGCCGTCAGGGAGCGGTTCTACTGTAGGACGCTCGTCCCAGAAGTCACCGACCACGTACGCAACTGTCGGATCTGCAACGGTTTCAAACGAGGCGCCCACCAGGCCAAGGCATCCTTACGACCGCACGCACCAGCGGGACCGTTCGAAGTCGTCTCCGTCGACATCATTGGGCCTCTAACCACCTCCAGGAACGGCAACCATTTTGGGATTGTCGCCCAAGCTCTCTTCCCCCGCTGGACCCAAGTCGGCGCCGTCACCAGCGCCAGCGCAGTGTAGACCGTCGAGTTCCTGGAGTCCATCTTCCAACGATTCGGTTACTCGATGGCAATTTTAACCAATAACGGTCCCCAGTTCACTTCCATCGCATGGGATGCAGCCCTCAGGAAATGGCAGTCAATCCTCACCGATCATCACTACACCGATCTACCATCCACGGGGTAATCCAGTGGAGAGGAGGAACCAGGAGCCGAAGAAGAGCCTCCAGCTCGAGAGTGAAACCCCAGAACGATGAGACGAGTTTGGAATCCCCTCCTTCAACCTGAGGTGCCGCCAGAACGCTGCCACTGGTTACTCTCCTGCTCGTGCCGTATCAGGTTACGAACTGCAACGACCAGGGGAGTGGCGCGAACATTGACGCAGGCCGCTCCAACCCATAGACCAGAGGATCTAGCAGGTCCACGCCAACAAGCAGCGGTATCGTGGGAAGAGGTACGCCCAACCAGATGTCCCCATGCCGTTGCAACTACAACCAGGAGATTTCATTATGGCCAGAACCTTCGGCAAGCACACCGAGCGACCCACGGTGCAATATGGGCAAGCTCCTATCCAGTCAACGAGAACGCCGGACCTACCGCCGTCTGGGTGGAGCGACCAGGAGCACAACGGGCCAAATATCACCTATACCAAATCCGACCGGCCAGGAGAGCACCGGATACGCTCGTGTCACCCGTACCTGGACATGCCGTCCCGTCCAATTCCGGCATCAAAGATGGTTCCCGCTTCTACTCCAGGACCCAGCGGAACCGAAGAGAGAAGAAGCCAGTAAGTAGATTTTTCAGCTTATGCAATTTGTACAGTGCGACCATGCCTTGGTACCTCAATGTAAAATTAAAGGAATTAGTTTAGGTGCAAACCTGCAGTTATAGATCGTAACACTTCGGGTGCTTCGTATATTGTTGGATTAAAGCTGAACTAAATATTGTTTATCTAGCTTAAGTATATGTCATATGTGACATTACAACGCGCACTCTGACATGCGGCTGATATGGCAGCGCAAGCAGCTAAAATCGAATACGATAACATCGCTCACGATGGAAACGGCGATGAAGTCTAGCGTCTGATCAAGTGCGTAACGGATTAGGCTGAAAAACGAAGGAAAGGAGAAGAAAGCGACTAGAGCAACAGAGCTCGCTGCAACGGCTACAGCACCCAAGCTCGCCGCCGCGACGGCATCGAAAACATATTGCTCGGAGGGGCGGGGGCTTAGGGGCTATTCCGAAAAAGGGAGAGCAACCAAGGAGTCAAATACACCCACACCGTAGTCGCCTCTTCCCGTAAGAAGGCAAAAACCAACCGCGTGAATGTCACGGATCCGTTGACTCGACACCAGCCAGTGACGTGGAAATGGTCCCAACTGGCGAATCGACCGCTAATTCGCCAACTGCCACAGCGAGTGACAAGCCGGAAGAAAAAGAAGAAGAGAAAGAGAAAATCCCGCTGATCGCGATCAGGGAAGGCGAAAGGTGGACCCCCACGGCGGCGGAAATTCATAAAGAGGATTCGCTTCCAAAAAAGCGAAAAACTGCACAGACGGCGTAAGGATTGAGCCCGACACGGTCGTCTCGTTCAGAGTAATCATCAGGCTCCTCGACGAGCGCCGTACCGCTTACCATACGTACCAGCTTCCATCTGAGAAACTCCTAAACGTGGTACTGAAGGAAGTACCTGTTGGCATCGCAGAAGAAGCCGTCGCCAAAGAACCTAGAGCCAAATGTCTGCATCCGGAGCGCATAATCTGGATGTAAAAGAGACTCAGAGGTATCCCGTTGCCTCTAGTACTAGTGAAGATACTTATCGGCAGGACAAGAGTATCTTCGCCATCCGGAAGGTTTTAGGGATCGACGTTACTGTCGGCTTCCTCCGGGTCAGGGCCAGGAGAGGACAATGTTACCGTTGTTAATGCTTCGAGCACGCCCAATCTCGGTGCACGGCCCCTCCAAAAGGAGCCGACGACAAAGGAGCGCAAACGCGTTTTTTCAAACCGTGTTGAGTATTATTTGTGTCTATTGCGGCTTAAGCATATGGGTATTGTTACATCAACGAATTTTCTTACTTTTCATTCCCCTTTTAGAAGTATTTTGAGTTTGTTTTAAGTGACTAGTGATTTATTTATTTTTTTATATAGCTCTTGCGTTAGTGTTCTAAGTTTTGTGTTTTCTATGGTGTGGTCGTGTATAGTACCAACTTGCAGCAATAAAACGGAGACAAAGAAAGGCATTTATATAGATATAAATAAACTATTAAAATATGCATTTAATTTTGTTTAGTATTGTATGCATAGAATCAATTCTAATTTGAATGAGCTCAATGTATAATATATGTAAATATTATAAAATGCAGATGGTATATAAAGCGTTCAATTTGATGTGCTATTAATGGTTAATTCGTTCATACGAAAGTGATATATAACCATTAATAACAACTGTTGAAATAATTACGTAAAGTTTAATAAATAGGAATACTTTAAAAAGTAGCGCCATTCCAATTCCGTAACTTCGGCCGACCGCCAACTAGTCCCGCCCACCTGCGATTTCATTGGTCGCCGAATGCCATATAAACCCAGCCGCTGCCACCATTTCTTCAGAGTCGACTTGAACGTTGGCTCGCGGTTAGCTGGCTAGCCCAGCTACCTGCAATATAATGACTCGCCTGAGGATCCTGAAGGAGTCGGCTTGAGCGCTGGGTCGTGGTTAGCTTGCTAGCCCAGCGGCCTGTAATATAGCGGTTCCTGAGCGCTGCATCGGACCATTTGCACTTGTTAGCCCAGTGATTTGCAATACAGCCGGCCGTTTGCGAACCATAGTTTATACGTTTCATATGTATTTATTTATCGATTTGTATTTTGCCGTTTATGCCATTTATCTATGTATCTAACCATTCCTTTCTAGTTATTTAACAGTTTTATTCCATGTCTTCTCTGTATTTACCGTTCTATTTCATTTGTTTATGTGTTAACCGCTATTTATCATTGTACTAACCTATTTAACCCATATATTTTATTTATGTTTGTTTTTTTTTTTTGATTAGTATAATAAACCCTGTTAAAACTTTGGGCGTGTGCCTTCATCGATATGGAGAGGTACGGCCAAAAGTGCCGTCTTGTGGGTGATTGCCGTCCGACGTGACCACGTGACCTAATTCCGCGGCGGCGAACCGGCATTTGCTGAGGTTGAGTCGAAGACCAATCGCTCGAACACAGGCCGTAGGTACCTTTGGTGCTCTTGGAGGCTGTTGGAATATACAATGATATTATCGAGGTATGCGATAGCGAACTCACGTAGGTATCCGACCAAGACATCCCGGACCATGGGTTTCTGGAACGTAGTAGGGGCTCCTTTCAGTCCGAATGGCGTGACATTAAATTCGTACGCGGCTCCATCCGTAGTCCTAAATTCTGTCATCGGCCTGGAACCCTCGTCGAGCGGTATTTGCCAATATTCCTCATGTCCAGTGTCGTGAAAATCTTGGCGGTACCTAAATCGCGTAGTGACTCTTAGTTAGGCGGGAGCGGACTGATTTCATCGTGCGTGTCGTCGTTCAACCTCCGATAGTCCACACAAAACCTCGGTTCGCCGTTTTTTTAGTCATGATGAGCACGGGTGAGTTGTAGCTGCTGTCATTGGGGCGGATCATGGCGGCGGCGAGCATGGCTTCCATTCACCGAACGCGGTGATGATGCGCTTAATATCGGGAGATTAGCGGTACCGCGGTGCCTTTACGGATGTCTCGTTGTGGAGTCGTATCGCGTGCTTGGTGGTTACTGTGGTGATCGTGGGGGAGCTTTCTTCAAACAGCGCTGCGAAATCGCTCAAGGTATTCGTAAAAATCGTCCGCTAGTCCTCCGGTAATCCACTGGTAGCCACCAGGATGTCGGTATCTTGGCTGATCTGCTCTGGCGGGGTGGTTCTTACCTTGTTGAAGAAACGTGTTTGGCGCTGTCCGTCTCCCAGATGGATGCAACCTCTGGGGATATCGATAACGGCCACTTGTTGTCGAAGCCACAAGTATCCCAAGATGTAGTCGACATCGAGTTCTTCCACGATGGTGGCGTAACATTAGAACTCGAAATCTGACGTACTGACGACGAGAACACTCTGTAGATCGGCGGTGAACGACTGCCCCCGTATCACTAAGTGAAACTTCACCGTGGGAATCCTCCAACGTTTTGGCGTTGGGACAGCTTGACGATGCTGGAGGCGGTCGGTACTGCTGGGAAGGTTGTGGCTGGTGCTGCTGGGCCGGCGGTGGTTGGTGCTGCTGGACCGGCGGAGGCGGTGGTTGAAGTGATCCGCCGGACAGAACAAACACTTGGAATTATTTGTGCCCCTGGGCCTCGTCTCGGTGTTGTCCTGGGCTCGTCCTTCGTTGATGACGGGTTTCGGCTTCGTGACCAAACAGAATCTCTCGAAGACCGCCGTCCACCTTCCGCACAGTCTCAGTATTTCGTCCATCGTGCTCGGAGACGCCTACGTGAGTTGGACGCAATACTCACGAGCCACATGCTCGACGGTGTGCGAGACCTAGTCCTTCTCCGACCAGTTCGGATCTAGGCGTATGCATAGTCTTCGCAGGTGGTTGACAAAGGCGTCAGGGGGTTCGTCGGCCGTCTGACGCACTTTCGTGGCCTTTCTGAGCATCTGGTGGCGTTTCGTGCTCAGGAACTCTGTCCTGAACCGCCGCTGGAAATCGGCCAGGTCCTTGAAAGTACTCTTGCGGCGTCTGTACCACTTCTGGACGTCAGGCGCCAAAAAAACCGATGGACTGCGTCGTCGACGTCCTCGGGGATCTCAAATATTCTGTCGTTTAAATAACCCACTAACCTGCGCAGAAAAGCCTCGCTGATCTTCGCTGGCCTGATCTCGCTGGCCGTGCGGGTACCTTGCAGTCTGGCGACCGTATCCTACGTCAGCAGGTACTGGACAGTGAACGGCGTGGAGATGGCTATCATGGTCCATGCAGTCGACGTGGAGGCGGTTCACGTCGGTGGAGCGGCAAGCCACACGTTCGGACGCCAATTGCTACCCGCTGGATCTTTCGGACGGTGACGTCACAACGGACAGGCTAGCTCAGTTCGGCCCCGGCAACAATTCAACAATTCACGAGATGGGCTGCGGCAATCTCACAACGCTGACGGCCGTACCTCTCCCTATCGATGAAGACATACGTCCAAAATTCTAACAGGGTGTACTACAATAATCACAAAAAGGAACAGAAATAAATAAAATGTACGTGTTAAACGAGATAATGCATGGATAAATAACGGGTAACACATAAACAAATGAAAGGGAACGGTAAAACAGAGAAAACATGGAATAAGACGGTTAAATAACTAGAAAGGAATGGTTAATACATAAATAAAAGGCGTAAATGCTAAATAAACCGTGGTTCGCAAACGCGCCGGCTACATTCCAGATCACTGGCCTAACGAGTAGTCCGATCCAGCGCTCAAGCCGGAGGAGCCGCTATATTGCAGACCGCTGGATTAGCAAGCCAACCGCGACCCAATGCTCAAGTCCACACTTTCAGGATTAGGATAGCATTCGGCGACCAATAAAATCGCAGGTGGGCGGGGCTAGTCGGCGCTGGGCCGAAGCTATATGTACAGGTACCCGCCCTGCCGACTCGGCATTTGGTGGACAGCAGTCGCACCCTACAAATTGCGTGATCGGAAAAAATCTGCGGTCAAATGTCGGGTCGTATGGAGGTTAGGATAGAATACATATAATCACAATAAATAACTTAAAAGAAAATTCTGTCCATCCGCATATAACGTCTAAATCCCTCGGTGGAGTTTGGTACGGGTAACAAACGTCTTACCGGCCGAGCCTTTCGAGGACGTCGTGTATGGGTGCGGCGACGCCTCGACGGACGTGCCAGCTCAGTTCAGTCCCGGCAACAAATTCAACACGGTACGAGAAGGGCCAGTGGTACCTTTCAGCGTCGATCGACTTTGGCCAGCGTTCCTCTTCTTAGCGATGGAGAGAAAGAGGCAGAAAGAGCTCATATAGGGTTTATTACAAACATAAATGGTATAAAATAAATAAAATAAACAGGCTAAAAATACCAGGTATTGGTTAAATACGACTAAATATACGGTGAAATGCTTAAAATAAACGAGTTAGTGCAATATATACATGAATGGATGGGTAGATATGTAAATCTACGGGTGAAAATGCTTAAATTAACGGGTCAGTACTTACATACATAAATGGATGGGTAGATGTGTCAATCTACGGGTGAAATGCTTAAATAAATGGGTTATTGCGGTATATACATGAACAGATGCGTAGATGCATAGTCTACGGGCGAAAATGCTTAAATCAATGAATTAGTACGGTACATACGTTAGTAATGCGTAGATGCATAAATCTACGGATAGGAAATGCTTAAATAAGCGAATTAGTACGGTACATACATGAATAATACGTAGATGCATAAATCGGAAATGGTTAAAATACATACACTACTTAAACAAATAGCAATACTTAAACAAATGGATTAGTACATAAATAAACGGGTATGTGCATAAATCTACGAATAGAAATGGTTAAAAATACATACATATGCGGTGCAATGCTTAGATAAACGGATTAGTACATAAATAGACGGGTAGATGTATAAATGTACGAATAAAAATGCTTAAAAATACATATATATGCGGTGCAGTGCTTAAATAAATGGATTAGTACATAAATAAATGGGTCAGTACATAAATAGACGGTTAGATGCATAAATCTACGGATAGAAATGGTTAAAAATACATACATATGCGGTGCAATGCTTAGATAAACGGATTAGTACATAAATAGACGGGTAGATGTATAAATGTACGAATAAAAATGCTTAAAAATACATATATATGCGGTGCAGTGCTTAAATAAATGGATTAGTACATAAATAAATGGGTTAGTATGGTACAATATACATATAATCGGTGGAAGGTAATACATACATGGATAAACACGACCACGGCAGGGGTCTGGAGCCTCAGAAGATCCCTGGACCAAACTTAATTGACTGGGACCCAACGCTCAAGGCGACTCTGCATTTGCGGCGGAAGCGCCGGGTTTATATACATTAAAAAAACAAATTCCGCGCGGCATTTTTCTAATGGATCGGAGTGTAGCTCCGTTACTAAGAAGTTATAAATATGGGTGCTATGACTGCAGACTCGGCATTTTGCCGATTGCCGTCGTACTGTTCGATTCGCCATAGCGTGGGAATTGACAGATGGATTTAATTACAACTTCGCAGGGGCATTCATAAGGGGTGCATGAATGTTTATACTTAAAATTAAACCTGCGCATCCGCAAATAACGGCTAAAAGGGTTCTTAAAGTTTGCGTATCTTCTCCTAGACTACGGCGGTAACAAACGTGTTACGCTACGAGCTGGGTTTGGGGTGGTTTTAACGTTGGTGGTTAGCGATGGTGGTCATATTCAAATCGCTGAAGTCTATGCACAGTCTCGACTTTGTGTTTTCATCTCTTTTGTATGCTAGCGTCACTGAGGCGCCAAAGGGACCGTATGATTCTTCGATTAGATTTCTTTTAAGTAATTCTGAAATCTGTTTCTCTATTTCCTTTTTATCTTCGATCGTGCATCGATAAGGTCTTTTGCTACAATATTTATCTATTATAAGATCTATTCTGGCTTCGTTGTTTTTTACTGTGCATATATCATATTTGTCTTTTGCAAATATGTCTTTATATTTATCTATAAGATTTTCTATTATGGTTTCTTCATGATGATTCAAGTGGTTTGTAACGACTGCAAAATCGTCTAAATGTACGTGTTCATTGAAGTTTATTAGATATTCTTGTTTTCCTGTGAAATCAACATTTTCCTGTTTTATCTCGAGGTTCTCATTTTGTGTTAACTTGAACTTTTTTATGCAATCTAATCCTATTAAAAAGTCGTAATCGAAATTCTTGTCGTTAAGTATGAATACATTTATGTATTCTTCTATATTCATTATTTTTACTTTTATTTTTATCCATCTTTCCGTTTTATTCACACCATTAATCGTTTTCAAGTTAACTTTTTGCATTTTAGTGATCCCTTTCCGTTCGAACCGAATTAATTTCGAATTTATTATTGAGACATTTGAATCTGAGTCATAGATAGCGGATACTGTTAAAGTGCCATTTAATGTTATCTTGATTTTAATTAACGGTGGAATTATTAGTTTTGGATCCGTGTCGTCTAGCTTTGCCTCTAATACTGAATTGTTGACGTGATTTATTCTGTCCTTAAACCAGCATTCAGTTTCCGGGTGGAAGCATGAACCTTTGCCTTCATTTTTACAAATTTCACATGGTGTTTTTTCTGTTTTTTCTCTGCTCGTGTAATTCTTATTCTTTTTGTTTCGAAGTTCCTTCTGTTAACTAAATGTTCCAGTTTGCCTATTTCACTATATAAGTCTTCGTTTTTTTTTTAATCTTTCTCTATCAATTCTATTGGCTACAAAGCTTGGCAAGCCCGTGGCAATTAGATCAATCAATGTTCCATTATCGACAGATCTTCTTACCTCGAGTAGAACTTTTTCTTTTTTATCGCATATTCTAGTAAAGAGCCTGTTTGATATTTAAATAACAGTGCGTATCTTATTTGAGACCAGCCTTTATTGGCGAATGTTTCGCAGAACATTTTCCTCCATTCTTCCCACTTCGCTTCAATAGTGAGTTTCAATAATGTACAACTGTACCAATCTGTGGCCCCTTTATCCATAAATAGCTTTAGAATTTCGATCTTTTTCTCATCTTTAGAAATGTTAAATCGTTCGCATTCTTTTTCAAAGCCAGCGATCCATTGATCGGCGTTCGAATTTTTACCATTAAATTTTTCAATTGTAAATTCTTTTGCTATTTTGCCTACGTTTCTAATTTCTGGTTGTTCTTGGCTTTTTGCAAGTAATTCTTCCAACATTTTTACGAGCGGTTGTTTCGGGACATTAGCGATTTGTGGTGCGTTGGTTATTTCTTCCAAATACATGTCATTGAATTGCAAATTTCCGCCTTCGTCTAAGTAGGTTTCGGATAATTCTTCCGTCAAGTTAATCCATACCTTTCTTTTTTGATGTCTTCTTGTAAGTGTTTTTATTATTTTGGCGTACGCTGTTGTGCCCATGATTTCTTCGTGACAGCTTGCTGCTTGAAACTCCTGTGGGATTTCATACGTCCGGCCATCCGGTGTGCCAATTGAGGTTATGCATACAAGACTAGATTTTCCATCTGCTTTGCTGCGAACCGCGAAGTCGAAGCGGAGCTTTACCATTGTGAAGTTCAACGAGAATGTTGTTTTATAATGCTGTTTTATCCTCCACCTTTCCTCTCGAATGATAGACAGAATTTGTTTCTGCAATAACGAAGTTTTTATTATTCTGCACAAAGTACATAAATACTTATTCTAATTACAAATCGTACCTGCAATAACGAAGAAACAACATTCAAGATGTCGTTCACAGAGGATTATAGATTACTTTTTTCACCAGTCACCTGTCACCTCTGGGAAAACGTCACTCGTACCACAGGAGGCTTGACTTGCCGATTCAGTTTGTGCGCCAAGTTCAATAAAAAGAAAGGATATTATCCTTACACATATACAGGTAGATAAATTAAATAAATATGGAATGGTTAGAACACATAACAATAAAAATAAATAAATGCACAGATAAATAGATGCACAGATAAATAAATGCACAGATAAGATACATACACAGCTAAAACAAATACGGTACCAGTCATGCGAGAAAATGCGTGAACGGATCGCCGGACTGTGGTAATCCAATCCGTGCAGGGTGAGCGGATCGCTAAACTGCGGTACTCCGATCCGTGTTCGGCGGCGACCCTGAAGGTCGGTGCGTGAACCTCTCTAGGTTCGGTTCCGGGCCTATGTCGGGACGCTGGCCGTACGAGCAAAGTATGGCAAAGTCTGGTCCTCGCTCTAGCCAGGTTCTAGATCCTCAGGTGAATCCCTATATTGCAGATCCCTGGCGAGAATTAACCAACCGGAACCCAACGCTCAAGGCGACTCTGAAGAATTGGCGGCAGCCCTCCCGTCTATATATCGTTCGCCAGATACTCAATTGTCGAAAAATCACAGTGGGGTCCAAGCGTCCTCGACAATGTTTGTTTTTCGCTCCGTTGCTTTTCCTCTAATTGGCTTTCCGAGTCGATTCGCCCAACCTACTCTTTCCTCATTGGTTGGCATTTCGAGGAAAGGGGCGGTGAGCGGCTGTAGTTGAGTCGTCAGGCTTCGGTTTCGGTCGTTTTTCGCTCGGTCGATAGTGGTCGATGGTCGCAAATGTTTGCAGAGTTCCAGGAACTATCCTTTACCTCTTCCGACTGTGGAGGAGCCCACCCGAGCATCCAGCTACGCGATCCACCTTCAGCTTTGGTGGGGCTTGTTATCCTCGACTATGGTGACTACGTACCCTCCCGGCGGGGATATGCTCCTTGCGACGGCGGAGGGATGGCGATGGATCTGGGACGTTTATATTCCCAGGGAAGGGTAGGATCGTAGTCAGAGGCTTTCGGTGACGACCGGGTTAGGGTGTTCCTGAAGGAGCCGGAGTCCAAAGTCGTTGTGGAGAGTTTCATTCCTGTCTCATGCGACAGTTCGCCGCAGTCGTCCAAGCGGCAGACGTGTAAGTCATGGTAGGTCTGACGATTGCCGTGTAGAGTTGAATCTTGCATGCAGGATCCAACTTACTTCGGCGATTCATCATTCCGTACATGACCGCAGACATCTGTCGTGCGCGACTGATCGAGGACCGCACATGCGAGCCCCACGTTAGCCGGGCGTCCACTATGACTCCAAGATACTTGACCTGGGACGGTAAGTTCTGTCGGCGGTCAGTGTACCCGTCGACGACGACCAGTCCAGGAGAAAAGCACCGCCGTGCTTTTCCCCGGATTGATTGCGATTCTCCATTCGTCGTACCACGAACCTAACTGCTCCAGGGAATCTTGAAGACGACCTTCAATGATTCCAGGACTTCTCGAGCGGGAGAAGAGACACACGTCATCCGCGTACATTGCAAGATGGACGTGTGGGATGGTGGGGATTCATGTAGAGATTGAAGAGTAGGGGGACAGAGTAGAACCTTGAGAGACACCTGCCGACATGGTCATTGGGCGAGAACGGTGGTCTTGAAGTTTGACCCGGAAACTTCTTTGGCGGAGAAAAGGGGAAATGAGGCGAAGATAACCAATAGAAATACCGGCCCTGTACATCTTGTAGATTGGGCCCTTGTGCCAAACCTTATCTAAAGCTTTCGAGACGCCGAGAAACACGGCGCCGGTAAATTCGTGGATATTGAATCCACCCTTGACGTGTTCCACGAGACGGAGAACTTGGAGGGAAGTGTCCAGTCCTTTGCGAAAACCGAACTTGGCGGGGGTATGATGTCCATGGAATCGCCCTCCTGGGCCATGCGGAGGTGCAGAAAACGTTCTGCCATTCTTCCAAGGACCGGGAGAAACTGATGGGGCGATAGTTCTGGGGCGAGATGGGGATTGACCGGGTATTGGAATGACTTTCAAGTCGGCGACTTACCAGAGAGGAAAATATCGAAGGCGGATGATTGCGTTTACGATGGCGGTGATGGCACAGATAGCCTTCCTCGGCAGGACTTTGACTACTTGCGAGGGGACTCCGTCAGGACCAGGAGCTTTTTTGGGCGAAGACCCTTGAGAATGTCACTTACTTCCTCGGGTGAAGTGGGAGGGATGTGGTCGTGATCCTCCACGGAGAGCAGGTGCCTTACCCTAACGTGGACGTGACTTATATTGTTGACGTCCGCGTTGTCGTAGTTTGGGCTGCACTGTAACTCCAGGGAGTCTGCAACGACTTCGGCCTTGGCCTCCAATGTGAAGACCTTACCTTGGCGAGCGTAAAGGGGGACTTCTTGGTTCTAACGATCCTGACGGTTTTCCAGAACTGGCTGGAGGATTCTGAAGCATCCTGCATGAAGTTATCCCATCGCCTTGCACGGAAATCGAGGAGGGATTCCTTCACTTGCTGCGCCATTCTGTTGTATTCTGCTTTGTGATCGGGATTGAGCGTCCGCTGCCATAGTGTCCTACAGTGGTTCTTTTCTCGTATCGCGTCCCGGATATCCTGAGGGATAAATGTCCTCTTGTCGCCTACGGGAATGGTGTTTGAAGCATACCGAAAACTAGTCAGTATGCTCTCGCTGAGGGTTGTGACCGCTAAGTCGAGCTGTTCGGGATTTTCAATCACCGTGATGGCGCCTAAGTTACCCTTAATGTGGGCCGTGAAGGCTGGCCAGAAGATAATCGTCCGAGTGGACGTCGGGGTCTCCAGCTCCCTCCCCAGTTGAAGAACTACTGGGTTGTGGTCGGAGGAGAGCTCGTTAAGGGTGGTGACTTCAAATGCCATGGTAACATTTCTCATCACGGCGATGTCGAGAACATAGTAGATGGTGGGTTCGACTGGGCCCGGGATCATGATGTCGCGCTCGCCCGTGTAACGGCGAAGAGGATTGCCTTTTGTGTTAGCGCGGAGCGAGTTATAATTACGTCCAGTTGGTGTTTCTGAACGAATTCCAGCAGCTCGTCCCTCCGCAATGAGAGACCGTGCAAGCAACGACATTTCTCGTCGGAACCCGTGATTTGAGGGGATTCCTGGAGGGGAAGGTCCCCTTTTGGACTTGTTCGCGCTTTTCGCCGGAGCGACGACAGGGATGCCTTTTACCTTTTGGGAGGAGGAGACGGTGGGGTGATTTGGACAAACCGGGGGTGGATTTCCCGGGAGCTATGGAGGGCCCTGGTTGACGCTCGGCCACGGAAGAAACAGACGTAGCTGTCTTTTCCGCTTTCTTGGCAGGTGCTTTTTGGACGGAGGTGGGGGTGGTGTTCTTCGTCTTTGAATCAGCGGTGACGAGCTTGTTGTGAGGCGCATTTGGACACGCCTTGTAGTTGGCCGGATGCGGGTCGCCACACAGGGCACAGGTGGCCAAATCCGTCCTCGGTTTTGTGCAAGAGGATGAGGAATGTTGGCCGGCGCATTTTACACAGCGAGGCGCTGCCTGACAGTTTCTCTGTCCATGCTCCTATAATTGGCAGCGATGACACTGTGTGGCGAAGTCCGTGGAGACGTTTTTGGACTGCACGGTAATTTCAAGCCCGCAAACGTTTTTGATCCCGTAAATTTTCGCTGATTCCTCAGTTTTCGGTAAGGTATCGGAATGCGGTTTGGACCCATCGCCATGCGTTTGCACTGGACGGGTTCGAATCCCTGCATTGGGAAGAATTCGAATGCCGATGTTGGTATTCACCGACTTGTTGATTCGGATACCTAGCCGTAGGATTTCGGTAAGGAGCAAACACCACTTCGATTTTTCCCGCAAAACGACGGGCGGCAGACGGCCGCCTTTCATTTTGGGGTGAACCTCCGTGGACGAGACAGGTTGGAGGCCAATACCACCAGTTGGTGATGGCTTAGTCTCGGCTCCTTCCAAGATCTGCTTCTTTGCAGTTGAAGCTGCGGATTTCTGGGGGTGTCGTCGTTTCTTGGCGACGGTGAATTCTCCGATGTCGGATTCATCGTCGTCGCGTGTCGATGAGTCACTCGTTGGCTGGGATGTAATGGATTTTACTTCCATATCCGAGTCGAAGTTCGAGATCTAGGCAATCGCGTCTAGTAGACGAGCGATTTCAGCTTGCACTCCTGCAAGATACCTTGCATTGTTCACAACGGAATTCCTTGTATTATTTCGGACGCGGATTCTTGGAGCAACTGAAAGCGTTCGTGCTCTTGCCAGAATTCTTGGAATCAGCGACAGCATTTCTGCTGTCACTGGAGTTCTCGGAACCAGCGATTGCACTTACCCGGTCGCTGGGGCTCCTTAAATCACTGACGGATTTGGAAGCGGCTCCTGCCGCCGGACGAGAAGAAGATGGCCCTGAAGGAACCGTGGAAGCCTCTTAGCAAAAAGCGGCGCACTAGAATAAATTCTAGTACGCTGCAAAGTGCGACGAACTGCGTCGCTTCAAAAGAAGCAATGCGGCACAATGCGCGAACACTGCACAGCACAGAAAACACAGGACAACCGCACAGAAAACACACACGCACGCGAGACACAGCGCGAATGAAGGAAAGCTGTACTAAACTGGCGAACGGGTTGATAGAGCGCGTAAACACATCCTATCACAACGAAGGCTAGAGGCGTACTGGTGTGACGACCCGCCGCTCGGTTGGAGGTGTGGCGAAGATTCTATTGGATTCTCGGTCGTTGCCGCTCAGTTTCGGGTGCGGTGGGCGGAGCCTATCGGCGTGAGCCTGAACACACAAATACCGGTGCCGGTACTGCCGACTCGACATTTTGGCAAACTCGCTCGTACCGCGCACATTAAAATTACATGACAAATGGCAAAGGAGCCTATTAAGGGCTTAAGTATAGATTTCTTAAATTAGCTTAATTAGTTTTACTTAAATCTATCCAGTTTATGCCGCCGATCGTGGCGGTTCGGTGCCCAACTTTGGCGTGCCGAAATACATGAAAATAGGGCCGTAATGACAAAAAGGGCTCCGTGGCGGCCTTAGTTCATCTTTCTTTAGTCTAACTTATTTTATTATACTTAAATCTATTCGACCGATTCACAGATATCGCTGTTCTTGCAATCGTATGTTTTCCGCAGCTGATCAGAACTAGTCGGTCTTTCGTCGGCTTCAAACGGTTTGCGCGCTTACGGGCAATATCTGCGGTTTCGACCAGGCTTATGCGAAATTGCAAGGGATGAATTTGCTATTAAATGTGAATTTGCTATAGCTGACACTCTATAGTATCATTCGGTCAGGTTGAAACGGTATTTTATCCGGCCAAATGACCGTAAATGAACGTTAAAGTTGGCATTGCATTTCGCCGCGTTACACTGTATTCTAATAGATTGATTGTGTAGATTTTACGCTAAAGGCGTACGTTGGAATGAAATTATTAATAAAACTAAATAAAATAAAGATTTGAATTTGTGAAAATGTGTGAGAAATTATGCGGCGGCTGGATTTTGCCGGCTTATTCTAAACTTAACGTCTATTTAAATATGGTTAAACTAAATTACACTATTTATGCAGTTCTTAAACTGCCCGTCCAAAAATAACGTCTATTACCTTTTTTGATGAATATCACGAGTGCAACAAACGTGTTACCTGCGGGCGGCACCGACTGGACAAAATGTCGAGTCGTAGGCGGCTAACTCGCTCAGCCCCGGCAACAACACTAACTGGATACGAAAAGGACGGCAGCGACGGTAATCTTCCGATGGAGGCGGTTTTTCGATCGTGGAGTTCGAAGGAAGCACGTAAGAAGAGCTAACAGTGTATATTAATAAAACAAATTAACGATAAACAATGGATAAAAAACATTAATTTCGTTCAGTGCTCATAAGTTATGTAGTTACCGTTAATTGACAGAATTTATAAGTGTGTGATGTATTCTCAATCTTATAATTGTCATGTATATACCTCCTGATTTCACATGTGACAATTATGAATTATTTCTTGATAATCTTGCTTTGAACTTTATTGATGAGAAAGTTGTTATCTGTGGCGATTTCAACTGCCCTAATTTCACCTCCGATGCTACCTCTAGAGATCGTAAGGTAGTAACTTTGCAAAACTTAATGAATACATTGAAGCTGGGCCAATACAATAATATTGTTAACTGTAATAAGAACATATTGGATTTAGTTTTGTCTAACTTAAATTGTTGTGTAACAGTTTTTCATGCTGACGAACCACTACTACCAGAGGACCGCCACCATCCAGCTCTTAGTATAACACTAGAACGTTCTCATATCTTTCATAGGTTTACTTTTCCCTCTAATAATAATACTAGATATAACTTTAATAAAGCGACGTTTACTGCAATTAATAGGGAACTCTCTACTATGGACTGGTCTGACTTGGCGAGAGCCTCAAATGTTGATATGGCTGTAAATATATTCTACAATAATCTGTACACCATCATTGAAAAGCATGTTCCTAAATTACTACTCTTTAGGTCCCATTTTCCTTCATGGTATTGTTACGTGCACAAATTTCCATTACTGACACAAATATCACATCGGTAAACTCCTCACCACACAATTGTTTATAAAATGGGTGACACGTGTTTCGCTAGCTCGAGGCGAGCAACTTCAACAACCATATAAACCGAAGTGACGTCACTCGCTCGTCTAGAGCTAGCGAAACACGTGTCACCGATTTTATAAACAATTGTGAAGTGAAGAGTTTACAGATGTGATATTTGTGTCAGTAAATTGCACCACAGTCCTTGCAATCACCCCTATTAATTTCCATTAGTTCAGTTTCAGTATTTCACTTAACTTGTTATTATTCCCTTCGGAGAGAACTTTCTTTCTTAGTGTTTCTTAACTATATTCCCGTTGAACCAATCATATCGCAGCGTGTTGGTTGCCCTTGAGTTTTTCGAATTCGTCCAACCACGAGCACGCGAAGCGAATCTTGGCTTTTGGGTAGTAACAAAGTGAGGAAGAAGGCATTAAGTAGCCGAGTCGTAAAGATCGTCACGAGATCGGGAGAGTTTGCTGAGTTAAATTAAGTTTTGTGTATCGAAATATCGTAAAGATATTATTTACCCTGAGGTAGGGAATTCGTCAGCAAACCCTCAAGTGTATTTCATCAAGTACAACTCCCGTTTGCGGAGGAAGATATCCGATATCGGACCCTCAATACACCTCGTCGTACTGAATTGAACACCTTGCCGTTATACCTCTCCAAAAAGGTATTAAAAGAAGGAAATCCGATAGTCTAATCAGTAGGACAATTTTGAAAGATCTTTTCCAACATCCGAGGCAGACGAAATAGAAATTCACGCGATACTAGACCTGTATCGCATTTTGCATAACTCACAGCACAAGTTAATATCACGTATTTTGTATTTTATATTGTGAAGGTCTACCGTGAAACGTTTTATATTGACTTACCGTTACCGCATTGTTCGCATTATTTAGCTAATTTAATCTCGAATATTTTGTAGTTTTCAATTTTATTAATGAATTCTATCTAAAGGCTAAATATACAATTTCTTGAATAGCCGTGTCTAGTTTTTAAAGTAAAACTTCGTTGTTTACGTAAGAATATAGAAGCATATAGAATCAACGTATATTTACCAGCTGATCTTGGTCGTCTGACGTCAGATAGTTTTTCGATCAGTGAAGGTACCGATTATTTGACCATGAGAATATATCTGGTAAGTTCATATGACCTTTGACCCAAACTTCATGGTTGGCGCCCATATCTTTTTCCCTGACAAGACCTTCTGTATTCAACTGCCGTTATTATATTTTGAAAAAGGACCTATACGACCTCCCACTGAGCTGAGCACGGCATTGGCTAGCCTGTTGCGACATGCGTCTGTATCGCCTTTTGTTCGTTCTTGTCGTCTTGTGCCAATTGTACCCCCAGTTATTACTATCTCGGTGAGATAGTAGTGACGAAGTTTTTGGGGTAACAGTATTCCAAAGAACTAAGACAACTGATAAAACTCAAGGAATATTATTTGAGGAAGTGGAAAGGTACTTGTTCTGTCTCGTTTCATGTGGATTTTGTCAGGCTGGGGGCCATGGTCAAACGCCGGCTAAACGGCGACTACAATAACTACTTATCATCTGTTGAGAATGATATTGTGGATGATCCTAGGCGCTTTGGCGTTTCATTAATCAAAGAAGGGGTGGATCTAGAATTCCGGGTTGTATCACTTCTAATGGTATTGATTTATCATGTCCTACCGATATAGTTAATGTTTTTGCGGAAGTGTTGTCTAACGTTTTTGTCCCTCGGGTAGATGGTGATCCTATAGGTGTACCACTTTCCCGCGACTTTATAGGCACTAATTTCAACATTACACCGTTTACTCTTGGTGAAATCATCAGTAACCTTTCTGGGCTTAGTTCTGATTCAACTGCTGGACATGATGGGCTTCCTACCATCTTTCTTAAAAACTGTGTTTTCATTTTATGTGATCCATTGTTACGGATTTATAACCTGATCCTTCAAACTTATTATTACACTCATTCGCAAAAAGAGTGACCGTTCAATGGTTTGTAATTATCGTCCCATTAGTATATTGTCTGGATGCGCTAAAGTGTTTGAATCTGTGCTATACTCTCAGTTGTACTGGTCTGCGAAACCGTATTTATCAACTAAACAGCATGGGTTCGTAGCCGGGTGGTCAACCACTACTAATTTGGTAGAAATGACACAATTTATTAGTGAGTGTCTGGATGAGCGAAAGCAGGCTGACGTTATTTATACTGATATTGCCAAAGCGTTTGATACTCTCGACCACAACATACTTGTTTCCGAAGTGTCTGCTTTTGGTTTCTCTACTACTATTAGTAAGTTTATGGCCTCATACCTTAGTGGCAGGTCCTGCTATGTTTCTTCTAATGGATATACTCGTCCTCTTATTTTGCTCCTTCTGGAGTACCGCCAGGTTCCAGCTTAGGACCGCTTTTATTTCTAATTTACGTGAACGACCTATTACTTCTGTTGAAGTGCAATGCTTTAGCCTACGCTGACGATTTGAAAATATTTGCCAGAGTAACTACCTTTACCGATTGCATTTGCCTACAAGTAAATTTAGACATTATTCGTAATTGGTGCCAGCTTAACAAAATATTGTTGAATATCAGTAAGTGTTCTACTGTTAGCTATTCTAGATCTAATAGTCCTGTTGTCTACAATTACGTGATCAACGGGGTTCATATTGAAATTTTTGAAGTATCTGTCATTTAAACTTGATGGTGTTTATCCCGATCGAGGTACTGATTACAAATCGTTACTTTTACGACATAATATTTCTGCTTTATCGCTTCATAGAAATCGGGCTAGTGCGATGTTCTTGTTAAGATTGATGAATAATGCTGTTGACTCCATGACATTATTGGCCTTGGCCAATTTTACCATCCCCTGCTGCACCACGCGTTCTACCAATACTTTATGTATGCCTAGAGCTAGAACTAATATTCTTGTAAAGGCTCCGTTAACTCATATGTGTAGAAATGCTAACTATTTATATGTAGATCCCTTTTACACCTAATTAATCAGTTTTGCTTATTATTATTATTATTATTATTCTGCCTACTTTTAAGAATAATTTTTATTTTTTGCAATATTTTTTAAATGTTTTGTCTTTTGTTTTATATTGATAGTACACTGATTATTGTTACTTTATAACTTTGGCTAAGTTTGATTTTATCCTTAATATTCAACTGATTACTGTCGCATTACTTTCTTTTGTTTGACTTAGTTTTAAGATTCGGTATAATTTGCCGATGAGTATTTTGTAGATAGCATGTTTTTGGTTTACTTGATTGTATGCACTGCACATTTCTTTTTCCTTTTCTGGTATTTTGGTTTTTGTTTTTATTTTGTCTTTTAACTGTTTTTCCTAATAAAAACTATTATTATTATTATTAATGTACATGTAAATAACAATAATAACAAGAACAACATAGAAAACAAGAACAAGAACAGGAACAAGAACAAGAACGCTGGAATAATTTGTTAATCCAACATATAAAATATGGGCACAACAATAAAATACAAAGAAATAAGGGGGCACCGCGGTAAAATACCGTGGTTCGCACGGGCCGGCGAATCGTTTGACTGCTGGAGTCGGATCAGTGCTCAGACCCTTTCAGAAGTCTGAGGCGAGTCCCTATATTGCAGATCACTGGGCCAGACTTAACCAACCGGAACCCAACGCTCAAGGCGACTCTGAAGTAATGGCAAAAGCGCCGCGTTTATATAGATAGAAATAAACAATTGCTATCGATGTAGTTTCGGTGCGGGGTCTAGTGGCGTGTGTATGAAATTTATGCAATAACTGTCGACTCGACATTTGGCCAATTGCAGTCGTACTGTACAATTCCAAATTACTGGGGAACTGATGGATAAAATTACGTACAAATTGAAGGGGGCATTAATAAGGGATTGACAATGGTATATACAAAAACTCAAACCTGCCCATCCGCAAATAATGTCTCAATCCCACGTTAAAGTTGTGCTTCGATGCGTCGTATGTTCCTATGGTAACAAAAGTGTTACCGGCGGGGCCTTTCGTTGGACGTGGCTAGCTCAGAGCGGACCCGGCAACAAATTCAACACGCTACGAGACGGGGCAGTGGTACCTCTCAGCGTCGATTGACTTGGCGAGCGTTCCTCTTTTAGCGGTGGGGTGGAAGAGGCAATACTCGGATAGGGTTTATTACAAAGATTTATAATAATAAATAAATAAAATAAATAAAATAAACATATCAGGTAATGGTTAAATATGACTAAGTCTACGGATGAAAATGCTTAAATAAATGGGTTAGTGCATTACATATATGAATACATGCGTGGATGCACAAATCCACGGGTGAAAATGCTTAAATAAGCGAGTTAGTACAGTATGTACATGAATAACGCGTAGGCGCATAAATGTACGGATAGAAATGGTTAAAATACATACATATGCGGTGCATTACTCAAATAAATGGATTAGTACGAGAGTTAGCAATGCTTTCCAGAAATAATTTTAGGTCAGGTGGTTTTTTCTATCGAAATTAGGTAGGGATGCAGTACGTTTGGCACTTTGGAACGGTTATGTTTACCTGTGCGCATCCCCTTCCTACAGGTCAAAATACCGGATTGTAAAATCATTTTCTGTTTCATCGCTTTTTATGACCTTTTAACAATATTAATTTAACAAAAAAAAATCAAATCATTCTAGTATAGCTGAAAGTTGTATATTTGTTTTAGTTCTGTAATCGGAAAATGTAATATTAATTTGTCAGACAGAAAGTCTCTGAAAAAATAGGTTAGTTAGAAAAGCGCGCCAACTAATTCGCTGGTTGCGTGAGAGAGATAGCTGCGACAGAGAAAGAAAGACAACAATTATGGACCTTAAAATGGAAATTCAACGAGTTATTGACGAAATTAATCCCCAATTATGCCAAAATGTGATTGAAAATTTCGTGAAAAGAGTGAACGTTTGCCAACAAAGTCGAAGCGGATGTAGGGTGTTGTGGTGCATACCTAACATCCATATCTGTACTTTATATTTAGTAATATTAAATAAAAACATCTGCAAAATTGGGAATTGAATATGGGTTTTATTATAAATATCAAATGAAAAGAGGTTTTGAGACACTCTCTATAACTAAGGATACATAGTGCAGTATGGTAATATTCCATTAGTAAAATTACCAATAAAGATGTAAATTTTATAGAAAGCATTCTTTAAAAAATAGAAAAGCGTTGTAAACATACCACACACATACACTTCAAACATTTCAAAATCTAGAATTCCAAATTGCTATAACGACGTACAAAAACAAATTAAGTTTGTTTTATAAAAACCACGGAATGGGATGGTCGACGAAAAAGTCAGATAAAAAGTTACACAAAATACCAGGGTTGAAAAGAAGCAGACCATATCGAAAAAGAAGTTGTTGTTTACAAACGACGAACAGACCAAAGAAAAAGAAATTCAATAAAAGGAAAGGACCAAAGAAAAGAAGTGAAGAAAGAATTCCAGAGGGAGGGAGAAGTTAAGAATTAGAAAACAAATTACACTGATACACACTAGGTAATATATTTTAATTGTATTGTTCATTATTTTGTTAATATAAAATTCTAAAATTTTATAAATTATTATTTGTAATAATTTTTGCTTTCTATAAAATTAACCTAAAAATTCATACTACAATAGTTAATGACATAATTGGCGCTTTAGGTTGATTCTATTTATAAAACTAAGATGAAGCGAAGATTATGCAATATTTATAGAGTGCATAAAACATCACGAAGAAGAATAAAGTATTTCAAAATGAAGTCAATCGCAGAGGTTTGAATCTATTTAAATTCATTGAACTATAAAAATGAAATAATTATCTGTATATGTATAACTTTATTGCAGTTATCAAACGAAAAATATTTTACAATAAAATGCAAAAGATACCTTTCTGCGGTATAGTAATGTATACGTATATACATACCTATATATATATATATATATATATATATAACCCCGACACCTAGCGGTACAAGGAGATTCGATTATAATATATATATATATATATATATACGTATATATTTTACGATTTTTACAAAGAGAACAAAATATAAATGCGATCTTGTGTCACCTAATATTATAAAGACTTATATTATTCTGTTAGTAATTAAAAATAATACTAAGTAGCAATACACAATTTGAAGCAACAAACTCTCTCACAGCATGTGGTTTTATTAAATTACTATTAGAAGTTTTCGTAATACTATCAAGTGAATACTATTGTGTATCTGCTTAAATACTTGTTGAGCAGCTTCCACAATTTACATAATAAAGTTGGTATAACATACGTATATCAAATAAATTCTAAACATTTTTTGTAATAAGTTTAAAAGTTAATACCAGCTTGAGTTTCAGCCATAAGTTTTGCCGATTTCTGAAGAGCCTCACGTTCAGAGTCCGTCAATGGCTGTATTACAACATCCGTTATACCGCCTGCTCCTAGGACAGATGGCAGTGACAAAAATACCTCATCCTCAATACCATGATAATTCTAAACAAAATTAGGAACAATTATTTATAGTTATTGTTGTTTATAATTTGCTTACTTTCACCAAAACTGATAGAGCGTGAATATTGCCTACATTATGGAGAATTGATGAAGCAATAGAAGCCACAGTCATACCTATAGCCCAGGATGTATAACCCTTTAGTTTAATAACATTATAGGCACTTTCTACTACTTGTTTGTGAAGATCTTTCCAATTTTCTGGATCGTCTACAGTTCCTACTTTCGGGTTAAGTTCCTTTAATCTAACACCAGCGATATTAACGCCAGACCAAACAGCAACTACAAAAATTTATGTTTAAGTAATGTTACATAATAATAATAATAATAATAATAATAATAATCTTTATTGTCCAACAGACAGAATCCATTTACAGGACAAAACAATATAGACATTACAGTACAGTGCAAAAGTTAATATTATCTAAGTTATGAGAACAAGCTATTTATTAATCAGTGTAAATTAAAAAGGAAAAACAAAGAAACTCAATATAGACATTGAATATAATGTACCTATTGTAACATTACAATATAAATATATAATAAAAAAATCAAAATAGTAGAGGCATGACGGCAAGAATGAAATTATCTCTGAAAAGGGTCATGAAAGTGAGCATGCAAACCTAGCAAAACTTCATAAAATAACAAACCGAATAATTGTTACATAAATCCTTCATCGTCAAAGTGCGCACTGCTAGCGTTTTACGAATGATAACGTACGACAACTTGTCGAGCTCACTCGATCTGACTGGAGCCCAAGCGTTCATATGTTTTTGCCCTATAAAGTACACATGCACTCACGTAGACTTACGAGGACGCATCGGTTGTACTAATGGTATTAGTATTGGCGCGGAGCCAGATTGGTGGCTAGCCTCCTCGCTTGTTATTATAGTGCGTGCCCTAAAATTTCATGCATTATTGGACATTTGTTTGCAGTTTTAAATTAAGTAATGAATAGATATGCTGTTTATTATAAATTCGTTGTGAAAATTGCTTTATTTTAGTATATAGCCAATGCTTAAACATCGTTTTAATACATAATAAACACAATTTATTTTACTAAAAATAATAGGCGAGGCTTAGCCTCCTTAGTTTCCCTAACGAGCTGCACCTGGTATATGGTTACACGACCTAGTTCTTTCTACCATCTGAAAAATTACGTAATCGTACAACTCAATGATATTACTTTTTCTTTCATTTCTACTTCCAGTAACAGGTTCTATACACTACTTTTTTAAATAATCCGTTATTCTTATATCCGTTATATTTCTTTAGTGTGTTTTTAATTTTACTTTTCCCTATGCATTTTGAAATTATCCTAACATGACTTTTCTGCTTATTTTATTAATTAATATATGTCTTTAAAAATTGTAATTCGCTCTCACTTCAACGATAAGTCAGTAATTTGCTATGCAGGTCAGTATCATATTTCTAAACAAACTTTTTCGGCAGAAGAAATAACACGCGCGAAAACGTTATAATTTAAAAATATTTACCGTTGGATAAGTTGTGTACGATGTCAAGTACATATAGCAGCTCAAGGTAACATATAATTAGACTGGGCTAATGTGTGGTATGATGAGTCATCTGTTCTTTGTCCTCTGTTCATCTGTCCTTTGTCCTCTGTAGTATAATATTACATTGAAAAAGGACAGATGACTCATTATACGGCATATTTGCCCAGTCTGCATATAAATATCTAAAAGAAAAGTACAAAATGTAGTTGTATTAGCAAATTTATTCAAGTGACATAACCTGAAATACCTCAATCGATATCTAAAACTATTATAAGTATTCCAAAGCAATTCAATATTTAACGACGGTAATTATTTATTTTAGGGCCGCAGGAGCTCCTCCTTATGTAAATTACAATATCCGTAAAGGACCCATACCTAAGCTGTACTATTACATTACTTATGTATTAAAATACGTAGTTCATTTATTCGGCAAACTAATGCATGATAAATCAAATTTGTCAAACAAGAGCATATACGAGGTACCTTTAGGGATGTGTACACAAGATGATTCATATTTACTTAATTAATCAGGTATTGTTAATGGTTGCATTCGTAGGTTTTTACTGTGCATATATATATATACCCGGTGTAAATAAAGTAAGGAGATAGTTTTCTTCCACTTGTTTTATTCCAATAACGTAACAATTCACCATTGTACCCTTGAAAGTAATTGCCTTGGGGAGTCACATAATGCTGGATATTGGAATAGACTTCTAGTCGGATAGTCGTTTGAATGTTGACCAGTGCCCCACAACGACGTCTTGTAAGGTGTTGTTTCAATCTTGGGAAGAGGAAAGAGTTACGAGGACTCAAGTCGAGTGAATAAGGATACTGAGCAGCCGCCAGAATGCTCTTACTGGCCAATAAACCGTTTACTGAAATTGCTGTGTGATAAGGCGTATTTTCGTGAAGCAATATCCTGTTCTTCCACGCATGATCTTTTTCAAGTCTTCTAAGAATCTTTCGGTAAAAGTGTTTATTAACCCGTTGCCCAGGAGGCACCAATTCTTTGTGAACGATCAAAAAAACAAATGCATGTTTTTGATCTATAATTTGCTCCTCCTAGCTTTTTGGCCTTGGGGAGTTTGGGGTTTGCCATGCTATGCCAAAATTCCGTTGTACTGTGTCCAAATGTACAGCAAAACCTGATCGCACACTGTTGCTCGAAATTCGTGTTACTCATTGTCAGAACGCACAAGCAAAACTGCTTCACTCAAACAATCATTACAGATAAAGAATGTGACTCTGGCGAGTTCCAACTTGCATTGATGCGCATGTTCACTTACCTCCCCTACGAGTCCCGCGGTACCAATGTTGTCCGACGAACACTATACTATCAGTCTCATTAATTTATTACCTCGTATTACATACAAATATACGTAAAAATTATTACAAGTACACATTAAGTATGGTTTTACTGTTGTTCGTTGTGGTAATGAAAGTTGTCAAAAAATATTTTAAACGTAAATATGCATTACTGTCATAATAACGATATATCGATCATCGTGGCAAAATTTGTTCATCATAGTGTGAGAAAGCATATTTTACGGGATGAATGGTTTAGTTTATATATAGCCACTGAACTGAACTATTATATTCTTATTTTCTTGACGTAAATTAATATCATTACTGCCAAGCATAACTTGATGGGAAAATGTTCTCACAAATCCTTTCCACACATAGAAGCCGCACACATCGAGAGGTTGAACCAGTCTAGTCTAATCCAAGAGTCTAGCAACAAAGTTGTGTCCCATTTATAGTTCATAATGTAAATACAGTAAGGTCCCCGTATCCGCGGAGGTTTGGTTCCACCGTCTTGCGTTACCTGCAACCGCAGATAATAGCGAACGGGTATGCATATAAAATATGCAACAAAATTAAAACAGGAAACGATATGGTATATAATATTAATGTGAAATTACCATATTCTTGTGCTGTTACACAAATGAAATGTAACTTAAATAATAATTATACAGTGGTGCATACATAACAAAATAATAGACCATAAATGAAAATAAAATTGATAATAGCAAAGACTTTAAATTTTAGTACCTATTAGGCGGGTCCAATTAAGAACAAAACGTTTTTTCTTCTGGAGCTACATATTTAATCATCTTCTGAGACTTTCGCAGTCGAATTTTTACTTGATTGCGAAGAAAACGATGTAAACGCTGAGCATCATCGATACTTTGTCGACTTTTTGAAAGAACATTATCATTGGTGCTGTCGTTTTTATCATTTTGTTTCAGTGAACAGATCTTGCCGTTCGAAATATTGCAGAAGAATTGCATCCACAGTTCTTGTTGACTTTCATCGTCATCGTAACTTCCTTTTGAGGAAGATTTGACAAGATTTTCCAATTCTTCATTGGTGAATATTTGATACTGTTTCACTATGTAATTAATTAGTTTTTCTACGGTAATATCGTTAAATCTTTCTCCACCTATTTGCCGCGCTATATATTAATATAACGATAATTATATCGTTGTGTGCTGTGGATCTATATTTGGGGCGTCTTCAGAACAACGAACGATATCATTGCACAAATGCTTCCAATATGCCACTATTGTTTCTGGTTGCAATTCGTCCATGTGAGTATATGAGCAGCTGCATTTGTACAAAGTATCAACGTCTGTCCTTAATTGTTTTAAAGCCTAGTGCTTTCATCGCTGTCTTATAAATATAAGTTCGCTGGGGTATTTTTCTCCACATATAGCCGGTTTGATCATAATTAAAAACTTGTTTCGTATGAGTCTTTGTTTAAATTATCCTGCGAACGAGGCAGCAGCTATGTATATGATCAGCCGACGCAGATTGCCTCGTCATTTTTATATTTTTTAGATTAAAACGAGTTTTAAATCTGTACAGCCTAGTGATGGGAATACCCGTTCTTTTAAAATAACAGTTCCAACCGTCGTCGTTATTTTGAAATAACGGGTCCTATATAACCGGTTATGGTTATTTTGTAGTCGACAGTTCTATTCGATAACGCATCATGATTCCAATAAAATATATCACTGTGCAATTGCTGATCTTGCAGTACGGTAAAAGGTGTTTTAGAAAACGAGATTATTGATTCCTGACCGTCGAAACCGTTTATCATCTGAAGAGGTGAAAGAGCTCCTATTTACAAATATAAATCAGAATTCGTTATAACAACATGTCGTTTTTGAATACATATAATTTAGCATAATTTTTTAAAATTTATTTATATTCGAATATATACATATTTTTATGACTGGTTGCACTTTATCTCGTAAGAATATTTTTATTTATAATTGTAATTAGAATTGTTATTTTGTTCCATATACTATAACAGTTTTATTTGCGGTTTTTATAAATATTTTTATATAACATCATACTTTTATTTTACATTTGATAATTTCAATGCATACAATTATTTAGAAAATATTTCCATAATAAAAGTTCGACTCAATTTTGGCTAGTGCCGTTATTTTATTACCGTCCGAGACAATATGTAGGTACGTAATAAGTTATTTTTCTAGTGGAGTTGGTTATCCATGATAAACGGCGGCCTCGATCAGATAGTTGTCACAGAACACCATCAGTTGCAATAAGTTGTATCGAAACGGTTCAACTGCGTACGCTGGAGACAATCCAAAAGGAACCGTTATTTTCCAGCGAGATAACAGTTGATACCATTACTGGATCCATAGCTGTTATATAATAACAGATAGTTCAATAACCACCCATCATTATTACAGCCGCCCCCTACTTGCTGTGAATGACTTTCTTTCCTCTTTTATATCATCTTGAGGCTGCATATCTTCATATAGAATCAACCCTTTCTGTTGCAACATCTTACATCGGAATATTTTCTCTTGTTATGTTTTCCACCCACAAATTTAACGCTGTCTCTATTTTAACTAACATCTTATTACGTATTGTAGCTATAACTTACAGTTTGGGGTGCAGTGAACAAACTAGCTCAAATATTTTCTTTCTTTTTCAACACTTCACGTATCTAAAATTCTTTTTATTGTAGATTTTGGCTACGGCTCCAGTATCGTTTTCTCTATTTCAATCATATCAATAATTTTTATTTTTCAGTGCTCAGCACTTCATGTTTTCTTTCCGGTTTAGCAGCTATTTTATATATATATATATATTTACAATTTACTTGAACGAATTTATTAAATATACTGACAGGCAAGCACTATCTTTTCCTGTAATTCCAATAGAACTAAACAAAATTAACGAAGGCATTTATTCACGTACATAAACGCGCATTACAGCTTTAGCACGTTCTAACATCTTTAACTCGTACGGGAGTGGGCATTGATATATCACGCGCTAAGCGCGGATAAGTGAAACTGCAGATACGGGGCTATCTATTTCTATTACTGTACACGTTTGTGAACCATTTTGTAAATAATTCGGTTGAATACTATTAATAAGGGTGATAGTTGGTGTTAATACATTGAGAGTAACGTGTTTGGCACGGCTGCGCATGAAATAATATTTTAATATAGTGTATCCGAGTAATTAAATAGTAATTTTTATATCAAACAATAGCGGAAGTGTTTTTCTTTGGAATGCCACAAACTAGAGAACAAGTTTCTGAAATGAAAACGATATTTAAGGATTGTATTGACGAGTTAATACAAGATGAATATTTTATTGAACGCCTAACCGAATGGCTCGCTAAAAAACAAAAATTAAAAAATTCAGAAAAAGACAGCTGTATACACAAATGTGAAATATTAGAGAGAGGAAATAATACTTTATCGCTTACAATTGATCAATCGGAACAATACACTAGAAGAAATTCTATAAAAATATTTGGAATTGATGAGCAACGGGATGAGAATGTAGAGGTGAAGGTTTTTGAATTGTGTAAGGTAACTCGACTTTTTAGTCATGAACATATTGATCGTTGTCATAGATCGGGGCGCATTGATGTTTCTAACAAGAAGTCACGCTCAATCCTCGTTAAATTTACAAGTTATAATCACAAGGATAAAATTTTGAAAGCAAAGGGGGACTTAAGAGGAACCGAAGTTTTTATTACAGAGGATCTGACGATGGATAGGTATGAAATATACAGAGCTGCTCAAAAGAAATGTGGAAGGCGGAATACCTGGACAATTGATGGTAGTATAAAGGTAAAACTAAGAACTTGTGCATACAAAAAGGATCTCGACGAATTACAAAAATTGCTAGTTTAAGAATTATGTAATTTAAAAGGGGAAAGGAAAAGGAAAGGGAAAAGAAAGAAAAAGGAATAACTCGAGTAGCTTTGTTCATTATTTTATTTTTCTTGCTACTTCTTATTGTTGTTACGTTTTATTCATTTATATCTATATATTCTTTTTATATATATTTAGGTATGCGGTGTTTGCTCAGTCACTCGCTATGTCCGTTAACTAACTTGCAAGTTACAATTGTATGGCTTAACTGCATATATGTATATATAAATATCATATTTGAAACTTTGTTCTGTTTCTTTTTAATTTTTTTTTCTGGTTTATTTGGTACTGATTTTGATTGTAAAGCAAAAATTATTGGTGGTTATTTATCTGGTGTCATAGTTCTTTTCTTTGATTCTATTGATAAATCTAGTAATATTGTCATTTTGATTAAATTAAATATTCTCAACTTGGGTATCGTTCAGGAGCGGCATTATAATATATTTAGAGCCGAATAATGTTTCTGGGCATGTGAATTTATTGATTATTTGATTTTGGCTATATATATTGTGTTGTGGATTCGACATTTCACTATTTTTTTGGTCTATTTTAGGTTTTGATTAGTTATTGTTAGTGATAATATTCATAGATTGTGTTTAGAAACTCTTTTTACAATGTATGTTTTGGTTTTTGTTTGCTGGCTGACGCTATGATCAGGCTTTTGCATTTAAATTCTAGATCGCTGATGAATAAATTTAGTAACATTTGAAAACTGGTGCGTACTTTGGATGTGGACATCTTTGCAATTACTGGAGCTCAAATTCGTTATTCCAGATACCTTCATTAATTTATATGGTTATGTGCTTTTTCGAAAAGACAGAGTGGTGTTACAATTTACATTAGAAAGAAATACAAAGTTAAAATTATTCCAACCAACGTTGAGTCATCTTTTGAACAGCTTTCAATCAGGCTGGTAAGACATTTTCTGCGGGTGTGTTTTATCGCCCACCTAACGCTAAAGTCTCAGATTTTTTCGAGCGTTTTAATGAAAATTTGGCAGTTTACTTTCAGATTATTTACTCTTTCTCGGAGATTGCAATGCCAATTTACTTGCTAATGATGCACGTAGTACAATTTTGTATTCTATTTTGTAATCGTTCGACTTATGTCAATTGATAGACAAACTAACCCGTAGTGCGGCAGGTTCTGCGACCATTCTTGACTTTGCGATTGCTTTCAATACCCTGATTTCTACTGAAACTGAAGTTATATCGACTCATGATCTTATAGACCAGGTATGGGCAACCTCCGGTCCGCGGGCCACATGCGGCCCTCGAGTAAGATTTGTCCGGCCCGCTACTGAATTCTTTCGTTGCATATTAGCACGGCCCGTCTAAACTTAATTCATAATGAATCATAAGGATACTACAAAAATGTATATTTTTCAAGATTACTCGCAGCATAAAACTTCTACAAAAAAGGTTGCCCATGCCTGTTATAGACCATTCTCCAGTATTTGTTCAGTTTGATGTTAATGTTGTTCCTGATTTGCCTGTAATTTGTTATTCCCGTTCGTTTAGGGATTTTGATCACGATTTGTTTATTCGCGATCGGAATTTGATGTCATGAGATTACATATTTTCAATGGTTGATATTGACGAGAATATTATTCGTTTGATGGATGCATTAATTTTTTGTTTGATTTTCATGCTCCTGTTGTTTGCTGTCTTAATACTGGCTCAGCTTCGCCTTGGTTGATTGATAACATCAAATATTTAATAACCTTACGTAATAAAGCTTTAAATAAATTTCGAAGCACTAATTTGTCCAGAGATTGGAATTATTATAAAACACTGAGGAATTATACCTCCACTGCGATTAAGCGGAGAAGAAGGCATATTTTGAACATCGGTTGGGTACTGTAACCGTACATGCTGGTTGGAAGATTTTGAAGTCGATGAATATTTATCGCAAAAATGCAGGTATACTTTCAATACACTTGCAAAACGCTAATGAAATCAAAAGTTTCTTTTCGTGTTTCTGGATCTGATGTGGTGTCTGACATTGACGTGCTAAGCTTTTATAATAACCATACCAGACCTGGTGTCGGTACATTTCAATTTAACTTATAGTGTCAGAAAAGGATGTTGAATTAGCCATTAACGAGATTTTCTCTAATCCAGCGGGCATCGATTGTATTAATCTCAAAATGATTGTATTGTGTACCTGTTATACTTCTAACCGGGAACTTTTTCAGATTTAAGGCCTATTAGCATTTTCCCAACATTTTCTAAAATATTGGAAAGAGGCTAATATTACGAGGGATACCATTCTTCCTTCGTTTCAGTCTGGACTTCGACCTGGGTTTGACTGTGCAACTGCTTTGTTTAAAATATCAGATGACATCATTTCTGCAAATTCTCTAAGGGCTTTGATAGGCTTTCGGATCAAGTTCTGTTGGCTATTCTTCATTATATTGGCATTCATGGCAGCGAATTGTTTTCTTTGTTAATTATTTGAGTGGTAGGAGACAAAAAATAGTAATAAACAACAATTTCTCCGATTTTGCTGACTTCAAATCGGATATTCCTCAAGGACCTATATTGGGACTGCTTCTCGTTACAGTTTACACTTCACAACTGCTGCTGTTCGGGAACTTTTCTTCTACTTTTCACTTTTATGCGGATGATACGCAGCTGTACTCTTTGTGTCTACCTTTTGTGTGAATAATGTTGATGCAGCAATTCAATCCATTAATGCAGATTTGGATAGTTTTGTGGAAATTGCCTGACGACATAATCTGTAAATTAATGAGGCTAAGTCTTGTTACATTGTATTTGGTAGTAAAGTTAACAGGAAACGTATTGATGGTTTTGTACATATATCCATTAACGAGATTGAGCCTGCTCGCAAAACTTGTATAAAAAATTTGGGTTTGTTTATGGATGAAGATCTAAGAATCAAAATTAATACTGATAATTTAATATTATTGCAATTTAAAAATTATTTTTCTGCATAGACAAGTTCTTAATATCCATCATTAAGTGTATCATTAAGTGCTTATTAGCTGATGCTCTCGTGTTATCACATTTTAATTATTGTGACTGTGTGTATGGTCCTTATTTGGATAGTGTGGATGTTAAACGGATTCAGGTGGCGCGGAACTGCTGCCTACGTTTTATCTTTGGCATTAGAAGAAGGCGCCGAATTTCTCATAAACTTTTAGAGGTTGGATGGCTAAATATGTACAGTCGTATTTGAACTTTGCCTGCTTTCGTGCACAAAATTATTTTACACAGCATATCTCCATACCTCCTGTACAAGATCAAGTTTAAAACAGACGTCCATAACATTGATATTAAAAGGAAAGATTTAATTGACACACCCGACCATCGCACTGCTCAGTTTGAGAGGTCCTTCAGTTACAATTGTGGACGTATAATGAATGAGTTACCTGTTCATATTACACAATTATCGACCAGGCGATTTCTTTTTGGCGACCTGGTTTTGGCTGAAAAACGGTAATTTAATCATTGAGGCTCCATTGTATTTACTACTACGTTTCCTTCTTTTTCTTATTGTTAATTTTATTATTATTATTATTACTATTATTATTCAGCTGTAGCTTGTATGTGTTGCATTTTATTTTTTTGCTTTTGTTCCACCCATCAGGCACATCTGGAAGATCAGAGCGCTATTTTGGCTTAACTTAAGGTGTTGCCTATATTATAAGTTTTCCTGCCGCCTATATTATGGAATGTGGGTGTAACTGTGTGTTATAGATGTCACAGGCGCACAGCACATTCAACGGTTTTGCTTCCCTTATGAGTCAAAGTGCAACCAGTGTGCATAAAGTAAAGTGGTTCATTTACTTATTTATCTATTTTATTTATACATACTTGATGTAAATATGGAAAACGTTACCTAAATAAAGTAAAATAATGTCCGTGTGAAAGTAAAAAAATGTATTTAATGTTTGCATATTATACGAGGGCTGTTTTATTTTCTCAACCTCCGATAGGCTACAAAGGAAACGGATGCATGTAAAAATGATTTTATTACGAAAACTAAAGTACAATAAATGTTACTTCTCTACATAATCACCTTGACAATTGAGGCATTTGTCATGTCTGTGAACAAGCTTTGCAATACCTTTTTCATAAAATGTTGCCCCCAATGATTTGAAATGAGTTGTGACGGGTTCTTTGAGCTCCTGGTGAGTTAGGAAGCACTGCCCCCAAGCCACTTCTTCAGTTCAGGAAAAGGATGGTAGTTACCCGACGCTAGGTCGGGACTATATGGTGGATGTTTGAAAATGTCCCATTGAAATAGTACAAGGGGCCGTTGGGTTACACGAGCAGTATAGACCGGGCATTGTCATGGATCAGAACAATTCCATAAGTCAGCATGCCTCTTCTTTTGTTTTGAATAGCTCTCCGTAGGCGGCGCAAAGTTTCACAATATGAATCTGCAGTAGTTGTTGTCCTCGGTTGCATAAACTCCACAAGCAACACACCTTTTGGTCCCAAAAAACAGTTGCCATAACCTTACAGTTGTTGAAGGTTCGTTTGAATTTTCGTGGGTTTCTTTGGAGATTTTGTGTGTATCCATTGTTGTGATTCTCGTTTCGTCTCGGGGGTGTCATATTAAACCTATGTCTCATCATCTGCCACAATGAATTCCAAAAACATTTGCTCCACTAGTATTGTAACGGGCAAGAAACGCCAAAGCTGCAGCCAATCGTCGAGTTTTGTAACCATAAAACTCAACGACAACTGTCAGTCAACATCTTTGGGACCCAGTGAGTACAAAGTTTTCTGTAGCGCAACTGTTGAGTAACTATAGAGTGCAGGGAAGATCTTGAAACTTCCGGAAATTTCATCGATAATTCACTTATAGTTCCTTAACCACTTGGTCAACTTGTTGAACAAGGTCGTTTGTAGCGACAGACTTCACCCTTGCACCCTTGACCCCCTTCATCATGCACATCAGTTCGGTCATCTTTAAACTTTCACCACCGTTCATGAACCACACCTTCACTCATAAAGCTGTCTCCATACATTCGACTCATTCTTCGATGAATTTCCGCTGCACTATTTTCTTTCTGTCTACAAGAAACGAGTAATTCTTCACAATTCGCACTTCGCGGGAGAATCAGTAGAGACAGTCATGTTTCCGTGACTGCCGCTCAACAAGAAATGGCATGTTGGACTCAGCAGTGATAGAGCGTGTGCAGGACTATTCAAGCCGGGGTGGAAAGGGGTGAATCGGCAGGGTCGAATATATATACGCGAAAATGGTATTTCCCTTGAACCAATTATGGGCCTTTTTTATTGCTTCACTCGACCTTCTTTAGGGTAGGAAAAGAGGTTGGTGTTAACAGATAATGAAGGAAGACAAATTTAGCACAATTTAATACACCTATAAAAGGAGAATTTCGTAACATATAAATGTGCCTTACACCCCAGGACAGGGGTAGAAAAGGCTTAAGGATTAAGTAAGTAAGTAAGTATAAATGTAGAAGACGGCGATTTACAACAGTCGATGAGGTCTACAAACTGACCAAGTTTAATGCGGGAGATGACACTCGAGAACGTTTCTTCAAGTAAGTGAGATAGGCGATCCCGTCGTAGAATCTAATAGGGCTGAGGAAACAGGTCTGAGTTGACTAAAAAGCAACATCACTGATGTTAATGTAGAAGTCGTGCGTATCTGTCTACGTCTGATGGCATAAGGTGATGTTTATGCCGCTGGGCATGTTTAGTTCAGTTTAAGGTCTGGATTGTTGGCATTCCTCTTATATATTTAATTTTAAATTAGCTTGCTCGGCTGCCTGCGTATCCATATCAGCTTTTATTTTCTTGTAATAGTTTATTTGCCGGACGGTTCTATCAGAAGAAACTCGACCACCATCATAATAGCCACAACAGTTTGGACGTCATTGCTGCTTCCCAAATTTATTTTGATTAGACGATGGCGATTTTCGCCAGGGACTTATTGGCCCATACGGCGAACGTCAATGCCTGTGACTTCCACCACCACAGGAAAAAATCTACCGATTCAAGTCGAGATTATATTGGTTATTTCACTCATTCAGTTTATCAAGGCTATTATTGAAGGTAGTATCACTAATACTTTGCAGAGGCTTTATATAAGTAGACTATCCTTTAGACCACTGGTCTAAAGTTTAGACTGTAGGGAGCCGACGTTCTTACAATAAAATCACTCACGGAAACTTATATGTCTTTATTCTACGTCTACATAAAATAATAATACATAAGATACTATAACATAGGAAGCGGTTTTTGGGAGCAACCACTGGAAGAGAGATACACCTTTGTCGCGGAAGAGAGAAACGCGAAGAGTATAATAGACTACATAGTCTATACCCAAAGTATGAAAACTAATATACCAAACATAAAGACACAAAAAGAGGCTGAAATGGGAACTCAACACAGATTGCTAACGGCAGAACTCCAAGAACAAATTAACACAGAACAACAAATAGCTGAGTATCATAAAATAGCAATCAGCAAATTAAGAAACGAGAAGAAAAGAGCAGAATACCAACAGAAAACGAATGAATTACTAAAGAGACATGGCCAGGAAGAAATGACACTAGAGGAGACGTGGAGAATTTTCAAGGAAATTATTTATAATTCTGCACTAGAAGTATGTGGTCAAATCAGATACAGGAAAAAACAGAAAAGAACAAAATGGTGGACTAAGGAAATACAAAAGGAAGTCAAAAAGAAAAAAGATGCATGGAGAAAATACGTTTTAACAAAGGAACAGCAATACAAAGAACAATATGTTAAAATAAGAAATGAAGTTAAGAAGAGAATCAAAGAAGCGAAAAAGAAAACCTGGGAAGATTTTGAAAATGATATAAATGAGGAATATAAAACAAATAACAGGAAATTTTGGAACCTAATAAGATCAATGAATGGAAAGAAAAAGCAAGGAATAAAACCAATTAGGAATACCGCGAATGAACTAAAAACAAGAACACAAGATATACTTGAAAAATGGAAAGAATTCTTCACGAAAAAATTCTCAGATGGAGGAGATCATACAGATTTATTGCCAGAATCAGGAACACGAAATGAATATAATGAAGAACTTGAAGAGATACATATGGAAGAGGTAGAGAAAGCCCTAAAAAGAATAAAAACAGGAAAAGCCTGGGGTGCGGATAATATAGAACCGGAAATGGTAAAATCGCTCGGACAGGTGGGAAAGGAGTGGATCCTTGACATATTTTGTAAGGCATGGCGAACGAACACAATTCCTGCGGATTGCGAAAATAACCTCATCACTCCCATATATAAGAAAGGCGATCAAAGTCAGTGCGAAAACTATAGGGCAATATGCCTATCGACAGGAGGAAATCTACTTCAATTTCATAGACTTGCGAGCAGCCTTCGATACAGTAGATAGAGGGAGTATAGATATCCGTCTAGAGAAACTAGAGGTTCCAAGAAAAATATGCCAAATAATCAATAGTCTATATTGTCAGGTTAGGGGGATAGTACAAGTGAATGGAAAAAGATCAGCAGATTTTGAAATGCAAGTGGGAATAAAACAAGGAGACAGCTTAAGTCCATTAATATTTATTATAGTAATGGACAGAATCCTGCAAAATACGAGGAAACGCACCGAAACTGTGAAGACACTGTTAAGATATAACAGACTGGAACCTGTAGCTGTGGATGCATTACTGTACGCCGATGATCTGGCACTAATAGCTGACAGTTATGTGAAAATGGAAAAATTAACAAAAATATGGACAGAAGAAATAGAAAAGATGAAGATGGAAATAAACGTAGAAAAAAGCAAACTAATGGTGATAAATAATAAAGAGCCAGCCAGTAATCTTCTTCTTCTTCTTCTTAATCATATTCCTCTATCTACCTTTCGGTGTAAGGCTTGGATGGTGTCAAGTTTCCTATTTTCCATATAGTTCTCTCCACCGTTTTCTGTCTCCGGTCTGATCCTTTATTCCCTCCCACTCAATTCCCCTCTCTGCCGCTGCTCCCTGACATCGTCATTCCATCTTCTTCTTGGCCTTCCTCTTTTGTTTTTTCCTATCACTCGTGTCTCATACACTCTCTTTGTCAGTCTATCATCACTCATACGACACACATGGCCGAACCATCTCAGCTGACTCTCCTCCACTATTCTCCATATGGGTTTTATTCCTAGGTTTTGCCAGTAATTTTCGTTTCTTATCTTGTCTTTCTTGGTCTTGTTTTCTATTCGTCTTAGGAATCTCATATCCATGGCGTTCACCCGCGATTTTACCCTTTCTGATCTTGTCCAGGACTCACTACTATATGTTATTGTTGGTCTTATCACTTTTTCACAATTTCCGTTTTAATCCGTTTTGGCACTTCCTTTTTCCCCAGAAACGTTGTTCTCATCATATAAAACATTCTTGCCGCTTTTTTCATTCTTTCATTAATTTCTTGTTCCATTTTTCCGTCCCATTGAATTATTGTTCCTAAATATTTGTAGTTATTCACCTGTTCTATTGTCCTCCCTTCGATTTTGATGTTATGTCTTTTCCTTTCTCCTGCTATTATCATTGATTTGGTCTTTTCTATGTTTATTTTCATGTTTATATTCTTTATTTCCTTATTTAGGATTTTAAGGTTCCTTTGTAGCGCTTCTTCTGATTCAGCCAGAATTGCCATATCATCCGCAAACATCAGTTCACACAAGTTAGTCTCCTTCATTTTCCAGTGACCAATTTTTAGTGGTTTCATTTGTTTTTTAGCACTTTTTATGGCCTCATCTAGTACCATAGAAAACAGCAGTGGACTAAGCACACAACCCTGCTTTACCCCAATCTTTGTTGTAAACTCTTTAGATTCTTCGTTGTTGGTTCGTACTATATTTGTGTTATTCCTATACATCGCTTTTATTAACTCTATTGTTCGTTTGTCTATATTTCTCTTTTCTAGGACATTCCATATGTCTTCCCTTCTTATACGGTCGAAAGCTTTTTCTAAGTCTATAAAACATATATGTATTTGTTTTTTCTTGTTAATTATCTTTTCACTTGCTTGTCTTATCACAAATATTAAATCTTGTGTACTTCTTTCTTTTCTAAATCCACATTGAGTGTCTTCTATGCTCTCCTCAGTTATTTTTCTTATTCTTTTTCTATAATACTCGCTAATATTCTACCTGGGACGCTTGTTAGTGTAATTCCCCTGTAGTTATTGCAATCCCTCTTGTCCCCCTTCTTATAAATGGGCAATATTATTCCTGAGTTCCACTCCTTCGGTATTTTACCTTCTTGTATAATCGTATTCATTAGCTTGGTTATTTGTCTTATCCCTTTTTCTCCCATATATTTGATCATTTCTGGTGTTATGTTGTCTCTTCCTGGAGCCTTTCCTATTTTCAGCTTCCTTACGAACTCCATTATTTCTTCTTCTTGAATTGGCTCTATATTTTGTATTTCCTCTGTCTCCTCTTCTTTTTCCCTTGTCACGACATTAGTTTCTGTCAGCTCTTGGAAGTGTTGCCGCCATCTTTCCATTATTTGGTCTTCCTCTGTAATTATACGACCATACTTATCTTTTATGTTTACCATGTTATATTCTTTTTTCTGTCTTAATTGTTTGAGCGTTCCATAGAATAATTTTTTATTTTCTCTATAATTATTAGTCATTTTCTCTCCAAATTTTATCCAAGACCTCTCTTTCGCTTTCTTAATTTCATTTTTGACCTTTCTGCGTTTCTCCTTATATTCTTCCAAATCGTCCAGGTTTCTTGTTTCAAGATATCTTTTCCAACTGGCTTTCTTCTCTTTTACAATATCTTTTATTTCAGTGGTCCACCACTCTGTCCTTTTTCCGGTCTTGTTTGATATTTTTTTAACTCCACAGCTCTCCTTTGCTGCTTCCAATAAGCTGTTTTTGAAATGATTCCACTTTCCTTCAATTCCGCTTCCTTCCGGGTCATCAAATCTTTTAGCTAATATTTGTTGGTATTTTTCATAATATTTTCTTTCTTTCAATTTGTAACTCTTATTTTTTCTTGTATCCTCGTTCTTCTTCTGTCCTCTCTTTTCTCTTTCCCTGTCATATCCATTTTTACCAAGTAGTGGTCACTTCCTATTTCTGCACTGCGTGTTACTTTAATATCTTGTATCATTTCCTCTTTGTGTTTGCTTACTAAGAAATAGTCTATAATTGATCTTTCTCTCCTGCTTTCTTCGACTCGCGTGAACTTGTGAATGTCCTTGTGTCTAAACTTCGAGTTTTCTATGACTAGATTGTTTTCAATACAAATTTCTATTATTCTGCTTCCATTGTTATTTTTTGTTTGTTCTCCCTCTTTTCCCATGATATCATCGATTCCTTCATTCAGATTTCCTACTCTGCCATTGAGATCTCCCAATACTATAATATTTTCTCCCCCTTCGTCTATTGTTTTCTGGAGTCTTTCGAAGAACTCGTCTTTTTCTTTTTACAAACGTCCTCACTTACCCCATATGCCACTCTTAGAGTCCAAGTCTCGTCCAATATACTAATTTCTACCTTCAACAATCTCTCATTTATATATTCTTCTTTCATCATGTCTTTCAATCTAGTTGGCGTTATTACCAATCCAACCCCGCCTCTTGCTCTTTCTATCTCTTTAACTCCAGACCAGAACATCCAGTATCCCTTGTGAATTCTCTTCATGCCACTCCCTTTCTTTTTCGTTTCCGTAATTCCCATTATTTCTATCTTATGCTTCTCCATTTCCATCACTAACTCCTCCTCCTTCCCATTCACACTTCTCACATTCCACGTACCCACTCTCAGTGTGCTATACTGCCTTCCTTCTTCTTTTATCTTGTTCTTCTTGCCGTTTTCCTTGAAGCCCTTGTTTTCCCCTCCTCGCGTTTTGTTTAAGTTTTGAGTTGCCTTCTTGGGTCGAGTTACCTCCAGTGCGAATGTATTTTCGCTTTCCCTTTTCCAGCGCTGCTCCCCAAGATTCTTCCCTTTTTGGAGCCCTTCCCTTCTACCATCCTCACCCCTCTTCCGCTTTGCACGTCCCTCGATCGTATCCTTCTTCTTTGCCATGGTTGTCGTCGTCAGTCCCTTCTTTCCTAATATTATCAGTTTTTTGAATTTCTGTTCGGGGGCTCTCTCTCGTATCTTTCCAACCTCGCTCTTTCCCTGTCCCATTTATAATCTCTTCCATCAATTATGATCTTTTGATAACCTAGCTTAACTCTTTTTCCTTCTTTACGTTCTTTCTCTCCTATCTGCTTCAGTTTCTTCTGTATATCTATTTCTTCTAGGGTCATTTCGTTATTTATGTAAACTCTTTCTTTTAACTTCCTTAACTTATTCTTATTCAGCATCACTACCTCTTTATCTCTTGCCTTCTCTAGAACCACTTTAAATACTGACTTTCCCATTTTTATCACCTCCCTTATCTCTATTCCCACATCCATGTTACTCTTCATAAAATTCTCCATTCCTATTTTCAAATTGTATTTGTCTTCAGTTGATATTTTCATTCCCGATACTACAACGTTGTTCCTTATGCTCATTTTTTCCATTCTATTCATTCTCCTCTCCATGGATTTCATTTGTCTCTTAATTTCCTCTTTTTCCTCCTTTAATATTTCATTTTCCCTTCTTATCTCCTTCAGTTCTTCTTGGTATTCTTTCTGGTTCTGTTTCATCTCCTTTACATCTCTCATTATTTCTCTGATCATAGCGACTAGATTGCCTTCCTCTTCTTTCCCTTTCTGCGGTGTTCTTATTAGTTTTTTACTACCCTTGAATATTTCACTTGAGTCTTCTCTTCCTCTTCCCCTCTTTCTACCGGAATCCTCAGACGTATTGTCATCACTCTCCATATTCTCCCGTCAATGCACCAACTTTTCGTCCGATCCCTGTATCTCTTTCCTTAGTACTATTTTGTTCTTTTTTATTATCACTTTTTATTCTGAGTGTATTTGTTCCAGTCTTGTATTTATATCAGAAGCACAGCGTCAGGGACGTTGCTCGAATCGACTTCTCGGAAGCTAAATCCCTCCCTGTGTCACCACTGTTTTATGTATATTCACTGTTTGATGTTTTCTGTAACTGTCAGACGCGCTTATTGTGATAAGGCTCGATTTACGAAATTACTTATCGCCGCACACGCCGGACAATCGCTCTCTTCGCCGATCGAAACTCAACTCCCTCCAACTCCAGTAATCTAATAATTAAAATAAACGATAAACAAGAAGAAATTGTCGACGCATACGAATATTTAGGTACTATTATATCGAAGGATGGAAAAATTGATACTACGCTCTGAATCAAACCATCTTTGGAAAAAAATAGAACCCCAGATCAAACAGATAGTATACAATGCAGTAGTAGCCCCCACAATAATGTACGCAAGTGAGTCCTTGACAATACAGCAAAAACACGAAAGCAAAATAACAGCTATGGAAATGAAATTTTTGAGTAAGATCGTGGGGAAAACAAAAATGGACAGAATAGAAAACGAACAGATAAGGAATATGATAAATCAAGAAGATATACTAAAAAGAATTGAAAAATGTCAACTGAATTGGTACGGCCACATAAGTAGAATGTAACAAAAGAGTTTAACAAAGAAAATAATAGAAGCCAAAAATAACGGGAGAAGAAAAAAGGGAAGACCAAGGAAAAAATGGATTGACAGAATCAACGAATTAGGACGAAAGCGAGGCAAGACCATAGCAGAAATAAGAAGAATGAGTACAGACCGGACACGATGGAAAGAATGGATTAAATCGTCGTAAGATCCAAAAATAATCCGACGCTGAAAGGCATAAGGATTAACGAGAAGAAGAAGAGGAAGATACTATAACAACTATAGATAAAACACTAACACCTGTGATAGCTACCAGGTTTGCTTGTCGGTATCGAAGCGAAGACAAATGATTAAATGACCGACGTTTTACCACAGTTACTAAAAAGCCTTAGTATTACAGCCGATACCTCATTGAAGTAGTTAGAAAGAACGCTGTCAATTATGCAAAACCATAAAAGCCCTTTCCCTGTTTCTACAGTTTGAATTTCAGCTTCAGTAAGAACCAACACATGAGTGGGCGAGACTTCTATCAGACAGAGCATTCAATAGTTTTGTGTTCTTCATGTGACGTCTTACATCCGCAGGAGCATCTAATTAAGATCATTTTGGTAATGTGGAAAATATTTATGGGGAGAAAAGGACAACAAGGACACATCCTCCACAGCTAGTCTGTCTAGGTGGCTAACAATTATACAAAAGCAATCAAAAAACCGGGGTAAGAGGAAGGTGATAAACGAAGGATGAAGTATAAGATTTACTTATGAAAATATATAAGAAAGAGTAAAAAGAGCGACCGAAGTATTCAATTTCCCGGTAATGTACTATATATATTCTTTATAATAAACATGACACACAAAGATCATGGATGTCAGTAAATAAGGGAACAACTTGCGGATCAAATCCCTTTTTAGTTACAACTGTGGCTTCCATTACAAAAAATATGGGGTGTTACATTTCGTTAACTAAAATAATTCCCTCGTCATTTTAAATACGAGATTAAATTATTTTTCTTAATATTTTAGCCAACATCTGTGTTACATTCAGTTGAAGGAAAGTTATTTAAAAATATTTTTGCAATTTTGTGTTTGCAAGTATACGTTCGTGACCTTTTTCCAACCGTCGACCCCTAGTAGGTAAATAGGGCCTGCATATTTTTGCAAACTGACCATCCCAACTTTCTAATTTAATCGTTTACCGTTAGTAACCCCCACACCCTTCAGCAACATTTAAATACAAATCGCGCAAATTTTAGTCACTTGCTGACACCCACACATTCAACGCCTCACTTAGTACATCTAAGTAAGTACTCACACACTTCACCCACAAACACGAGTTCCATCAGCAGACAGCATACAAGCTTCAAAGCACTATCTTCAAGCTCAGGAACCACGCAGTAAGTTAGCCTATATCGTTCTAATTTACCTAATTGTCGTTCGTATTATCATTCCACACCACGCATTCACGCACAAACGTAAGACCACGCATTTTCCAAATTTAAATCGCATTGGATTATTATTATTTTTTGCTTTAATTATTTAAAGATTTAATTAATACAATTAATATACGTTCTCAAAGGACAGTGTTCGTTTTATTTACCAAGCAAATAAATACGTGTTTTATTTTAGTTTAACCCTTTGCACTTCTCCACGTTCACTTTCACCAAAATCTTATTAATGTTATTACGTAATGGAGGTGTCAAGCTAGCCAATCAATCAATTAATCAACAACAATCATTTTTTATTAACAAATCAACACTCGCTAATCAAAACACATCCCCTCATTCTCTTAATCAAATCACTCAACCAGATCCCCCTGTAATTAACAGGGGCCTACAAAACAGAAAATGTAAGAACAAAAGCAGACAAACAGTTCAGATACTTGACTTATAACTTAGTTCTTATGACTAAAGGCCGGATAATATGCAGTTTGGATAAATTTGCATATTTGCATAATACATATATGCATTTTGTATATTATTTGCATATTTTGTAGTAATTCAGCGTATTTGAAGTATCCGAGTTTTATTTATTTATTGGATGTAATTTATTATAGGATAGGTATCAGTGATCGGCAATGCATCGTTTTTCGCTATTCATACTGACTCATGAAATTTTAAATATAAGTGAGTAGGCATCATTTAAACTCAACTACTCAGATTTACTCATACTCACGATAACGTTGACTCATAAGTACAGGTTGCAATAAATATGAATGCGACGGCGACATCATACACATAGTATACTCACACTCATAAATCACCTCAGTTTGATTTCTAATGTCAGGAAAATACTTACACTACTTACATTGATTCAGCTCACTCGACTCATCCATGTATATTTAAAGTTTAGTCATTAAACAGTTTGCAGCCAGTATAAAGTGTAAAAATATACAAAAGCATAAAATTGTAAGTTTATATAGAAACATTTCGGGAAAATTAATTTTTTTATTATTTATCATTTTTATGAGCAGGTAGTGAAAAATGGATAGCAATAGTGAGATTGAGGAAAAATAAATAGCGGAATTTTTCAATTAGTGCAAAAACGTAAGGGTAAAAGCGCAATATAATATGAAATAAGCAACACAAATCTACACATATTTCTTTGTTTAACTTTAGTAAAAAAACAACAGTAAAAAAGGCAACAGAGCAAACAAACAACCTCAAAATGAGTATATTAATGTTCGTATGCGAACCATACTTATTTTGCATCGTCTATACATATTGAGTTAAGGAGAGTCGAAATCAACAACGTCATAAATGTTGTTAAGTATGAGTTCGATGCGTACTTCAAACTTTCGAATGGATATGAAGTTGGACAACATTGCAATAAGTATGGGTGCGTATAAGTACAAGAAAATATAAGTCATGATTCAACTCTACTCACTTTTTCACTACTCATTGCTGATCACTGATAGGCATTACTAAAAATATGTCGTGGTTGTAATAAACAAAGAGTTAAACAGCCCTCTTTAAATTAAAAATAGCATTCTATGAAACCTCTTCTCGATACTTTTCCGATAAGCGCTTCCAAAAATTTATTAATGCTGTTCCCATACATCTACACCGGAACAGAATTCAAGGAAAAGCTAATTCCCTGAAACTTCTAAATAAATACAAAAATACATTTTACCAGAAAATTAGGAGCACAGGTGTTTCTTTGTTATTCGGAGAAATTTATTCCCATATTCGAAAGCAATCTTATTTATTTTAAACGTCATTTTACGTTGGTTTTTCGAAGTGTAAACTTGTGGGTTGTTATTAATTATAATAGCAAAAATGCCGAAAATAGCGACTGTGTCTGGATTGATTGCACCTTATTCAGAATTGCGTATAGATGAAGAAAAAGTATTTTGCGTAGCATGCAGCAAGATTGTAAGTAAAATTTAAGTTTATTAATCTATAGTTTTTAAACGATGTTTAACAAAATCACCAATACAACGCGCCGACAAATAATTTTATTTTAAAATTTTATTTTAAAATGAGTAAAATGAGATGTTTATTTCATGTGCATGATTTTCATATAAAAATCATTTTAAAATAAAATTATTTGTCGATGCGTTGTGTTGGTTATTCTATTAAATGTCGTTTATTCCGATTGCGTCGCAAACTCTTTACACATTACTTTTTTATTACTCCTTTATCTTTTACTAACACTTATTTTATAAGAAAACAACTGATGATGCGATATTTTTTATGCAGGTTACAAGTGACAGAAAGTTTCAAGTCGACCAACATATTAAAACTCCATCTCATGCTGCAAAACTATCAAAGACGAAATTGGCGAAGAAGGGTCAGCAAACATTACCGCTATCCTTAACGTATAGGTTCCAGCAAAATTAGTTGGAAACGGCAAATAATTTGACAATAATAAGGTTTATACAGGAAGAACTGGCAACCTTTTTCTTACCGGAATCGATTCCAACAGAAAAATTCTATTGTTTTTAAAGGATGCCGCACCATACATGGTGAAGGCAGCTTGCAACTTGAAAATCTTTTACCCAAACTTAATTCACACAACTTGCTTGGCGCACGGACTAAATCGTGTTGCAGAAGAAGTAAGAAACCATTTTCCCTTTGTAAATACTTTAATTACTAGTGTTAAGAAAGTGTTTTTAACGGCTCCATTGGGAGTTCAGTTTTACAAACAACATCTACCCAGTATTCCGCTTCTTCCTCAACCAGTAATCACTCGATGGGGAACGTGGTTGGAAGCTGATATTTTTCATGCAAATCATTGTGAAGAAATAAAGACAATTATTATGGATCTTGATAGCCATACACAATCTGTGCTAGACGCCCAAAAGGTGTATTCGAGTAAAGAAATACCTCAACAGTTGGCGTTTATTAAAGCCAACTACACTTTTATTTCCACTTCTATATTGCAATTGGAAAAACAATTTATGTTGCTAATTGAAAGCGTTGAAATAATAAACAAATTTGAAAAGTTATGTTTTGATGTTAAAGGAAGGGTGTGAAAATCCGTGTATGAAAAATTTTTAAGTGTAATAGAAAAAAATGAGGGTTTTGAAAAGCTAAAAGATATTGCTAAAATCTTGTGTGGTGAGTCAGTAGAAAATATTGAGTTGACAATAGAGGATATTTCTAATTTGAAATATGCTCCCATGACAAGCGTGGACGTAGAACGAACCTTTTCAATATATAAATACATGTTATAAGACAAGCGCCACAATTTTTCTATTGAAAACATTGAGAAATATGTAATTGTAAATTGTTTTCATAGTTAATTATGTTGTAAAATGTTATAAATAAACTTGTAGTAAACATAATAGAATATTTATTTTCTATAGTATTATATTTTCTAGCATTACTCCTATTTCTTTATCTCCATATTTTTCATAAGAAAGTGCATATTGAGGCCAAAACATCTGCATATTTATGCGCATATTTCCATTATTTTTGCATATAATCCGGCCTCTACTTATGACAATTTCACAGTTGTTTATACAAACTAAGACTAGTGGAAAATATGAAAAACGAGCTCACAGGCACAGAAAAAGAGATAATTGAAGCATTGAACAATTATAGGATCTTGTGTGGAGTTGTATAAACACTCTCCGTCAAGATGAACAGAATTACTTGCTCTAGTTTGCTTTTATGTTCATTGAAAATCGAAGTTGCTGGATGTGTCACATTTTCTATTTCCGGGAGAACAAAGGTTTTCGCTGCACACGCACGCATGAATCAAAGGAAGACCTTTGGTCTACTCGCGACCCCGAAGATGAGCCCCTAATAACTAGCACAATGTTTCCGGTTTCTGTTCGCCTCTTAGGTGTCGCCAATAATGGGAATCAAGATATCCCGTCATATCATTTTCAAAAGAAAACGCCATAAGAGAGGTTTATTTGCGCGCTTTGATGATAGTAAAGCAATGGATATACATATACCCGTACTTTCAGGGAACCATTATTTTTTTCGTAATAGGGGGTATCCAACATTAAATTTAAGTAAAAGAGTTATTTTTTAAATCTGGCAAAATTTTTAATGGTAATGATGAATTTTGGCCTGGTTATCAAAAAAGAAAAGATAATAAAAATAGCCGCGGTTCCCCGTGAAACTTAAACACAAGCTTTTCAGCACGGTCATGGATAACATATTTGAATACATCGCAGAGGGGAGGGGAGCAGCAGTCAAACCTCTTTGCGTCTAACAAGGGGACACCGCGTAATATCCATCACGGATTTCGATCGAGTGATCTTTGAGACCTCATGAAAAAACCCTTCGATCGTTTATCCGATTGGGGCTTTAACTTGGAGATTTTAAATTCCGAAGAATGAAGTCCGCAAACCACACAAACAAGTCGCAAACTTCAGTGGTATTGAATTCAATAATTAAAAACAATCGAAAACAATTTTTGCTTTGTTTCATAAACTTTCATTCAAGGATAGAAAGACAAAAAAGAATGTTTCCCCCATTACAACCAATTTAATAGTTAAAAACAATTTAAATAATCTTAAGTAATGTTATCTTCCACTCAAAATCGCCCTTTCATCCGCGGATGGAAGTTTATTAAACAATGTAAAGATTGCTTAAATTATTTTGACTATTGAATTCGAACCGCTAATGTTTATGATGAGGGAAACGTTCTTGTTTTGCCTTTCTATCCTTCTTGAATGAAACTTAGCAAAATTTGTTTTCGTGTGTTTTTAATTATTAAATTCAATACCACTGATGTTAGAAAAAAAGAAACAAAATTGAAGTCAATAAGAATCGAAACCAGAACCTCCACTGCTCCAGTAGGTCACCTTGTCCGTTCGCCCATCCCGGCTTGTTCAACTCTATTCACGTGATCCGGTACTTATTCGTGTGGTTAGTGCACTCCATTCTTCGGAATTTAATATCTCCAAAACAAAACTACAATCGGATAAACACTCGCAGGATTTTTTTAACGAGGTCTCAAAGTACACTCACACGTAATAGGATTGAAATCCGTGATGGACATTACGTAGTGTCCCTTTGTAATTGATAAATTTTTGATAGCTACGGCTTGACATGTAAATACTAATAATAATAATAATCTTTATTGGCATTGTAGAAACAGTACGAGGCAATCGTCAAAGAAACAACTAAGGAAAGTAGACAAAGAAAGGAAAAAATTACAATAAATTATTAGTGAATTCATGTAAACTATAAGGTTCTATATTTAATAACAAATCATAGACTGCTCTCTTAAATGAGGCAAGGACACGAATTTGTTTAACGACTGGAGGCAACTTGTTGAAAAGCTTTAAACTTGTGTAATACACACCTCTCTCCGTTAATAATAATCGATGTTTAGGGTAACAATAGTTAGCCTTATGTCTAGTGCTGTAATTTTGCAGAAAGGTGCTGTCTTCAAACAGGTTTTTATGTTTAAATAAAAAAACTAAAGTTTCAAAAATATAAATAGCATAGATAGTTAAAATATTATATGCTCTAAAAAAGCCTCTACAGGATTGATTAAAACCTAAACGTAACATAGTTCGCAAAATTCTTTTTGAGAAATAAATAGATGACGCAGCTGGCTACTACCACCCCAAAAAATATCAAATTTCAAGTGTGGATAGCAGACACCGTAATATGCCGTGCGAAGCACGTTCTTTGTGACAACTTCGCGAAGCATACGGAAACAATAACAGAGAGAGCTCAGCGTACTACACACCTTGTCTCTGTGATCGCCCCACTTGAGACATCCATCAACAGCAAGGTACAAACAGGGAATACATTTATTCTCTAAAGCTTCGATAATAAAGTTTGTAAAATCAAAAAGTGCAGTATCAATATTTTTACCCCTAAGAAAACCATGCTGATGGCCGTTTATCAAGTTATACTTTATCAAGAAATTGTATAAGCGATCGTAAACAACTCTTTCAAATATTTTCGAAAAACCTGTAAGCAAGCTTATAGGCCTATAGTTGTTAAGATCGTTTATGTCACCTTTTTATACAAGGGTAAAATCGTAGCGTGTTTCAAAAGTGTTGGAAAGGAACCCCGCTCCAGAGAGCTGTTAATTATATGGCAGAGTGAAGCATAGTAACATTCAGGACAAAGTTTTAAAAATACGTGGGTATAGAATCATACCCAGACGATTTGGAGCTTCGTAGCGATTTAATAAAAGAGAGTAGTTCTTTTTCACAAGTTGGAAAGAAAAAGAAAGATATCGGATTTTTAAAAATTACAGGCGAATTCTCATTACAGTTGGAATATATATTTTGCCCGATAGTAAAATTTTTATTGAGATCATTGGCTAGTTGTTGGAGGTTGTTGGCTGCCGGCAAAACAGGGCTACGATTTATCCCCAGATGACTGTTGACTATTTTCCAAATATCTTTACTTTTGTTACAAGAATTGAGTAATAATTCATCATTTCTACTGCGTTTTAAAGCAGAGATTTCTCTATCGTACAACTTTTTGTAATATGTAAATGTATCACGATACTCTTTATTGTATGTTGAAATTGTTTGCAAAGCGCGAACAATTTCCCTAAGCCTATATAAATAACCTGGTAATTGAACTCTATTTTGTTTTTGTAGAGAAATCTTCTTGATGGGAAAATGTTCATTGAAATATCTTAAAAATATATTCGAAAATATAGAAACCTTATCGTCTATACCATAACGTTCGTGATATACATCATTTCAGTTTTCATCTCTAATACTAACTCTAAAGTCATTAATTCTCTTCTCGCTAAACACACGTGTTCACTGTGTTTGTTGAGGCTGCTAAAGATGTAATTTGAGCTCCATGATCAGAAAATCCAGTCGAGACAGATTTGGCACTTCTCGTATTAAGCTGGAACTTCGTAGCACAATTCACAACAATGATATTGTCTAAGCAGGTACCTCCATGTTTGGTAAGTCTTGATGGTTCACGAAAAATATATTTTGCATCAACTGAAGCCAATATATTTACAAAATATTTGTAGTTTAGGTCATCGGTCATGAAATCCATATTAAAGTCACCAGCAATAATCACGCGACGTTTTGTGGGAAAGAGTCTTAGGAGAAGGTTTCCAAATTAAAAGCAGAAGTCCTTAAAATTAGTCGTGGGAGTTCTGTAGACGCAGACTAATGTACACCATATGTTGTTGAAGCATATATCGACACCGCAGCATTCAAAAACAAGTTCTTCAGACATTTCATTAATAGTAGAATTTGATAAGCTGGTTAAATCTTCAGAGATATATATTGCCGAACCACCGTGAATACTATTCTTGCGACAGAAAGATGACGCTAGTTTGTATCGTGGAAAACCAAAAAAAAATTGAGGGAGTCTGTTTTAAGCCAATGTTCGGTAATGAAAACAATTTTGCAGTTAGGAAGCAAATTCAGTTCAACAGTTAAACCGGAAAACGACGTTCTATGGCATTGTACATTTTGGTGGTAAATAACTAAATTAATGTTGGAAGAATTAATTATGTCGGGTTGAGTTGTTTTCTTGTGTTCCAAAAAAAAAATGTTAACATACGCACCTATTCGCCAATTTTCTGGTTTCTTAAGATCTTCAAATCGATGTGAAGGTACTCCTACTCGAAAAGAGGAATAGATTTCCGGACGTTTAGAAGACATTTTTTCACAAATTACTTCATTAAAACGATTTCCGTTTAAGTACTTAAGTATGTTTTCAGATGTAGTATCTTTATCTAATCTAGTTACATAGATGTATGAGTACTTAGCAATAGCTTTAATGCTAGAATTCGGAGCAGAGCCCGTGACTAGTTTTTTATTATTAAAGTTACGACGTCTTCTAGTAACTTCTGTAAATTCATTATCATGAGAAGAATTAATTTCCTTTGGAAGAAAAAGTTTTGGGCTACTTACGTTAGGTACCACTACAATTTTCTTCAAAGTGTTAGCAGACTTTGCAACCGACGCATATTCATCTAACTTTCCTTTTTTTATCAGTTCTGTTATTCTTGCTATGTGATTTTATATCATCAGAATTATTTGGGTTTCTTGATAAGGTTCTTTTTGTAGAATCAGAGTCGCAAACGGCTTCTTCGTGTATATGTTCTTTTTACATACATTGTGGTTATCATATTTCATAGCCAAAAGGTCAACGAAAACATCACTGGCTATTAAATATGATACCTATAGCAGTCAATGTGTTAAAACGATATCACTGGTGATACATACGTAAATAGAGTTCATTTGTAGTTTTCTTATTTTAACTCTTTAATCTACAACTACGTGTGAGATACGTGGTCTTGTTTCGGACCAAAACTGATTATCACGGGCCTGGCCTTGGTCTCTTCAATTCGTACATTTTATTCAACAAAATAAATAACGGGAAAAACAAAGTTAGGGAAACAAAGTATAGGATCGAGATAGCCGAATCATTATTGAAGAATATGCGAAAACCAGATTATAAAGGATGAGGACAAGTATCGTGCGGAGGTATACCACAGAGACTGCACGTGAAACATTGAGCTCATTTTCCTAAACATATTGACCCAACAACATCAAAATTAAGGCCTTCAAGACCTTGTAGTTTTCACGAAAAATAAAGAACGTAGTGAAACAACGTGGGAGTGCAAGAGGTGCAAAGTTCCATGTACCAGTATGTTTCGAACGATATCACACCATTGAAGATTATTATTTTTTGTTATTGATTTTTGTATAAATGCTAATTACGTGAATTACTAATTTATTCAGGAATTGCAGATAAATGTTATTGATTTATGTTTTATTGTAGTGACTGATAATAAACCTTTTATATATCTACCACAATTATTGTATCAGATTGTAATTACTTATTAAATATTCCACAAAATTAAACCAGTTGTATCTTACACATGTATTGGCTCGAAGGTTGCGCGATTTTGTTTACGTTTTGGATTCAGGCTGTTGGAACGTAAATTGTAGGTTAAGGGATCAGCAAATAAAATTTTATTTCAAGAAATTATTCATATTCTCCTGTGTTCAATAAAATTTCTTATAATAGAGCCAAATAGCGAATTTCTAGTTCCCATTATGCAATATCAATGCTATGAACACGATCATTGACGTGACTATGTCAAACTTGAGATACAATTTTCCGATTCTTTTGTGTGCAACTTACCACTAGAGTCTCCATGTTCTCCTATAATCCAACCGTGACAACTTGTTGAAGCAACTCCCAACTTTTGTGATAATAAAAATCTAAATCTAGAGGAGTCAAGGTTAGTTCCAGAACCAATTACCCTTTCCTTTGGGAGGCCACTAAGTTTCCAGGCAACATATGTTAGTATGTCGACGGGATTACTAACAATGAGAAGGATGCAGCTTGGAGAGTATTTTACAAGCTGAGGTATTATATTCTTCATTACTTCTGTATTTCTTTGTACTAAATCTAGACGAGTTTCACCTTCCCTTTGTCGCACACCAGCAGTAACTATGCATAATCTTGAGCCAGCAGTTACTGAGTAATCTAGAAAAAGAAATATCAATAAGATAAGATTGATTTCCCTTAGAACCGTTGTCAACATTCAAATGTCAAAAATTATCTTTTTTTAGGTATGATATGCGCTTCATTTGACAGAAAGAAAAGGGTAAAATACAGTAAATTCTCGATTATTCGGGTCAATTGAGACCGAGCCCCATTAAATATTCGAAGAAATTGTTTTATCGGAACATTACGCTATTCTATTACATAATATGGCCCAAAAAATATATAAATGGTTTACTAATCTGTATTTCTCCTGTTCATGGCAGTCTACATACTGAAAATTAGTTTAAGAACGCTTAAGGAAATGTATCAAAAAACGTTTTGTTGTATTTTATTCTGAAAAAGTTACTGACACTAGATTACATCGGTAAACTCCTCACCACACAATTGTTTTATAATAAAATCGGTGACACGTGTTTCGCTAGCGCGAGGCAAGCATTTTCAACAACCGTATAATTTCTATCGATAGAAAATTTTCACTACGGTTTATACGGCTGTTGGAAATGCTTGCATCGAGCTAACGAAACACGTGTCACCGATTTCATTATAAAACAATTGTGTGGTGAGGAGTTTACCGATATGATGTAGTGTCAGTATATTACACCACAGTTCTTGCAATCATCTTCATTGAAAAAGTCACACCAAATCGAATCCGAATAAGCAATATTGCTGATATTTGAGGTATGAATAATCAAGATTTTACCGAATCTAGTGAATTTATAATCGCATTTTTAGCTTCTACGTATAATGCAGCTATGTTGCGTTTGAAGATCTAAACATTGTAATGTAAATAATTGACACGGTTAACTACATTGGCCATGTCAGCAGTGAAGCATGTGTCTCTGAATTAGTTAATAATTTTGCTGCGAAGAATTGTTCATCTGATTTAGTACATTATTCAATAATGTTTTCAAGGTTGTTGTTATCCGTGTGTCTCAATTTGGTGCATTCTGTTTTGTTCTACCTTGTTAAGTTTTAAAGTTACATAAACGAAATTTGTCGGTTTCGTTTTCGGCCAAAAAGACATCTTTCAAATGTGATTCTTACAGTGGCAAAAACAACTCTCACATATTTTGTTTTTGTAGTTATTAACGCTAACTTTTGTCTTTCTTCTGACGGGCATATTGGATTTTATATGTTTTATACCGCTCAATATTAATATGACCTTTACAATGAATTATCACATATTGACATCGCTTAAAATCCTTATAAGAAAATTTAAGAAAAACTATTTTGCGTTTGTTATGGACAAAAACTAGTGTGCTAAGAAAGTATTGTCATTAATTTGACACACACACACACACATTTATTTGCAAACGATCTCTTGCTAAGTTATTGCTAAGTAATATTAAACCTCCCCAAACTAAGATCAACTCATTAATGCCGGCTATGCTCATTCAAGGACATTAAAAAAATATTGACCCACGTAATCAATATTTAAGAAATCCTTTGAACAATATTTCTTCTATATTAGTTAATATCATTATTAGTACTTTTACGTCAACCTTGGTTTTTGCATGCACACATTTTTGCACAAAACGTATTTCGTGACGTCTTTATTTTCGCAGATATGACGACAGCTCATTCTCTATTAAATGGTAACCCCAATTTTTGATAGCACCATTTGGAGGAGATCGCTTTTCTGCATATAGAACTATGATTCCTGACACAGGTTACCACCGTGGAGCGGATGGCTAGCAGTTTGCCTCGAAGAGGTCTGTTGTCGGACAGGAAATACTGAGGTAGCCTCCGCGTTAGGGTTGTGGGTTTTAATTTCACGAGATTGGTCTAGCGAAACGCGAAGAATTAAAGATGTTAAAAGAAAGGGCACGACTGGTTCGTTGGGACATGGTTTCCGTTTGCGCCGCGTTTATGAACCAGAATAAGCGCGCGAAGACGTTCAACAGACTTCTATATACACAAAAAGAAATAGCTTACCACCACGAGCGCTTACCAAACCTCCTTGCTGGGACGGGGATTAACACACCAACAAATAAAAATCATGCAAAGTTTGGATAGGGTAAATATATTAAATTAAAAACAAAATAAAATATCAAAATTCTCCAATGGAGATAACGGAATGAAGCAGTGAGTTCGTAAATTTAGGAGTAATGCTGTTGTTACTCCTAAATTTACGAACTCACTAGTTTCATGTCTTTTTCCCCATTGGAGAAGTTTGTTATTTTATTTTCTTTTCCTCATTCAATATATCTACCCTATTCAAACTTTGCATGATCTTTATTTGTTGGTGTGTGTTGATCAAACTATGTAAAAGAGACTAACAAGTTCGGTGCGAGTAAATACAGGTTGAATGAAAACTTAGGATTGTCTGGCTATCAGAGTTAAAACTAAATTTCTAAGCAATTGGGTTGTTTACAGATAATTTCAGAACAAAATACTACAGAGACGTTTACTAAAAAAAAAAACATAAATAAGAGAGCTTCTAGGTCCATTTCGTGTACGCGCAAAGCCGTATGACGCACTGCACTGGATGTGGGCCGGTATGTTAACAGCAACAAAAGGAAGAAGAACGTACCTTAAACTAGGTGCTACAGAGGGTGTATAGTTAGCCAGAGTTTTCTCTCTGCCTTTTGCTGGCGGTCACGTTGTCTCCCGGATCCTTGTGTCCATCCTTTCTCCGCAGAAATCCTCCACTCAGGGAGTGTGAAGTAAACGCCCCTGTGATTTGTGGAAAGTACTAAATCGGAACAAAATGCCCTTAAATTGCCCCGGTCAACTATTTTGACGACGCGACCGGCAAATGCTTGCCACAATTTACAGTGAAAATCACGTCTAAAATGCCAATTTTTGAACACCGACGGTAAAACTACGATTTTGGATATCAATCAATTGGTTGGGACTGACCGACTTGACACGAAACTCTCTTAGTGTTCTTTCTTTTTTTTTTTCTTGAACGCCCGACTTTATATAGTTTTTCGTAGTCGGAGCAGGAACAAGGGGAGGTGTAACGGGTTGAAATTCCAAAGGTCGTAAGCAATCTGCGTCGAAACTATACAATGCAGTGGTTTTGAAGCCAATCGACGCAGGTGTTTGACGGAAACTGGCAAAAGGTATTGCGGTTAAGCGCTATTGAAATAAAGTGGCTAACAGTCACGTTTTCTAGGAAATATCGAAAAAGCCGGGAAAGAGTAATCAACACTTGCGCATTAAACGATCGGTAAACCGGCGAGAACTGAAGACAAGGAAACGAGCGCGGTACGTTAAAGTGAATCAAAAGAAATAAGAAAACGAACACCTTCGCTGAAACTGCATTTCATATACAGGCAGAAATTTCGGCCGTAACATGTTCAAACTGCATACCATTTACATGTTAACAATGATGTCGATGTTCAAATTCGTTTATGAATTATTTAGTACTTAGGGCATTATGATATTATTACACCGGTTTAAAGATACTTTGGGTTTGAGATAATCCCACAAGAATTTGATTTATTAGGGTTTGCTTCAACCGTTAGTACAACATCCAATTGTTTTTCCTCTAAAATTGATGGAAGACCTTCGTAAAGTTGTTTTTACGTGACTTAAGTTCCTAAATTTATGTTCTATTTTACTTATGTAGGTACTGTCGTACGCGTAATAAACTGATCAGGGTACTTATTACTAAACAATTCACAAACTTCTACTTGTGTCTGGGACTTGTCTCTAGAATTAATCATTAAATTTTCTATTCCTTGGGTTTCACTTACACGTGCCATTTTTAGTTTTATGTCAATTAATCAAAAGGCAAATAAAGTTTGTCAAGCTTGACACAGAATCAGCAATACATTTTACGTTAAAATTTATTATCTTTTGTTTAAAAACATTAATACAACAAATACGACGAATACGGATTGTGAAAAAAAAAAACGAGCACAAAATTGAATTTTTAAGGAACCTTATTCGAATTTAACTTCTTTTTCTTTAATAGTAGATTTTTATAATACTGACGCCACAAAATACGTTTTGCGCATTTGAAAATTGAGGTTGACGTGTCCGATCACTTTTCTTTTATTTACAGATTTTATTGATTTTGTTCTAACCTATACGTACACATTGTATGTAGTTTCTCTTACGGACTGTGAAGAATTTGATGATCCAAATTTTATTCCAAATAAAATTCTTGATACAATTGAAATCGTATGGAGATTTAAAGATCGAACATTTAAATTTTCAGCAAATGAATACACAGAGGTTGAGAGACAAAAACGAATAAAAATGCATCCTGAATATTTTTAATTTTAATTTTCAATTACAGAAAAGGTGTGAATTTGTTGATGAACTAAAAAATGTAAAAGATGATTTAAACAAAAACAAATTGAAGAATTTCATTGTAGTGATGTTATTAATTATATCTGTGAACAAATAATCATAATTTTACTCCACACCCCGAGGGAATGAGAACTTTTTCACAATTATCTTTCTCGATTATACTGGTCACTTCATACTGGTCCAAATACTCCAAAATCTTCTTCAGATTTTGGAGTATTTTGTATTTTTAAGGCCATGTGAAGAAACATATTCTTGAAATAAAAAGATTTGTGCATCTTTCAATGAGAAAATTCAAAACTATCATGATTTGAGGTACAAAATAATACCACTGATGGATAAGCTCATAACAACTTGTCAGGGAGTTTGTTTTTAGAGTGACACGTCTATAGATGAATCGGTGGTGAAATATTTTGACCCTGATGCAGCTAAACAATTTATAAGAGGAAGGCCGACTATATTTGGATATAACAACTGGATGATAAGTAGTTCTTCTGTCTATTGCTATACTTTAGATGTAGACCGTGGGAAAAACAGAATCTTCTAGGGCTATTCCATTGAGTGCTAGGATAGTTATCAATCTATTGAAAAATTTACCAGCACCATCAAAAATATTTGTCGACGACTATTTTACAATGTACCCATTGCTGATTTGTTTCAAAAGGAAAAGTATAAGTAAGATATAACTATAGACCGGACCGACGACTCCCCTATTGCGTCACAGCGACGCACGAACAGAATCGTGCCGAAACTGGTGCCGAACACCAGCGCTGACGATTTTTCGGTCGAAGAACAATGCGTTCTTAAGAATAAGATAGAGTACTCGTGCTTTGATTTTTGGGTTATCATTTTTACATCTTCCAGATCTTTTGTTAGTACAACTTTTAATAAATATACTTAATCTATATGGTTTAGAATTAGCAAGGTTTCGTTTTCCCTTACTATTTTATTTTTTGGAGTCGACGTCGCTAGATCTCTTTCTTTCTGTCATATTAAGAGGGTTGTTTTAATTTTATTTGTTGAAAATAGCAATACATATTAGCCTCTCACAAACATCCTCGTCATCATGACTTCTTGGATTAAGAATTATGACTGCCTCACAATTGTTAATAATACGGAAATTTATTGTAATCTATGTTCGGTTACTTTGAAATATGTAAAAAAAAGATTTTTTTAGCGATCTATGCGAAGTATGTAGCCTGCGAATATTCCATTTCAAAAGCTTGATAGTCCAATTTATAGACAATTTCTTGCAAAATATACAGGTAAACATGTTCCTGATGAATCAACTTTACGCAAAAATTATCTTCCAAAAATATATGCCAATGTAAAGTATAAAATTCGGGAATATGTGGGAGACAACTACTTTTGGATTAGCACAGATGAGATCATGAATATATTAGGCAGGAGCTGATCAGCCAACTAAGTCGTATTTGATAGCGGCCAAAATAATTGAACTGCTGAATGCAAATACGATAGCTGATGCCATTGATAGTAGCATTGATGATATATTCGAAGGTGCTGTGAACAAAAGGTTTAGTTTTTGTTAGTGATGCTGCCGCTTATATGATAAAAGCTGGTAAACTACTAAAAATAGATTTGAAAATATGCTTTATATTACATGCATCGCCCATGCTTTGCATAGAATTGCAGAATTCATGAAAGAGCAATTTACAAACGTAAATGAATTAATTAGTAGCACTAAGAAAATTTTTTGAAAGCGGCAGCAAGAGTTACTATCTACAAAGAAAAATATCCTTTGCTTCCATTACCGCCGTTACCTATCGTAAGTGGATGGAGGACGTGGTTAGAAGCGTGCTGTTTTTACTCCGAGGATGTAGAAAAAATTGCATGTTGTAAATAGTTTAAACGAGGATGCACAAAGTGTAGTTAAATGAAAACTGTCTTACAAGACTCATTTTTGCAAAATAATTTGGCATTTATTAAAAAATATTTTGGCGGTTTACCCAAGAACATAAAATATTTCGAAAGGCGAACGTTGAAATTGGAAGAAGCAATGACAACATTTGAAATAAATTGTAGAATGTTTCTGGTAATTTTGGTGTTTCCGTAAGTATAAAAATTGATGCGGTTTTTGCTCGGAATCCTGATTTTGTGATATTAAAAATCTCTACATATAGTGAAGATAAGTAATGTGATTTTAAATACCATATTTGCAAATCTCATTTTCAATATGCTTAGTTTCTTTATATTTTATCATATCTAACAGCAGAAAATTTAAATTATATCTTAATAATCAGTCAATAAATCGTATTTAACGTGACATATATAATGCTTTGTAAATGTAACCTATTTAAAAGTATGAATATAAAGAGCGAAAATTAGATCAAAACACATTTAAATTTATTCCTTAAAATTTTAGTCACCCCTTTCTTACCATTTCTAAATTTTTATCACCCAATACACATCTACGCCACTAAAAAAACCGAATTTTGTTTGCGTTCGATTTACGTTAAAGGTTAAATAAACGACAATGCAAGTAATGCTGGCTGACACGCGTATCCCCATCACCAACGCATACGCATGCTAAGGCTGTACGACTGTAGCTCGGCGATGCGTGGGTGATAGGGTCCCTCGTCGGTCCGGTCTATAGATATAACAGAATACAGAAATGTTTCGAAACAGATTCTAAAGAGATGGAATGACTATGGGTTCGACAAAGATAATAAAATATTAAATGTAAAGTGTAAAAAACAAAAATATTTGTTCGATCCTAGAAAACTATAACTTGGTTGAACCATTACAAGTTAAACGTTGGTCTTACAGCACAAAGTCGAAAAAATATATATCACACACAAAATGTGATCAATGACTGAATTAGAAGTTCGAAACATGATTAACGCGGGAAATAGGGTAACAAAAGATCTGCTTAACTTACTTATTTTGCCTAGAGCTCTCAAGCAACAATAAGAACGTTGACAAGACATATTTAAAACAAGGCAATTATAATACTTGCCAAAAATGTTAAGGGAATTATACAGTGTACGAGATGACAAGAATATAATCAATCAAAAAGGTCATATATATGTGTGAAGCGTGGCAGCACACTCCCACTGGTAACAAAACAAAGGAATAAAATTCTTAGAATTCAATCCATGTTTAATCACTTAATTCAATATAATATATTTGAAAGGTACTTAACCCTCGTTTAGACAGTAGGTGGCCTCCTCCCTTTCCTCCCTTCACTCAACAAAATTATCATAGTGTGAAACGTCAGTTAATGATAGGATAAGGTACTATGCAATACCATGACATCACAAACCTGTTTCGACGAGAATGTTAAATGTAAGCTAGTATCAGCGTTATTTTTGATCCTCATAGGGATTACCCTTATGATGCTCATAAGGAGGCCAATACTCTTATAGCTTTGTGTTTTTGTTTATTAGCATTGAAAAACAATTTTTGTCTAGCAACGATGTGTTCACCAACCTCCAAAATATATTTGCGGGAAACTGGTGTATTATTTCTTCATAATTTCACTAATTTTTTTTTATTGTTTCTATAACCTGCTTTACATGTTTATCATCGACAACAGCCTCAACTTTACCCTTGGAGATTTCTTATTGCCGCGTTTCAGGATTGATGCAACAGTAGGATTTACGCGTTGGCGGTAGAAGTCCGTCGATATGCACATTAAATTCGGATGTGTTGCAGTGTTTTCTAACAAAGCAGGTAATATTGCAATTTAATCTACCTATCGTCATGTATAAAACGCCAGTTCTCCTCCAATCATAAACAATTAATCATTGTTTTTGGAACTTGCAGTGAAATTACTTATTTCGGCATTTCGCACAAGCTACCTGAATTTTTGGTTGTTTTCATAATAGCCTTCAACCTTAGATTCTATTTCCATTTGTTAAGCTGATAATCGTTTGATGTACGTTAGTAAATTGTGAGAGATCTATGCAGAATGAAGGCATGTCTTCTATACAATTCAGTGAGCACCACAGCACCGTATTCACGAGATTCCAGATTAATTATTTATTCCAAATGTTTTACATGGATCTTTCGAATTGTTCACTTGTATGATTGCTGAACTCCCCAATAACCTTCGTATATATACACATATATATATATATATATATATATGTATATATATATATATATATATACCAAACTGGAGCACGGAGCTGTTTAAAAATCGTTTAAGTGAAGGTGACTGGGGTTAGCCACTCAGTACATATTTGGTTGAGACATGAGCGAGAACCGATTCTACGAACAGGAATTGCAGAAAGTCAAATTGATATGATTGAACGTATACTTCGCCGAGATTTTACGTGAAGGAGATCCGATTTACGTCAACTAGCTGGCATTTGATAACTATCACAACAGCTATACTTATTTTGTTAGTAGTACCATATTACTTTACTACTTTGGAGAGTAGGGCAAATAATAGGCAGGTTAACACAACAATTTAATTAACTTTTATTTACAAGCAAAACGATTATGAGGCGATTGCTTCCTCTGTCGGAGTCAACTGACTAACTGTCCAACTAATCCTTCTTTCACACCTTTTATCGTGTCGGGCGGTTTGAAATTCCGATCGATGTTTCTTCCAGGAAGCAAAGATTCTGCTACATGAATTATATCGTTCGGAATTTCTTGCCGCCGAAAGAAAATTAAATATTCAGGCGTTAAATATTTATACGCCACATTACCCCCTTACCAGTGATACGCACGAAAAAAAATATCTACATAATCATTTTAAAATACAATATAACTCTTATTCTAAATACAATGGAGGTACACGTTAATAAATGAAAAAAATTAAATATAATTTATCACTTATTGTTAGATAGGTATATATAGATATGCATAATTACAATTACAGGACATTTTATTAGAAACCCGCCTGGAATCTTTCGGGAAATCGAACGCGCCTTCCTGTGCGAGAAGTGAAACGATTTGGTTCTCTGTTTTCGGGTTCTATCCGCGTTTTCTGCAGGTTTGTTTCATTGAGATTTCGAGTGTGAGTTTCGCGATCTTGAAATTGTTGCTCGTCGGACATCAAGAACGCTGGTTTCAGGCGGTCTATAGACATTCGCACGTTTCTATCTTTTATTTGAATGACGTAATTTTTGTCACCTCGTTCCACCACTTCGTAAGGTACATCATATGGCGGCTGAGATAGACTTTTTGCAGGGTCATGACGTAAAAAGACATAAGGCGATGTTGATAATTCTTTAAAAATAAAAATTGTTTTTGCGCCATGTCGAACAACCGGCCGTGGCTGTAGATTCTGCATATTCCTTTTCAATCTTGTGGCAAAATCGGAATTTGGTTATCGTTCACCTGTAACAAAGAATTCGTACGGTAAACGAATGATCGTGCCGTACGTCATTTCCGCGGCCGTTGTGTTTAAATTTTCCTTGAAGGCTGTTCGTATACCTAACAGAACAATAGGCAGGATCTCGACCCAGTTCCCAGTTCTCGGTGTCGTGACACTTTATTGCAGCCTTCAATTGCCTGTGCATCCTTTCTACCATTCCATTTGCCTGTGGATGATAAGCGGCTGTCCGCATTCGGTCAGAACCCAACAACTTACAAAGTTCTTTGAAAAGCTCTGACTCAAAGTGCCGTCCTTGGTCGGTCGTTATTTTCCGAGGTACCCCAAAGCGCCTAATCCAGTTGTACCATCACGGACATTGGCAATGTCCGGTATTTTGAGGTACAGCCTGTGCTCCTGTTACTTTATCGGTTTTAGAGTCAAGTAAATTTCGACCATACAGCCGGCCTTGTTGTCTATCCATTCAATACGTTCGCCTAAAGCGATAGTTAGGGAGTACAGCAAGAAAGGACGTTTGTAATTGTAAATACGAAATGTATCAGAAAAGGAGCGCTATATACACAGGCACACTTCTCAGTTCTTGCCTATTGATATGTTTCTCTGATTTTAAAAGTACTGCAATTATGTATTTGTATTTGAATATTACGTATAGTTATGGATTTCTGTTTTCTATAAGGTTTTGTATTCCCATTTAAAGATTATTTTGAGTTAAGAAAGCGTTTTTATACTTGTGTTAGGTATATAGAGTGCACGGTTAAATTATGGAACAAATTCATTATTTTGCAGACAATTAACTCTTGACAAAATTCCTGATATAGGTCGATTTTTAATTTTAAATGCGAACGTTTTAAATAATATACGAAAAATGTAACGTCATTGGTGTCTTCTGAATCTGCTATTCCATACCTTATTTAGAGACTTTTCAAATGAGGTGTTACACGACCCATATTTCAATTTAAAGAAATCACTGATTACGTCTCCTCGTCAAAACCGATGACGTTACATTTTTCGCATATGATTTAAAATGTCAACATTTAAAATTAAAAGTCGCTTATATCAGGTTTCTTGTCAAAAGTAAATTGTTTGCAAAATAATGAATTTGTTCAAATAATTTAACCGCGCACTGTATAAACAGACTTAATAACAAAACTAAATGAATGTCAAAATCGTAATGAGACGTGTCGGATTTCAATACACGAGTGAGTGACAAAATATTTCCGTCGACCGTATTTTTTATAAAATGCAAATTTAATAATTAACCTGACATAAACGATTTTCCTGGAAGATGGATACGAAGATCAGGTGAAATTTGATGGCCAACCACATCACCCGATTTAAATCCATTAGATTTCTTTATATCAATCGTCCTAGAAGCGTGGATCATTTAAACCAGGTATGGGCAACCTCCGGCCCGCGGGCCACATGCGTCCCTCGAGTAAGATTTGCCCGGCCCGCTACTGAATTCTTTCGCTGCATATTTGCACGGCCCGTCTAAACTTAATTCATAATGAATCATAAGGATAGTACAAAAATGTATATTATTTTTAAGATTACTCGCAGCATAAAACTTCTACAAAAAAGGTTGCCCATGCCTGATTTAAACCAACGCATCCAGAAAGAGATACTATTATTTCTTAATCACATCTTCCAAAGTGGTGCACACTGTTTCGGGGTGGCCTTCATCACTATGAATAAGTTAAAAGGAAGCAATTTGGACAATTTTTTATTTACCTGTTTATTTCTTTTTTCTAACTTTGTTCATTACATCTTCTGTATTTGTATATTACATTATTTGCTTTTATTTCTTTTCATTCTGCCAGAAATAAGATTCCAGAAAATGTATGGAAAATTTATAGTGCGTTGCCATTAAAATAAAACAAGATGTCTTCCGTTGATAAAAAGTTACATACATGCACAATTATACATACGTACTGCCTGGCAAATATCTTGTGAAAACTAAGCATTGGCAAAAGGGCGGGGCTAAACTGTTACGCAGAAATAAAAATCTCGTGATAAGACGGGCGGCCGTAAAGACTAGGCATTACTAATATTTGTTGCTCACCGATAATAAAAGTGCAGCAGGTTCAATACTGTTTACTTCAGTATTAGCTACAATGTCGGTCAAAATGCAATTTATCCATATTCATTTAGGCGGACGTGCCTTGAATGCGCATAGTCACGAAATCATTGCTAATTTTATTGCGTATTTATATGATCGTTTTATACAACCGTGCACACACTGAGACGTATTTCACCCAAGTTGAAAGATGTTAGCAGCTTTAACGGAAGTCGAAAGACTACGTAAATTGTACAAGGTTTTGCACCTTATATTACCAATTATAACGCTTCGGCTTCGATAATAACGATAATATATTTCACTCTTACAAAACTGACATTCTTTACCACTTCTCTACTACTCAACTGCAGTTTACTTAGCTCTACATGTATGCAGTTCTCTAAATTAACAACATGTTCTTATATATAGTACAATATTAAATGTCCTAACACAGCGTAATGATATTGGATTTCAGAGAACGAATTATTTGCGAGATATTAGGAGGTTTCGATAAAACGGAAGACTCGTCGTTTATGTAGATGAAACGTACATCCACATCTCCCTAAACAGCAAAAAGGTTGGAAGGACAAATCTTTTAAGGGATTAAAGGAATCCATAGGAACAGTGAAGAGAGTAATAATGCCAAAAGCATTAAGACCGTAGACTAGGTGGACCGCGAAACCTAATCTTGAGAAAGACAAACTACTGAAAATCTTAATGAAAAAAAGTAGTATTATAAGACAAGTATATTTATTACATTTTCAATAAAAAGGACATTACAAAAAAACACAAACATTAACTTCTTTTGTCTTTAATTAAGTTGTCTATTTGTGGCGTGAATTATCGGCGGAAATAACTTTTAAACCTGCGTCCAAGTGTGCGTCCGTCAATCGCGATCTTGGGGGAGATTTGTTTCCTTTTTACAAAGAAAATAATTTTTCACACTTATACATAGCTCCTTCCAAACATTGACAGGATTTTACAGGCAATTTTTCTTATTTCTTATGAATATTCTATATGAACAAGCAAGTGCGTATAAAATGTACTAACACCATCAAATTTTTGTTTTAAATGGATCTGACACTGAATCTCAATTACTTTCATTTGCAAGTGAGGGGGAACTTTATCAATATCGACAGTGAAAAGGCAAGTAAATAAAGAAAAATGGTTTCCTTGGTACTTCCAATCTTGAGAACGCTTTTCAAATTCTGCCAGAAGGTTTCCCATTTTCTCTGTATACATTTTGTATGATATGGGACACTCGTACTTTCCTCATACACCTTACAAGTAGGAAAATGTGACGGATTATCCACTGCGAACTCTTTTTCCCACAACATGAGCTCACCCTTGAAAGCTTTCATATCATCATGCATATCTGTTATAACTTGATGTGGTCCTTGCAATTTCGTATTTAAGTCCGACAAATGTTTTGTAATATCTACTATAAATGAAAGATTTTGTAAAAAAGGTACGTCGTATAATAAGCCGACATCTTGTCTTTTCACTTCCGTAAAAAAGCGTATTCCTCCTTTAACTTTCCAAAACTGATCGAGAACTATAGAACACGGGAGCCATCGCACCTCTACATAAACTAGTTTCGCTGATTCAAGCCACGTGCCCTTATTAAGTTTATAATTCTTTTACGGATTTCACACGCTTTCCAACTTGATCACGTTTGAGCATAAAACTTCTTGGTGGATTATACAATGGACATGATGAAAATCTGGTTTCATATTTTTCTGTAATATTTTAACGAAACCATTATTTACTTCAGTAATGGAAGGAGCTCCGTCTGTTGCAACGCAACAGTTTTACCAATTCTAAAGTGTACGTTTGCAGAAATCCGTAAACAGCATTGAAAATATCTTCTCCAGTTGTTCCAGTAATTCTTCATAAACGTTGATATCTCTTTCAACAGCACGAAGAAAAACAGCGAGTTGCGTCACACCACACACATCTGTACTTTCGTCACAGGCACCAGAAAATGCAATAAAAGAGTCTGATTTTGTTTTTATCTGATCACTTATATTGGCAGCCAACTCAATAACTCTTTCAGCGACAGTATTCCGGGGCAAGGATATACTTTGAAAAACTTTCACGCTCCCGGGACTTACGATTTTTGCGGCATCTACGAGGCATTCTTTGATAAATTCATCTTCAATAAAATGTTTTGAGTGCTTCGCGATCAACTCGCTAGAACAGCAGATTCATTCTCTCTTGCTTTGGACGTGTAAACATAAGCTGTTGACTTCTTAACCGTGATTTTAACTCATTTAATTTTTTGTTTCTAATCATTCTTGTATAGTGGTTAAACTTAGTTTTATGACAATCGTAGTGACGTTTTATGTTATATAATTTTGAAACACAGACTGTACTGTTACAAATCAATTTGTCTTTTACTTCACAGCAAAAAGACTGTAATTCTCACTTGTCTTGAAAGATTCTATGCTCATCAACGAGATTCCTCTTTCTTCCACTTGGTTTTGAAAGAGACATGTTGAAAACTTTATTATTTATAACAATAAGTACCGTTACGTGTTCTAACAATAAGTACGCAACGGAACTCGTGATTCTATAGCAATTGGCTGAACTCAACCGAGCGGTCTTGGCTTATATACAAAGATGTGATTTCTCGACAGTTCTTTTCTAGAATGTTCAGATGGCGTCAGCTGGGTTTTCGCGCGATAGAACTTTCTGGAACAAGCCAGAAGAAAACTTACGTATGTATGTAAGGCGCAAGGACAATAAAGCGATTGGGCAGCGGTACAAGGCGCGGCGGGCGTGGGAGACGAGTGCGGCCAATCACAGCCGAGGTAGACCTTATCGATCGTCGTGATACGTGTGTGGGCGCGCGACTTTTGCAGCGCCCACGTTTTTAAATATGGTTTCTAACAGGCTTGCGGACCGCATTATCTGGGTGTTTTGAAAATTGATTCGGGTCACATCAAAATGCTCAGTAGGTTGCACGTTTGAAATGCTTGCTCTACAGTCTACACTAGGGTGACCGTAAAAAATCTATATTGTATTTTTGACAACGGGAACCCCATAAAATGATAAGTCTTTGCAGATTTTACGATAGCCAAAATTTGAGCACGATTGGAGTATGTTAACCGTTCCGCTGGGGCTCAAAGTTACAAAAAAAAAAAAACAAGTTTTTTGAGTTTAGTAGCAGGTAGCCACGTTTGGAGGTCGTATCTGCGGAAATTCCCATTACTTTCTCATGATATATGTCTCAAGCGAAAAGCAATATTATCGTGACTAATTTACATTCTGTATATAATTATTAATTATATATAATATTGCTACTTCTAGCGGAATCCAGCTATAGCAGCCTCATCATCATTATATCATGATGAAATTGATGATATTCAAGTAACTTCAGATTTAAGTTAATTAATGTTATTTCTTTTCCTTTATTGTTTTTATTAAGTAGTACACAAATGCCGAAAGCTGTATCCTGATGTTTGTAAACACACTTTAGCCTTTAGAATAAAGTATTCATTATTGTATCCTTCTTAAAGATGGCAAACGATACAATGTCACTCTTTTTATTAAAATACATTTAAATTTGTTATTAAAAAGCATTGTCATTTTATTCCATCATAATTCATTTCAAACTCTGAAAAAATTCTCATATCATAATTTCCTTAATAGAATTTCCTCGTCACGTTTTTTATGAAAAAGGCTGTTATAGCTCTGTTCTAGTATAAGTAACAACAAATATATAGAATACATATTACATAGAACATTGCCTATGATTTGATTCATACATCATGAGAAAATAAAGAGAAGTTTCACTCACTGACAAAATTCTGGAATTCTTTCCTCCATATCACTGCGGTCACCCTAGTCTACACCATCAAAGCGAATGTATTGCGCACTTTTCTAATTTGAATACAAGATTGCAGTAATAAACGGATTCCTTTAGATGGACATACTATCAGGCAGAAAGCTCTGGACATCTATAAATATTTTATGGAAATAGAAAGCTCCTCTGCACAAGAACAACAACAAAAGTCATTTTCTGGGAGTAAGTGTGCCTCAAAAAATCGAAACAAGATACTTGTTGCGTAGTTTCAAACTAAACTACGTTGACTGAACTGACTTTACAAAAATAATTAATGAGCTCCATGAAGACACCATTGCAAATAAAGACGCAGAAAAGTATGCAGAAGGCTCTTCTTGCATTACATCCGTCACTGACGTTAAACAAGGTTGAGACTTAGCAAAGAAGCAAGCATCATTTTATGGGGATTGATCTGTCACTGCCACGAAAAAATGGCCAACAAAATAAACTTGTTTAGGTTCGTACTTGCATACTACAGAAAATAAAAGAAGGTTATCATCCTCTAACATCAACTATGAAAATAATCAAGAAATTTTCATTGATAAGGATCGTTTACCCATTCACAGAAAAACAAATCAATTTTTGGAGAGTAACAGTGATTGAACATATATATATAATATTTTATCTTTCGGAATTCTTTCAAAATGTATTTGTCGTTAATGACGCTGCAGAGTGTGGAGTTAAATTTATGAAAGATTATAACCGCATTTTAGCACGCGATGAAGAAGACGCTTAGTTCATATTGCAAGTTGTCGACTCTTACAGAAAAAATATAAGAAAAATCAACATTTGAAAATAAAATCTCTTTTGTTCACTTTTAACCAATTTTTGGATCCATTAATTATTCTCAGATCAGCTTCATAAAATAAACTTTTTGCCCGAGGCTCATTGATATCACCATTTTGTAAAATTTCCTAAAAATCGCGGCCAGGCTAATGTTTAGGTTATTCTAAGTATAACAGCATATGCAACACTGCGCTCTTAGTTCTTAGAATTTTTGGTTATTTGTCTTGCAAATATTGGAACATTTTTACGTAGAGTAAATACACTCGAAGTAAGAAGAACACATACATATACATATACGTATACATAATTTGTGAAAATTGCAAAATTATTTGTGAAACATTTTGTTTTATTACATTCCTGTGTATATCATTTCAATCAGGCATGTACTAAAATTTAACGTAAATTCAAGAATATTGTAATATGTATTTCATATTCAAATCCTTAAATTTCATTGCTATGAATATTACTTCATTAATTTTTAAAATTACTTCTTTATTTTCTATGGTTTCCGTACTTTTTTAATTGATTTAAATTTCTCTATCAATAAAGTAGCGAATGAAACTGAAATAATCGAATTTGAAACATTACTACATTCTTCAAATTTGCCAAAATCAATAGCAATTATATTTAACAGTAACTTTTATATTGTTTATGATGAAGCTAACGCTATCGATTTAAAAAATTGGCAAAGAAAGAATAATTTCCAGCCAAACATAAAATTGCAAATATAGACTTTCAAAGAATAGGTAATTATTTCTAAGGTTAATCTAGATATATCACTTAAATATACTTATTTCGGCTAGAGTGGTCATCCCCAGTGGAGAATACAAACAAAAAGCAAGCGCCACTCGAATGACCAGTTTCTGGTTAAAATTCGTATTTGGTGTTTTCAAATACAATTGGTGTGGTAAGGATAAGACCTAATTGCAATTTAGTTCTTACACGTTCGCAATTTTAAGATATATTCGGTAATAGTATTTTAATAAGACATTGGCTGTTGTTGTAAGTTTCTATTGCTTCCATTGAATAAAATTAAATAAATAATAAAAAATTCCCAATAGGGTATGTAAGATACAACTTTAAGTTGGCATTACATGCTATTAGCAAGTGTAATATATGGCAATATTATATACTCTACATGAGTTTCAGTGCCAGATATCAAGCCATCTATAATCAGAATGACACACCCATAGTAACATACGTCAACCACGTCAAGTGCTGATATATTATTATCTTATATGATAGATCTCTACCACTAATAGGTCAATAAAACAAGGCTTGTTTTATTGACCTATTAGTGGTAGAGATCTATCATATAAGATAAGTATAAAAGGTCACGAAATATATATATATATATATATACATTTGATATATTATTATAGTATTACATATATTAAATTTAGTAAACACGTTTGTAATAAAAACGTTGATATAATTATTAGTAGTCTAATTATCATAAACGTCACATGGTGTCAGAAGTGAACCGAGAAAATAAAAGAAATAACAAATAGAAGAAGTAACGAAATGGAAGATTTAGCAAACGTGGCGTGCACAGTACAGGAAATGAGACCACCAAAAAGTTTGGTGAATGGCAGCAACAATTTAAATGGTATGCAACAGCAGTACATTTGGCAAAATAAACAAAAGAAGTACAAGCAGCAACTCTAATGACAACAATAGGTACAGATGCTATTACGATATTTAATATGTTCAATTTAGAAGATGCTGAACAAACAGACGTCCAATTAATCTTGCAAAAATTTACGAACTATTTTACACCAAAAACAAATACTACGTATGAACGATATACCTTTAATAAAATGATGCAAGAAGAAAATGAAGATTTTATGGAATTTCTAACAAAAATACAAGCACAAGCAAAAAAATGTGACTTTAATAATTTATTGGATAGTTGGTTGACTGATAAAATTGTAATAGGCATCAAATCAAACCAAATTAGGAAGAGATACTTTCCGAAGAGAGAGAAGAAGTTTAAAACTGGATAAAGCCATTAATATATGTAAATCCAGTGAGTAAGCAACCAAACAGTTAGAGGTTATCAAAACCAGCGATCAAGCAGTGGTGCATGCTGTCAACAAAGGGAAATATCATTCCAAAAACAGAAATAACAAAAAGTATTCTGATAATAGATTTTGTTGTAGAAGATGCGGTTTAAAACATGAGCCAAAAAGTTGTGCGGCTTATGGCAAGGTGTGCAAAAATGCAGTGGCAGTGGTGAAAGAAGGGTCCGAAAAGAAAATACAAACAGTTGCAGATAGCGGTAGCAATACTTAAGAAGAAAATTTATACATTGAGGAGGTGATGATGAGCAAGAATAATGATTGTTGGTATGAAGTAGTTAAAATTGGAAACCAAACAATACGACTGACATTAGATACTGGAGCACAGTGTAACGTGTTGCCTAAGAAGTCGTTACAGCATTAAAAGTACCATTAAAACAATCAAAAACAAGAAGGTTGACATACGATACGATAATGGGAAAATCAGTGTACTAGGTGAGGTTATTGTAGATACCAAAGTTAGAAATAAAAGGTAGAAAATTAATTTTAAAGTAGCTGATGTAAATGTTACACCTGTTCTTCGATTAAAATCATGTGCAGAGATAGGGCTGGTTGTTAGAATAGAATCAGTTGCATGCAATGATAAAATATTCAATGGATTAGGTTGCCTAAAGAACTTTGTATATGACATGGATTTAAAGAAAGATGCAAATTTTGACATAAAACCTGCTAGGAAAATTCCATATAGCATTAGAAACGAGGTAAAAACTGAACTAGCTAAGATGTTCAACCTAGATGTGATAGAACCAATAAAAATTCCAACACCAGTAGTAAGCTACATGGTAATAGTAAAGAAAAACAACAAACTACGTATATGCATAGATCCTTCTGAGTTAAATAGAAATATTGAAAGACGACCCCCTTAAAAACAATAGAGGAAATAGCTGCCAGAATTAATGGAACAAAATATTTTACTTTGCTTGACTATAATTTTCTTATGATAGTTCTCTACCACAATTTGGTCAATTAAACTAGACTGGTTTGAATGATAGTTATATTTCCAGAACGTTTACAAACGTTTTCGGAACACCCTTTTCAGTGAACAGAATTGTTAAGGTTTAGACTAGCTATGGGCAACCTTTGACATGTTGTGGGCCAAACTTTAGTGTGCAAATACGTTCGCAGGCCGCGTTTAAAAGTAGTACATTTTAAAGCAGTGTTGTAGTGTTCATAATTTTTTGCGATAGATATCAGACATGAAATAATACGACAATGTTATTATAATATCAATTTATGAAAATAACAAAATGAAATAATAACATTATAATTAAATCGTTAAATTTGGAATTGTTACAAACTACGAAAGTTAAATAGCGATAACGAAATCAGTCAGACACTTGAGCTTAAACTTGGGCAACTAATCCATCGATGTTTGGATTAATTCCACTGATACAAAGACGTAAAGAATTTTCCAAATTATCGTCAGTCAGCCTTGTATGATATTTCGATTTATTAACATTCATCAAAATGAAAAGAAACTGTTCGCATTTATAAGTACTGCCAAACGCACAAATCAATCTTCTTGCGAATTTTCTAAGCTGCGGAAAATGGTCTTCTTCGAGGTATTTTTTGTAGAAATCACACAACTCCACGTCTTCAAATATAGATTTTAGGAGTGAGTTTTCTTAAATCTCGATCAACTCCATTTGCAAGTGTATTGGAGCATTTTGTACATTACTTTTTGTTGGAGTAGCAAATAAATTGAAACAGTCTTCCATGTTTCTGAAATCGCCAAATCTGTTCGAAAATTGCTCCGACAGTACCTTGAGTTCTTCAGCATATTGAGCATAAGCAATATTCTCATACGCAGAGAGCGTGGTGAAATGGCAACTGTTTCCAGACAGCATCTGCGCCTCCCACAAGCGGATTTTATTCTGAAACGCTTTCAAATGGCTGTACAAATCATTAACTAACTGTCCTTGTTTTTGAAGTTTCAAATTTAAATCATTCAAATAGCCAGTAAGGTCGACCAGAAATGCTAAGTCACATATCCATTTTGGGTCACTCCATTCAGATAGTGGTTTATCTTTTATTTGCATAAAGTCTTTTATCTCATTTATAAGCTCGTAAACCCGTTTCAGTATTTTCCCTTTGCTTAGCCATCTGACTTCAGAATAATATGTTACGTCGTCATATTCGGCTGATATTTCATCCAAAAACGCCTTGAATTGACGATGGTTAAGCCCTCGGGATCGAATAAAATTGATGGTTTTTACTACCACATTCATAACATTCTGGAGTCGAATGGACTTAGAACACAAGTTCTGTTGGTGGATAATGCAGTGAAGGACTATCAAATAATCTTTTTGCCCATTTAATTCAGTTGCTTTTTCGTTCAAAATTCCCATGAAACCTTTACGTAAGCCGACCATAGAAGGTGCACCATCTGTGCATACTCCAACTAATTTTGACCATGGCAAGGCAAAACTTGTAAATACCTTTTGAACTTCATTAAAAATGTCCTCTCCTGTAGTGGTTCCTTTTTGCGACTGTAAAGCAAGCAATTCCTCAGTAACAGTAAACTCTTTATCAACACCTCGAATAAATATAGCCAGTTGAGCTGAGTCCGACAAATCGGTGCTCTCGTCTAATGCTATGGAAAATGATTCAAAACCAGCCATACGGTCGGTCAATGTTGTTTTTATATCATTAGCCATCATTTCTATACGTCGGACAACAGTTCGTCTTGACAAACTAATTTTTTCAAATTCATTTTTCTTTTCAGGACACAAAACACTGCAAACTTCTAACATACACTTCGGAAAATGGTTTTAATGACTTTGCCAATTTTGAACTAACTATAAAACTAGCTTTCACACCATTATCAAGTAGTGTTCTTTGTTTATGAAACATTTGCTGCTGCTTTTCCAAATTTGCAGTAAGCTTCTGAATTTTGTCTTTTCTTATTTGTCCTGTCAGTGAATGCAGCGTAGGATGCTTAGTTGAGTAATGCCTCTTTACATTGAATTCTTTCATCCCTGAAATGGATTCATTACACAGCAAACAAGTAGGCTTACCATTGTGCAAGATAAAAAGGTATTCTTCAGTCCATTTTTCTTGAAACTGGCGACCCTCCGCATCTACTTTTCGTTTCTTTCCACCAGACATCATTTTCGTATACAAAATATAATTAGAAAGCACTCAAGATGCACACAAAGTCACAAAGCTAATTGACGGCACTAGCAGTTCGCTAGGATATCGCTCGTCGAAGTTATCACCTCGGTAGGTCAAGTAGAACTGAACTAAAGTTCGGGCCATCGTCATCCACCCGCTTATATAGGCAAAATGAAGGAATGATCTAGAATCGTCTAGTGTAGAACAGTTGAGAAGAAATAATCTTTTCTTGCGCCGCCAGTGAGGCCTCACTCTTTGATGATCGCCGACACTCGGCTTGCTCGCTTACTTGATTCCGTGAGTTTGAGTAAGTAGTGTAATTTTAATTTTTTTTTAAATTAGGTTTTTCAAAATGTCTCGCGGGCCGGGTCAAATCATGCAGCGGGCCGGATCCGGCCCGCGACCCATCGTGGGTTTAGACAAAGATTTTTTGATATAAGGTTCTTGTAGGTATTTTCATACTTTGCATGTGTGTTTACACATTAATTTAGTTATTTATAATTTATATATATATATATATATATATATATATATATATAATTGATTACATATCCTCCATATCAAGAAATCCTAGTCATCAGGTATTTTGTTGATAGTTCCCAAATAAAAAGAAATGTAGGTTTGTTTATACATTTATCAAGTTATACTTTCACTGAAGAGGGTATTCCAGAAACGTTTGTAAACGTTCTGGAAATATAACTATCATTCAAACCAGTCTTGTTTAATTGACCTAATTGTGGTAGAGAACTATCATATAACCTTCCTATACTCACGTCAAAACTAAAGGCGTATACTATACTATATAAGTCGGTCTCACAGACCGTATGCGTGAGTATAGGAAGGATAAGATAAGTATAAAAGATCACAAAAAAGTTATATATACATTTTACTTGACTGTAATAAAGGTTTCTGGCAGATTAAGGTTACCCAGAGAGCCCAAAAATACCCAACATTTGCCACACCATGGGGTAGGTATGCCTTTAAACGGCATCCCTTTGGCCTCGCCTCATCACCTGAGACTTTTCAGGAAGTCATGAGTACATTGTTAGAAAACAGTAAAAATACAGAGTGCTCAATGGATGACATACTGATTCACGCCAAAACGGAGGAACTAAACAAAAACACTCAAGAGGTATTGAATATTAAAAAAATGCCGGCTCAAAATTAAATAAGCAAAAATGTGTTTTTAATAAAACATTAGTCAAGTTCCTAGGTCATAGATTGACTTCAGATGGTTTATCAATAGACGAAATAAAAGTAGTAGCAATAAGGAGGTTACACACACCAAAAGACAAGAAACAGTTACAAAGAGCATTGGGTATGGTCAATTACCTAAATAAATTCTTACCCAATTTGTCCCAAATGACAGAACCTCTACAGACGCTCTTGAAAAGGAAAGTGAAATGGATATGGACGCAAGAGAAATAAAACGCTTTCAATAAAATAAAGGAAGGTTTGGCTTCACCGCCAGTATTAAAATATTATAATGTAAATGCAGATGTAACACTCTCAGTGGACGCAAGTTCAAAAGTTCTGGGAATGGTCTTACTTCAAAAGGGTCAACCAGTTGCCTATGCTACAAAGGCTTTAACGGAAGCGCGCCCACTTGGCAGTGAAAGTAGGCTCTCAAAAATTTCACGAATACATATTAGGAAAAAGTTAATCGTTGAAACAGACCACAAACCTTTAGAGGTAATTTTCAAGAAAACACTAGAAAGAGTACCACCACGACTGGAAAGAATAGTTTTAGACGTACAACAATATTCGCCTATAGTAATATATAAAAAAGGTACTGACATTCCGACACCAGATACTTTAAGCCGCGGTTGTCAGCATGAATGTGAAGACTAGAGATCGAGAAGAAGAATTAGAAGCATAATTGGTACTATCAATTACTGAAGAATCAAAGTGCAGGTACATTGAAGCAATTAAGGAAGACTCTGACTTGCAAGAGCTGATTAAAGTGATTCAAGTAGGCTGGCCAGACACTACAGTTAAACTAAAAGATTCACTAAAAGCCTACTTTAATTATCGAGATGAATTTTCCTACTATGAAGGATTGATATTTAAAGAAGACAAAATTGTAGTACCCATAGCGGAGAAAAGTAAGATTCTCAAAACAATACATGAAGGACATCAGGGAATACAAGGTTGTTTACACCGGGCGAGATCGATTGTTTTTTGAAAAACAATGTCCAAGGATATAATCGACTTCGTTGAACAATGCGCAATATGCCGAAGAACTTCACGAAATAACAATAAGGAGACAATATTAAATAGAGATGTACCAAAACTACCATGGCAAGTAGTGGTTTCAAATTTGTTTCGTTTTCAAGGCAAAGAATATTTGCTAATTGCTGATAGCTACTCAGGGTACTGTGACTTTAAGGAACTTGAACAGTCAACGTCAGCTGAAGTAATAACCCATTTGAAAACCTGGTTTGCAACATATGGGATTCCCTTAGTGCTACAAACTTACAATGGACCACAAAACTCTTCGAAAGAATTTAGGGAATTGAAAGAAAGGTGATCCTTTGACTATGAAACATCAAGTCCAACGTCCGGGTTCTAACGAATTGGCAGAAATTTATGTGAAGAAAGCCAAATCTTTACTGTTAAAATGCTCCAAAGATAAATCTGATATTTACCTAGCTCTATTAAATCAAAGGAACCCTCCTAGAGATGACATATTAGGTTCCCCAAATCAAAGACTAGTGAGTAGAATAACCCGAACGACCATAACAATAATTGAAAGTTTACTTCAACGTAAAATTATAGACAATGTTAGAGAACGACTGTTAACCCTAAGACAAAAACAAAAATTTCATGCCGATAAAACGGCTAAAACACCTCAAGAAACGCAAATTGGTGATAATATTCGTATGCAAATAGGGAAAAAGGAATGGCAAACAGGAATTATAAAAGATTACCCAAATAAACCTAGATCATTTATTATAGAAACCGAGAAAGGAACCTACGGAAGAAATACAGCACACTTAAAGGTAACCAAGGCAGAAATAGATGAACAAAAGAAAGTAATAAAGGAAATAGACAATGACAATGAAATCAGACAAGATATAATGGAAAGAGACAAGGCAGTACCGCAACATTCGAGTTCACCACCTGAGCACATGACATCACCATTAACCTCAAGAACAGTCACAAAGCGATCAGGGAGAACTGTTAAACCAAGCCACAAATTGAATTTGTAAAAAAGATGAAAAACAGAGGAGATGTAACATTGCAGTATAACATATTCTACATGAGCTTCAGTGCCAGGTATCAAGCCATCTATAATCAGAATGACACACCCAACGTAACAACATATTATTATAGTAGTATATTAAATTTAGTAAATACGTTTGTAATAAAAACGTTTATATAATTATTAGTAGTCTAATTATCATAAACGTCACAGCAACCATTACCTGTGAAGTTGGTAACACAATGCCATGAAGTACAATAAGAATAATGTCGATGAGAACCGTAATGTGACCGGAATGTAAAGACTTAGAAATAGACATTTATTTTCGTTGAGGTTAGTTTTATTAAACATATCGTAGATGAGGCCCCTCACAACCACTCTACAGGTAGAATATTTAAATCTAGCTATGCAAATTTAGTGTCAAATTACAAACCAATTTCTATATTATCGGTGGTAGTACGAATACATACAATCAGTGGCGTAGCGTAGTAGGGGCGGCAAAATTTCATAATAAACAATAATATGTACATGACTTTTTTATTTGTAACCTGCACAATAATGATAATTGTTCTTGCTGAAAAGTTCTTTAGAATTACTGTATACCCGTATTTTACTCTTTTAAATTGAAATACCTAAATAAGCCCCTTATTTAGGTATTTTGAAATTTTCCTCCTTCTGGGGCGGCTGTCACCCACGCTACGCCACTGCATACAATTCGCATAAAAAATCGTTGATGATTTTTCTAATAACATGGCGAGACCACTTGTTATCAGTTGATGTCGCTTATATAGATTACTCTAAGGCCTTCGACAAAGTTACTCATAACATCGTTCTAGTTAAGCTACACGCATTTGGATTTTGATGTACTTAAATTTTATCACCTTATCAATGTAAAGGCAAGTTGTTTCACAAAGGTGTAGGTAGGATCTGGTGTCCCACTTGGCAGTAATCTGGTACTTTTATTATCTCTAATATACATCAATAACTTACTTACAAAAGGTAAAAATTCTAATTTACTTTGGTATATACAAATACGACTGTAAATAAAATTTCTAAAACTAAATACGTATACTGCTACTGATTTCTTTCTTTAACATAATAAGTAATTTGGATTGGACTTTTATAAGTAATGATAGTGTGAATTTCACAAATAGACTTTCTACTTCTCATGGAAACATTGTATTTCCATTTGAGCTTGGGTTACGCATCAAACGCATTAAAGACAGATGTATTCAAAAATCGTGGTTTACGAACAATTTACGCATTATTCGTAATAATTTAAATCTATTTCAAAACATGTACAAAGTTTATCGTTCAGATCAATTGAAAATAATAGTTAAAAACTAATGCTAATGCTAATGACTTATTTGTGTTAAATTCTACCAACAAGCCCAAAGCGATGTAGTTTATTATTAGTGCGAACCGAAAACATGATTTTAACCACTATTTTCGGGAGACGAGAACAAATATTACTTCACGATTACCTCTTGTTACGTGCACAAATTTCATTACTTCCGTTTCGCAAATATTTCGCTTAACATGTTACAAATATACGCTCAAATTTTATTCCCATTATACAAACCTTTATTTCCTAGTGTTTCTTAACGATATTCCCGTTGAACCAATCATATCGCAGCGTTGAGTAGACGCCCTTAAATTTTTTAAATTCGTCCAATCACGAGGACGCGAAGCCAATTTTCGTGGCGGCGTAGTAACAAGCGGGACCGGGCAATAGGTAACGACGGTTACGATATCGGGAGAGTTTTTGCTGAGTGAATTGTAGTTTGTTATCGTTTTCTCCAAATATCAAGAGGATATTGTTTTACCCTGAAGTAGGGGATTAATCAACAGGCTCCCAGTTGTATCTTTTAATCAAGTACAGCTCCCGTTCGGGAGGAAGAAAACCGTCATCGAGTCCTCAATAAACCACTCCAACCCAAATTGGACGCCCTATCCGTTATACACACAAAAGGAATTGGTAGAAGCGGACCCTATAGTCTCATTCATCGGACAATTCTTCAAGTCCATCTTCTCCAACAAACGAGCCAGACGAAACGTAAAATTCACGTGATGACATCATCCGGAAGACCACCATGACACCACAGCTAAGCTATTTATAATTCTATGTTTTAGACCTTTCTTTGGAATATTTAATATTTTGCCTTAGTAGTTTCAATTAAATTATCACGTTAATATTCATAGACTTGTAGAGTAATCATTCACTAAGTTGCCGTATTTTTATTAAATTCATCGTTATACATATATAGAGATCAATAGAATAGACTTGTATCGCATTTGCATAATTTCACAGCACAACTTAATACAACGTATTTTGTATTTTATCTTGTGAAAGTCTACGATAAAACGTTTTATACTAACTTACCGTTACCGCATTGTTCGCATTACTTACCTAATGAATCTCAAATATTATGTAGTTTCTGAATTTTATTAATGAATTCCATCTAACGGCTAAATATACAAGTTCAATAGCCGTGTGTAGTTTTAAAGTAGACCTTCGTTGTTTACGTTAAAAGTAAAAGCAGGTGATCGTGGTCACTGCTGACGTCAAATAGTATTACAATCAATAAAAAGATACCGAATATATTTAACCATGAGAATATATCTGGTATGCTCATATTACCTTTGACCCAAACTTCATGGTTGGCTCCCATATTATTTTTCTCTCCTGGCAAGATCTTCTGAATTCAACGGCTGTTATATCTTGAAAAAGAACTTACACGACAGTGGTCACGAAGTTTTTGGGGTAACACTCTTTCAACCTCTAATCAAATGGTTCTATCGCAGTCGATACCTGTCGATTCTTTTCAATTAGAGATTGTTTCCTACAATGAGGTCCGCGAAGTTATTCGTTCTTTAAAATCCTCCGATACTAAGGATGTTTATTGTACTGAGAATTTAGTTAAATTGCAAGGACTACACTGCTTAATTTCTAAATTGTCCACTAAACGAACACTTTAATTCACCTTGACTCCAGTTCATCCAGGTATATCACTGTTATAGAAACCTGTATTGAATGTCGATGTATCCTTAGTTATTTCCAGTAATTTTTTATGAATTCTTGTAATGTATAAGTGTTGTATGTATGAGTCTGAATGATAACAATGCTTTTTTATCCATTAATATATGCTATTTATAAAAATTAATGATTTTATTTCTAGTGACATTTGCTTCTCCCATTAAACGTCTCTGGCTGGAGTTAAAATAGGAAGCTAACACCCGTAGGGTAATAAAATGTTCAAAAGTTGGTGGGCATGGTGTCGAAAAGGTATAAATAGAACCCCAAAATAAGCCGTATGACAATTGAAGACCATAACCCCAACATTAACTGTGAATTTTGATATATTGAATTGTAATAAAAATGAATTTTGTAATGATAATTAACCCATCGAGTATTACTATAACTAACCACAAATATATTAACAGTTCGTAAAAAATGATATCATTATACCACTTACCAAATTGGTTAATAGTCCGAGATCGCACTGCAAGGTAACTTCACCGAAATGTTATTTAATAAAATTGCATTGAAATGCGTGTGAAAATGTTGAAAATGTAGATAATTACATAAGAGATTAAAATGGATAAAAAAGTACCAATCGAAAGTTTACAATCAGAAAAATTAAAAAAAGTAGGGTTGTCAATCCCCAGGCGGATCTAAGGTAGGGTTGTTTAAACATTTATGTTTATATTTTTGGCTAACATCACCGGTTGCTTAATGAAACCATATATATATATCGAAAGCTTACGATCTCTGCTTGAAAGTGATCTAGAGTTGTTTGTAAAATTCCGGGTCTAAAGTGGGACAACCCTTCGCTAAAACTTTACATTTTGTGCGCGCGATAGGAAGAGGAAAGAAAACCACTGCCGTTCTCGGTTCGGAACCCGTCCGCGGTCCGCTCACATCTGTTATTTTTCACGATCTTCTTAGCGCTTGAAAAACATTTTGATACACTTTTTCTGTGTTAGGTTTTAAGCATGTAGAAGCGAGTAGGAGATTTGAATTTGGGGTGCAAATAACGACGAAAACAACAGCCGATCGGTTGAAGCACGTCTACGGCCGAGTAAAGTTGTTCGAAACACGTGCTGTCCAAAATTGTTAAAAAGTGTTTTCTATGCGGTAACTCGGATCACGTTATATCATCCAGTGATAGTATTTTTGGAACATGCTCTCGAGCGCTTAATTTTCGGAAAAGAAAATGTTTCAAGTACGGCGAAGTAACGTTGAACAAATGTGACACTAAAAATGTCGGATATCATTCTTCATGCTACAAGAAGGTTACAGTTTTTTCTAAAAAGCAGAAAGAGGAATTGATTGCTTCTGCCGACTCAGGGAATGTAAGTATAGATATCATCTAAATAATTTTTAATTATATTATATTTATCTTATATTATTTTCGTGGAAAAATTATATTTTTGGTATTACGTCTAAAACATGAGCTACGTGTGAGACACTTTTTACCCTTGTGATTTCTGCTAGCAAATAAAAGGGGCGTATTAGAAAAAACGGTAAACATTGCCAAACAATGAAGATTATACATGTAAAGAAATTGAAAGGGATAAATACGCTGCAAGTTTTATGATTTAGACTTAGACTATGAAAGTAAAGGGATCAGTTCCATGCCTTTTGAGCGTTTTTTAAATCTTATTCTTTTTCTCAAGGGAGGACAGCAAATAACTTATAACTCTAAAGACCTAATCATTTGTTTCCCGCAAAAATTTTGAGAATTATGTCACGGTCAATAGGTACTGACAAACTAATTTTCAGGCTGTACGCTCTTCTTGTGAAGGAAACCCAATCGATTCGAGACATGAGGGACCATCAACATCATCGGCGGTGGAAGTTTCATCAGAAGGAAACAAGGAACAGGAAAACACTTCTTTAGCTTCGTTGGATGCAACAGAAGAAAAAAACCTGTATTTTATGCTGTTGTGCAACCAAGAAAGTTAATGAAAAGAAAATACCTCTAACGAAGACTAACAATGTCAATACTATCACCTCCATCAGAGAGATCGCGGTTGCAATAAATGATCAGGTATTGGTTAAAAAATTGAAGAATGCTGAACATCTTGCCTATCATTCAAACTGTTTAAGTTCATTTCATATGAAAAAGAAAAATGTATCTGGAAGTCGTTTAGCTGTAAATTGTTTTTCTGAGAACCGTAAAAATCATCAAAAGGCATTTGCAGCTCTCTCGGAAATTATTCGTAACGAAGTCATAGAAGGCGAAAAGGTTTTTCATGAATGACTTACTGAGTAAATACATTGCTCTATTGTTCGAATTTGGCGGGAACGATGTTGATTCTGAAGACGTTATGAAATATAGTTCAGAAAAATTGGAACAGAAAATCATGAAAAGTTTTGACGAGCAAATAACAATCGAAACATCAAATGCACCGCACAACAAAAACATAGTTTACAAGCGCGATTTGGACATTAGTAAGCTGGCTTGCGAAACTCTTCTTTCAGAACAGAAAGAGAAAAACAGAATCCGAGATGTTGCTTATGAGTTAAGGGATTCAGTCAAGTCTATATGTTGTAGAAAACTGCCTGAACATTTAACCGTTGATGACGTCATTTCGGGCGAATGTAATATTCCCGGAAAACTTTTACAGTTTATGTGCGACTTCATCCAAGGTGCTGACCCCCGACGAAAGAATTCTGATGACGATGAAGCAAAAATTAAATCTTTGTGCAGTGATTTTCTGTATGTCATCTCTAAGGGTCGCATTAAGCCAGCAAAATATGTAAAGCTCGGATTAGCAACAAAGTCACTGACAGGTTCACGAAAAGTCCTAACCATTTTGAATAGGTACGGTCACAGCATTGGCTAAAATTTAGCAGAGGAAATGGAAACGGAATTGACGTATGCAGCTTATTATGAGAATTCCAAAGTACCACCGGGAATTGATACGGTTGATAGGTTGAGCACTCATTTAGCTTTTAACAATTTCGATCGTTTTGTAAACACTTTCGATGGCAAAAATACCTTACATGATACGGTAGGGATAATTTATCAGTTTCCTGTTTCCAAAAATGACGCTCCTATCGCACTTAAACCACCAAAAGCAGTGTCATTTATTCCTTGCGATGAGATTCTTACTTTCATAGCCGAGTGTCGACCGGCAAACTTGCGTGCATTAACACGGGACATCCTTTGGACCATGAAATACACTCACTGTGTCATAACGCCAATGTGGTTAGGTCAACTATCTCAGTTTTGTCGATAATAGCGAAATGCAGAAAGTAGAATACATGCCTCCAATCAATTCTTCATCAACTTCTGATGCAGTTGTATATGAAACTTTAAAAATTGCTATTGATGTTGCTGAAGAATGTGGGCAAAATGAGATAATTGTCTCTTATGACCTTGCTATTGCAAAGAAAGCAATGCAAATTCAAATTAATGAATCACCGTACTTTGACAAAGTTTTTGTACATTTGGGAGGATTCCACTTGCAGATGGCCTACTTCAAAACTTTACGCAAACTCATTGATGGTAGCGAGAACGGCAGTGGTTTTCTTTCCTCTTCCTACCGCGCGCACAAAATGTAAAGTTTTAGCGAAGGGTTGCCCCACTTTAGAACCGGAATTTTACAAACAACCCTAGATCACTTTCAAGCAGAGATCGTAAGCTTTCGATTTATATATATATATATATATATATATATATATATATATATATATATATATATATATTGTTTCATTAAGCAACCGGTGAAGCTTTTCGCCAAACATATAAACATAAATGTTTAAACAACCCTACCTTAGACCCGCCTGGGGATTGACACCCTTACTTTTTTAATTTTCCTAATTGTAAACTTTCGATTGGTATTTTTTTATCCATTTAAGGTACTAGTACCAGTTAGAATTTTGAAAAAAAAAAAGATCTTTTATCACATTTTATGAATCCTTATACCTTCAGAAATCACCTCCTAAAATTTTGTAGTGAAATTTGAAAAAATAAGAGAGTTGTAGCAATTTAAATGGGCGCCCGTTTTCGGCGTTCTACCGGCAGTTTGCCCAGTTAAGCAGCTGCTCTTGTCCCCTCTCCTATATACCGCCTGTTCTATCTGCTTCTATTAAACTTCGAATTTCGAAGTGCACAGAAGCATTAAAGATGGGTAAAAATCCATACGGAAAAGGCAGCAGAAAATCGCAAACTTTAAACGAGTTTTACTCAAATTAGCATTTTTTCACACTGCGCTGACTTCTCCGCAACCACTAGATGGATCTTTTTCATTCTTGGTGCATTTGTTTATTTTGATCTCGTCTACCGTAATTCACCAGAAAATTGCAGAAAATTTACTAAAAAAATTCGCCAAGGGAAAAAACGTGATTTTTACATCTCTTTTTTACAAAGCCGCCATTTTTTTTTTAATTTTTTATAAATAGGTGGTGAATTACGATGTAAACTACCTTCCTCTTTAAAATACTTCTTGAAATTTCTGTTTCAGACATGCCAATTTTGAGATTATCTCAACGCAGTGTGAAGGTCTCATTTTCGAGGACTCGACTTTGGCGCCCTGTAGTAAATAACGGTCGATCAAAAAAAAAGGCAAAAAATTTTTTATACTCCCAAAGTATGTACAAATTAAAGGCAAAAGCTTGTATAAAGTTTTGTAATAAGTGAAACAAGAAAAGAAAAGTTTAAATATGCGTCATTTTTTAGCGTTGAGACTAGTAATAGCCCCTTAAATCTCTTATGTAATTATCTACATTTTCAACATTTTTAATAAATAATTGTTAACGTTAGGACCGAACTTTGCTTAAACAACCCATCTATTTCGTGTTGAGGGGTGCATGAGACACATATTTCAATGCAATTTTATTAATCAACATTTCGGTGAAGTTACCTTGCAGTGGGATCTCGGACTATAATTTTAATTTTCGATCGGGCATCTTTCCGGATGAATTTGCATCGATCATCCATTTGTACAAGAAGAGGGATATTAATGAAGTATCTAACTATAGACCAATTTCTGTTTGGCCAGTTGTGTTGAAAAATTCTGAGAAATTAATTAAGAATAAAATTATTTCCTTTTTTGAGATGAGTTCATTATTCTGTCCGAATCAGTTTTAGGCAGCGCAAGTCAACGATTGCGGCTATTATGGATTTTGTGGATTTTACTTTGGCGTATTTTGAAAACGGAGAATACTGCGCGGCTACGTTTTGCGATATAAGAAGAGCTTTCGACTGTGTGGATCACAGTATTCTAATACATAAATTCAAATTGTATAATTTCGACGAACAGTCCTTGCAATATTTTAAGTCGTATCTCACGAATAAACAGATAGTTAAAATAAACGATAATACTTCAAATGAATCGACAATGGGACTAGGTGTGCCGCAAGGCTACATATTAGGACTGTTAAAGACTTAAAGACATTTGTTTTAGAATTAAGGTATATATATATATATATATATATATTATATGTAATATTGTTTCAAAATTTGCTATATATCAAGATTTGTAATTTTTGTAACTTCATTAACTGTTCCTTTTATTTTTTACTATTATATTTTAAAAAACTATATTCAATTTTTGTGTTATATGTGTTATAGGTATCGTATATGTACCACATTTAAATTTATCTCATGTTTTGACTGTTGTAAGTGCTTATATTGTATCAAACGCTTGCGACAGTGCGTGCGTGTATTTTAACGTACGTTCAGACGTACGAGCATACATCGGACGGTTAACCGCGCGAAGATGGAAAGTATCCAATGTCACCATCGGTGAATACAAGTCAATCGTCTGCAGTCCCCGTCTAAAAAGATCGAGCGCCGAGTGAATCATCTTAACCCATTGCGTTAGGCTGTTTTCAAAGGAATCGTCGAATCATCCAAATAAACATTCTGTGGCTTCGTCGATACTATAGGGAAGGCGAAGCACACAGATATGGATGTAGACATAGCAAAGCAGCGAGCTGGGTATAAGACCACTCGAACGTCGTAGAACTGAACCGCCTTCCCATACGTTCGGTCTACATCTCATAGTGCTTAACCTTCCTATACTCACGTCAAAATGAAAGACGTATACTATACTATATAAATCGGTCTCACAGACCGTATGCGTGAAGTATAGGAAGGTTAAGTACGTTAAGACAACTGATACGTACAAGTCTCCAAGCGAGACCGTAGAAGATCCGCCCGTCTTCCGTCGTACGATGAAGGACAGCATACGCATCGGCGACCGCCATCCGACTTGTGGCTGCATACATGTTTAGGGGCAAACGTACTTTGAAACCATACGAACTTACGTTCCTTCATTTTAGCGTCTAACAGACCTCGGCGACCGCCCGCCCGCACAAAATTTTGTGTAGACTTCGGTCTTCAGTAAATTTAAACGTTTAAGACAAACGTATGAGAACGTCTCCGTTCTAAGAGACATATATGGTACGGCTTCGCCGTTTTTACCGCGCTTAGGCGCAAACGTTTGTGGCTGGCGTCTTTAGAACGTTTAGGACAAACGCAAAGACGAAATACTTGAACTGTTTTGAACGAAATGTATTCTAAAACGTTTAGACACAAATACATATTAAATTTTCTCCGAAGCGAGAACCATCCGATTCTTCGGATTCAAGTAACGGACCGTCGTTCACCGCCCGACTTAAATGCAAGATATAAGCTTTAAGTCAAATGGGCTAAAACACAGTACACGCTAGACGTGATACACATTATAAGCATAAGTTGCGATACATTTTTTTATCTAAAAAATTGACCTTGAAATGATTTACGACCGTTTCTTTTATTGTGAGTGTCGATCATATCTGTGTGTAGAAATGTTATATAGTAACTGTGTCAATTATAGCTATCTGATGAAATGTTCTTTTATTGTGTATTAAATGTATTACTAATCATATCTATCAAATAAACCGGCATAAAGTAAAGCGGTCATTTCGTTTTACGCAGCACATAAAAAGATAACTAGCGATGCTTTTAGAAAATTTAGGGTTTATTAAACGACCTACTATGGATTTCAAAGGTTGGTTATACTTCTAGGGAATGGAGTTACGCGCTGTAGATTAGAATTTACAGTTCGCATTTGGTGTCCCTCTACAGACGCAGACGTGAACGCAATTGAAGGGGTTCAAAATATATTCTTAAAGTTTTTATATTGTAAAAATTAAAAATTAAATCAGCCCTTCGAATCTTATTACTTTATTCGTGACAGGCATTAACGCTGGCATTTACACCTCAAAATATACTCAGTTTTATGCACATTTCGATACACTTTTTGGGAGCCAATTTCAAAGTGGAAAGAGTGGACGATTTTTTTTTTTGAATCATCTATGTTTTATCTGTCTACTGACTAAAAACCTACAACTCGATTTAACATCAAACTTTTCAAATAATATTAACAGAAATATAAATATCGAAAATATCTCCACGTTGGTAGCTTGATGTGACCACTCTCTATCATATGCCACTTGTAAAATTTTTCCAAATTGTGTATGAACTCCGAAATAATGTAACAAAATTATTCCCATAATCGGCATTTTTCAAAACTGTAAAATAGTATGTAGGCAACACAAATATCTCACTACCGGTAGAAAAATAAATGCAAGATTCCTTGTGCGTCATATTCCTAATCAAGAGATAATAGATTTCATTACGGGAATTCAACAGAAATAACCAAATGTGAATTATTATTGGAACTATTTATGGAAAAGCTTTTGGCATATATAGTTACTTAGTAATATCATAAATAAATCCATTTATAGTATACAAAATTCTTGGGAATTAGTAGATTTTTATTAATGTATGTACCAAATTTAATATAGATGTAGTTTCTTTATTTACAAATATCCTGACTGAATTAGCAATTACAATAATAGATATTAAAAATGGGAGTTGTTTTCAGACTTCACAGATTTATCGACAGATGATTTTATTGACACATTCTTAGATGTCTATAATGACTAGAGAGTACAATAGTGAGCAGGTAATAAATAATAGACAAATAGCATAATAGGTACAGAGGTAACCCAGTACAGATAAACTATGAGTGGAACACATGCAAAATTAAAAGAAGTATAGCTCGTTTCAACTTATTTTATTCTGACTAAAGTGTTTACAGATTTACAGCACCTCCTGCGGTGGAAGCTTTATGGACGGTCTGCTTATCGCACTCTTATCCCACAGAGTAAACATAATATACTAACACAAATATACCTGTTGACTATTGGTAAAATATAGAATTTTTAAATATAGATATTACGTAATTCCTGGCCTCTAACTTTACTGGGATCGATTAATTCCGGCAATAGTGCCCTTTTATAAAAAGTGATAAGTTTGGGAAGTCGCTTCTTCCAAAAACGTTCATCTTTGTATATAATTTGATAAAACAATCCTTTTGGCGTCCATACAACAAAGTAACATTTATTTTTATTATTATTATGTTCAATTGACCTTGTACTTGGTGCATGTAGCTGTGATTATTTTTTAATTGCAGGCCACCGCTGTTATCAATAATCAAATATTTTATAAGTTTATTTTCTGTTGCTTCTTTCGGTGTTAACATCCTTGAATTATAAGGGCTTTTTATTTCAATAATGGCGTCGTCACCTACTAAGCCATCAGCAGATGCAGCTAAAAACGGATATTTCTAGTCTATAAAAAGACCACAGCTTCTTATTTCTAAGCCAGAAATTTTTTCAAATTCGGGCAATGCTCTGCTTTCATTTTGTATGCCGTACTGAGTTGCCGCAGATCCAAAAAAGTCTTCATAAAGTAGAGCCTTTACTGTGTTCGCTGTCGAACTGGTTTTTCTTAGTTTTGCAACTTTACCAAAATTGGATGCAGTTAAACGTTTGATCCTCATCGTTTTCCATAAAGTGTTGTCTCTTTGGCTTACAGTTAATTTTTGTATTTCTTCTGGATTTTCACTTTTCAATTTCTCAAGGAATGTTGCTTCTTTTTTCGAATAGGTCGCAATCTCCATGTCGTCAACATTGGCATTTCTTTCAACTACTATTTGACGCTCTGCTAAACGCGCCCGTTTCAACTGTTTCTTGTGACTTTTTGGTCTGGTCAAATACGCACCACGTTTGCGATTTCCCATTTTTAAATTTAAATGTAATAACAAAAATTACGGGCAATCAAGACTGAACGAAAATTTGCTAATGAAGTTATAGATAAATAACTTGCGATTTTATACATTAGTTTTCCTACAGTAATACTAATTGGTAATTTGAGGAGAGGCTACAGCAAACACCAATTGCGGATACGCATCCTATTAATTACATTTTCGATGAAGCTGATATGGTAATCCTACTCACGATTATTGTCCCCATTTATCCACATGATATCCATAGTTCATGATACATATAAAGAAATAGAACTATTTTTTCCAATAATATTTACAATTTCCAAAAATATTTATCAATTACGTACATATTGCTTTAAAATATGGATTAACGATTTTATCTATAGGTTCATAACTTTCGTTCATAGGTGCTAATCTGTATATTGCTGGCGATCAAGCTTTGTTTAATAATTTAATAGAACAAAATTCCTTTTTACTTGCTGTAGTACTATACTGAATGCATCTTGAAAAGGAAAAATTTACTTCCATAATTTGCCGGCTGTTTGTCCTGTTGAAAGACGTGATGTATTCATTGAGTGCAAAACGAGATTTTTTAATCAAAACAGACCGTGTTGAAAATATATTAGACCAGGGCACGAGTAATTTAGCATAACCATTGAATTAAAGAAGATAGTGGAACGCGCACAATAATGCGCTTATCAACGAAAACCCTTCTATTGGAAGAGTGTAGGTATATACCAGTGATCAGCAATGAGTAGTGAAAAAGTGAGTAGAGTTGAATCATGACTTATTATTTCTTGTACTTATACGCATTCATACTTATTGCAATGTTGTCCATCTTCATATCCACTCGAAAATTTGAAGTACTCATCGAACTCATACTTAACAACATTTATGACGTTGTTGATTTCGACTCTCTTTAACTCAAAGTGTATAGACGATGCAAAATAAGTATGGTTCGCATACGAACATTAATATACTCATTATGAGGTTGTGTGTTTGCTCTGTTGCGTTCTTTACTGTTGTTTTTACTAAAGTTAAACAAAGAAATATGTGTAGATTTGTGTTGCTTATTTCATATTATATTGCGCTTTTACCCTTACGTTTTTGCACTAATTGAAAAATTCCGCTATTTATTTTTTCCTCAATCTCACTATTGCTATCCATTTTCACTACCTGCTCATAAAAATGATAAATAATAAAAAACATTAATTTTCCCGAAATGTTTCTATATAAACTTACAATTTTATGCTTTTGTATATTTTTACACTTTATACTGGTTGCAAACTGTTTAATGACTAAACTTTAAATATACATGGATGAGTCGAGTGAGCTGAATCAATGTAAGTAGTGTAAGTATTTTCCTGACATTAGAAATCAAACTGAGGTGATTTATGAGTGTGGGTATACTATGTGTATGATGTCGCCGTCGCATTCATATTTATTGCAACCTGTACTTATGAATCAACGTTATCGGGAGTATGAGTAAATCAGAGTAGTTGAGTTTAAATTATGCCTACTCATTTATATTTAAAATTTCATGAGTCAGTATGAATAGCGAAAAAGCGATGCATTGCCGATCACTGGTATATACACAGAGCGGGTTTGTACCTTTCTCTTGCTCGTTGGCTCTTATGACTGTCAAACCACGCGTTGGTTCTTTTAACAACATTTATTGTTTAACAGTGAAATCGTCCTATCAGAAACCGTAAAACATCCATTATATTTGAACAATATAGATTATTAGGTAGGCATATATCAAAACAGTATTTTGCAACATAATAGACAAACATTTGCAATAGATTTCTTGATGAATCTATACAGTTAAAAATTTGGCACTTGAATTTTTAACGCGCGTCGAAAAATCCAGGTATTTTTTAATATATAAGTGCTTGCAAGACCACTTGAAATTATTTTTTTATTCAGCAAGATTGTGCCACCAAGTATAAATGCTAACTGCACCAATAATGACTATGATGCAATACCGATTTTTGACCTTGGACTTTCAGAATGAGATATTGGAGACTTTCCCCATTCCAAAAGTCATAACAATAAATGAAACAATAAATGACATAACAGGTTTAATTGACGTAGATAATTTGGTACTTTCTCCAATTAAAGGAATTAACGAAACTATTACAGACCGACATAATTATTCATTATTAGATAGTAATTATTATAGAAATTTGACTAAATTTGTTTGTAACGCAAAATTATATTTTCTGCCTAGAGTTATTTTTGAAATCGTCATATTTCCAGAGAAATTTTTCAGAGCGGAAGTTATTTTGAGACACATGCAAAGATTCTTATTTAAAAAAGGATTATGAATTTAGTTCAACAGCAATTCATAACTGAAATAAAAACATTATTTCATCCTTCACATCCAGTTGTCGATATTTCATATTATATATTTCATAGTATTTACTTATACTTATACTTATATCTTATGTCTACAGTAGGTAATAGTAGAAATGGCCTATTTTTTTATATCTTGTAAATAGTTAATATTTCTATTTGCCTTGTATTTCCTTTCAATGTAATTTTACGTGATGCGGCGTTATTTCAGATTATCACGCCAGCTAAGATTACCTTGCATATTTTGGAATGAGTCAAACACGGATAGACATCCCGTCCACTATGTTTATCCTTTTCTAGCAAGAATGTCTCATTTTCTCACACTGTAGCGTTGTTGTAAATGATCGTAATGTCACATTTTGTTAGTAGGCAACTTAATATACAAAAATTAGAAATTTATTTTAGGTAAAATCCAGCCTTAAGGCTCAATCGTATGTATTCTTTTCAAAGTATCAACGGCGGCTCCTGATACCGTATACTCGCAGCTGCAGCGAATACAGCAGTCGTTCGTATATAGTAATATGTTGCCGGCATTTAGCAACATGCAATTGCCGTCGATAGACGATCATATACGAACTAATGTTATCTTCGCTGCAGCTATGAATATACGGTATAAGGAGCCACCGTTGTAAGGTATTTAATAATATATTTGAAAATGTTCGGCTCTTTCTGTTTATTATTACTTTATGTTCTAAACGTGTGTACTACATAGCCATCACACATATTCTGCCTTCTTTCTTGTGGACACGTTAATTAGGTATTACATGGTTTTTGGGTAGTAAATAAATAAATAAATAAATATTATTAGTCCAAAATACAGTTTTCTACTCAGCTACTGATACTGTTTAATGCCGCAGTCTTTTTGATAATGTACCTATTATGTATGCTTCTTGGAGTATTTTTACTCTACTTTCTGTTTACTTGTAAAAAATAACTAACTATAAAAACTACCGCAGGTAGTCTAGATATCTTAATATCTAAATTATCGTCAGACCAATATTTTCATCGAATGGTGGGATGTTACATAACTTACCGGTACTAGCAACGACTTTGCAATTTTTTAGAAAGAGTGATCCGTGTTGAAGATCTAACATTTCCCCCATTAACTTATCTTCCACGCAGTCTACGAGGCAGACATCGCTAGATATTCTCTGGAAAGGTTAAACATTAATAGTAATAATTGAGTTTAGTCACACATATCTCTATACACATATCTTTTATTGATTTTTGTTCCTATCAGTTTTATAACTTATAAAAATCAAAAAATTTGTGAGTTTCAAAATATTTAATAATACTACCCCTACAAATTCGTTTCGCCATAATGTGGCTTCTCAGGTGGATGAATACTGTATTACTACAAATTGGTCTTTTTGATTTTTATAAGTTATTCGATTATGGAGTTTCAACAGTGATTCCCGCATTAATTAATTATCCTATCAGTTTTAACTAAAGCTCTTTATTACATCATGTCTATGTCGAAAATTGCATAGCAATAAGAATGGAAACAGTAAACACTACCATTTACAGTGGCAGGAAACTAAACAATAAAAATGCATTAACCAATTAAGATTAATTTTACGGAGGTACAATTAGAATTTGTTAGGAGAAAATTTACAACTCATGAGAGTAAAAGGAAGGCATATGAGAAAATTTATGAAATGTTTCGACTGGTCTTGACACTTTAGACTTGCTACCTTCATTCGCTGCCAGCCATATTTGAGCAAGGAAACACAACTAAACATAACCTCGAGGTCCAAATGTATTCGCGCATTCTTTTAACACCAAAACTATTGGCGAAAGTAAGCCTTCTTCATTTTCTGCTGCATCTTCTACAAATTGAGTTTTATGTGGTTTTTCTAATCGATCAAACTTCAATCTTGTTATATATTCAAAAGAGAACATGTTTTCTTGTTGAGCAGTTACAATCATATCCTTCAACGCACCATGCAACTCAAGTTTAGTACATGAGCTAAATTAATCACTGCCGTTGTGCCAAACTATAAATTACGCTGCACGAGAAAAATGCTACTGATATATCATTCGGAACGGCGACCTTATATATATTCCGGTATACGTGACACAATGCGTGTATTTTTGTTTATTGATATCTACCTATATTATCTTCGTAATTTACTTTTCCTTTTCTTTTGCTGAGCACGCACTTACCCTCATTTAGGTTTCTAATTAATTGAATAAGATTTAGTTTATATATCCTTACTGTACTGTTTTCTAATTTTATGTATTTTGAGTATTTTTGTTTGAGTATATTTTTGTATCCTTCTCTTACCCTGTAATTGGTTTTTAAACTGTTGGGTAATAAACATTATTATTAAGGACTTAAGCACTTAATCCATATCTATCTGAATATATTTTGTATTTCTTTCAAACGTTATCTAAATAATTAGTAATTCAAAGTATTTTATATTTAGAACGACACTCATCTATGTACATCAATCAATGACAACTGACAAGGGCAACACCAGACGACTCGGCTTTCGATTTTGACAGGTCTTAGATATGTTATAGGAGGACCTTCCCTGAGTATCTGGTTAACGGCTTAAATCGCACTTCGCCCCGGTTCGGCTGGTTTTTGAAAAAATATACCTATGATTTCCATGCATTCTTTATATACTGGTAACGTTAGTTGTAACCTGAGCATAGCAGCGTAGCGCAATGGATCAAGCACATAGCTACCACACTGGAGATCCCTTGTTCGATTCTCCTGCATTTGACTTTGTTTCAATTTTATTTCACACGATGTTTACAAATATATTCCGTTTTATGCAAAATTGTTTGAAAAAAGCTCCAGCGGCTGGCGCAGCTCCCAAAGGGACCCCCAAGAGCACGGAATTCTATAACGATTCGCAACGGTACTTTGGGAAGGGGAAATACCCGCATATACTTGCGACTACCTATAAGGTATTTCAAACTTACAATTAAAATACATACCGTGACGTACATTTGCTTCTGATAAAATAAAAGTACCATGATGAAAACATTATTTTCGAACAATTTTGCATGAAACGGAATATATTTGCAAACATCGTGTGCAATAAAATTGAAAAAAAAAAAAGTGCAAGGATAGGAATCGGACAATGGACTTCCAGCGTGACAGCTGTGTACTTGAACCACTGCGTTACGCTTCTATGCTTAAGTTACAACTAACGTTACTAGTATATAAAGAACGCATGGAAGTCACAGGTATATTTTTGGCAAACCAGCCGAACCAGGGCGAAGTGCGATTTACGCCGTTAATCAGATACTCAGGAGAGGTCTTCCTATAACATATCTAAGACCCGTCAAAATCGAAAGCGGAGTCGTCTGGCGTTCCCCTTGTGAAACTTTATTATCGTTTTTAATATCTTTACTATTAACTGTCTACATTTGTTATTCAGCACCGTTTTCTACTTAAACCGACATTATTTGTGATAAATAAAGAGACTATTAAAATCAGCTCGTAATTTAATTTGTCCAAAAATTATTTTGCGCCTTCCTTGAGACTATGTAATATACTTTAAATTATGTTGAACAGAAAGATGTATGTGATAGTTTCGAGATATTTAAAAAAATTCCAAAATTTTTGGAAGGGGCAATATCCCAAAATCGGGGGATTCGGCCGCTAAAAATTGGCGTTGTTCTTATAGCAAAGTACTCTTTCAGTCTGTACAGTTTCATAGAAATCAGAATTTTTCAGTTGCCGGTGTTCCCTTCTAAGTTAGAGTTAAGGTATTCTAGAGATTGTTCTTTTTTGTTTAGTTAAGTTTAGCTTTTTATTTTGTTTTTGTGAATTTTGTATTTAGTTCTTATAAATCTCTGTGACATGATTAGCATGGAAATAAAGCATGACAATAAAGTTTCATAGTTGCTCTAAGAGCTACGTTAGCAACAAACTTAGATTTCTTACTTACTTAGAAGTACCGAAACGATCGATTATCTCCGTTGTTTATGAGGCAATTATTTTAATAATTGATGTGCTTATATAACAAATATTAATGCATTTAATAATCGTCATGTTTTCTTTTTCGACATCCGGTTTAGCCAGAAGTGACTTTAACTTTTTGTTTCTAAATGCAACACCCTGTATATTTTATTGTTATCGGACGCAGAATAAAAAACTACATAAGAAATATTATAAACAAGGTTTTCGTTTTATTCGAAAAGTGAATAATAAATAAAAAATACTTGTAACAAATTGCATCATCCTTGAAGAAACTAACAATTTAAATTAAGTCTACAGTAAATGTTCAAAATGTACTCCATTTACAATTTACAATAGCCCAGCCGATCGTTAAAATTCCGTAAAGCATTTTGTACAATTTGTGGAGAAATTTGGCGCATCCCTTCTGTTATACGTTGTCGCAATTCTTCTAGATTGGCTGGCCTGTTTCTGTAAATTCTGCATTTCAAATGTCCCAAAAGAAAAAGGTCTAGTGGGGACAGTTCGGGAGAACGAACAGGCAAAGGGCATCTTCAGCCGATCCATCTTGCTGGAAATATTACATTCAGATAATTCCGGACACCTATGGCAAAATGTGGCGGTGCTCTATTTTGCCGGAACCAGATATTTTCAGCTGCTGTTAAAAGGTTATTGGCATTTGGAAATAAAAGTGCAACAGCGGGTACAATTTCACTTCTTAACAGTTGCAGGTAACGTTCACCATTTAAATGCCATTTATGAAAAATGGTCTAATTATATGGTTGTCCACAATACCTGCCCATACATTGAGTTTTTGAGGATGTTGGGTATGTATGTACTTCAGATACCCAGTGCGGGTTGTATTATGACCAAAAACGACAGTTGTGCCTATTTACTGTGTTATTAAGACAAAATGTGGCTTCATCTTAAAACACCACATTGTTTACAAAATTAGTATTGGCCACGCTCATTTCCATGATAGTTTTGCAAAATTGAATTCTGCGGTCTGGATTATCATCAGTCAATTCATGGACAAAATGAATTTCATCTTTAAAATGTTATCATATGTTCTCATAAATTTTATTATATGTTCGTTATCGATCACCATACCCATGCATCACCAAATCTCAATCCTTTCACCTTCACTAAGATTCATAGCCATATTTGCAGTCAGTTTTAATAAATTTAACACACGTTACTAAAGACTTGTCAAATAATTTGCCATAGCAACTAACATGCCAATGTTTTCAAAGATAATGCGATTTGATACAAGTATTTTAACATTTCTTATGTAGTTTTCTATTCAGCGTCCGATAACAATAAAATATACAGGGTGTTGCATTTAAAAACAAAACGTGAAGGTCATTTCCGGATAAATCGGAAGTCGAAAAAGAAGACATTGCGATTATTAAATGCATTAATATTTGTTATATAAGCACACCAATTATAGAAAAAATACTAAACGGAGATAATCGACCGTTCCGGGACTCTTTACTTACCCTATATATATATATATATATATATATACATACAAGTCGAATATTTACAAAATTGAATGCGGAGGAAGCAATTATTCTTATATCGGACAGTACCATTGTATCGAGGCTATTCGCAGAGCACATGGCTGGTTGCGCTATAGAAAACTAGGATCCTCAAGCGTAGGTCACCATATTAATGATACAGGGCATAGTATCCAAAGAGAGAATTTAAAATTATACATAAGACGACAAACCTCCAAAATAGGGAGTACAGTCTGTTGGGCGGACAGTACTGTTAGATTTATTATAAATTTAATAATGAACACTAACAAGAAACCACTCGTAAGTGTGTCTCACCAATTGAAATGAAACTTTGTGGTAACATTTTTAGCTGCCCAGTCTTACATTACCGGGCTGTATAGCGCCCTAAGCTCAAAACTGCCCTTTGCTGTATGACTCAATAACTCAGAAACTATCAGAAATATAAACAGAAAGTTAAGGCTGTTTTACGAAGGAGAAAATGAATTTATTGAGAATAAGAAAATCTAGTAGACTGTGAAAAACAATTTCACAGTGTTTACTTAGAGCAACTTTTTATTTGTCATTTGATGTTCAGTTGTTGAAATTACGTTCGTTACAACTCTCAGCTACTTATTTTTGAAAAGTAAAATAAAATGGAATTAGCCAGAGAGCACTTTCGAATCATAATTTACTATGATTTTAAAAGAGGTTTAAGCGTTTATGAGTGCAAAGAGAGTTTAGATTCAGTTTTTAGTATACAAGCACCTTCCTTGACTACAATTTACCGATGGTATAAGGAATTTTAACGCGAAAGGAATTCTGTTCAGCATCAAAAAGGAGCAGGGCGTCCTGCTGTTAAAAAATAATTGAAGAAGACAATAAAGCCACTTATGCGGTAATAGTACGTAAACTGAAAATTGGATCCTCAGCTGTTGTTTGTCAATAATTTCAGCTTATCCCTCGTATATGCTCTTAACGATGATGTGAATATTTAAATCGGCGAGACACACTTACCAGTATTTTCTTGTAAAAGGATAGTTTATGAATCGGTTTTGCTTAAACTGTTTGCTATATATTATTATTATATCAACCAGAATAAGTATTTATATAGGTTAACACTACCTCAATTGAATTCTTTTACTAGCTATGTACAATATTGCAGTCACGCAATCACTTCTGGTTGAAATGCAAATTTAAGTAAGCAGCAATAGAGAATTACTATGACTTAAACTTCCATTCTTAATTGACATTACATGGTGGAAGTTACTTTCAAAAATTAAATTTTAACAAAATTTTGATATTTTATAACGGCCAAGTTCAACTTCAGATAGGTATGTATTTGATTTGGAAGCCGTTACATATCGAATGTAATGATATATTTTCTATTGTCTATCTATATACAATTACTTTAAGTAGATAGGCATTTAGGTAATCAGAACATTCTACTTCGTTTCTTAGTCCTAAATTAAAAATATATTTTATTCTTCAAGATATTTTTCACCGTCACAAACAAAACTCTAGCCCTAATCTAATACGAACCTAATGTAAATACAAACCTATTAGCGTACAGTGTTGCTAAATAGTCTGGTTCAGGGTTGTGCGTAGGACATTGCTGAAGGATATACGATACATATACAAATATCCGAGGCCAGCGCCGCCAAACGAGAAAAGCGATCTACTACTTTTTTGATATTTCTATCAAAACTGAACCATTTCGATACTTTACCAGACATACATTGACGTTACTTGGAGGCGTTCTAACACGTTAAACAATCCTGCGCCATATATATGGCCCAGGATTGCGAAGCTGGCTCAGGACATTCATATTACTATTCATGACTCAAGATTGTATGGTTACTGTATATATATATATATAATCAGTTTCCCCTTGTACCTTAAGGTGTAGAGATTCTATATATATATATATATATATATATATATATATATATATAAGAATTGCTCCTTTAAATATATTAGATTAAAGTAGAAAGACAAAAGATCAAATACACGTCAGACATATCACAATCAAAAATTGATATCAGTGTAACGTGTCATAGGTTATCGGTATTCTATTAACATATTCAGAGCTTGGGAAACAAAATAAATTGTTTGGCAATTGTTTTAAGAGAACAGAATACTGACATTGCTTGTTTCTATGGGCATTGGTTGAATAGTGATAATATCTCCAGTGTTAGATTAGCAAATTATGTATTGTATCGCAAATTCTCCTAGAAGTTATTCAGACAATAGAGAGGTTGCGATTTTTATAAATAAGTGTCGCAAGTATAATTTCAGCAGTAGTGATAACCTTAATAGCTTTCTAAAACAACAGTACATTAAAGATAGTGGTATTTGTTTTGCATATGTTCCTTCAAACATTACCCAAAATATAGTGGTGAATTGGGATTTGAACATAGATCTCCCGGTGCCATTGTTAGGTTTATTCAGTACTTTCAACCTGAGTTAGTTCTGGATGAGTCTATCAGGATAAAGTTTCACTATCTTTGCACTACCGCTACAGGGGATTCGATTTCTTGCTTTGTCAACAATAATGGCATATCTTACCACTCAGCGCAATTTTTTTATTATAAAATGAGTAATGCCATAGCATGCAACCACTACTTCATTGGAGTTTATAGTGACAATAATTCAGAATTTCCTGTATCCCTATCAGGTGAAAGATGGTTGGTCGTATAGAGACCGAATACGGTAGATGGGGCTTTCTAAGTATTTACAGACACACTGTGGTGCTATATAGACTTATGTTTTCCTCATCAAAAACGGAAAGTGGATGATCATCGCTGTAAATGCTACTGGTCAACAGTTGGAATCAGAATTTCATCAGCCAATCTTAAGAGTTTGCATCAAGTTGCAGTGACTACGAGAGATCGTTCCGGTAGAAATTATTATAAGGTTTACAAAGAAAATTATCAGAATGTTATAACTACTGCTAAACTGTTGTATAATGACCATACGTTTTTGGAATCTGATGAAAAATCAAAAATAGTGAAGAGCACAACCAGCGAACACCTGCAACAAACGTGGCTATAACGATATATCCAAAATTGAATTTAATCATGTGAGTGGGTGTATCATCACAGCCTCCTATAATGCATGTTTGTCCAATAACTGAGTACCGCACTTACAACGCCATTATGAAATTAAAGAAATCCAAATCATGTGGAATAGATCTGTCTATACATGCTTAAACTATCTGCTCATCTAATAGCTAATCCCTTAACGTTATTGTTTAATAACTCCATTGATACAGGTGTATTTCCAAAGACATTGAAAATTACAAAGGTGGTGCCTATTAGGGAGGGAGGCTGTCCGGGCTTTATAAAGTCTTTGAACGACTAATGATGATGAAAAAGATAGTAGATTTTACTACGAGACAGAACAATTATTACACAAGTACAGCACGGATTTTAGAAACGTGATTCCACTTCTACAGCGATTTTACAAATTAAAAACTGCACTGACATCTAGATAACAAAATCAAATGCATACGCTTGTTCATGGACATTTGAGGCATTTGATTTGGTGGATCTCGTTTTATTACTGAAGAAGTTGGAGATTTGCAATATTGCACTCATTACATTATTTACACTGTTAAATTTTCAATATTAGGGACCCGTTTAGTGGGAAATTTTTCGACTCTCTGTTGTATTTTCATGTACAGAGTGCGACTTATTGAATTAGGAGACTTCTCCTAAACTTAAAGAAGCGACGTTCCCACAACTTTCTTTTCAAATTCTAATTGGACACTGTTGCATACTTTTATGATATAGGGCAGGTCTTTTCTTTATAACTTCTATTAAACTTTTCGTGTCATATATGATGATTTACATCATGTCGTTATATTCTATACACAACCACTGTACGCGAACATGACTTGAACTGATCAGACCTGATCCAAACTGATTGACCCCGATTTTACAGCCGGTTGTATGTTCGCGTCGATATACACATGCGAATATACACATGACTATCATACGTTAGTTGTCCGATTTGTTAGTCAAAAAACCACAGTGATCAATTTTGACCGTTTCATCGCATTACAATCGTGTCGATAATATGCGTACTTCCATTTGAGCTCGTCCCTTTTTGATGAACAACTAACCTGTCTAACAATTAAAAGTTGTGTACGCCTAGCCTAACTTTCCAACAGTCATTTCATGAGTCATTTGTTTTGATTAGTGGCTCCTACCGTTTTTCATTTATCAATATTTATTTATAAATCAATTCATGAGATGTAATAAGCCCTATTATTACATCACATTTTCGTAGAGTATGATTAGAATACGTACCTGCGACATAATACTAAATGCGCATGCCATACCAACTTGACCAACGCCCACAACTGTAACTTTGTTACCACCATTGGATACGTGAGGTTGCACAGCTTTCAGCAAAGCTTCTTTGGTTGACCTAGCTGGAACAGTACATAAAGCACTATAGACAAATCCATATACACAAATACAATATTCTAGGAAAACGACTATGAAAACTCTTCTTTTTGGGTGTATAGTTCATGAATTTTGAAATTCGTAATTCAAATAAATGCAGTAATTTATAGTACCATAATAATAATAATAATAATAATAATAATAATAATAATAATAATAATAATAAATGGCTTTATTGTGCGATCATTTTTTACATAGAGGAAAAAAATAAATAAATATGTATACATAAGGAAGAGAAAAAAACTATATATATATATAAAATGCACCTGCTCTTACCTAACCCCGAGTAACAGTAACACACTCAATAAAAATTATGATTTTGCAACATGATATAATGGACTAATAAAATAATATAGTGAAATAATAAGTAAATGCCTAAACTCTAGGTACCTAAAAACTAAAAAAACTGAAGAACTTAAAATTAAAACTAAAAACTAAAACCCTGCTAGTGTGATTCCCGCCCCAGATGATACATAACAAAATAATTAAAAATAATAGAGCAAAACAGTAATAAAAGGAGAAAAGAAAAAAGACAAAAACAAAAACAATGGTTTGCACGACCATCCAGCAAAGAGAAAAGATCATGATATTAAATTAGAGAAGAGTACAGAGCGGAGCTTCTGTTTTAAATTGTGCGACAGAGGTACACATTTTTAGATGTGTTGGCAAGTCATTATATTTATTATAAATACAAAATGAGAATGATCTCTCATAAAGTGAGGAGCGGTGAATGGGCGGAGAAATCAAGTTACGAAATCGGGTGGTGACACTGTGAACATCCGTCCGATATCTTATTTTTTCATACAAATAAGGTGGCGACTTTAATAGTAAAATTCCATGAAATAGTGTTAGCATTTGTATTTCTCTTCGACTCTTCATATTTAACCATCCTGCATCGGATAGTTTGTGCGATATATGTTGGAATTTCCTTATACCATAAATATATCTCAGACAGGAGTTCTGAACTCTTTGTATACGATTAACCGTGATTTGATCTAAACATGGGTGATATAATTCTGAGCAGTATGTAAATTTAGATAAAACAAAGGCATTACATAATGTTTTTTTAATATTGGTGTTCAGAGTCGAGCGAAAAGGATACAACTTTTTAAGGTTTGCATATGCAGACTGAATATAGCCACTGATCTGGTCTCTAAAGCGAAAAGTATTGTCTAGAGTCAATCCGAGACTCCTCGCTTTTATTACTACTGGTATTTGCAAGTCGTTAATTCTGATGTCAACAACGTCATGTTGATGATGTTTGCATGCCTCTTTGCCCCCAAAATCAAAACCTGTGATTTTACAGGGTTAAGACATAATGAATGAGCAATCGATGTTTTAAAAAGAGCCGCTAAATCTTCAGTAATTTTACTGATACTCATGTCCAAGTCGCACAGTCTAAACGAAAAATAAAGCTGGATATCATCTGCGTATAAATGTGCTTTCATGTACTTCAAACCATCCAAGAATGATGACGTGTATAAAGAAAAAGAATAGGGCTCAATGTAGAGCCCTGAGGGACACCTCTCGACACTCCCAGAGACCCAGACTGAACGCCATCAATTCTGACAGATTGAGATCTATGCGACAGAATGGACGCAATCAGACGCACAGCCCCACAATCAAAACCCCTGCTCCACAGCACATCAAGCAGTACAGAGTGATTAACTGTATCGAAAGCTTTCGAGTAATCTAATAAAACCAAAATTGTAACTAAGCCTTGATCAGTAGCAGCTAAAATATCGTCCGTTACACACAGCAGGGCCGTAGTACAGCTGTGACCCGCCCGGAAACCAGATTGCACATCTGGAAGAAGTTTATTTTCATTTACATACGTTTTCATTTGTCCCTCCAGAACACGTTCAAGTACCTTTGAAAGTGTCGGAAGAAGACTAATTGGCCGCAGATCTTTTAATTCACGAACTTCTGATATTTTAGGAAGCGGAATCACAACAGCATGCTTCCATTGCTGAGGAACAATACTTTCCAAGATACAAGAATTAATAATATGCGTAATATATGGAAAAATGTATGGTGAACAAAGTCGTAACATATTGACATCTATTCCATCGCTACCCATAGCAGTTGATTTTAGATTGTTAAAAATTTTTGTGATCGTATCCGTACATACAAGTGTAAAAGAAAACCCTGCCGGTGAATTACAAGTCAGCGATGGCGCAGGGTGATTAGACCCCGGATTGACAAAGAGAACGCTATTAATGAAGTAGTCATTGATAGTATTAGGATCTTTTAAATCAGGTGGTATACTACTTTGTTTCCGCTTCCCTATGCCAATGTAATTTAATTGACGCCAAAGTGAACGGCCATCATAAGACTGTGAAATAAAATTGAAATAAGATCTTTTCTCCATCCTAAAAGTTCTATTTGTTAAATTTCGAAGGGACTTATAATATTATACAGACATACAGACATACAAGACCGCATTTACAATACTGATGAATTCAAGTGAGGAAACAATTAGATCAGCCAGCAACAATTATTTTTATAAAAATTCATACAATGGAAGAATCTACAAAGCAGTTAAAATCCTCTATGATGCCGGTTTACAATTACACCACTATTACTTAATTAAGCTATACAACGACCTAATTAAATTAGATACGTTAATGGACAGTTACCAAATAACGGTGCACAAAATTAAGTTTAAGGGTAGCTGCCCATTAATGGATCACCCTATTCTCGTTATATAGGGTGATCCAGGTTTTATTTTACTAAGAAGATAGAGAATACATAATACAAAAATTAACGCCGAACATTAAGAAAAATCAACAAGAAGATAAAGAATGGATACAAAATTTAACCCAGGATATTAAGAAACAAAAGCAAGAAAATGAGAATGAAGAAGATAAAGAACACCTTAAAGCCCTGATACTTATATACTTATTTACTTATTATATCTTTGATTTAATAATATTCACTTTTTAACGTAAAACGCTACTGTAATTATATTTTCTTTTCTTTTATATTGTTTTCAGCATTTAATTATTTGATTCCTCTACTTATTAGATATTTGATTTAATATTCACTCATTATTTAATGTAAAATTCAACCGTTTTTTCAAACAATTTTTCTTTTCCTTTATAATATACATCTTCTTTTCACATTTTTGTTTTCATCTTGCATATATCGTATATCTACATATATCGTCGGTTTGAAGGTAAGACTCACTAAGTTACATTTTAATCCAAAATAAATTACTAATACGTAAGTACTTGTGAAATATGTGCTAGCAAGCATTTACGTGTTAATAATTTATTTTGGATTAAAATCTAACTTACTATCTAATCTAACTTAAATCTTACCTTCAAACCAACGATAAGCACCTTTAATATTAATTTAAATTCCCCCAATAATTTTAAATTTCGCGGCTAGTTGATATCTAGCACCCTCTTTGAAGCCTTCAAATCTTGCTGTATGAAATAGATATATGTACATCGATTTATCTCATCGGATAACTTTTTAGCATTGAGTCGGTAATCTGTGCCCTCATTATCAATGACTAAAAATTAACAACAAAAGGCCACAATTACAATTAAATTAAAGGGAATATGGCGATGGAGAAAAAGAGAAAGAGGGGTCAGGCTTACCGATCGCTTCCAACGACGCGAAAAGGAATCTCATAATTCCCACCTTGGTCAATCTTCCAAATTCCCAATAAAAATGTTGATTATTAAAAACATGATGAAATTTAAAATAAAATGAAATGAAATTTTAAGCCGCTCAATCGCAAAAGGAAACACGTCAGGCGGCGAGCACGTGGTAATACTTTGTAAAATCCAACCAAGCGAGACGCATTAACTCAGGCAACCTGTGATAAGTAGAGTAGAGAAGGAAGCATCATCGAGAAAACAAGACAACTGCATGACACACAGCGGAAGGTTCTACAGGCCGTTCAGTAAGGCAAAATAACCTAAAAGAGAAAAATGAAGGAGAAACCCCTAGGAGCAAATGTGTCCAAACAATTTTGATACGATAAATGTAGATTTCTAAACTCTGATCTTTTGTTAACAGATTTAGAATTTAATTTAATAAAATAGCTCTCGACAAATTTTGTGGAAAGGATAAGAACTTTAACATTACCATCAAACCACGTTTGTATATCTTTGGACGTAGTATCTCGATTTACGAACGTGGCTCGTGAACTAATTCTAGAAGTCAGAAGAGAAATGGTCTGAGATTGAAGGATTCTCATCATCAGCAAATCGAACATCTTGAACTTAATTAAGTTGTGTTTTGATACAACTTATTTCCCCGTGAATGACACTTTTTACATACAAAAGTACTCCTATAGTGTCCATTATCTCCAGTGCTGTTTGAGATGGTTTTACAGAGATTGGAAATTGTTGTTTTCACAAATCCTGCCTTTATGCCTTTTCTCTGCCTGCGTTACGTTGATGACACTTTCATAGTACTGCCTGAACAATACATTCAACTTACTCTGGACTCTTTTTAGTCGTACCACAATATACTTCAATTTACTTTGGAAAAAGGTCAATCATTCCATCAACTTTGTGCATGTCACAATCATTAGAAGGAACACGACTTGGATGACCAATTGGTATAGAAAAGGGACTTGGTCGGGCAGATATATTCACTTTTTTCTCACGCTCCTACGAAGCAAAAGATAGCTAGAAGTTTGTCCATATAAGAATTCAATTAAAAAATTCCCCCAGTATGTACTCCGAAATTAAATTTTTGTCTTCCTTTTTGAAAAAATACTTTTTAAGATAATCAGGACCCACTGATTGCAAAAATTTGATCAAAAGAATTTTCCGATTTTTCGTTTTCCTAGAAAAGCCTGTTCGAAATTTCTAACACTAGCGCTTATGCTATATGTCAGCTTTGTATACAAGTAAAACATTTGGATTTATTTGCTGTTTTATTGATTTATTTTATTATTTTCGAATCAAATGGTACAGAAATTATTAAATTTTGTGAAAAATTATATTTAATTAAATTTATATTGTTATTATTTGAGATAAATCGTAAAATAAAAAGAAATGTCCAAAGGGGAAGTTTCGAAAATATGCTTTTATTCAGGTTTTTGCTTGAAACATTTTGTGTGCAGATGAACATTGCATTTCTCGCACATATAAATTGTGGGCTTACTACAACCCGTCAATTGACAACGAAGATGTTTTCCCTCGGGATTTCTGATTATAACGTGTTTTCCCTCAATTTTTGGAAGATTTGTTGGTCGATATTTCTTATCGTTGACATTATCATCATCGGTAGTTTTTCTACCTAGCTTTCTTTTCAGCCAAAAGAAGAGCTTCTGTCACAAAGATCTTAATTCTCTTTTACTCTTTTTCTCAACTTTGTATCTTGCAATCAAGCAATGCAATTTCCAAGCATTCACAACTGCCGAAATTCAAAGTAGTGCACCACAAAGGCCAATACCATTCTTTTTCCACGTATATTGATTCGGATCTATGTTTAAGACTATTTCATCATCATTGATTGTCTCTTCATCTGAACATTCATCGACTTGATCAGGAGGAAGTATATTTACACAATTGATATCGCCGTCATCACTCCAATTATCACCCTTTAGGTCACCTTTACGGTGGTATAATTTTTTGCGAAAATCGAAAGTGTCTTCTCCTCATATTTAGCTATTATTTCATCCAACTCTTTCATAGATAAAACCTTTGTGTACCGTGTACTCATACTTACCTATGCAAAGCACAAATCAATAACAAAAACAATATAAAACCCACCAAAAACTCGAAATTCGCTATTAACTTGTACATTATATATGAAATATTCACTTTTTCTTTAAAAAATTTTATGCATGAAAAGGTGGAATTTCAGGTAAATTTTGGTATGAATGTTAAGTCTCATCTTTCAGCAAATAAAAACTATATCCCCTAGTGTTTTTTTATTTGCTGAAAGATGAGACTTAACATTCATACCAAAATTTACCTGAAATTCCACCTTTTCATGCATAAAATTTTTTTGAAAAAGGTGATTGTTACTGTTCGAAAAATCGAACGGCGAAGCGAAATGGGTTAATGCGCATTTCTGCAGCTATTTAATTCTACAGGAGTGGACAAGTAAGTTGCCACAGACTCCTGCAGTAACTGCAGTCGCGCTACGCAACTAACCCACCGGGAGATGTGCAATTAGAAAACTACTGTCAGCATTCGCAGACGCGTTTCGTGGTTATACCAATCAATCAATCTAAAAATCTCTTGATTGCACATAAGTAATTATTAGTTGTAACAATGTATATATGTATGTATTACTTCAAATTTTCTTATATTAAGTTAGTATATACAATTCGAGTTTAGTACTGCCAACATTAATTAATTGGACATATGCGTTCGAGTAGCTGTTAAGCACGCGAGTAGAAATTAGTCTCTCCCGCACTATCACTGAGATTCGTATGCTGTAGGTTGTTGTAATTCCCGGCTTGTTGGGGGAGAAATTTATGTAAAAAACACTTTTGTCGTATGCGTTGGTGTTGGTTTTACTCCAGGTTTAGGTGTGTGAATGGGAACGGGTGTTTTGTTGAGGTCCATTATATTCCTTATTAATGGATTGTCATGATGGGTTGTAGGTTTGTAGAACTTGGTAACTTTCTGTTGGATGAACTTTGCTACTGTTGGTAGTCTGGCCACCTGGTGGGCAGCGTTCGCGGTGAGGTGTACCGGCTCACGCCTAGCGTCAGACGCAGGCATTTATTCTGATGTCGTTGCAGGCGCCGTACATTCGTTCTCAACACGTTACTGCATGTTACCACTCCATATGTTGAAATGGGTCTCAGAACTGTTTTATAAAGTAGGAATTTATTTTCTCTTGAAGTTGTGGGGGCTTACAAGAATGGAAAAGAGCTTTCGGATTATGGAAGGCGTTTTGTGGATGTTGTTTTGGATATAAAGGTGGAATTTCAGGCGGGTGTCTAAATATACGCTTAGATATCTTATAGGATTAACGTAGGCGATAGTGTTTTGAAGGAATTTGGGGTATCTAGATACGCTGTAAGGATTGTTACCTCAGGTAACGATGGCGATTGAGGATTTTTCGGTATTCTCTGATAGCTTCCATGTTTTCAGGTATTTTTCATACCGAGGTATGTTGGTGTATATGGCGGTATCGTCGGCGTACAAAGATGGCTTTGTGTTAGGGAATTCAGGAATGTCGTGGGTGTAGTATTGTACAGAATAGGCCCCAACACTGGCCATTGTAGTACACTTGTTTCAATGTCGTACGCAGCGGAAGTTGTGGCGTTTATTCTGACCCTAGCTTTTCCATTGGTGAGATAGAATCTTATTAGCGTGATGAGCGGGTGTGGAAATCGAGTTTCACCATTTCACTGATTAACCCGTCGATCCACACCCAATCAAAAGGTTTCTGTATATCCACCAGCATGAACGCTGTGTGCTGCCTTTTGTTGAACGCCTTCGTCGTCTCGGTAATAATCCTGGCCACTTGTTGTTCTGAGTTGTGTGGCTCCCGAAAACCGAACTGTTGATTCGGGATGATATGGTTATTTTCTGTATGTTTTATTATTTGGTTTTTTAGTATCTTTTCGGTAATCTTGCATAGCGCTGGTGGCAGTGATATCGGACGATAGCTAATAGAATGTATGGGATTTTTTTCCTATTTTCAGTATGGGAATAACTATTGCGAATTTCCACGAATTTGGGAAATATTGGAACCGGATGATGGCGTTTATGATGTAGTAAATCTGTAATAAGGTTTTTCTAGGGATATTTTTTTGAAGTATGTTCTGTATGGAGTTGGTACCAGGAGCCTGTTTATTGGCTTTTTGATGTGTGCAGAAGTTGTAAGGAAGGGATGGGAGTCGATGGTATTTACTGGGTGCTGTGTGAGAAAACTAGTCTGTCCGACTTACATTTTCTTCGATGTGTTGTTCGGTTTCAGGAGCCCTGTGGAATTCCTGGAAGGATTTTGAAATATTGTTCGAAATTTGGTCCTCCAAACCCGCAAACGAAGTGTCGTTCTCTTCTAGTATCTTGATTGATCGAAACGGCTTCCTTAGGTTCTTGTCGAGGCGCCAGATTGAACCGTCTTTAATGTTGATCTGTTGAAGACGCCGTGCATAAGTTTCGCTTCTGTGCTTGGTGATCATTCTCCGGATGCTACTGGTTAGGACATTCATCCTGCGTCTGAGCACCACGTCACGCATACGTGGGAATGCACGACGAATTCTGTTACGTTCGGTGATAATTCGCTGTAATGATGTGGATCAGTGAATCTAGTTGGAATAGAATTTTTGGCGGCTCTGCTGATATTTTCGGTCACCCTTTCGACCATTTCCTCGGGCGTGTTGATATCTTCGATAGTAGTGTGGAGGAGTTTCTCCTGCAGTATATTCCGGAATTTCTTCCAATTTGCGTGCGCGTAGTCAAACACTCTTCTTCGAATGTGAAAGCAGCGGCAGGTGATGGTGTCGCAGTGAGGATGGTGGATTATTATGTTGTTGTTGTTCACATAATTGAACAACGTATTTCCGTTAGAGTTGATCCGATGGCAGCCCCACGAATAGTGCCTGGCGTTCCAGTCACCTGCACAGATGGTCCTGCGCGAGAAGGAGAATAAAACGTCGAGCTGGTTCTGACGTATTCTCCTTCTCCGACTGTTGTGGCAAGCCACGACGGTGGTGTGGTTTTCCAATTGGATTGCCACGGCCTCCACGTCGATATTTCCAGTTCCAAAATACCTATAGTGGCTAATGGTTCACAGCAAATAAACAATATATAACAACGGCAGTAAAAGAACAAAACATATAATTATTACTATTAAATTGCGTTTTCTTCAAATTCACCTGGCCATATTCGCATCATGTCTTTAGTAACAATTCTTTTGCGGTTAGTAGCTAAATTTCTAATCTCTACGCGGTCATTAGGTAACAACTGTAAAATTTCGAAAGGACCTTCATATCTTGGATCTAATTTGGATAAATGTGAATTTCCAGATGGATGAAAAACTATATCGCCTATTTCAAAAATTTTGGTCATTCTTCGCTTTTTATCGAATCGATTTTTCAATTCAGAACCGAAACGTAATGAGCGCTCGTAAGCAATTTTTCGATCCTCACTCAGATTTCGATCAGTATTTGTTATTGATTTTATACTTTCTGTTAATGTTTGAATGTCCACCGAATCTATGGTTTGCCCTGTTAACAGATAAAGTGGGGAGAAACCGGTGGTTTTTTGTTTGGTCATATTAAGGGTTGATTGCAACTTTGGAAGAATACTCGCCCATTCTGACTTTTTGTCATTTACTTCTACTCTTAGTAAATCTGAAACTGTTGAGACGTATCTCTCCACTTGACCATTTCCACGCGGAGCACTTTTGGCAGTAAGATGTTGAGTAATATGTAATCTTGAAAGTAACTGCTTTACTCGTTGATCAGTAAAATTAGTTCCTCTATCACATATTAATCTTTTAGTAGTTCCAAATATATTTAAATAAATTTCTAGTTTTTCACATGTTTCAGGACCAGAAAGAGTTTTTAAAGGAATTAAGAATAAATATTTGGTGAAGGCGTCTATTAAAAGAAGGATATGTTTGTAATCCTCTGATGACGTAGGGAATGGCCCCACACAGTCGCAATGCACAGTATGAAAAGGGATTGGAATTTTATCGATAGGATGTAAGAGTCCCTGTTTGGGTCCGGTGTTTTTTATTTGCGATACACTTTAGGCAATGATCACAATATTTCTTTACGAATCGCGCCATTCGTGGGAACCAAAAGTAATGGTTTATCTTTGCAAAAGTTTTGTCCGGTCCAACGTGCAACTGTTCATCATGGAAAATTTTTAACAAACCGAGTCCACTTCCCTTTGGTACAAAGGCCCTGTAGATTGGGGGATTTCGATCAGGATTAATTTTTCTAAATAAAATGTCATTTTGACAAAAGTAGTCGTGGGTTAATTCCCCATTAAGTAATTTTGACTTAATATCACAGGTTTCGGGGTCGCGCTCTTGATTTATTTTAAGCCAATTATCGGTTGTAAGAACGTTCACGGGAGCTCTGCGGTCGAGTTGTTCAGGATATTGTGGTGGATTCCTACTGAAGTAATCCACGTGTGGAATGTATTTTCCTTTGCGATATTCGATGCTGAAGTTATAACTTTGTAGGTAAAGCCACCTACCACCACCACCACCACTTGCAATCCTAGGCAATAAATCCTTTTTCTTTTGAGTTAATTTTAACGAATTGGAATAGGTGATAAGTTTAAAATTTATTCCTAGTAAATAAACGCGGTAGTGCTTTACTGCATAATAAACAGCTGGGGTTTCTAGTTCATAAGAATGGTATTTACTTTCTTGTTTAGTAGCTCGTTTCGAAAAATAAGAAATAACTCTCAGTGTATTATCACATTTTTGAAATAGAATAGCCCCGAATCCCAAGGAACTTGCGTCAGTATGAAGCTCAGTTTCTAAGGTTGGGTCGAAAATTGATAAAAGGGGTTGTTGGCTTAGAAACGCGACTACATAATTCTTGGCAATTTCTTGTTCAGTTCCCCATACGAAATCTAGTCTATTTTTGGTTAAATTTGTTATACAAGCTGTGCGCGTAGAAAATTCAGGTACATATTTGCGAAAGTAACTCGCTAACCCCATCAACTGACGGACTTGTTTTATGTTTCTGGGATTGGGTGCATTTAATAAGGCTTCCAATTTCCCTTTATCCGGCCTTATACCATCTTGAGAAATTTCGTGTCCAAGATAAAGAATTTGACGTTCAAGAAATTTACATTTCTTTATGTTCAAAGTAAAACCTGCAGAAGTAAGTGAAGCCAGTACTCGGTCAAGTTTCTCTAAACCTTCTTGAATGGTTTTAGATGGGATAATTATATCGACCAGATACACCAAGGCGTTGGTGTCCTTCAAATTACCCAAAGCTTTGTAAATAGCTCGTTGAAATACTGCAGGAGAGTTTGACAGACCAAAGGGCGTACGTAAATATTCAAAATGCCCATCCGGCGTCACAAATACGGTTTTTTCGATCGAATTTTTAGATACTGGAATTTGGTGAAACCCAGCTGCCATATCAAGGGTCGTAAAATATTTGTGTCCACCCAGCTGATCAATTTGATCATCTATACGCGGTAACGGAAACCTATCTTTGATGGTTATTTCATTAAGAGCACGGTAATCCACGCATAAGCGATAACTCCCATCCTTTTTATGTACCAAGATAACTGGACTAGCAAAAGGCGACGTGCTTTCGCGTATGATATTATTTTGTATTAGGTCTTTGATAATGTCTTTAACTTTTTCTCGTTCAGACAATGACATGCGGTACGGGTTACAATGAATTATCTTATCACTCTTCAATCTTATATTCATTTCACCGGTTGTAATTGCCCTCACAGAATTACCACTGGTGATAAAGTCACTGTAGTTAGACATTAGTTTTAACAAGCAATCTAAATCGTCCCCTTCTAAAGCTGTTCTAATTTGCTCAGGGCAAATGGTTACGCTTTGAATCTGATGTTCAGGCTTTAATTGTTTTGAGTCTTCGAGGTAAATTGTGGTCCCCCGCGAATCAGTACACATTTTAAGTCCTTTGTGATTGAGTAAATCTCTACCCAGAATAGCGTCCGGTTTCGTAACAGAGCTTTCAACAACATAAAAATTTATTTCGAACGCCGCCGTGCCGTCCCTCTCAAGCAGCAAAACAGCTCTTTGACTGGTTGGTATTAGGCTACCACCTATGCCCTTCAGCATGATGAAAGCTGGTTCAAAGCGGCAGCGTAGTTTATGAACGACCTTTTCAGAGATCAAACTACATTCGGCTCCCGTATCAATCAAACAATTAACAGATAAATTTTGTATTTTAAAATTACTGCAGAAATCATTATCCAGGTCTAAGCAAAAATTATTTATTTTTGAAATTTTTGACGAATTTCCATTTTTGTTATTCTTAAAGAAACATTTTTCAGAACTATGCCCAAATTTTTTACCGATGTCGCATTTTTTTGATTTTAGGCAGATTCGAATTGCTCGAATTATTATTGTTGTAGTTTGTTAACCTCCGCGATTTCCAACAGTTGCGGCTGATATGCCCAGGTCTTTCGCAATTGTAACACACCTGTTCCTCATTGTTATTTTTAAATGGATCTGGTCGTTTAAAACCCTTTCCTTGACTGTTTTGTTTGTTAATTTGATAATTACTGAGTAAGTTAAGTAATGCTGAAATAGAATTCACGTTGCTATTAAAAGCCGCTGTTTTGACATGGGCATCTGATATATCACCAGTAATCAGCTCGATTATTTGGCTATCGCTTAAATTAAAATTTAAACACTTCGATAGCGATATTTTCTTTCTTGCGTACTCACAATAACTCGTGGCTTGGCTGCTACTGTACTGGCTTGCCTTACGTAATCGTTCGCTAAGATTCTTCTTTGCAGGATATCATTGACATAGGTCAGCTCGAAAACTAGCCCAATTCTTGTCTGCTGGGTGCCAGTTGTTGTACCATTCCTTTGCATCAGCCTCCAAGACACTCGAAGCTCTGCAAACCTGTTCAAAATCGGTCCACGCAAAAGTGCTAGCCAAAGCTTCCACGTCGTTACACCATCCGGCGGCCCCCACATCACTTTTTGAGGGATCGAAGGCGGGAACGTTCACTGATACGGAGGGCAGAGCTTGTCTCTCAGCTACGGCTTGTTGGGGACGCTGCTGCATTTCACGGAGAACAGCCGTTAACACATTGGTTAATTCTTCCATTTTTACTAAAGTACACGAAGCACACGCGTAGCGATTTTCGGGCACTCCCAATCTCACAATCCTTGTGGTACTTTTAGCGGACCGAATCCCACTTCTGATGTTAGTTTGTTCCCCTATTTTTAAATAAAACATACACAAACGGAAGACACAGTTATTTATTCCTTTTTACACATTGACATATGTATATCACCCGTCATTATTTCCCAGGCGTCTCTGTTTTAATAACAAACGTCTGAATTACACACTTCACATCCCACTCCATTACAAGAAGCTCACATATATATGTAGGGCGTGACGGGGACGACGGATTTAATTGATTCTGAATGTCACTTTTGGGCATGACACTGTATTAATTGTCAATTGAAGTAAAATTAACTTAGTATTTGTTTTTACTACAAAATTCAACTGTAGTGTTGTTGCAATACCCTACATATTTTTGGGGACACAGTCCGGGATTGGATCGCACACCTACAGGAGCAAAAACCTCGAGAAGAACGAGTGGCGTAAAAACATAAAACGGCCCGAAGCGCAGCAAAAGAAAAGCCATAAATTAAGTTTTCAAATAAAATATTTCAAGTATATACACATTTGTAAATACTATGGAGACTTTAGGCCAAATTGCCGCAATAGAAGAAAATATTTGTAAAACGAGTACTAAAGCAATTAAAGTTTTTCACAAATTTGTTTCTGAAAACGATGGAGATAGAGGTAATAGAAAACGATTGCAAGAATTTAATGGCTTTGACCTTTCGAGACGGGAAAATAGAGAACAGTTACAGAAAAAGATTAATTTTGTTAATGAACAGTTTAACAGGAGATTTGGACAATATTTGTGACGTAATAGGGATCGATAACGACACAAAAATAAAGACGAACTAATCGATAAATCATGTTCAACATTGTCCGATTTACAAATATTAATCCATTATTGCCCGGTACCCGAAGACGTCAACCAATTTCAATTAAACTTTGTAAGTAAAGGTTTTTGCGTCTGACTAAGGTATATTCCAATTTTTATAAAAATGGAGCGATTGGTGGTATGACAAAACACAGAACGTCTTGGGTTTCCGGAGCGTTTTGAAATACAATGAATTGTTTTGTTAAGGTTTGGTAATTGCGACGAATGGTCTCTTGGTAGTGAAAGTTGTTCACTTCCGGGTGGGCTTGTACAGGTCAGCAGTTCATTTACAACACTAGCACGAAATTGTAGTTGCGACAGTGGTTTTATTCCCTCTTTTGTTGAAACCAACACATGCAATTTCCATGCATTTACCATCATATTACCAAGCAAATTTGTAAACAATGGCCACCACCATTTTTTTGATCGTACAGCAATTCTATAGTTAACCAACGCATTGTCAGGTAGATCCACTCCACCCATATGCGTGTTATATTGCGCAATAGCGTTAGGAATTTTTACGTTGATATGCGTTGTTTATGTCAGAACGGTGACGAGTGCATTGTCTCTCCAGCGTATGGCCAACACTTCATTCGTGCGATCAAATAGAAATGCACTTTCGCCCTTTGTCATCTTCTCTGGTAGTTGAGCTCCACCCATTCTATTCAGACGGTTCCTGTTGAAATATTTTATCAGAACTACAATATGTAGAGACAGAAAACAAAATATGTACCTGTAGCAAAAGTGGTTTGTGCTTAGAAGGCACATTAGGTTGTACGACGTGAAAAAGTCGAAATATATAGTATGACTGGATGGCGATTTTAGAACCTTCAACAAACTGAGAACAGTATCAGCTCCTAATCCAATAGATTTGTCATAACTTGATGATGAATCGCCACAGAGTTTTAGGTTGTAAAGATATCCGCTTGATGAAGTCAGACACCAAGCCTTAAATCCAAAACGATAGGGTTTTCGTTTTATAAACATCCTACAAGAATGCCTATCGAAATATGGAATCATTTCCTCATCAATGTATAAATAATGAGCAAATACTCCAAACTGTATGAAACGTTTGTTGCATAAGTCTACTAATGGTCTCACTTTAGTGAATTTGTTTGTTGGATCAATGTTGTTGTTGTCAGATCAATGAATGTATCGTTTTATCATTTCGGCACGATTTCTTGGAAAAGCATTAGAAATAATTCCAACGCCAAAAGATGGATCCTTTGACCAATATAGTTTCCATTCTGGTACTTTATGATAGCCGGTAAAGAACAAAAATCCAACAAAACGTTTTATATCATGCGGCTCAACAATAAACATAACATTGCACTGAGAGGCATATATATTAGTTTAACAATCATATGAAGCAGTTCATCATCGAAAAAAGATAAAATAGTTCTATTGAAGATTTTCCATTTAGCTTTTCCACAACATCACGAACGCGGTCTTCTTCGATATTAACTGGAGTTCCATCAAACGATAATGGTTTTTTGTCCACTTGGGTGTTTTCGCTGGAGTTGTAGGTTTATTTCGTTTAGCGGAAAGCTGATCAATTGTATCATTTTCAGATTCGTCGCCCGATCCATATTGAAGTTCAACTGTCCCAGCTACTTCAACATCAAGTGGAACATTTTCATCCATAATGCTATCATCAATGTGTTCTTCATCGGAAACATCATCTGCGTCAGGTGGAATGTATACAACATTGACGTTTGACGAGGATGCAATTTCATTACCTTCATTTTCTAAAATGACAACTACTTCTAATTTTAGAAACCTTTTTGATGGCATTTTGAGAATAAAATATAACTATTATATATTATATTAGCTTTGCGAAAACGTTTGCCAAAGGCACATGAATTTAAAAATGTATGTATCCTCCAAATTGTTATGGCGTAATTGAAAGAAAAGCTTATTTTTTAAATATTATTAGCTTTACAGCTGTTCAAAGTGCTGGTAAGTGAAATTACCGGCTGGGCAATAATGGATTAAAACACGCACAAATCAAAGACGACGAACGCAAAGACGATAAACAAGAGGATGACGACTTAAACGATGTTCACATTATATGACCGTAAATCGAGAATGAAAATGATGAAAGCTTACGTAACAGAAAAAATGAAGTACTGCCACAATTACGACGAGAAACCCCTAGATTTATGATGACTTTTAAAGACGTAGAGGACGATGTTCAATGGAGAAGAAAGTTATCCGTTTGCTAAGTGGATTTCGGAATTTGAAGAAACTGCCTTGTTAATGCAGTGAAACGATGTGGAGAAACTCATATACGGAAAATGGTTGCTAAATGGAAAATGTTCGTAGGAAATTTTGAAAACAAAGTTGAAGAACGAATTCAGTCGGCTGACCAATAGCGCAACGTTACATAAAACGCTTTCCATGCGGAAAAAGCACGGAATGAGACATTGCCGCAATATTTTTTGGGTGTGAGAGAGATAGCGGCACAAGGAGATATTGAGGATACTGCCTTGATCGAATATGTTATAGAAAGTAGTATGGACGACGAAGTGAATAAAGTTGTCCTATATGGGAGCAAGTCGTTGACGGATTTCAAGGATAAGTTGAAGCTTTACGAAAAAATGAAGGAAAGACAAACTAAAGAAAGAAGAGAGACGAAAGAAAAATGGAACGCTAAAGAAAATCAAATGCGACAGAGTACGAGCAAACAGCAAGATAAGAAGTTTTCTAGATGATTTAACTGCGGCAAGAAGAGGCATCAGTCCAGAAATTGTCGGGACAAGGAAAAGGGACTCAAATGTTTTGCGTGTAACGAATATGGTCGCATTTCTAGAAATTGCAAGAAAGGAAATGGAATACAACGATCAAACGAGAAACGTGAAGAACCAAGAGAAACGTACGTAATACAGAAACACAAAAACGAATTGCCAGGATACGGATTCATAGATACCGGAAGTGATGTAAATCTACTAGCAGCCAGTTCTTATGTACAGATAGGTGCTCCGAAACTCGAGTGTACGTCTCTACAAATCAAAAGGATTGGGGAAAATCAAGTGAAGACGATAGGCAAGTTTACTACAGATATCACCATTGACCAATATAGCTTTACTACAGACATCCATATAGTATCGGACAATGCCTATGCCTATGAACTTAATTATTAGGAAACCTATATTAGAAAACGTGACATCAGCCATAGATTCCAAGGGAATCAAAGTGATTAAGTTTAATGAGATAACGAAACCGCAAAGCATACAGTAAGAAATAAGTGTGCCTGATGTATTTTGTATCAATACAGAAAAATGTCTGGATGTGGAAACGCAGAACAGTTAGGCAAAATAGAAGAGATGGTACAACTTCAGGTTGACGCTTCGCAAGACGGTTTTGAAGGACTCCTGCTGCAAAAAGACTGCGAAGATGGAAAACTCCATCCTGTTTACTACTGGAGTAGGAACAACTACAGACGCGCAAAAAAGGTACCACGGCTATGAGCTAGAGGTGTTGGCAGTAATCGAACCTGTCAAAAAATTCAGAGTCTGTAATTACAAACTGTGTTCCGTGTATTTTTAGTAGAGAGAAAAACCGGCAAACAAGAAGAATTACTCAATCCGTTTGACCATCTAGGACCATGTTGACCATCTAGGACCACTACTGCAAACTGGTAAAGGCTATAAACATTTGTTAGTTGTAGTCGATGCAAATGCACTTGGTAAATACCAAGCTTACATGGATGTATTCTACAAAAACAACTTCCACGAAAGAAGATTTAGAAAAGCTCGAGTTACAAAAAAACAACATTTGGTAACCCCAAGGTATTCATTTCGGATCGAGGAGCAGCCTTCACCTCCAACGATTTTAGAAAATAATGCGAGGACCAGAACATCAAACATGTGCATATAACAACCGGTGTGCCAAGAGGAAATGGAAAAGTAGATCGCATTAACCGCACGCTTGTCCCCGTCCTCGCTAAGCTTTCTTGTGAGAAACCTGAAACTTGGTACAAAAATGTACGAAAGGTACAAGAATCACTAAATAGTACCTATCAACGCAGTTCTGATATGACGCTTTTCAAATTGTTATATGGCGTGGAAATGAACACAGCAGCAAACGTTAAGATAAAAGAACTCATCGAAGCGGAACATGCCAAAATATTTTCAGAAGAGAGAGATGACCTAAGAAATCACGCAAAATACCAAATAAAGATTGTTCAAGAAGAAAACTGCAAAAATTTAAACAAGCGACGGAAAGCAGCCAAGTTATATGAAGTTGGTGATTTAGTTGCAAACAGAAAAACGCAGTTCCAGAACATGCCGAAGTTATTGTCTAAATTCCTGGGCCCGTATATATATATATATATATATATATATATATATATATATATATATATTGTAAATTATTTATTAGTGAAATTATTGATTGTAATAGAATTTTTACAAGTGTGGTCATTGACAGTAAGCAGATAAATAAATATTATCGACATTTTACATATAAATAGACTGCTAGCAAATGTTTACCGCGTACTATACTTCGTCCACTTTAAGAGTGCAATACAAATTCTTATGGACTATATACTCATTATTGTGAAGAAATTGTATAGCGCTATCACGTTCACACTTGCCTTGTTGAAAAATTGATATTAGTTTTTATTCGGAATTTTGGCAACTATGAAAGGTTTCCCCATAAGATCCACACTGCACTCTTTAAGTAAATGATGTATACAATTTAGTTCTAATGCGCAGCAAGCAACCAAAATAGCCATTCCCAGCGTCTATAACACTAAATTACAACCGTCAGTAGAAATCTATCAAGTCAAAAATACACTCGCCATGATAGTGGAAGTTATCGCCTGTATGGAGATGGAAGCTGAATCAATTACCTCCACCTATTCCGACTAACTAACATATGATTTCACCGTCGCAAAAAAACGCTGTTGCCACTCCCGCAAAGAGGCATATGAAGGACGGACCTGACAGTAACCTAGCGGTGCACCTCAGCTTCGGTCCGTCATTGAAGAATATATATTTATTGGGGATAGATAATCCTACACCGCAACCCCAGTTAATCCGAGCGCCGTTACCTACCTAGGAGGCCATAAATGCGTATAGTAAACAGTTAACGTGAATCAATTAACCAATATTCTTACAATCCAAAGTTCCATGTGCCAGTATCTTAAGATCATAAGTTAATGTAAGCGCGGAGATGGCATCATGTATGATGGCTATGTGTATTATGTCAGCGCGGTAAACCCTTAATTGTGTAAGAAAATTATGTTTTATCCATATAAACTATTGGAAACGACCGATCAAATGTGTTGGTGTTGCATCGTAAAAATTGCAGATCTAAGTTAGGTATATACTATGGACGATACTGGCAATCCATTTGTCACAAAACAACAAGTGTACAAATTTGTGATTGCATATCGAAGTTGATTCATTGTGAATTGCAAATTCAAAAGGAAGCAATGGAAACCCTTGGAGTAAGGGCTCATTCACAACCATGTTAATGTTAACATTGATGTTAAGGTGTTAACGGTAATGGTAACGCAAGGCAGGTCACAATAATGTTGATGTTAACGTTTAGTGGTTCGCGTTTTCAAAATTCGCGACTATAAGTGGGAGGAGTGCAAACCAACGTTTGAAAATAGTAAACATAAGAACATAACCTTTACTGATTTGTGACATTTTTTTGATTTGTTTGTGCCTATAAATATTATAATGTTAACAAGAGAGGAATTAAAATTGAAAATTCTTATATTATTAAGATTAAAGAAAAAGGTAGAAAAAAAAACAAAATGAAGAGGCGATGGGATGTTAGACCTGTTATACGCAACAGAAATAAATGTGGAGAATTTTTCACGAGTTTCCTGAGATACAAGGTAAATCCTATAGTTTTTTGTTAGGTACGATTTCACCTATTATACATGGACGTTAAATCCCGGAATATTCACCACAAATTGATGACTTTTAGAAAATATGAAATCGGAGGAGGAATGAAATACAGATGGTTTCCAGCCTATGCGAGACATCATTGGCCCACTAGGAACGTCATTTAGAGCTAAGCAGTTACGTGTATATTCACTAATAAACTATGATAGCACAAAAAGTAACAAAAGACGAAATGAAACATCTACATTGATAGACGCCAAAATTTAATTAAAAATATTGAACGTTTTCACCAGCTTGGAACGCGCGCTTCAATACAAATAAATGTATAATAGGTTATTTCATACCTTTTATAATATTATATCCCCCTGTTCAAATTAAAATATACATGTGTAACCCTTACAGATAGTTGATCATGAATGGTTCTTTTTGTATACAAGCATGACTCCATCATAGTTCAATGAGCTACTTTCACTTGTGGGGCCTGTGCTACAAAAACGAAGCCATCGTGAACCATTAAGTCCTTCACAACGATTAGCAATTACGTTAAGGTAGCTGATTTATTACATTTATACAATAAGCAGAACATATTACATGTAAGTGTAACATAACATTAATATTTGTACGTTTATAGGTATCTGTCACAAGGAGATTCGTTATTCAGCATAGCTTCAGACTATAAGGTGGGACGATCCACAATATCTTCAGTAATTGAAGAGACAACGCAGAGCCTATGGAATATATTGAATAAAATTGTATTAAAATCTTTAAATGGGGAAGATTATAAAAAAATTTCCGAACAGTTTCTGGACCGATGGAATTTACCTCATACATTAGGTGCCATTGATGGGAAACATATTGCAATACAATGATTGATTTATCATATTCCTTATCTGTTCGTTTTCTATTCTGTCCATTTTTGTTTTCCCCACGATCTTTCTCAAAAATTTCATTTCCATAGCTGTTATTTTGCTTTCGTGTTTTTGCTGTATTGTCCAGGACTCACTTGCGTACATTATTGTGGGGGCTACTACTGCATTGTATACTATCTGTTTGATCTTGGGTTCTATTTCCTTTTTTCCAAAGATAGTTTGATTCAGAGCGTAGTATATGTTTGTGGCTTTCCGTCCTCTTTTTGCTATGTCTAGATCAATTTTTCCATCCTTCGATATAATAGTACCTAAATATTCGTATGCCTCGACAATTTCTTCTTGTTTATCGTTTATTTTAATTATTAGATTACTGGCTGGCTTTTCACATAACTGTCGGCGTACAGTAATGCATCCACAGCTACAGGTTCCAGTCTGTTATATCCTAACAGTGTCTTCACAGTTTCGGTGCGTTTCCTCGTATTTTGCAGGATTCTGTCCATTACTATAATAAATATTAATGGACAGCTGTCTGCTTGTTTTATTCCCACTTGTATTTCAAAATCTGCTGATCTTTTTCCATTCACTTGTACTATCCCCCTAACCTGACAATATAGACTATTGATTATTTGGCGCATTTTTCTTGGAACCTCTAGTTTCTCTAGACAGATATCTATACTCCCTCTATCTACTGTATCGAAGGCTGATCGCAAGTCTATGAAATTGAAGTAGATTTCCTCTCCTGTCTCAATTTTACGTTCTATGATGTTTTTAATTATGTGGATATTATCGTTCGTTTGTTTCCCTTTTCTACAGGCTGCTTGTTCTTCTCCCAGTTTGTATCCTACTAATTGTGTAAGTCGTTTCGCTATTATTTTGGTATAGACCTTAAAACATACTGTCGATATGCATATTGCCCTATAGTTTTCGCACTGACTTTGATCGCCTTTCTTATATATGGGAGTGATGAGGTTATTTTCCCAATCCGCAGGAATTGTGTTCGTTCGCCATGCCTTACAAAATATGTCAAGGATCCACTCCTTTCCCACCTGTCCGAGCCATTTTCCTGTTTTTATTCTTTTCAGAGCTTTCTCTACCTCTTCCATATCTATCTCTTCAAGTTCTTCATTATATTCATTTCGTGTTCCCGATTCTGGCAATAAATCTGTATGATCTCCTGCATCTGTGAATTTTTTCATGAAGAATTCTTTCCATATTTCAAGTATATCTTCTGTTCTTGTTTTTAGTTCATTCGCGGTATTCCTAATTGGTTTTATTTCTTTCTTTTTCTTTCCATTCATTGATCTTATTAGGTTCCAAAATTTCCTGTTATTTGTTTTATATTCCTCATTTATATCATTTTAAAAATCTTCCCAGCTTTTCTTTTTCGCTTCTTTGATTCTCATCTTAACTTCGTTTCTTATTTTAACATATTATTCTTTGTATTGCTGTTCCTTTGTTAAAACGTATTTTCTCCACGCACCTTTTTTTTTTTTCTTGACTTCCTTTTGTATTTCCTTAGTCCACCATTTTGTTCTTTTCTGTTTTTTTCTGTATCTGATTTGACCACATACTTCTAGTGCAGAATTATGAATAATTTCCTTGAAAATTCTCCACGTCTCTTCTAGTGTCATTTCTTCCTAGTCATGTCTCTTTTGTAAATCATTCGTTTTCTGTTGGTATTCTGCTCTTTTCTTCTCGTTTCTTAATTTGCTGATTGCTATTTTATGATACTCAGCTATTTGTTGTTCTGTGTTAATTAGTTCTTGGAGTTCTGCCGTTAGCAATCTGTGTTGAGTTCCCATTTCAGCCTCTTTTTGTGTCTTTATGTTTCGTATATTAGTTTTCATACTTTGGGCATAGACTATGTAGTCTATTATACTCTTCGCGTTTCTCTCTTCCGCGACAAAAGTGTATCCCTCTTCCAGTGGTTAGTCCCAGAAACCGTTCTCTATTAGGAGATCATTACGTATACAAAAATCAATCATTTTCCAACCATTTCCGTTTAACGTTTCTTCTCCATATGCTCCTAAGCAGCCCAGTCCCTTATTTGTATCATTACCCACTCTACCATTCCAGTCTCCCATTAATATTACTTTTGAGTTTGTCTCTCTTATTTCATCCAGCAGTTCCTGCAGTTTTTCATAGAACTCCTCCATTATACTTCCATCTGTTCCTTCTACTGGTGCATACATCTGTATGATGTCAACCGATTCCTTCTCCAATTCTATTCTCAAGCGCATCAACCTTGATGAGAGTGATTGATGTATAGTTACTCTTCTATCCAGTTTCTTTGTTAACAATATCCCTACTCCCTCTTTTTTCCTTTTGATCCGGCCTCACTCCTGAATAGTACACTTAATATATAATAATACACTTCCTGCTCCGGCTTTCTTTGTTTCACTTATTCCTAGTATTTGAATTTGGTACTTGTTCATTTCTTCTGCTAGTTCGTATTCTTTTCCCGTTAGGGAAGTTATGTTTCACGTTCCAACGCGTATCTTTCCATTTTCCTTGTTCATAGCTGTGGTCGTCATCGTGTTAGCATTCCTCTCTGTCTCTACCTTGTTCTTCCTATTTCCCATCCTCACATCCATGTATTTTTGTATTCGAGTTTGTTCTGTATCCGCTCTCATTGCCAGGTACGTCCTCTCTATTCCCTGCTCGTTCACGCCTAGTTTTTTGATATCTGTATCTGTATCAACTTATCCTTCTCTCTATCCCATCTCCATTCCTCATTCCCGATATACAACTTCCTGAACCCAATTTTTGTTTGTTTTCCGTTTTTCCTCTCAGTTTTAGCTCTAAATCTAATTTGTTCTTGTATCTTCCTGTCCCGCTTAGATAGATCATCATTAAAATCCTTCCTCCTATTTTTGTTCTTAATTTCTTTTTGTTTTTCATTATCTCCACCTTATCCTCTGTCCTGTCTAATGGAACTAGACGGGCTTTTTCACCTAATTTTATGGCCTGTTTTATATGTACTCTTATCTGTAACTCTTTATCTATGAGATTTTCCATTGCGTTTTTTAGTTTTTCCCTATCTTCTGTATCTATTTTTCGACCCTGAATCACTACATTATTCCGTCTTTTCTCATTCTCTACTCGTTCCAATCTGTCTTCCATATCCATCGCTACCCCTTAATAAATTTATTTTGCCTTTTGAGTTCCGCATTTTCTTTTCTTAACTCTGACATTTCTTTTCTATATTCTCTCTGTTCCTCCCGCATCTCTTTTATTTCTATTGATAAATTGTTCATCTTTGCACCCATTTCCTCAATCATCTTCATCATTACACCAATGTTTTCTTCCAGCTTTTTCTGGGACTTCATAGGCGATCTTATTATTTTTTTACTTTTCTTGAAAATATTTTCGCTGTTCTCTTCACCCTCTTCTCTTTTTCCTTTTCTCTTTCTATCTTCTGAGCTGTATTCCTCCGTATCCATGATATATACAATTTCCTACTCCGCCCCTGTTCTCTACGGATATGTATTTTGTTTTCCTTACTTATCACCACGCAAAAAGCCGAGCCTCGGTCGACCCGTCGGAGGTCTGGCTTTTATCAATGATATTGGAATAAATTGTTTAATTTTACCTGTTAAATTGATTCCCAGATAATCACTTTCACTTTGTTTTTATATTTATCACTGTGTTACCAATTAAAAATCACAATCCTCCAAGAACCTTGGGTATAAACACGGAGTAGACCGACAACACACACACCGTCAAACACTCCAGGACCGATGGAAGTGAGTTTTTTAATTATAAAAGACACTTTACAATCATTCTTTTGGCAATATGTGATGCCCATTACAATTTTCTCAATGTTAACATTGGCGCCTATGGTTCTCAAAGTGATGGTGGAGTTCTGGCAAATTCAGCTTTTGGAAAGCCATTGGAAGATTGTAACTTACAATTACCAGAAGATGAATATTTGCCAAGAAGCAACATAAGGATGCCATATTTTTTGGTATCCTTGTTGCACGGTGGAGAATATTTATGCGGACAATATCCTCAAGGCCAGGTACAGTTGATAATATAATAAAGACAACTATTTGCCTACATAATTTTATTAAAAAAAAGAATATAACATGCCTGATGCTAAGAGGAAATATTGTCCACAATCACTGTGTGACAAAGATAGCGAGAATGGTGTAGTACAAGGAGAATGGCGGAGAGAAGTCGGTAATGGATTCAACTGGAAGAAACGGAAAGTATTGGTAGAGGAGGACATAATCCAGGGGAAGTTACTCTTGCTTATAGAGAAAAATTGATGCAATATTTAATAAGTCCTACAGGATCTCTGGTAGGATAAGTGAATTATGTAAACCGGGGCAAGAAATATTAAATTTGTCATGTAGATTTAAAAAATATATATAAAAACATTTTTATTGTTTCTTCCAATGTACACGTTTTATAATAAACAACCTAAAACTTTAATCCATTGCTTTCAATCCTGTGGCTACTAAATATTTTTTCGCAATTCATACGCCAGTGATTTACAAAATAAATCATCTTCATCTTCTGGTGGTCTTGTTGGTTTATTTTGGTCAAGTTCCTTTAACGTGTTTAAAATTTCTCTATCAATGTCCTCAATATGTGTTTTCGGTCTTTTGTTTCGTGCTGGTGTTTTTGTCATAGTCTGATTTATATTTGAGGATGATGAAGCTAGCGACTCTAGCGGATGGTCAATCTCAAGATCAGCATATGCGACTTGCAACATATTTTGTTCTCTTAGGTCTTCTGGGTCTGCCTGTACAGAAACACTGCTATCCCAGGTTTTTCTGGGTTTTATGTGGACCCGTAAAAGTTCATGCTGTCATACCACTCCCACCTGAATAGCATCTCTTCCTGGCTTTGTCCGCTGCTGTTATTTGCTTTATGAATCGCTTCGTGAATCTTGTATTCTTTCACAAATCTCTCACGTAGAGTTCGCCATCGGATTTTAACTTCATTCGCTACAATAAGAAACCTAATTACATCACTGCTTTAAAATATTACATTTATCTATTCTTGTCCATCACTTGAGCAAAAATAAGTAACAATACGTTTAGATTATTTTTTAATGTTTGTTGTTCACTGAAATTAACTTTAGCTCTACTTTATTGTTCAAACAAATGTACAATTTTTTATAATCACCACTATCTTTTCATTAATAATAAATAGTAAAAAGTAATGTATGCCCCAGTGGAAACAATATTTCAATCAATTCAATGGAAAGGTGAATAACACCATATTTCTTGAAAGATTCAAAACCTCGAAATTAAAAAAGTAAATCTGTATGCATTTTCATATTTACGGTTGAGAACGCAAGTTTGATTATTTCAAATGCAACTTACCATCACAATACAATGTGTTTGCGATTTCATTCCATGCATTAATCTTTCTGTGCGCGTCTTTAAAATTTTTCTGCGACTTATCGTACAATAAGGGATATTGCTGTATCAATTCCAGCAACAGTTCAACGTTTACAGGCATAATTACAAAAAGAAATCTGGTAGTAAGAATAATTACGTCTAGCAATACAATCGAATCTAACAATAAATAAGGTTAGATTTGATGAAAATATACATAGCGGTAGTGCGCAGGGTCCAGAACTTAGCTTTCATTGGTAGATGTCAACCATGATGTTAAGAAATCCAAAATAGTTTTAGAACGTTAACATGATGATTTAACATTACCATTATTGTTAACATTATTGTGAACATTGTACTGAGTACTACATATTTTGAGTTGTAACACCTAACATAACATTACCATTACCTTTAACATTAACATGATTGTGAATGGGCAGTAAAAGATGTGAAATATACACGAAACAGCATCAGTGGAAGTAAAGTAAAAATAAATCCGAGATTGGCGCAATCTGCTGAAGAAGTGCATATTTTCATAGGAACCAATGTTATAAAAAGTATTAAAAACAAACATTTCGTATGCGTTTACGACAACTTAACAAAATTATAATTTTTACCTGTCCATCCAATTCGCACCCTCTGTCTAAACAGGAAACTTGATGGCACGTTGGTTATTGGACGAAAAATTTTTGCAACTTTACACTAGATATATGTACCTGTTGCAACGATACATATTGTACCAAAGGGATCCCGATGACGGGAGAGTGACGTTTTGTCAAGTGTCAAAAAAGGGAGTACAACTACTTATCGGACAAAATATAAAACGATATAAGTTCTCCATTTCCTGGAATACACCATCTGGCTAAAATGATGCAATTGGTGTCAAAAGTGGGATAGTACCTATGGGAAGCCGGAGAGAATGGTTGGAGAGTGCAGAAAAAAGGCCACAAGAAATATGAAACGGAGTGCCGAAAGGGAATGCCAAGATGAAGGTGAGGCTAATGTGAGTGAGTCAAAAACTCCAGAAGTCAACTCTATGCGGGTCAACAAGCAATAGATCAAGTGAACTGGCTCAAAAGATTGAAGGTGGAAGACATGAAATAGGACAAAAGTTCGAAGATGTTCATAATCAAATAGAGGCCGTTCGAGAGCATGTCAACATGTCCTATCCCAAATAGAAGATAGACAAGGAAAAGTAGTGGGTTATTTTAGTAAGACCTTGTCAAAACCCGAGTACAATTATTGCGTAATCATAAGAGAACTCCTGGCCATAGTGAAATCTTTGGAACATTTCCACAAGTACCTTTACGGACAACCGTTCCGTATCCGAACTGACTACGCTTCGCTGAAGTGGCTTCTACAATTCAAAAACCCAGAGGGGAGACTACCAGGTGGTTGCAACGGCTACAAGAGTACCAGCTCAGGATTGATTATCGGAAAGATGCACAGCGTGGTAATGCAGACGCGTTGACCAGACGTCCTTGCAATGAAGATTGTCCTATGACAAGGAAGAGTTTGTAATACTTGTTTGCCGAAAACCCAACCTAGCGGTTGCTAACCCATGGCCAGCGGACAAATTTGACAAGATGAATAGACAGATGAGGAGTTGGGCACAATGTTGACAACGATGGAATCGAACTACGGACGGCCTCCATGGAATGACATCTCCGATAAGATCACTGATCTGAAATTGTATTGGGGACAATTTGGCCCGTTAATAGTGGAAAACGGAGTGCTCAAACGAGTTTGGGAAAATGCTGATAGCAAACAACAAGTGACACAGGCAGTGATACCAAAAGTCGCCGAGTTATTGCGTGTTACCATGGAGGACAATTACACCATCCACCATGATACAATAAGTTCCATTTGTGTACTGTTTCTTACAAATTAAAAAAACATGTACAAGACTGTATGTAAACACATCGTGGATAAGTGTATGTAATTAGGGCGGACATGGAAGCTCAATAATATGATTTCTGATTTCGGGAAATCTATCCACGCTGCTATAGAGGAGACGTTTCCAGAGACAATCGTTATTGGATGCCAATACGATTTAGCACAGACATGGTAATAAGAAGAAACTTATTTAACTTACAAACGTGTACTTGCTTTATCAATATTTTGTATTTAGGTGGAGAAAAATGTAGCATATGGTGGATATGGTATATATATCGAAGATGGTTCTAGTTTTCCTCTACACATCTGGGCATCAAATACCGCTTCATTAATTCGTACAACAAATACGTGTGAATATTTCCACGCAAAATTGAACAATTATTGCTCATCACCCCATCCAAATATTCCTATTTTTTTAGACGCAATTAAAAATATGTAGCTTGATACATACATCAAAATACGCAGTGCAAGTTGTAATGAAAAAAGAGTGATGAGAAAGAAAAGAAATTTTATAGTCTTATAATCTCACTAATAACAAAATTTTACAGTCACAAAATAACACAATACCTAGGTACGATTTTGTAATGTGTGTATCATATAAATATGCAGAAATTGGTCTTTAAGTACTTTGTACCAATACGTATTGCGCTTAAGTAGATCTGCCAATAAATTTTGTCTTAAAAATAAGTTTTCGTTTTACATATGAATCTCTATGGTTACATTCAATTAAAGGATTATGTGGACCGAAGTTGAGGTGCGTCCTAAGTTAGTGCCACCTCGTCCAATCGTAGGCTGAACTGCAGTCGTATGCTTCCCATCATCTTACGGGAAAAGGCAATATGCAGTTGGCTCCGTACGAAGATCTTTCGGCTAGGTAAGAATCGCCAAATCCGTAAATATTAACGTCAGAATTACAATTCAACCGACAACACCCAAGACTATCGCGTTTTCGTAAATACAATGATAACCCTAGATAAATGGCAATCTAGACTTAGGTTGCATAACAAAAATTCTGGGAATAATCGAGCTGAACATTTCGGGACATCACGTTGACGGGACAACACCTTCAACCATCGATTTCATATTGACCAAGGATAACATCAATCTTAACGGACCCTGGCTGGATGAACTGCCGTCTGATCACCAACCGGTGGTCTTCTGGCTGGAGCAAATCAAATGTCGCCCCAACCTTCGCAGAGTCCCGGATTACGGCGGAGCCAGATGGGACCTCTGCAGGAAACATCTGGAGCGTATGACCGTAGTGAAGCCAACCATCCCCACTCTGGGGGAACTTGAGTGACAGGTCGAAATGATCTCCATGAACATCGTAAAAGCCGCCAAAAAGTGTATACCTTACACTCAGTTGGACTTGAATAAGTACGACATCTTGCCGCAGAATATAATAGCACGAATAAAATAAAGAAATCGACTTCGAAAAAGATTCCAGAGATTAAGGGATAGTAACATCAGGAAAGATATGAACAGGAAAACAAGGGAGATCAGCTATATGATTATTGAGCATCGCAACAAAATCTACGAGCGAAAACTCAAAGCATTGAACGTTAAGGACGGCTCTATTTGGCGAATCATCCGCAACCTCAAGACATTTCAATCTGTTGCAACGCTGGAAATGGACAACGGATCGGTAGCCTACACAGATAGCCACAAGGCCGAAACCATGGTCGACGAATTCCTACGCTTCCATGAGATGCCTGAAGCAGACGCTCAGTACGAACAAATGGTAGACGACACGGTAACCGAATTCCTGTTAAACAACCCTCTTTTCCCTCTCCTAGCTAATAAACTTCGAACTAAACCACGCAGAGTCCTCAAAATCATCAAACACCTCCAACCTACTAAAGCCCCAGGAACAGACCAAATCCAAAATATACTGCTCCAAAACCTTCCCAGGCCCGTAATACCGTAAATTTCCCACATCATCAACGCGATCCTCTCCCTTCAGCATTTCCCAGCACATTGGAATACTGCTAACATCGTTCCTATACCTAAACCTGGAAAAGATCACAGTAAACCCAACGGTTACCGTCCCATATCTCTGCTACCTGCCATCTCTAAAGTAGCAGAGAGAATAATCTACGAGAAATCTACAACAACACGTGGAAGAGGAAAACATACTCCCTGATGAGCAATTCGGTTTCCATCCTGGCCACGGTACCTACCATCAAGTGGCTAGACTAACCAATAATGCCATTGCAGCCAGAGTGTGGACCGAAAGGTTAACCTACAAACTTGTAGAGTTCCCTCCTGCATTGATACTTACAATACGCAGCTACCTCACGAGCAGGTATTTCCAAGTACAAATCAACCAGGAAAGATCAATAAGAAAATCGATCCCAGCTGGCGTCCCACAGGGCTCGGTGCTGGGACCGATTCTCTTCAACATCTATCTGTCAGATATTCCTAAGTTCCCCAACAACAAACTAGCACTCTATGCCGATGATACTTCCATCATTACCCATTCCTTCTCATCAATTGCCGCCGTCCAGAAAATCCAAAACCAGATCCCATACATTCAAAAATATTTATCCAATCCGAAACTAACAGTAAACCCCAGAAAATCATCCACAATAGTTTTTACTCGCAGAAATACTAAAACCATCATTTCCAGACCAATCCACATGAATAACATCCCAATTCCGATTTCACCCACCATCAAGTATCTAGGTATAGTGCTAGATCAGCGACTTACATTCAAAGGTCGCGTTGTAAACAACTGCAATAAGACCTCCGGCATGATTAAGAAATTGTTTCCCTACTGATCAATCACAAGACCAGCAGGAAAAATAAAATGAGAATTTTTAAGGCGCCTTAACAATATGCAGAGAATACAAAATAAATGGCTGAGGTTAACTCTTGGAAAGGGACGCTATACTCCAATAAACGAGCTGCTTTGGCTCTCCAACATTGACAAGATTCGGCAATTTACCTCCAGAATTACCGAAAACTTCTACCAAATAACAACGGCCAGTGAAAATACGCTCATTAAGCACATAACCAAGATGAGTAAGAGCAAAACTAAGCATAAACATACATACTATGGGCTACCGATCTACAACATGGATTCCCCAGGATGAGCTACAACGGCGGTCCTTCAAAATGATAAGCCGGATGACCGCATCCCTCCGACAATAACATGGCCAACCAGACCTAAAAGCCAAACTAGCTCGTGCGCCTAATCACATCAAAACCGGATTCGGCAGGGTTTGTTTTTTCTTTCCACACGAACAATCAGTCTATGGGTGCAAGTACACCTAATGCGACGGAAACAAAAAATAATGCGGCAGTGCGTGCGATTACTCGCGCAAACTAGCGTCAGTCAAACAATGGAATTAATAAAACTGACAGGTCAGTAAAACATACAACAATAAGGTGTATATACATATTTGTAATTAATTGTAAGGAAACCTTAGTTTAAGTTGATGTACATAATTACTGTAAGATTACTGTAAGATCAAAGGTATAGAAATAAACGTCTTATTAGTATTATTTTTGTTGAACTAGTAATCGAATGGTATGGCATTTGATTCGTGGACGGAATTTTTTTTCAATTCTTTTTTTCTTGTGCTACATATCGACGCATGTTGAATTGTAACATTATTCTCGATTATTCACCACTATATATTCTACAAAATTTAGCGGTGGCGTTATGTGGCGTCATTAGTCGCTATCACTACCGTTATCGGCAGTGCAGCAGCCTCTGCATCCATGCGGATGGTACTTATCATAAAAGCACGTGAAACATAGATTCTCTTCACGTAACGTTATGGCATTGGCATACTCTGAATTTTCCGTTACAATTCACTGATTGTGTAGATAATTTGACGTTATCAAAGAATCGACTAACAACGCCACAAAACGCCACATAACGCAAAAACAAAAAAAAAAGATTGAAATAAAAATTAAAAAAATTATTTTGTCCGTGAATCGAAACCAAACCACTCAATTACTAACCTTATCAAACAAAATTCTAATTCAACAAGCTTTATTTGTTATGGATATGTGACAAAAACAAGTAAGGTACATGATACACTTAAGTTTAAACTTCCTAAACCTAATGGTTTCTAAATCTAAAGCGGGGATGTTGGTAAACCTGTTGGCGGGTTTTTGTGTATTTTTTAGATGGGCCTTAGGTGGGTGCGTCCTATATCGCACAGAAGGCGCACTCCCCTTGGGGCTTGAGCGTAGGCGGTGATTCTAGATCGTCGGGGTAATTCTGAGGAAAAATATTAAAAAACCTCGCTTGTGTTCTAGTCTTATCGCTAAGCCCTTGAGCTACGCCTTCCTGTTGAAAAGCTGTGCAAAGGTCCAGGTATATCAATTGCGACATGTTATTCAAAGAGGTTTTTCTCAAAAACTGCTGAGGATTAGCACCATGTTTGAAGGCCTATAGTTAATTATTATGAAGTACTTTCTTATCCCAGAAGGGCGTCGAAATCCGTTACCCCAACGTCGCGTCCTCCCCTTGTTATATCCATTTAAAAGTAGTTATTAAAGATTTCAAGGTTCTTTTAGAGAATTAGCCATTTTTACGTTGACCAGAGAATAGTACAACTAACCAAATCTGGTTCAAACTGGAATATTTTCCATCTGCACGTGGTCTGCACCTATCCCCCCTCTCACTACAATACCTGTCAAGCCTTTGCATGCTTTCCTCATACAGTCTCTTGACGCTGTGCTATATATGTTTTCTTAATTTTGTTGAAGTGGCAACTGTTCCATTTTATATTTTGTGTTGTTAATTTACGATGGCTTTTAGATGTGTTATTTCACCCGATTGTTTCTGCTACATTAGTGATGATTATGTAATACGAATATATGATATGTATATAAGTGTTAGAGTGATTGTTGGTGACGACTGTTAATAAGATACAATACATCGGCCCGTCCGTATGGTGGCGCCTTCAATATAGTATTCATTTAATTCAGAACGCGAGTGTGTCTTTTTCTTCCGAGCTCCGACGAAAAATAATCGAGGGAAGTGATGCCCGGAAGAAAGATACACATCTTGCACCGCAAAATGCGATGGTAGTAGGCAATAATTTTAATAAATGGCGCAATCCGACGAGGTGAAACAAGAAAAATGACTCGAATACCAGTGTAAATTCGAAAGTTAACATGAATGCAAATGAAGACTTTAGGATAAAGTGCTTCAAGTGCAAACGAGTAGGATACAAAGTCGCAGAGTATCGGAAAAATTCTACAGTCTCGGAATAGCGAAAGACGTCAGCTTATGTGCATCGAAAGTGTTTCACGTGATCTCCATTAACGATAGACTAAGCTAGTGCCTGCATAGCGGACCTACGTTACATCTAACAATGCGCAGTTCTGTGAAATTAGCGACACCAGACGCAAATGGCTAAATCTAGCGAACGATGCATCCACAGATATTGTTGCTAAAGGAACTGTACAGATTGCTGCTAATGTTTTCGGAAATTGTAAGCCTTACTAACGTTTTGGATATACCTGACTTATGTTCAAACCTGCTGTCTGTCGGAAAGATTACTCATAACGGTTTCGAGGTAGTGTTCAAAAGGTGCAATGCGTAAGGGAGTGTAAGCTAGAGATACTAGAAGATCTCAATTTCATGGAAATCGCTGATGATGAAGAAAAGCAGTCCATAGCCACGATCGATATCATCGAAGTGGAACCCGAAGCTGCCGAGGGAGACCACCGATTGAGAGAATCGGTTCGAAGGGAAGACCTCGGAAAGTCTTCAACATGGGAATGAACGCAGAGGAGTTATGCAGTATCGAAAATAGCGGATCCGTTTTTGTTGCGGAGATCCCTATGAAGCAAGTTGTTTCGAGCACAGAGGCTAACCAGTGGTTGCACGCAATGGCTGAAGAGGTCAAATTAATCTTGAAAACCAACACGTGGGAGATGGTGCCTAGACCAGAAACCGACGAGGTGATTGGGAACCATTTTGTAATCACGAATAAGTAGACAGCAGACCGAAAGCTGAAGAAGGCGCGACTGGTAGCGCAGGAATGTGCCCAGCGACCAGGCGTCCATTTCGACCAAACCTTCGCACCCGTGGCTCAGTTGAGTTCCAAGAGGGGCAATCCAGTAATTCGACGTGGCAACTATGTACTTACATGGGAGGCTGGAAGAGAAGATATTTATGGAACCTCCAAAAAGGCTGAAGGAGATTCTGGAGACCATTATCTGGAACGAGGAAGGCTCAGATAAGGGATCAAGGCAAAGGAGTTGAAGAGGCAGCTTCCCAAAGGAGACAAGGTATGCAAACTTAACAACTCTTTATATGGTCTACGACAGGCTGGAAGGCTGTATACTATATTAGTCAACGAGAAGAACTGATGTCGGTAGTTACCTACGTCGATGACATATTGATTGCATCTAGGAGCGCTGGGAGCATCGACCCATTGGGGAACCACCTGTCAAGTAAGTTCAAATTGAAGGACCTAGGCCAAGTCGAGTAATGCTTGGGTATAGAATTTTCCAGGAATAACGGTGAGATACTCCTGCAGCAGTCAGGATACGTCAACGATCTGTTAAAACGTTTCAACATTAGCGACTCCCATCCAAGTCTAGGTTAAGTTGATAAAGGCGACAGGGACTCCCAACGAATCTAGGGAATTACGTTTCAGGGACTTGATAAGACTCCGACCTACTTATCTATAACGACAACCCGACATCTCATACGCTGCAAACTCCAATTCAAGAGCCAATTCAACAATTGTTATGACAATGGAAGGCGGCCAAACGTGTTTTAATTTACCTGAAGGTACATCAAACGAAGCGATAACTTACAAACCAGGTAAGGAGCCGTTGACAGGTTTCGCAGACGGAGGAAACGTCGAGGATAGACGGTCGTACACAGGATTTGTTTTCACTTTGAACGGTGAATCAATTACGTGGGACACCGGAAAGCAACGTACGGTGGCCCTTTCCTCCACGGAGGCTGAATATACGCCTATGACTGAAGCCGTGAGAGAAACCATATATTTGCGGAAACTATTAAAAGAGGATACCCCACATGAACTGCAAAATGTAACTGAATTCAATGACAATATTGGTCTCTCTAAAGCTTACAGCGAATCAATCATTCCATGGAAGAGCCAAGAACCGGACTTCGGTGTTGCAAAGTGTACAGCAAAAGCCTGCAAAACTGCAGACTAACACAGACAAACACGAAAACAGAAGCAACTAATAACGAGCCACCCATCAAAGACCTCATGCAGAGGCCATCAGAACCCTGTTCAGGCTGAAGTAAAAGACAGTTTCAGTTAACTATAAGTAAGGGTCGAAAAATTGGAAAGAGCCAAACAACCCAAAACAAGTCAACGGGTTTAGCCAGAGAACCCGTGAACTAGAAGAATTCCTGTCAACCAACAATACTGATATCGCCCCCATATCGGAAACTCACTTCTTCGATAAAAACCTTATGAGACTAAGAGGACATAATGTATATTGAACAACTCACCCTAGTGACAGAGCAAGAGTAGGCACTGCAGTCATCAGAAAAAATATCTACCATTTCCACCAAGTAGAAGTTCGCTAACAATCATTGTTACTGTCCTAAACAATGAAACTGAATTAAATATTGGAGCAGTATACTGTCCAGCCCGACACAATATGAACCAAAAGCAATACACCGAATTGTTCAATAAATTGGACTTCAGATCACACACCTGTTTTATTAACGTTAGGAACAACATCAAAAAAATTAAAAAAAAAATTGACTAACAAATGCACCGATTGGAATAAATTCAGAGAGACGCAGTCATTGAAGTCAAAGAAGTTTATTGAACACGTACGAACAGCAACTAAACAAACTACCCCCGCAATGAAAGAAGTAACAAAAAACGAAATCAACTATTCTTCTAAAATTAGAGACTTAATTAAAGAAAGAAGAAAAGCTAGAAGAATCTGGCACAAAGCAAGAAACCAAAACGATAAACGCGAGTTTAATATAATAAGTAATAAGACAAAACAATCGATAGATGAATATAAACAGTGCTGTTTCGAAAGCTACCTTAAGAGTTTAAGTAGATTTAAAAGACCTATTATACTCCGATTAGAAACGCTCAAAATTAGTGGGTGAGAGAAAAACAATGATAAAGCGGAGTTGTTTGCGCAACATCTAGCATCAATGTTTCAACCAAATGATATACGGGAGATCCTTGTACTTTGGGACGGTTTTTAAAAACATCTTTTTTATGTTTTATTTTTTATATTTGATAAAATACAAAATGCTTGGGTAAATTGTATTATATTTAGGAACATATTACAAAAAAAAACCTTTTTAAAAACAAACATTAGAAATACTTGAAATATAGCAAAATATAAACTTTAACAAATGTCTCAAAGTACAAACAGGGTTTGTACTTTGTGACTTTTGAGCACATGTTTATTCTACATTATACGAAGACATATCCACTGAAAATTTTAATTCCTCGCACTTTCTAGCTGTGCCTCCAACAATTTGCGGTTTCCCAAGTTTCATAGACGGTGTCATTAGCACAAAAATTCATAGAACATCGACTTCTTCGTAAATATTTAACAGTAAGGTTATTGTAACCAAGTTCAATAATATGAGCCACATAGAATTTTCTCAATTTTTTGTTTCAGTTTTCACTAAAATATAGTCTCCTATAGATGGATCCTTATCGATTTCAATTTCTTCAACGTTATCAGAAGCAAAGTCTGCATCTTCTATAGAATCATCCGATCCTACATCGTAATCTTCAATTATGGCATCTTCTTTTAAACCACTTTTGCACAGCTTTCTTTTAATCCCTTGCTTTTTAGTTACATGGTTACATTGTTTAGAAACTTTTCTTGATTTATTCTTTTCTATCTCTGCTAACACTTCAAGCTCATGTTTTTCTGGACTGTCTGTAATAATGCGACATCGTCCTGGTTTTCTACCTCCTTTCCTTGTAGCCTCCCTTGCTTCAGCTTTCGGAAAGGGGCGTATCTGCTCCAGACACACAGGTTTTGTACGTGCTGGGTTGCCTAGCGTTTCCTACTAATTGGTATGTACTAGGTTCACTGATAACTTGGGTAGGATTGATCATGGATCTATCAGACACATACGAATTAAGAAATGCATGTTCTTCGAAACTCTTTCTATTTAGAGGATAAATTCAAGACACTGAAAAAACAGATTGAACGCTTTGGACGGTAAATGCTTGCGGATATGCCTTACCCGCGCATTCAGCCACGTCATATATTGTCATTGTCTTCCCTGCATTAGATAATAGCCATTCGGTACAAGCTGTGTTATAATATTTTTAGGGGTCCATACAATGCTCTATCTAAGGGCTGCAGTTTGTGGCTTATGTGTAGTGGGAATGTTAGCATAGCTACTCCAGAATTTTGGCCAAATTCAGTGCTTCTATTGAAATGTGACTTTCATGATTACCAATAATTAACAGTGTTCTCAATAGATGTACCCGTATGATTTATAAAGTGATTTAAATATTGTACGAATATAGCCGCATTAGACCATCCACTTGGATTAGCGCTTCCAATACTCCCTATTGGAGCGCCTTTTAGCATATGCTCCTTAAAAAAACACGTGGAAAGACTTTATACACAAAAATCCGTTCCAGATTGTCTATGTTTCTGCAAATATCTGGAAGGAGTCGATCTTTTAACTTGAAAATCTGTAGATGCTTGTCTTAATGACAGCCGATTTTGTAATACAGCTTCTGCTGCAGCAATTGGTTTAGTCCTTTTCGTATTTGTTTTACTTCTTGGCATCTGTAATAAATTATTCATAACTTAGAAGATGTTGTTACCTTTTGTACTTTCGGACATGTCGCAAAGTACAATACAGATAATATCCCGAAGTACAAGCACAACACGTGCCTAACTCTAACCTTGTTTTGCATTACGTTTATAGGTTAATGTTCTATTTGATACCCGCAATGTGTATCATAAAGTATAATTAATTATATACAAAATTCTCAAAAGTTAATAAAATCAATAACTTACCGTTATTTAAGCGGATATCTGAAATGTATAAATTACTGGTGCACTGACAAATTCAACATTAATGTGCTTGGAACTAGTCACTACAACTACCGTATTTACTTTTAAATGTGCTGCATCCTACTGCAATGGGTTTCAATACATGTATTTTGTGTACAAAATATAGACTATCTCGAAGTACAAACTGTCCCAAAGTACAAGGATCTCCCCTACACTCGACGGTCGATCTTACACACGAGTACCAACTAAATGTGCTTATCAAACCTGGTATCACCGATAGAGGTAGCACATGAAATAGACAACAACAATAACTCCAAAAAAGCATCCGATGAAATATCTCATGGAGTTTTATAAGGGCTCCCAAGAAGAGCGATTATCATGTTAAGTTACTTGTTTAATGCTTGTTTTAGGTTACAATATATTCCACAATGTTTCAAAATAGCACAAATAATCATGTTGGTTTTACTGTTGCCTCTAGTTTCGAAGTTGTTTGGAAAACTCCTACTGAAAAGACTCAAACCACTGATCAATATTCCGGACTTTCAATTTGGATTTCGTAACCAACATTCCACGATCGGCCAGGTACATAGAGTCATCACCCACATCGAAGGTGCGTTGGAAGAAAAGCAGTACTGTCCCGCCGGGTTTCTGGATGTTTCTCAAGCCTTCGATAGTGTGAGACTTATCTACAAGATAGCCACACCGATACCAGAAAACTACTGTCGATTACTAACGTCATATCTATCCGGAAGAACATTCAGAGTTGCACACCACGGAGCGTTTTCTTCATTTTATCTAATATCAGCGGATATCGCACAAGGGAGGGTTCTTGGACCTCTCTTGTAATTGCTTTATACAGCTGACATACATACGACAAAAATACAGTATTGGGCACGTAATAACTGCCACGGAAGAGAAAGCAAGTGAGAGACTACAGGATGCACTGAGCGGTATCAACCAATGGACGAGGGATTGGAAGATCAAACTCAATGGGGCAAAATCCACTCACGTCGTATACACGCTACGTCACAAAAGTAGGGACCAACGCCTATTCTTAGATGGTATGATTATACCACTAGCTGAATCTGCAAATATTTGGACGGAGGGCTAAAATTGGAAGAACCACGTCCTATAGAAAGCTATGCAGATATGGCACAAAGTCCGTGACAGGTATTGGCTGATTGGAAGAAAATCCAAGCTTAGCCTTAAATCAAAAAATTATCTGCCAGTCCATTTTAAAACTCATATGGCCCTATCGCATTCAGCTTTGGCAATGTACCAAAGAATCTAACAGACTTATAATCCAACGATGTCAAAATAAATGTCTTCGATCGAGTGCTGATGCCTATTGGTGCATAACCAACGATGCACTGCACGACTTAGCCATCAAATGGGTAAATGAAATAATTCAAGACTACGTCGTCAAGCATGAAGCAAGACTACTCCATCATACTAGACAATACATGGAAGGCTAAAACGAACTAAACCTTATGAACTCATCAAGCGAAGCACATTTTCTACTTCTAGTTTAACACTAGTTGACTACTTTTTGAGACTTGCGCACTGGTGTAGCAACCCACGCTTGTCTTATAGTTAATAATACTTACATAAGTACAGTGTTACAAATAGTAATCAATTAACTTAGTTAATATTGTACTAATCGTGTACAGTAAAGAGGTGTAATGAAAAAACAACAAAGAAATATTTCCAATTTCGTTAAACAAGTTTACTTCGCTTACTTTGGCACAAAATTAGGCGACCAAGAAAAACCTTGGTCCCCTCACAAAGTCTGTTCAATTTAGGTGGAGGAATTGAAGCAGTAGAGTCAAGATAAACAACAATAGTTGTATCTTAATATTCCCATGCTATGGGAGGAACCGACAATCACAGCGATGACTGCTATTTCTATTCTTACAACGTTTTAACTTTAAAAATAAAAAGGAGATATCTTGTCCTAACATGCCATCAGCGATCCGTCCTGTTCCGAATGGGCTTACTATACCTTTACCTTCCCTACCAGTTAGTCTCGATAACGTTTTAGATGAGAGGAACATATTGTCTCAACCATGTGTTAGTGAAGAAGATAGTAAGGTCAATGACATTTCTGATCATAGCATAAGCGAACCTATACCATCCACTCAGTCTGAATTGAATGATCTGGTCAGAGATTTGTGGCTTAAAAAGGACTCAGCGGAGGTTTTAGGTTCAAGATTGAAGGATAAAATTGTTGGTTTCTGGTACGTCTTTTTTGTGGTATCGAAATAGAGAAAGGGATTTGGTTTCCTTTTTCTGAAGAAGGTGGCCTAGTTTATTGTAAAAACGCCCATGAGTTATGGCAAGTTTCAAAGTTGAGTATGTACCGGAAGATTGGAGACTTTTCATTGATTCCTCAAAAGAAGCTTCAAAGTAACTTGGCTACTCAAGCTATAAATGAACGATATGTGGTGATTTAAAAGTCATTTCAATGTTGCTTGGTCAACAGACTGTATCACAAAGTTCCCATGTTTTTTTGTGAATTGGACAGCCGTGACAGAGAACAGCATTACATTAAGAAAAATGGCCAGTCAAAAAGCTTTAGATGTCGGTACAAAGAATACGGAAAGAGGGACCCTTGTAGATCCAAAAGGATTTACTTAACAATTTGTTAAGACGTCGTCAAAGGAAGGAGAATGCTTTAGATATCCTTGTGACCAGTTACCTGGTTAATCTGAAGCGAGGTTAAAAGAAGGAATATTTGTAGAACCTTACATCCGAAAACCTACGAAAGATGGCAAATTTGAGACCAAAATGGATCAAAAAAGGCAAGATGAGTATCTTTCAAACTTGTTGCAGCCGGGTATCTTGAGAAGAAAAAGGATCCAGACTACAAGGCCATGGTAGCAAAAATGTTGGAAAGCTTCAAGAATTTAGGCTGCAATATGAGCCTCAAACTACATTTTCTCCATTCGCACCTGACGCACCCATGAAGATCATTTAGTTTTACTAATTCTGTGTTGTTTTCATGAAAAATGTTTGATTACTTATGATTTTAATAAAATATAAAATAAAATATATTCCATCATTTTTGTGTATTTAGCTTGCTATTCCTAAAATACATCCGTTCTTTTGTGGAAAAAAAAACCCTACGTGATAGAAAAAAGACGTGTTTCGTTTTTGAGTGCAGCACAGAAAAACACATTAAATAACTAGCTAAGTTACAACAATTTTCAAAAAATATTTTTTGACAAGCCTGTGTTATTCAAGGTAACAAATAATTCAGACTATGAACCGAAGGTAAATCGCTTGTTGAAGTACCTTTCGTTTTTGTCTTACAACCTTTGTAGCTTTTTGGATAATCAAGATTCCTTGATAAATTTGGCGAACTATTTGATACAAACATTCCGCCAATCTTCCACGCTCTAACATACTTATTGTAGTTTATTGTAGAATTCTGCTAATATTCTACTAAATTATCATGGCTAATTAAACAACAGCCCAAAGTATAGAAATTTTAATTTATCTTGGTTGCAGGAACCTCATAAAATTCCAGCAGGAAGTATGTGATGTTTAAAGACCGGATTTATAAAAATGCTTAAAATTTAAGCCATGAAAAATATATTTAAAAATCTGTACGAATCAGATAAAAAGTATGAAAATAAAACAAAGTTTTTTACGCCTTTTGATTTTTCATGCCTATTATATTTTATGCCTATTTGGAGCTCTTTTCTGACTTTTTAACGCCTCTTTTCCAAAATTTATTTAATTGCGAAAAGAAATTTTGGCTGCACTACTGCACACTTGTTTGGTGAATGAATTTGTACTTTGTAATTCCCTATTGTGCTGTCTGACGTGGGATGCCTCGTGTTTACTGTAATTTGATTTGCGTCGACTCTTCAATTCATTTAGTTGGGTTAAGGTTGCTCGTGTAACAGTGTCAAGTAAGTTTCTAGTACAATACCGAAACCAAAGCCCACCGTTGAAGAATGGATTAAGAATTACAAAGAATTGAAATATGAACACAATCAATTATTTTGTCAAGTGCGTTCAAAAATCATAAGTTTTATTTGCAGATAAAATTATAAAATGTATTGGCGTTACTAAATTTCTTTTAATAGATTAAATGTGATAAGAAACACTACATAATTCAGCATGTCAAAACGTCATTGCACCAGGAAAAAACTAAAACTACCTAAAAGTCAAACCAAGAAACAACAAACTATAGCTATAGCTATAGCAATCTGTGGCATCAACTTCCGGCTATACTGAACAATCAAAATTTAATTATAATCTTTGTAAAGCTTTTATGAAAGCAAATATACCCATTTATAAATTGCAAAACAAATATTTCAAAACGTTTTTAGAAACATATTGCGCACATTCCTGATGAAAACCATCTCATACAAAGAAGTTATTCAGGAAATAAAAATATTATTAGAAATATACATATATATGTGTAGACAAAACAACAGCTGTACCTTGGTACCGGAGCCGGTACCAAGTGATAACATTTTACTCATGCTGTCAGACGCAGTGGCATATATGGTAAAAGCTGCATCTAATATGAAAATTTTAATCCGAATTTAATTCATTGCACTTGTTTAGCGCACGAACCTAATCGAGTAGCTGAAACTATGTGATTGCAGTTCCCGTTAATAAATAATTAAATGAATAACATGTGGCAAACAAATATTTTTTAAAGCTACTTTAAGGGTAGAAATGTTTAGAGAGATTACCAAATACCCCATTACTCCCACAACCAGTTTTAACAAGATGGGGAACATGGTTAGATGCCGCTATATACTATACAAATACTTTTGACAGTTTCAAAAAGAACAGCATTTAATAATCAGTTATTTTCGGGATTAGTAGTTTTCTTTTGGTTTGGTATTTTTGATGTAAATACAATGTTAGTTAGGTAAATAGTAATTTTTGTGTTTATCTAATATTTATGCCTTTTCTGGAATTTTAATGCTTTTTTATCAAAATTTGATGCCTTTTTAAGTGCCTTTTAGTCCGATGTCTAGTGATTTAATATACAAATCGCCCTATTGGGCAATATATAGTAAAATCAAAAACAAATTTACAACATTAAACATTCTTTACAATTTGAAGAAAATTGTCACTGATTTTGGCTCTCGAAAATAGTTTATTGTTCCTCAATACAGTAATTATTTACAAATTGATGGCTTCCACGTTTTTCGGATCTCCTATCGATTATTATTTATTAGGAAATTTAAAAAATTAAATACACAAAAGCAAACTCTATGATCTAGAAGAACTGCACGCAGTAGTTCAATACAAAATTAATAATATCAGCCCAGAGGAATTGTAACATGTTTTTGAATGATTAGAAGGGACGAAGAAATATATGCCTACAAAACAGTGAAGACCATTTTAGTACTCTCTGTCAATTTAATTGAATAAAGTTATAAAAATCAGATTAGATTTATATTAAAGAAACTTACTGAAAATATTTTTTGTGGACGTAGAAGGTACAAATTTAAAATAAATAATAAATGTTAATAAAATAATGGATAATCATTGGGGGTAGGTACTACAAAAGCTTTTCTTACCTATTGGCGGTGGACTTTTAAATCAACATTGAATCAGATATTTAACTGTTATTGTTAGTACAGAGAGTTTCTACAAGTACCTTAAAATTGTATCTCTTATTATATTTATCAGTTATCGTCAAAGAAAAACCAACTTCGTGTTTGGAACTACAAATAATCATGGAAATTATATTGATCTATACACCGGTTACAAGCAACAACAAATACTAATAAAAATTAATTGGGATTATGTCTTACACTTCATGTATTATTGCGTTTAAGTAATTACACCTTTAATATCCGAGACTCCGAAAAATATTCCCAATTAGTTTCACACCGAACAAGAAACTACCATTTATTACTAGTAAAAATATGGGGTAAATTAGTATTAAACGATCATAGAACACAGCCGTATGCCACTCTAATTTTGATAAATAAAATAAATGAACATACCCATTACACCACCGAATAATTTTATAGAAATATACTATCAACATACACCGACTCTATTTCACATATATTTGAATCACTTTGAATTGGAAGGTGACCTTTGTATACATGAGATACGAGTGAATGTACGTGCAAGTAGGGTTAGGCATCGTTTCTATTTCTGCGCATGTCCAAATGAGCCTAGAATTTTTCGGGGAAATGTAGTAAAATATCTATAGCATACGAGAGAAAAATCTCGTTAAAACAATGGCTAGTTTATTTTAAATTCTTGAAAGTCATTTGAAAGACAACACCGTGCAAACGAGAACAATTTTAAAATTGCATACTTTAACCTAATACGTACTCCTTTCATCAACTGTATATATGTACTATTGCGGCAACAAAAATCGGGACAAGTCTTATAGGCTATTTTGATTGTTTTTTAGCTGTATAAACCAGTCATTTGTCATGTTCACGTCAATCATCTTACCTAATGTCAAAACTAGTTTATCCACGAACGCAAGAAAATTCTGTTAAATGCATTTATTTGATATAAAAATCTTGGAAACAAATCTTCTCTTAATGGAAACAATAAATTAATCTAGTATTTTTAGTTATTTTTTACCACGGTATCAAATGGATTATTCCTTAAAATAATAACATTCTCTTCTTCCATGAAATTCCGTACTAATTTAGGACCAGAACCACTTTGCCTTTCTACAGTTAAAATATTATTTATTGAAGAAATTTACAAGTAATATCTTAATTGTAACTTATAGCTAGTACACAACCTTATGGCCTAAAGGTACGACGCCGAATGTCTTCGATTCGTCATTACATTTAGCAGGTCACCTCCGTTTCCCGTGGGAACGGTTGGTTTTTGTTTATCATGCTTAGAATTCCTTAGGTATCTTGTGGGGGCGCAGACATAACATAAACATAGACTGTATGGAATTTGACGGGACATAATTATATGTATATAATTAAGTTTGACGAAACCAGAAGTTACTTTTTAAAAATATTATTTATTCAAGAAATTTACAAATAATATCTTAATTGTAACTTATAGCTAGTACCCAAGCTTACAGCCTAAAGGTACGACGCCAAATGTCTTCGATTCGTCGTTACATTTAGCAGGTCACCTCCATTTCCCGTGGGAACGGTTGCTTTTTGTTTATCACCCTTCGAATTCCTTAGCTATCTTGTGGAGACGCAGACATAACATAAACATAGACTGTATGGAATTTGACCGGACATAATTCCTCCCTCCTTAAGACAAAACGTCCTCGTTTTGCCGATTTAATTCGATAGTTGGATAATTATCTAATTGAACATTACGGTCGAAATATTTAAATACATTTTTCTTAAACATGTATAAGAATATAAGCATAATAAAAATCACAATTGCTAATATAATGGTGAAAGAGAAATGCGTATAATGTGTGGCAGGGTGCAAGACGACTTTATCATCGATATTTCGTGCTTCTTCCTTTAACGTATTAACATCATGTAAATTGTTTAAATGTAAAGTGAGTGATTTACTCGTTTTATAATGTTTGGCTGTAACTATTTCTAAATGCAATGTAAAATTATTAAAAGTATTGTCGTACGTTTGATCCTCTACAATTATTTTACAATGATTTTCTGATGATAGTGCTACGTTATTTCTGATTTTTAAACGATTTATTTTATCGAGACATTCCTCTACAATTTCAAATTCGTTTTTGGATGATACAATAATTTTGTTGTTTTGTAACTGAGTGTATAGTTTATAATCATTATTCACCTTTGCAAAAACACAATTTTCACGAAACTTGAGCGAACACTTATTCGTTGACGGTTTACCGACGCACAACACCTGTTTGTCTATTGTTTGACAATCTTCGTTCGTCCAGAGTTCCTCCTTCGCACCTTGTAGATGAAATTGTGCTGGCGGTATTAACACTACGTCTTGTAAGTTTGGAATTGGGTAAATTTTGGTATACTGGTATGCGGATACTTTAAGGATGGGTATGTACAAAGTACACGTAATAGTTTCATTTATGGATGCAACCTTAAATTTTGAAAATTCTAAAATTTTGTAGAGATGTACATCGTCCCAATGGAGTAGTTTTGTCGGTTTGTATATCAATTGTAGATGTCTGACAATTTCTACGAGTTCTGCGTTAGATATGATTTCTAAGTTGACGATTGCTGAATATGCGAGAGAGACCGTTCTTTCAATAGCGTGAAGGACGTCCAATATTGCTGTGCTTATAGCGTTATTATACTGAAGGAACAACTGCGTTTCTATAGTATTGCTAACATTTTGTAATAACGTTAATGTTATATTTATATTGCTTGGTACGGTTTTAAGATCCTCTGTATACCTTTCGGTTATGTGATTTGCGAATGAACTATACTTGTTTATTTGTTTTATCAGTTTACCTTGATTTGAGAAGAGTGAATCAATATTTTTATAAACTTCGTCTAAATCGCTATTATCGGGGTTTCCCGTTACGAATTTGATTGCGGTACCTAAAGCATTGATTAGCGCCCTTTTTTGCCTTTTATTTTGGAGTTTAGAAATTTGTCGTTCTATTTGTAAGCAAGTGCGTTTTAAATTATAAATGCCGGGTTGTAACAGGACATTTTTGTTTTTTAATTCTAAAATTATCGCATTATTTAATAAAACCTTATAACTTAATTCTACGCTACTTATATTGATATAAAAATAAAATTTATGGTAGTGGCTTAGTACCTTTACCATTCCTAATTCCTCAGGGAAGTATCCGATTAGAATCATCCTGCAAGTAGAAATGCTTTTTGATTCTTTTTATCTTTCTAGGATGAATATTCGCGGGTCTGTTTGTACCGTCCCTAATGCCAGTAATTCTGTTTTTATCGACTTGTGTTACATTCACTTTGTCATAATAGTGATCAGATTTTCTAATACGTTGTCTCGCAAAGTATAATACGGGTTCGCGGATTTCAACGGTTTCTTTGTTTTGATTTAGTTTAGCCAAATTTTTATTCCCTTTATTCAGTTGCTTTTGGTATAGCTGCTCATAAAAGGGGAGTAATTCGCGTTTTCTTTTGTCATTGTAATCGTCATATATAGTTATGTCCAGATTTATCTCGGGAGCATTTAAATTTTCGTAAGGTCCGTACAGTAATGAGAAAGGCGTGTAACCAGTGGCTGAGTGGATGGATTGATTGTAGGTGAGTACTGCCGAAATCATCAAATTTTGTGGGGTCTCGTTCTTACTCTGAATTTTTCTGTTCTTATTTTTTCTAATAAAGTAGAATGGACTCGTTCTACAGGCGAGTTAGAATTGCTGTTGTAATTTGTAGTGAAATGTACTTCTATTCTAAAGAGTTTACAAAATTCCTGAAAAACGTGGTTTTTGAACTCTTTGCCTTCGTCGCTAACTATTTTTCGCGGGTAACCGTGATGAGAGAAGTAGTGTCGTAATTTTTCAATATCGTTATTCCCGTGCCGTCTTTTATATGATATGCTTGTGTGTATTTAGAAAATAAGTCTATTAACGTGAGAAATTTGTTCCCTTCAAAGAAAAGGTGTCTATATGGATTATATCAAATGGTTTTTTCGCTAATAGGGGTCCTGAAAATGGTATTTTGTACGGGTGTCGTTCGTATTTATCATCTAAATAGATATGACATTCGTTTATAATTTTGTTAATTTTCGTTTTCATGTCGGGCCAGTAGTACTTCGTCTTCAAATTGTTATAGGTTTCGATGATACCGTTATGGTTACTCGAATGATATTTACTAATAATTTCGGGTTGTTCCGCGGGATTGTCGATATCTTTTGCAAATATATTGCTTTTATTAATTTTTATGGAGTCATTGAAAAGGTGTTGACATACGCTAACAAACTTCGATTCTAACTCTTCGTCCCGAGAATGGGCACAATAGAGATTCTTGGGATCAATTATTTGTTTTAAGGCTTCTCTTAAATTTTGGAGTTCATCGCACTTTCTAACGGTGACGTTGTAATTGTGCTTTGAAAATATTTTCGCATGTTTTATGTCGTATTGATCGCCTGATTTAATAATTATTCGATTTACGAAATGATTTACGGGTTTATCTGTTATAGGCATTGTGAAGATAGGGTTTTCTATTGACGTGTATTGAGTATTATCGGATTCATCGTTGTTTAAAATTTCGTCGTATTCATCTAATGTTAATTCTTCATCAATATTAACATTAGGAAGGAGTGACAAAAGGTCTATATCATCTTTCGTAGCGGTTTCCTTCGTGTTTATTTCTATGCGCGATAAAGCGTCAGCAACTACATTTTCTTTGCCTTTTTTGTATTGTACCTTGTAGTCAAATTCTTCTAATCGCAATCTCCATTTGACTAAACGAGAGTTTGGATCTTTTAGGGAGAACAGCCAAATTAGAGGTTTGTGATCGGTTTCTATAATGAATTGTCTTCCGAAAACGTACGGTCTAAAGTGTTTGCAGGCTTCTACAATGGATAAAAGTTCGCGTTCTATGGTGGAATAGTTTTTTCTGCGCTATTTAATGTTCGTGAATAACCTTTCTATACTCACGTCAAAATGAAAGACGTATACTATACTATATAAATCGGTCTCACAGACCGTATGCGTGAGTATAGGAAGGATAAAAAGCGATTAGTTTATTGTTTTGTGATAGTACGCTGCCTATGGCTACATTTGACGCGTCGGTGGTTAGGTAGAATGTTTTGTCGAAATCCGGGTAGACGAGTATGGGGGCATTTGTTAATAATTCTTTGCAGTGGTGTGGAGTGTAAATAGTCGGAGTTGTTTACGTCTATTTTCGTTCCTTTGTTCAGGCATCTAGTTAGTGGTTGAACTACTTTTGCGAAATTTTTAACAAAGCGTCTATAGTACCCGACTAAACCTAAGAAAGCTTTAATTTCTTTTGTCGTTCTCGGTAAGGGGTATTCCTTCACTGCTTTAATTTTTGAAGGGTTTGGTTTAATACCTTCGGCGGTGATGACGTGGCCTAGTAAACCTACTTCCTTCCGCAGGAATTCTGATTTGTCTAACTGGATTTTGAGGTTATATTGTCTGAATTTCTTAAAGATTTGCGTTATGTGTACGAGATGTTCTTGTAAAGATTTCGAAAAAATTACTACGTCGTCCATATAAACAAAACAGAACTTGTAGAGATATTCGCGTAGTACATTACCCATAACACGCTGAAACGTGCTAGACGCGTTCTTGAGTCCGAACGGCATGCGAGCGTATTCGTAATGACCGTTATTTACAGTGAAAGCCGTTTTTTCTATCGATTCGTGATCCATTTCGATCTGGTGGAAACCCTGGGCGAGATCTAGTGTAGAAAAATACGTACATCTACCTAGGTTGTCTAGAATCTCTTCTATTCTTGGTAACGGGTATTTGTCTTCTACTGTTTTTTCGTTTAATTTTCAATAATCGATGACTAATCTCCATTTCTTTTTCCGCTGGCGTCCAATTTCTTTGGTACGATCCAAACTGGAGAACTATACGGAGATACGCTAGGTCGTATAATTCGGTTGTCTAATAGTTTTTGAACTTGATTTTGGATTTAAGTTTTTAAATGATACGGGTAACGAAATGTTTTGGAAAACACGGGGTCATTGTCTGTGGTTTTAATTTTATGTTTTACGGCGTTGGTAAAAGTTAAATCTAAATCTTCAGAATAGAACACGTCGCGATATTTTCTACATAATGCCATTATTTCGCTCTTCTCTTCGATGTTAAGATGTTGGGTGCGAATAGTGTTTGTAATATCTATGGTATAGGGTTGGTTTGGGGACAATTTAAATTGAAATTATCGACAGGTTCTACGTCCAGTCGATGTTGAAACTTAACGTTTATTTCGCGGTCTTCCTCGAACGGTATCGTACAAATTCCGTTTTTTGCGTAACCGATAGATTCTGGTATGATTACGTCTCCTAATTTCGTCTCGTGTATTAATATATGACCTTCTTCTATATTGAGAGGGAGATGGATTTTGTTTCTTACAGTTTGTGTAAAAGGTCTGAAATTATTCGAGTTTAATTCCATGCTAAACGGGATTTTGATATTGCCAATTTCTAAATTCCGCGTGTTGTAGTCGATCTTCGCTCCTAGTTCTAGGAAGTGATCGCTACCTAACAAAGCGTCGAATCTGTCGTGCCAGTTTAAAACATAAAAGTTTACATTTTTCTTAACTCCGAATTCTTGTAAAATTGGGTACGAAATATTTTCGTCATTGGTTATTGTCTGATTTAAGCTTTTAACAGTAAAAGGTTTTTTGAAGTATTCCTGAAAGTAAGTGTACGCGGGTCCGGGATTAATAATAGAATTTGAAGCTCCGGAATCTATCAAGATTTTTAAACCTAGACTAGGGATTGTGATAAATGGTAGTTTAGGTCTATTATATATTGAATTTATGTCAAGTGTTGTAGTAGAAATCGACATAGGTGTTGGGTATTGATTTGAATTTTTATTAAACGTATTATTGTTATTGGGAAAAATTCGACTACCGCTCGGTTTCGCATGTATATTTACTGGGTCTCGTGGGAACGGAATCGAGTTTTGGTTTTGGAAATTATAGCGTATTTGATTCGGGGCGAAAGGTACTCTTTGTATTTGCGGAGGTTGATAATTTTGAATCTGTGGACGCGCAATTTGCGTATTTAGTTGCGGTTTATGCGGCAAGCTATTATGCATTTTAGTTGGGCCTCTTTGTCTTACAAGATCTAAAAATTTTACTTGCTGTTTGTGATTGTCATAGTTCCGTAAATGAACTAAACAATCTTCTAGCGACACACAACTTTTGTAGGATACAAACGAACGATATGGTTCCACCAAACCTGCTTGGAAGGTATTCAGGGCTCTTTGACTATACATGTTTGTTTTATAAATTCTAATATTGGCGTCAACTTCTCGAAGATTAATATGTTCGAGTAGCTGTTGCAATTTAGATTTAATACGTTCGTAGTATACGTCGTATGTTTCGGTTGAAATGTGATAGCATGTAATCAAATCATTCTCTAACAATAGCTCGTTTCGTTGATCTCCAAAGCGTTGAAGAAGTTCGCTTTTTAGTTGAGACCAATGCGTACAGTTTGAGACGATAATTGTGTCTCTAGCGGTACCAATTAGCTTCGAACAACAAATTTCGAATAATAATTTATTAAATGAGCAGCTTTCTTGTCCCACAGCTGTAACTCTATAAGTATTGAAGAATTTCTCGCATTGTTGTAAGAAATACGAGAGGTTTTCACTATCACCCTCGTATTGAGGAATGATTTCCCTCGCAATATTCAACTCGGCAAAGTTTACGGACATGTTTAATGTTAAATTAAGAGCTATATTTTAAATGGAATTGACTTACAAGAGTAGAAGTCCGGCTAATAACATCCTCGATGTCTAGCAGCAATTCCTAGATGAGGGATGCACGTCGGTCGAAGTCCTCGGGGGTTGATGGAAAGCTCTACGTAGTGGGCCACGCACCTTCAGAAGAGAGCCGTCTCCAGGTGATGTCTCTCACAGGTCGGGAGTTCACTCCACAGGACACTTCCGTTCGCGGTTCGTTTCGATGTATCTAACAAGAACTTGAAAGTGGCCGATTTCGCGTCGGTTATACAAACTCGAATTCGCGATCGTTTAGATATCCTGTTCGCAGCGCCAATTAAGTTCGACGAAACCAGAAGTTACTTTTTAAAAATATTATTTATTCAAGAAATTTACAAATAATATCTTAATTGTAACTTATAGCTAGTACACAAGCTTACAGCCTAAAGATACGACGCCGAATGTCTTCGATTCGTCGTTACATTTAGCAGGTCACCTCCGTTTCCCGTGGGAACGTTTGGTTTTTGTTTATCATCCTTCGAATTCCTTAGCTATCTTGTGGAGACGCAGACATAACATAAACATAGACTGTATGGAATTTGGCGGGACATAATTATATGTATTATAAACTTGTAAAAAATTCTGTTTATGATTCTCATACTCGTTTCAAATTGTACACCAGTATCACATAGTATTTATAAATATTCCTCATAATTTCCAAAATCAGAATAGGAAATTTACTTTTAGTAAAACGTTGAATAAAAACATTTGCTGACACGAGCACAGTATAATGTATAAACCCACGTTTATTTTATCCTGTAACAGAACTGAGCAAGATGTAAATATAAGAAAATGAGCTTAGATTGGAATACGTGCAATGCAGACTAGTGAGCAGGCGTCAGTCAAAACGTTTAGTATGAAAATAGGACAGGTGTTTTATATTGTACTATAAAACAGTATTCAATTTTTACGTACAATTTAATATGATAATGTAAAACGGGCTTTAGAGTGTAAAGCAAAATTGTAGTCGGTATCGTATATAATTGTTGTCGTTGCTCACATTGATGTTCATTCGTTAATACTTTCGATTATTTTGCATTTATATAAAATACACTTTTAGCTGTCTATTTATTTTTCGAAAGTTTAGTTTTTACTCTTTATTAGTATAGAAGAAGGAAAAACTATAATTTCTTCTTTTAATTATTCGCTTGTACCTAAAAATAAACATAACATAACATCAACACGTTTATTCACTCGTCGTCTTCATAATATAACATGCGCATATTAGAGAAACCTCCCTAATCTCAGATAACATGTTACATAAAGTGTTGATGTGTACATAACTAACTTCCCTCACGGCTTCTTATAGCTCCTCGTTCTCGTTTCCTACCAACCTCGCAAGTATGGCCAACCTAAAATAATGCGGCAAATTTAGCTTTAAACTTCAGAATACTAATTTAGTACTTTTTTTCTGTTTTGGTTTTGGTTTCTTTTCGTGGAGGAAATACGTATCTATTTATGAGTGTTTTAGACACTATTGTACTTACTATTTGGTCCGAACACTTTTTTATTATTGCTACTACTGTTTCCAAATCGAATATTACCTAATTTGAAAGTATTTTAGTATTAAATTAAGAAAAATACACATTTTTATACATTTTATGGGATTTTAAAGTACAATGTCTATCTTCGTATATATATAAAAAATAGAAAAAGGTCATCAGAAGCTGAAATTAGAAACAATGGTTTAGAAAGTCGTTTACCAGTTAGCCGATTTAAAGTTTTTGTAGCAGTGGCTCCAGCCTTGTAGAATAATCGTTCATACGGAATTGACCTGGCAACAATGCGGAACAGAAAGAACGAACGGATCTGTAACCGGTGTGGCTCCGTCGCTAGGAACTTCATGTCAATACTAGGGCCGGTGAGGAATTCCTTACGCCCTTTGATCTTCAGGGGTAGGCTGCTTCGATCACGCAGCCTGGAGAGAGATGAGGTTGGTTAGCGAAGAGCTAACTGGGGAAGATGACTTTTCACCTATAACACATACGAGAATTTCAGACTGAAAAATAGCCGTTCATCAGTCGTTTAGAGGACGATGATGGTCGTCGAGGGACCTGCGGGATTGCCTTAGTCCAGATCGATGACATCTGCAAGGCGACGGACCTTCTTTTAGGAGGGGGTCGATCTTGGGGATCGACGACCATCTGGACGCAGAGCTTTTGGCTGGCGCGGGCTCTTTCCCACGCGGACTTCAGGAGTTTCGTCAGAAATTCACGTAGAGTCGGAATGTTCAGTTCTCAGAACGTTCCTTACGAAGTAGGGGGTGTCAACGATGAAGCGGAAAGTTCGGTTTTGGAGTGCTTCCAAACTTTTGATGTTAGTCTCTCTCATTGTTAACCAGGCCATAGCGCCGTAGGTTAAAAGCGGTCGAAGCGTCGTCTTATATAAGAGCAACTTGCTCCCTAAATGAAGGGCACTCCTTCGCCCTATGAGGGGCAGAAGCAAGTTACGGGCCTTGATGAAGAGATTTCGGATTTCGTGGATCTGTTTTTGAAATGTGAGCATTCGGTCGAAGATGACACCAAGGTATTTCACTTCGGAGCTCCAAGGGAGCTCGGAGTTTCCTACCTTAATCGGCTGACCAGGGTTTGCGCGATCGTGCGAGAATCTAACTGCCACGCACTTGGATTCATTTACCTTCAGACCCTAGCGAGAGGTCCAACTCAGAAAACCGTCAGTAGCGCTTTGGAGGCGTTTCCTGAACAGTCTCTGCTTTCGATTTTCTCCTCGGGGAAGAAGCCTAAACCGTGGGTGCCGCGAAGAGGCCGGTTTGGGGGTGTTTTTGAGGGGCTTCTCAAGGCTTTGGATAGCTTCCATAGGGAGCCATCCTCCGTCGTGAGAGACTTGACCTTGTCGTCCCAGTTCTCCTGCTCGAAGGTTTTGAGAGCCTCTCGGAGCTGTCGAGCAAGATGATTCGCTCGGAGGCTGTCAGCGGGGTTGAGGGTGGTTTGAGCCCTTTTCTTGGCTCGTCGTCTTTCCCTAACTAGCTCCCTTAGGTCGGGTGGAAGTTGTCGAAAGTGTCTGCGGGGTCTGATAGTGGAAGATTCATCGAGGGCCTGAGAGATCGCCTTGGTGAAGCTGTTAGCGGCATCCTCTAAGACAGCCGCTTCCTGAAGATTTTCGTTGACACTGGGGTTGGTGAAAATTTTGGAGGAGAAAAGGTTCCAGTTCGTACGTGTGGCTCCGTGGCATTCCCATGTTCCATTACATACATATGTATCCTAAGTCTTTCGGACTGTTTCGAATCCACAGAACGAGTTGAATGAATGAACGGTTGACTGCTACCTACGACATAGCTTGTTGAGATCGGAACATTTCTGTTATACAGGTTATAAATCCAGCTGACTAGATACATTTGTAACGTTGTATAGGCGGTAATATTGCGCTATTTGGCCCGCATGTACTTGAACGAACTGATCTATACAATTATTACTATGGTAACTAGCAATAAAAATTCTCAAATATTTCTCTTTACTTTGTTTATACTATAATAAGAACGGTGCTAAATAAATGTTATCTATCTGTCTGTTATAAAAATAGAGCTAACAAATTATATAATAGAGGCATTAAAAGTAATGACCATAAATGTTATGACGTTATTCCTTATAAAAAAGGTTTAAGCGAACAAATAAAAAGAGAATTGAATAAAAACAATATAAACATTACTTTCATTCCAAATTATAGTAACAGATCTCTTTTTACTAACACTAAATATAAAATAAATAAACAAAATCAAAGTAATTTAGTATATAAAATAAACTGTAAGGACTGTGATAGTTACATCGGTCAGACAAAACAATATTTAAAGAAAAGGTTGTGTAACCATAAGTATTCTTTAAATAATGATTTTGGTACAATAACCGCTGTAACAAAGCATTACAAAGATCTAGGGCACTACTTTGATTTTCAAAACACCATTATATTAAAAACAGAGAATAATTATAAAAAGACTGATATACGAAATGATAAATATACAGAAGCACACTAAAACTATTAATTTCAGAACCGATGTTCAAAATATATACAGCAATTTGTTAAAATGATATTTACATTTCTTAAGAAGGAAATCTTGGGCTAAGTTTTTGATTTGGGTTTTCCCTAGTCCTTGAACAGAATTGTTAAGGCTTCGACAACGATTTTTGGATATGTTTTTTGTAAGTATTTTCACAGTTTGCATGTATGTTTACACATTAAATTAGTTATTTATAATTTATATATATATAGATATAGATATATAAATTGTTTACATATCCTCTATATGAAGAAATCCTAGTCTTTAGTTATTTTGTTGATAGTTCCCAAATAATTTGTTTATACATTTATCTAGTTATATTTTCACTGAAGGTGTTCCGAAAACGTTTGTAAACGTTCTGAAAACATAACTAATATATCAACCACGGCCGATCATGATTTCGCTTTTTGTTAATAGATGGCGCATAATAATTATTAACATTAATTATTGTTACAAATAAAACCACCAATTTGATGTAGATGTGGTGGATTGCAGATTAATTAAAATAGATGAAAAATAAAAACAATGCGTTGGCGGGCGATTTTGCATCTTCGTATGGATAATTAGGACATGTTTGTATCTTATTTAAGGCTTCGCGTATATTGCCCTCACTTTTTATTACGAAAGAAGCGGTTGATATACCTATACTATGTAAAAACAACACAGCCTCTCCTTATTCCAATTTAAGATTTTATTGAAACCGAACCAAAATTAATATAGACACAATATGTCGGTAATGATTATGCTTATATGTATATCGCTCGCCTGGGACCCAAGAACAAAACGAACGACAGCTTAAATGACATCATCTCGTTCAGTTTGAACGGTTCTTACCATAGATAATACAAGGTTGTATATCCATTGGTTCTTATGCCCAATGCCCACTTAATGTATTAAAAGATGAACGTTCGACTAGCGGCTTGGGGAACAACTAACCATTGCAACAAACCAAAAGATTCCAGATTTCATTATAGTATATTTTTGTTTAGAATTTAGATGTAATTAGAAATCATATTTAACATGCTTGCGAAAGTATTATATAATATTTACAATACTTTGTTAGTTGTTTTTGTGATTGCTATCTGTACTACCAATACGACCATAAACTGCATAGTAAAGAGCCATGTCGATTTAATCTCAACACTACAAACAACCACAAACAACTAATCTGGTATTTCCCAGTATTTCCTAGCGCAAGCGCAATACCATGTTATGCTAGATCAGAGCCGCCACTCGGTTTGGGGAAATATTATTATGAAAGTTCAAGATCGCATATTTAAGTGAACAGGGTATGCACTTATCTGAACGAGTTTTCCCATCTCTAATAGAAATATCAAAAAAGTAGAAGATCGCTTTTCTCGCTTGGGGGCGCTGGCGTCGGATATTTGTATATGTATCGTATATCCTTCGGCAATGTCCTACGCACAACCCTGAACCAGACTATTTAGCAACACTGCATGCTAATAGATTTGTATTACATTAAGCTCGTATTAGATTAGGGCTAGAGTTTTGTTTGTAACGGTGAAAAATATCTTGAAGAACAAAATATATTTTTAATTTAGGACTAAGAAACGAAGTAGAATGTTCTGATTACCTAGATGCCTATCTACTTAAAGTAATTGTATATAGTTAGTCAATACAAAATATGCCATTACATTGGATAAGTAACGGCTTCGAAATCAAATACATACATATCTGAAGTTGAACTTGGCCGTTATAAATAAAGGCGACTGAGAGTATCCGATACGGACGGACGTGCCTGCCGTATCTCCAGCAAGCAAACTTCGTCGTCAGTCGTTCCGACCGCGGTCCGTGTACGGGCTGGCGGCGAACGCGAAAGGATTTCAGCGTTTCGTTTGGTAATATCGCTTCAATTTATTTATTTTATTTATGATTTTAGTTTAATCTAACTTTAATATTATCATTGACAATTGTGTAATAAAAAAGCCGGGAAAGCCATGGCTTCCGGGCCGATTATTAATCCACCAGAGTTCTCAGATAGCGATGACGACGGCCAAGAACCCCTTGACGTCGAAAGCGATCTAATGGATACTGACAGCGAGAATGAAATTATTGAGGATAACACTGGCGCCAACCGGAAGCAAGACGCGCCGAGCTCGATCAGTTTTGCCGCGATGTCTGACGAGGAGTTAGAACTCCTCGTCAAGAGATTGGCGGTGGATATCGCCTTGCGCAGAACTCGACGAACTTCGCGCAACAAGGGGCTCGCGGAGAATCAAGCAAAAAAGAAGACTGTCGGCAGAAAGAATCTCAAGACTCTAGCGTCCCGGAAACGGGAACGAAAAGGAAGGCCAGGCAGACCCCGAGTCTGGCCGTGAAGAAAGGCCCGGCGGCGGTCGAGAAAGCGCCATCTCCGCCGAACTCGCCAGAAAAAATGAAGCCCTCCCCTTCCGTGGCCACTCCAAAGGGGGCTACCTCTCCGAACGACCCTCCTGCATCGAAAATTCCCCGATCGTCCTACGGGACAAAGGAGCGTGGAAGCAGGTCACTTCCCGCTTCGCTAAAGTCCCCATCAATTATTCCAAAGCCCAAAATATCAGTTACGCGATCCGCTTCTATCCCGTCACCGAAAAGGATTTCAGAGGAGCTACCAAACTCTTCGATACCCACAGGATTCCCTACCACACATACCGTCTCCCCTCGGAGAAGACCCTAAATGTTGTGCTTAGGGGTATCCCTACCGAAATCGACCTCGACGTCGTAGCGTCCGAGCTCGAATACCTAGGATTCAGTGCGGATGGTATTGCACGTTTACGCCACTACCGCTCGAAGAACCCCATGCCACTGATAATGGTAAAATTACCATCTATCCAGAAAGACATCTTCGCCCTGAAGAAACTCCTGTCACTTGTGTGTAATGTAATTTTTTATTACATATTTACCTCATTTTGTTTCCATATCTACTTCTCATAAAGACTGTCAATTTTAAATTATTATATTTTTCATAAGTTTTTCAAAATATTGCTTTCGTTAAGGTTGGGACTCCATTAAGTTACACTTAACTTCGCGCCGGTTGGCAGAAGTATTGTAGGTGAAAATCGTAAAGATGGTTGATAAACCTGGCAACACTGGATTGGTTTAGAATAGTCGATGAATGTACCGATTCATATATAATTTAGCTCAAGATTGCTATAAGGATGGTTTGGTTCAGGATTATGCTATTTATATACAGAAATAACGTTATATACATTTTTTCAATTTTAGGAAGTTTTAAATGTATATACATTCACAAGGCCAACTGAGGCTGTAGTATACTGATATATATTTCGACTGAGTGGCTATTTTTATTATTTAAGCATGGTTTAGGATTGTATGAATCTTCAGCTGGCTTGACACTGATAGAAAGATGTATATATATACAGAGCGTAACCGAAGACAGGAATACTGGGAGAGAAAGCAAAGCGATCAAGATATATTATATGTTCTGTCGCTAAATTCCATGTTCACTTATTTTCACTTACTATCAATGGCAACGAGACTTGATAACACGGTATTAGTTTAACAGGCGAAGTCTACAGGATATAAATTGCGTGAAATGTGTTACTAGTTATGACGAGAGAAAAATCTAGAATATGTAAATTATTATTTAACACAACCTGCCGTCCAGTTTTGATGGCTGCAAGTCGCGGTTTCACGCATGCGTCTGGTCTGTCGCTTCAGGGGAAATACATGTTAATAAACCCTAATCGTTTTGGTTGTACTCGCAATATTTGTTTGGCACCTTTTTTTTGTTTTCTCTTATTTCCCTAAATTTGTATTCTATGATAATTGTATATTGTGTTTAGTTATAAGCGGATACCCTATTCTATGTTACTGTCATTCGATAAGTGCAGCTCTCCCATAGAGGGCGCTTATGTTCTCTATATGTGCAACCGTATTAAAACGGCTGCATTGAGTGTTTGAAAATATGTAATTGTAATAGATGTAATGTCGTCACTATGTTTTGTTTATCTTGTAATGTTGTGTGCATGCTGATCCGCATCAAGAATCAGAGTCTCGACGAGCTGGCTGAAGTCGCCGACGAGGCACACGGCATGGGCCCAAGTATCTGCACCATGTCACTGCCATCCGCGAGGGTAACATCGCCAGTCAGCCGTGCCCCGCCCAGGCAATCGCCTGATCAGGTCGCCGTCGAGCTCGCAGCCATACGTCAGGCTATTCTGCAATTGGTCAACGTCACCCGAGACGCCCTGCAGCAACCTCGGGCTACCGGAACCCAGCGAGGCCGCCACTCCAGGCCGCTCCCAGGGGCGTGACCGCTGAGCAACTACAGGGCCGGGGCCAGGAGCAGGGTTTTGGTGGTACCACAGCAAACACACTGCATTGGCCATGCGCTGCAGACCACCTTGCAGCTTCCCACGCCAGGGAAACTAGACAGGCCGGCGCTGGATTCGGCAACCATCGCCCCCCTCGGAGAGGCGACTCTACGTAGCGGACCGCAGCAGCAAAACTCGTTTCCTGTTGGACTCTGGATCCGTCCTGTCCATCATCACCTAGAGGCTCGTCGCCAGGCCCTTGCAGAAGCAGTGCCTCTTCTTCCCCTCGACTTCCACTTCCGCAGACTCCTGGATGACGGAACGACTCGCTCGACTGGATGCACGTTGGGACCAATTCCCGACGTCCACACCATCTCCGTCGTCTCAGCATCGGCGACCCCGGAGAGCCCTCACGCAGAGACCTACAGGGGCATCATCTCCAGGTTCTCCAAATACACCGTGCAGCCTGGAGAATTGGCCAGCATCACCGATCTGCCCGTTTACCACCACATCGTCACCACCGGCCAGCCAGTCTTCGCCCGACCTCGCCGCCTTGCAGGTGAACGCCTCACTGCTGCAAAACAAGAGTTCGACCTCTTGTTGGAGCGTGGTGTCATCCGGCCTTCTTCGAGCCAATGGGTCAGCCCTCTGCACATGGTGCCTAAAGTAGGAGGCAAGTGGCGAGCTACCGACGACTACCGTCAGCTCAACGCATGCACTCGCTCTGACAGATATCCGCTGCCCATTATCGAGGATCCACTGCAGGACGCCAAGGGTTCGGTGTACTCGGTCATCGACCTCCAAAGGGCCTTTTACCAAATTCCGGTCCCCCCGAGGACATCTGCAAGACGGCAGTCACCACGCCATTCGGCCTGTTCGAGTTCATCGGCATGCCACTTGGACTTCGAAATGCAGCGAACAGTCAACCACCTGCTAGGAAGCTACCCTTCGTCCGGGTGTACCAAGATAAGATCCTCGTAGTCTCTGACAACCACGAGCAGTACCAACGCCACCTGCAGCAGCTCCTCGAGAGGCTCCAGGCAGCCAAACTGCAGCCCAATTGGGACAAGTGCCAGGTCGGCCTGTCAGAGGCCATCTTCGCGGGCTACAGTGTCAGTGAGAGGGGCTTCCGCCCACCAGCGCCTAGGATACAAGCCATCGATGAGTTCATGAGGCCAACGAACTCGTCGCAGCTAAGACGCTTTCTCGGTATGCTCAACTACTACCGACGTTGCATACCGCACGCCTCCGACCTTCAGGCGCCACTCTCGGAGATGTTAAAAGGTAGCACTGCGAAGAAGTCACAGTTGGTTTAGGCGCCGCACTGGGCCAGCAACGACCCGACGGTTCGTGGGTTCCACTGGGTTTCTTCTCCAGGAAGCTGTCCGAAACAGAGAGAAGGTAAACCTACGACCGCGAGCTTCTGGCAGTCTTCGCGGCCATTAAATTTTTTCCAGCGCATCCTGGAGGGCCGACATTTTATCAGCTACACGGACCACCGTCCACTCACCTTCGCCTTGGAGAAGCGCCCTGACAAGGCATCGCCTCGTCAGAATAGGCAACTCGACCTCATCAGCCAGTTCGACACGCGGCTACAGTACACCCGAGGCGAGGAAAACATTGTGGCCGACGCTCTGTCACGAATGGAGGTCGTCAACGCTGCAACTGCTCTCTCCTCGAAAATCATCAGTGAAGCCCAACCCACTGACGACCTGCTACCTCACCTCTTGGTCAGCCCCCGTCTAAAGCTGCATGAGCTCGAGATCGACGGTCATACAGCCCACTACGTCGAGTTCGACAAAGTTATTAAGCCCTACTTACCTGTGTCGCTTCGCCGTCAAGCCTTCGATACGGTGCACCAGCTGTCACGTCCTAGCGGCCGGGCCACAGCCAAGCGCGTAGCGCTCAAGTACTATTGGCCGAGTCTACGCGGAGACGTCATCCGTTGGGCCAAGCAGTGCGTGCCCTGCCAGCTCTCAAAGGTACATCGCCACAATCGCGCCGAGCTCGGCAACTTCACTGCACCAGATGGGCGCTTCGACCACATCCACATCGATCTCATCAAGTTGCCCCTCTGCGAGGGTTACCAGCACTGCCTAACTATTGTCGACCGTTACACGCGGTGGCCAGAGGCCGTGCCGCTTCGTGACATGACAGCTCCCTCGGTGGCTCGAGCCCTAGTCGAACGCTGGATTTCCATCTTCGGCGCTCCGCTCGAAATCACATCAGACCAAGGCAAGCAGTTCGAGGCAGACCTCCTCACCCATCTTGCACGCCTCGTTGGGACTCACCACGTCCACACCACGCCGTATCACCCTCAGGCCAATGGTATGGTCGAGCGATTACACTGTACGCTCAAGGCCGCTTTAAAGTGCTCGCCCGAGATCACTTGGCCTCAGGCACTCCCAGCGGTCCTCCTAGGAATCCGTACAACTCTCAAGGAGGATTTGCAGGCGTCTCCGGCCGAGTTGGTATTCGGAACATCTCTTCGGATTCCGGGCGAATTCATCACGCCCCAGAGCGCACCCGTCAGCAGCCCGCACGAGTTCATCACGAGCTTGCGTCGGTTGTTCAGAGCCATTCGACCTGTCCCAGCTGCTAGGCATGCCACGCACCATCCGTTTGTCTTTGAGGACTTGGAGACGTGCGAGTACGTTGTAACAGTCAGTTACTAAGACAAGTAAGAATGGTGATGAATAACATCGCGAACCAGTTTCATGAATGCCCTCTGTATGGTTGAGATCGAATTATTTATTGTGTGCTCTATCTTATTACTTATTACCTTATATGATAAATCTCTACCACTAATAGGTCAATAAAACAAGGCTGGTTTGAACGATAGTTATATTTTAAGAACGTTTACAAACGTAGTAGTATCTTTTTACTAATACTAAATCTAAAATAATTAAACAAAATCAGAGTAATGTAGTTTATAAAATAAACTGTAAAGACTGTGATGATTGTTACATCGGTCAGACGAAACAATATTTAAAGAAAAGGTTGTATAGCCATAAGTATTCTTTAAATAATGATTTTGGTGCAATGACCGCTGTAACAAAGCATTACAAAGATCTTGGGCATTACTTTGATTTTGAAAACACAATTATATTAAAAACAGAGAATAATTATAAAAAAGACTAATATATGAAATGATAAATATACAGAAAGACACTAAAACTATTAATTTCAGGACCGATATTCAAAATTTAAGTTATGTATATAGCAATTTGTTAAAATGACATTTGCATTTCTTAAGAAGGATACCTTTGGCTAGGTTTTTAAATTTGGGTTTTCCCTAGTCTTTGAACAGAATTGTTAAGGTTTCGACAAAGATTTTTTGATATAAGGTTTTACTTAATTTGCATGTATGTTTACACATTAATTTAGTTTTTATAATTTATATATATATAAAAGTTGGTTACACATCCTCTATATCAAGAAATCCTAGTCATTAGTTATTTTGCTGATAGTTCCCAAATAAAAAACAAAAGTTTGTTTATATATTTATCTAGTTATATTTTCACTGACGAAGGTGTTCCGAAAACGTTTGTAAACGTTCTGAAAATATAACTATCGTTCAAACCAGCCTTGTTTTATTGACCTATTAGTGGTAGAGATCTATCATATAAGATAAGTATAAAAAGGTCACGAAATATATATGTATATATATACATTTAATTACTTATTACTTGAAGATATTTCACTTTGGAGTAATTCAAGTATCACTGTTAACGTCACTCTAGTTTTATTGTGGAACGTAGGGGCTTGTCTTGCCGGCGTCATTTTTGGTGTCGTTGTGAATCAACAAGCACGTTGATTGTTGTCGTGAGTGAACTTAATAACAACTAAGGTATGCTATCATTCTATTAATGATAATCCTGATTCATCTTGAAGGATATTAGTAGGAACTGTTTAATAAATAGATTTTAATTTCTATAAACTTAGAAACACATGTTTGAAGCATGTAATTAGATAATTTTAAAATAATGGGGAGCACATTTTAAATGCATTCGTGTATTATAGGTTTTTTTGATGTGCGGTATCCCGTATGGGGTGTGAATCTGTCCCCCGATACTTGACAAATTGCGGGCCATGGACTTGCAGCAAATTATATTATAATTTGGATGATGTCGGAAGATGCATTAGGCGGAAGAGATTTGTATGCGTAAGGCCGTTGTGATATAGAGCTTCCGTTGTCGATACGAGAGCGTTGTTGTCGAAAGTTAAGGTCGTGTTGTTTGCGGCCGTGCCCTGAAGTACACAATTGTTGTACGCGAATGAAAGAAGGCAGATTACCAATATAATAGGATCTAGTGAGGGATATCTTGTTACCTGTACCAGTTACCTGTAATCATTTATTTACATCAGTGATCGAATGTTTGCAATTTATTACCATCCTGAACGAACAGCTGATCGACGAGCGTGAACAGTATACAAGTAAGACTTGCGTCTTAAGAAGGTTAGTTTCTCTTACGTGTCATTGTAGCACTTTTAATAACAGTCTATGTCTATCATTAGTTAATGAAATAGTAAACATCTAAATTAATATTGTATTTTATAAGGAGTAATTGTGTCATAACTCTGTAACCTGAACAGCTGTGAGGGAATTATAACTTGTTTATTCATTATTAGCAATCGCTAGTGCCTATGAAATTCAATGAGATCAATCTGTTTGCTAGTTTGGGAAGATCAGGCCGACACGTAAATGTTCGTAAATATCTTTGAATGGACATATGTTTAGTGCTTACTTGTTGTTAGTGTTCAATATTCATATGATACACAATTCATTGGTTGTTTAATTGCACGAAGTATAATTCTAGACACTTCTTTGACTTATGTATTATAGTATCTAATTAAATATTGTAATTATTATTATGTGGTTGTTTTAATTGTCGTTGCTATCCTAACCTACAAATGTCGATTAGGTCTCGACTGGCACTCAACGTTACAGTAGTTATTAAATAATATTGATTTAATGTAATCTTGATCGAACCGCGACCCAGCCTCCGGTTTTGACAGCAGGGATCATACGGGCGTTTCGTTGGATTGCCTAACGAGTCGTCACAACGTCTTTCGTCGCATCGACGCTGTGAAAAAGCCGCTCAAGCAACCTTACACCGGTTCGCATCGAGTCATGATGCGAATTGACCATCACCACCTTCGTCGTAGACGTCAAAGGACTCGCAAAAACACTCTCCACGGACCAGCTCAAGCCGGCTTACCTGGAGTAAGCTGACCACCAGCCATGGCCACGCTCACAGCCACAACAACCTCCTCAAGCCTCGTCACAACTTTTGGGCCAACAACACCTCCAGCCCAGCAGCCGCCACAAGCTCAACGACAACACCAGCCAAGTATCATCACGAAGAAGGGAGTCACCTTTTTCACTCCCTTCGCACGACGCGAAGGTCATTGGGGAGGGAGTGACTGTGGCGTCTCGGTCAGGCTCGCCATGCGCGCAACCCTCTCGGCGCAAGCAGCTGTTAGTACCGCGCGATGTGTTTGCGAACGCGTCAGTACCGCGCGGTGTGTGTGCGAATGCGCCAGTGCCGCGCGATGTGTTTGCGAACGCGCCAGTACCGTGCGATGTGTTTCCGAACGCGCTAGTTCAGTTCCGTTCATACCGAGCTAGCGTGAAGGATAATAAGTAAGCTGACCACCAGCCATGGCCACGCTCACAGCCACAACAACCTCCTCAAGCCTCATCACAACTTTTGGGCCAACAACACCTCCAGCCCAGCAGCCGCCACAAGCTCAACGACAACACCAGCCAAGTATCATCACGAAGAAGGGAGTCACCTTTTCACTCCCTTCGCACGACGCGAAGGTCATTGGGGAGGGAGTGACTGTGGCGTCTCGGTCAAGCTCGCCATGCGCGCAACCCTCTCGGCGCAAGCAGCTGTTAGTACCGCGCGATGTGTTTGCGAACGCGTCAGTACCGCGCGGTGTGTGTGCGAATGCGCCAGTGCCGCGCGATGTGTTTGCGAACGCGCCAGTACCGTGCGATGTGTTTCCGAACGCGCTAGTTCAGTTCCGTTCATACCGAGCTAGCGTGAAGGATAGCTACGTCGCTCCCGCTCGTTAGCCGCACGCGTTGTGCTATTAGTGCTGCGACTTTTCTGTTTCCTCGACATTCGCGCCCTCTAAAGTGTTACATTCATTTGCCTAGATCTAATTGTAATTTGGCCTAAATAAAGCTGTTGTCTTTCTGTTCTTTAAATCGGCGTGTTATTCTCATTTTTGTGGATCCCTCCCTAAGCGAACCACGCAAAAACTCAGGACTTGCAAACGACTAACTACATTTCATCGTTCCTAATAAACTTAAAATTACGCGGCAAAGTTAAATTTACACTTCTGATACATATCCTATCTTTAATATTGCTAATTCTTTTTGTAATAAGCACGATAGTAACCATTAATGGGCATTCAAGGTAAATGAAAAATTTAAATAATCATCACTTCAGTAATTGTTTTATTTGTCTATCAATTGTTTTTAATATTTTACTACACATAAGTACCATACGAAAAAATAGTTTTTATAGGTATACTTTTTTATTTGCTTTTGAAGAAAAATTATAATTTTAGTATATTTAAATCGAATTAGATGCCAAAATCTTGAATGTGTGAATCAGTAGGTGTGTCCTATGCCACCTTCGAGCGGTATGACCACATGCATACCGCCACGTGCAACCGCCGAAAGAGGAAAGGATGCGGAGGTTTATCGAGGATCGTCTGGATCGTCGATGTCATACGTGCGGGTATATACTTTTTCGCGGAAAGTGTGCGCAGAGAACACTCGGGTACATTTTTCGGTGTCGCAATCCGGCAGGGAAACATCGGTTCAGTGCGGTGAACAACACATTTTTGGAACAATGTATGTTAGATAGTTTGGTAGAAAAATTCTCCCAATCATGTCCTCTTTCGTGGAGAATAAACCGGTCGTGAGCGTAATTGCGGAGTGTGGTGCTAGTGTGTCAACAGTGGTGGTGTGGTACAAGTACTGTTGTGGTCGCGAGGAGGGTGGCGTGACACGATTTTCGAAGGTTAAGGGGTGCGCGAGACGTGATGGAAGTGGACGAAAGCCACCTATTCACGAGGAAGTATAATCGGGGAAGACTTACTGGGGCGGAAAGGGAATCTATTTGGGTGTTTGGGGGTATCAGTCGCACTACGAAGAACGTTTTCGGGGTACTTGTAGCTGATCGTACGGCGGAAACACTATAAGAAAAATTATAAGAGTTTGTGGACGAAGAATCGTGTTTGTGTACCGACGGTTGGCGCGGGTACACAAACTGTAGCAACATTTTTAGTGAACATTTCGAAATTGTGCATCGGGATAATTTTGTAAATCCTCCACGCCAAGAGGACCCCTTTTGGGTTCCGGATCAGCGTTACAACGACGAATGTTTGACTACAAACAGTGGGTCTCCTCCGCGCACGAACGTTAAACCGTTTCCGGCCCACACGCAAAACATCGAAAGAAGTTGGAGAGAGTTGAAAGCGCTAGTCAAATCTTCGCATTTCAGTAACAACGAAATAGATAATTATATCGGGGAGTGGATGTATCGTCAGAATATTTTGAAACATTATGCAACACCATCGAGAAGATTTGACCGGTTTGTGAGTGATGTGCGGGTTGACCCTGGTGCCGGGCGTCGTGGCATTGCCGGAAGAGTGTGACTGTTAAATGTCGTATGTGCGGGTGTGGTGGCGTACGGTTTCGGAATCGCGTAACATTATTCACAAACGTTAATTACCTTTTATTTTGTATATAGCTCTATTTCCATTTACTGAAAAGAATTGTATGATTTTTTACTTATTTCTATTTTCCAACGCTATATGTACAAATGCATGCATACATTATTTTATATTACTGTTTTATTGTTCTTTGCATCTTACATCGTTGGGTAGAAATGATATTGTTAAGTGGACCGCTTTTAAAGATCCTTTACACTCGAACTCTATTGTTTTGAATAAAAGTTTAGAAGGGTGGTTGATCTCGGTACGCAGACCCACTTTACTTGGAATTATCCATTTATCCATCATCAATAATACAGAGAAGATTAGCAAGTACAATGGAAAACTTTACGGGGCAATATCAATATGGTTTCAGAAGCGGAAAGTCCACTACGAATGCGGTGCATAACATAAAACAAATACTGGAAAACGCATACCAATACAATATGGAATTGGAATTCTTGTTTATAGACTTTCAGCAAGCATTTGACAGTATTAGAAGGAGAGAGCTTATCTCGCCAATGAGAGAACTCAATGTGCCAGCGAAACTAACAAGACTTATAGTAATGACATTAAAAACAACAAAGGTTAGTGTGAAAACATCGAAAGGGGAAACGAACGAATTCGAAACAAATAAGGGTGTTAGACAGGGTGACTCACTATCTGCGACTTATTCAATTTAGTATTGGAACATGTGACAAAAAATATAAACAAAGGCACATTGAGATCAAGAGGAAGCCAAATAGTAGCATATGCGGATGACGTAGTGGTCATAACGAAAAGAAGAGAGATAATGGTTAAAATACTGCAAGAAATAATTAAAAAAGGGGAGAAACTGGGCCTGAAAATCAATGAAACAAAAACGAAATTGATGAGAATTGGAAAAAAGGGCAAAGAAAACAAAGAATTTAAAGTAGAAAACCTTACATTTGAAGAGGTTGATAATTCAAATACCTGGGTATTATGGTATCAAATGATGGAAGTAGAGAAGCCGAAATAAAAGAAAAAATATGGCAACAAACAGAGCCTTTTATGCCAACAGGAAATTGTTTAAAAACGTTAAAAAACTCTCTAAAAAAGTAAAATAAAAATATACAACACAATAATAAGGCCGGTGCTTATGTATTCAGCGGAAACGATGACAATGACTAAGAGAGATGAAGAAAATCTAAGAATACTCGAGCGGAAAATATTAAGAACCATAATGGGGCCAATTAAACTAACAGACAATGAATTCAGAATAAGAACGAATTAAGAACTACAAGAGGAAATTGGGGGAGAAGATGTGGTAAAAAAATAAAGCGGCAAAGAATAAAATGGTTGGGGCATGTATGGAGGGCAGGGGAGGAATCCATAATCAGGATGTTGCTGGAATGGAAGCCGGAGGGGGCAAGATAAGATGAGGAAGACCGAGGTCCAGGTGGCTGGAAGAGGTGTTGGAGGATCTGAGGGGAGCAGGCGTTAACAACTGGCAGAAAAAACGACGGATAGAAGAATCTGGAAAGAAATAAGCCAGAAGATATGAAAACATAGGATGGGGACCGATCCACCCCGGAAATTATGGATTTAGAAAGCCTTTAAAGCGGTGAAGCCCCGATGGGGTGTTTTAACCACTGTATATATATATAGGATATAACAAAAAAGAAGGAATATTCTGTCCCAGTATTCCTGTCTTCGGTTACGCTCTGTATATATATGTACATATGTATATGAATTTACAAATGCCTATTATTGTGTTCTTATTAACAGTTGCACCTCCTGCCACAAACAAACCTGAATTTTGAAAATATAGATTACGTTAAATATTTTCTTCACCTCAGATGAAGTTCATTATGTAAACACATTAGTATCTTACAAATGTGCATTGTTGCTAAATAACAAGCTCATCTTTTTCACCTTTCGTGGCGCTTGGTCTCTGTTTACATTCTTACACAATTTATCCTCCTTGAGAAGTTTAATGTAACCTCTGCCATTGCTTTTTCTTTATTTACGTTACGAAACGTTACGTTATTACGTTAGGAAACTTGTCGAAATGCAATTATGTAAATATTGTAAAAATATCATATTAACAGAGCATACAAATGACCATAATTACACTGTTGATGATTGCACGTAACAGGTCAACTCGGCGATGCTGAGTCGGCGATGGGCATCTCGGCGATGGTAAACTCGGCGACGGTCAACTCCGCGAAAAGGAATACAATAATATATAAACAATAATAATAAAAGAGATTTTAAATGATTACTAATTAAAATGTAATGGCAAGAGATATTTGGAATTACAAAATTAAACTAATACCTAGTATTAGAAAGCAAATTAAAATATTAAGGGAAAATTTAGAGCTTAGGATTACTCATAATGACCTTATAATTACATTATATGCTGGTTCTCTACCACTAATAGGTCAATAAAACAAGGCTGGTTTGAACGATAGTTATATTTTCAGAACGTTTACATACGTTTTCGGAACACCTTCGTCAGTGAAAATATAACTAGATAAATATATAAACAAACTTTTGTTTTTTATTTGGGAACTATCAACAAAATAACTAATGACTAGGATTTCTTGATATAGAGGATGTGTAACCAACTTTTATATATGTATAAATTATAAAAACTAAATTAATGTGTAAACATACATGCAAATTAAGTAAAACCTTATATCAAAAAATCTTTGTCGAAACCTTAACAATTCTGTTCAAGGACTAGAGAAAACCCAAATTTAAAAACCTAGCCAAAGGTTTCCTTCTTAAGAAATGCAAATGTCATTTTAACAAATTGCTATATACATTACTTAAATTTTGAATATCGGTCCTGAAATTAATAGTTTTAGTGTCTTTCTGTATATTTATCATTTCATATATTAGTCCTTTTTTATAATTATTCTCTGTTTTTAATATAATTGTGTTTTCAAAATTAAAGTAATGCCCAAGATCTTTGTAATGCTTTGTTACAGCGGTCTTTGCGCCAAAATCATTATTTAAAGAATACTTATTGCTATACAACCTTTTCTTTAAATATTGTTTCGTCTGACCGATGTAACAACCATCACAGTCTTTACAGTTTATTTTATAAACTACATTACTCTGATTTTGTTTAATTATTTTAGATTTAGTATTAGTAAAAAGAGATTTGTTACTATAATTTGGAATGAAAGTAATGTTTATGTTGTTTTTATTAAATTCTTTTTTATTTTTCGCTTAAACCTTTTTTATAAGGAATATATATATATATATAAATATCGTTCAAAATTATGAGGAAAACTTAGAACCTAACTTACGACATAGGTTGGTTAACATGTTGACAAATTACAAAAATAAAGAAAACAATAAAAATAATAATAGTAACAATAATATCTTACAAAAAGCTTTTAATGAAACAAAAATATTTTTGAAATCTAATAAAGATATTATAATAACTAAATCAGATAAAGGAGAAAAAACTATAATTATGAATAAGATTGATTACGAAGCCAAAATGAATTCCTTATTGGAAGATAATCAAACTTATACGGTATTATTATCAGACCCAACAAATAAATTACAAAATGAAATAAATAAACTAATAAATAGCTGGTTTTTAAAAAATATATTTCTAAAGATTTAAGTAACCATTTAAAAATTCTAAATTCTATATCTCCAAGAATATACGGTATTCCTAAAATACATAAAGATAATATTCCTTTACGTCCAATCGTAAATTACATTAATTCCCCACTTACAATCTTTCCAAATTTTTATCTAAAATTTTAAGCAATATTGTAGGTAAAACTACATATAATGTGAAAAATTCATGGGAATTTGTAGATTCGGTTAGAAATCAAACAATTCCTAATAATTACGAATTAATCAGTTTAGATGTTGTTTCTTTATTTACTAATATTCCTGTGGATTTAGCACTAAAAATTTTAGATAAAAAATGGAATTCCATAAAAGATTTTACAGATCTTCCAAAGGAGGAATTCATTACAGCTTCGAAACTTTGTTTAAATTCTACTTATTTTACATATCAATATAAAATTTATAAATAAATTTTCGGTACTGCAATGGGTTCTCCATTATCAGCAGTTATCGCAAACCTGGTAATGGAGGACCTAGAGCAAACTTGTTTGGCAAAACTAAATTCTAGTGTAAGTTTTTACAGACGTTATGTGGATCACTGTTTTTGTTCCGTAAAGGATAGTATTGATGAGATATTAGATTCATTTAATAGTTATCATAATAGATAAAAATTTACATATGAGAGAGAATCTAATAACTCATTGAATTTCCTGAACGTGACAGTCATGCATAATAACGGCATTATGAAAACAAATTGGCATATAAAGTCTACCAATACAGGAAGACATTTAAATTATTTTTCAGAAACATCAAAATTACATAAAATTAATGTAGTTACCGGTTTAGTTGATCAAGCGGTTAGATTAGCTAATCCTGAATTTAGGGAAAAGAATTTAAACAAAGTTAAAGAAATCTTAGATAAAAATAATTATCCAAATAGTTTTTATGAAAAAATAATAAAAAATAGAATTAACAAATTATATAATAGAGGAATTAAAAATAATAACAATAAATGTTATAACGCTATTCCTTATAAAAAGGTTTAAGCGAAAAAATAAAAAAGAATTTAATAAAGACAACATAAACATCACTTTCATTCCAAATTATAGTAACAGATCTCTTTTACTAATACTAAATCTAAAATAATTAAACAAAATGAGAGTAATGTAGTTTATAAAATAAACTGTAAAGACTGTGATGGTTGTTACATCGGTTAGACGAAACAATATTTAAAGAAAAGGTTGTATAGCCATAAGTATTCTTTAAATAATGATTTTGGTGCAATGACCGCTGTAACAAAGCATTACAAAGATCTTGGGCATTACTTTGATTTTGAAAACACAATTATATTAAAAACAGAGAATAATTATAAAAAGACTAATATATGAAATGATAAATATACAGAAAGACACTAAAACTATTAATTTCAGGACCGATATTCAAAATTTAAGTTATGTATATAGCAATTTGTTAAAATAACATTTGCATTTCTTAAGAAGGAAACCTTTGGCTAGATTTTTAAATTTGGGTTTTCCCTAGTCTTTGAACAGAATTGTTAAGGTTTCGACAAAGATTTTTGATATAAGGTTTTACTTAATTTGCATGTATGTTTACACATTAATTTAGTTTTTATAATTTATATATATATAAAAGTTGGTTACACATCCTCTATATCAAGAAATCCTAGTCATTAGTTATTTTGCTGATAGTTCCCAAATAAAAAACAAAAGTTTGTTTATATATATTTATCTAGTTATATTTTCACTGACGAAGGTGTTCCGAAAACGTTTGTAAACGTTCTGAAAATATAACTATCGTTCAAACCAGCCTTGTTTTATTGACCTATTAGTGGTAGAGATCTATCATATAAGATAAGTATAAAAAGGTCACGAAATATATATATATATATATATATATATATATATATATATATACATTTAACTTATAATTACCTGCTTACTCGTACCTACATCCTATAAAAGCCTGGTAATATTCACTTTCTTTACTATTCCGAATTCATCTCAGAAGTAAAGACATTGTGTGTAATTTTGTTTGTCTGCGTGAGTTTTTTATTTACTGAGACTCAAGATGGAAAATAAAGTTGTTAGCCAAAGGGGTCACGAAAAGTACTACTGGGATGGCTACCTGTACACGAAGGATAAAACGAACAAGGACAATACCATTCAATTCTGGCGCTGTGAAAACAAGCACGAAGGATGCAAAGGAAGAATATGGACCAATATTATGGATGGTTCTTTCAAATGCATCCGCAATGAACACACATGTAGTACGGTAGGAAATGCAGCAAATGTTGTTCTGCAAAAAATGAATACCACTGTGAAGTACCTGGCCGCGACAACGATGGAGAATCCAGCCCAAATCAGAGGACGAGTTTTGGAGAATGTCCCAGCTGCGGTTAAAGGAATGCTTCCAAGTTCCAGTGTTATGCGGAGAAACATTCAAAGAGTAAGAGTAACCATGTCCAAAGCACCCGCCAATCCAGAAACTCTTAGTGAAATTATCATCCCAGAAGTGTACTCGCAATATTACTATACCGCTACTCAATTTGAGAATTTTTGCTGGCAGATTCCGGAAGAGATCAGGTGGATCCACATCGAATTCTCATATTTGGTAGAGAATACCATGCAACATGGAGTGCAAACATGAAAGAATTATTTGTTGACGGCATATTCTTATTGTGTCCTCCACTTTTTGCTCAAATATTTGTTGTTCTGGCAAGAAAAGATACGCATGAAGAGAAGGGTCTAGTTCTATATTGCTTGCTGCCCAATAAAAGTGCAGAAACATATCTCAAATTGTTTAACATGATAAAAGTTCTTTGGCCGCAATCCGGAAAGCATCAGCGTAGACTTTGAATTGGCAATTCACCAGGCTGTAAGACAAGTTTTCCCAGAAACCGAAATTAGAGGATGCTTATTCCACTTGGTAAAAAATCTTCGAAAGCATTTATCTTCTTCCAATCTCCTAGGAATGCACAATACTGATCCCGAATTTGCACTACAAGCAAAAATGGTAACATCATTGGCATTTGTCCCAGAAGAGGATGTGATTGATGCCATTGCCGAATTGGAAAATGAGTTGCCAGAAATATTAGAACCAATTTTAGAATGGTTTAACAGAAATTATATCGGTCGACTTAGGAATAATGGAACCAGAGCGCCAGCAACGTTTCCAATTGCAGTTTGGTCCGTTTATTTTCGGACATTGAATGGACGAGATAGGACAAATAATTTTGCAGAAGCATGGCATCGCAAGTTGCAACTGGCTTTTGGTTCTGGCATTGCTCATCCTTCGTTATGGACATTCATAGAAAATTTAAAAAAGGTTCAGTCTTCGTACGATGCGGACTATGAACGAGCAATTGCCGGGCGCAATGGTGCATCAAAAAGGAGACGTTATGAGGAAGCCGACGAGAGGATTTTTAATAAAGTTGCCAATTATAACAGGCAAAATTTGATCGAATATCTCAGAGGGATTTCACACAATTACAATATGAACTAGTTTTTAATAGATTGTTTATATATTATATTATTAATAATATATAAATAATAATAATTATATTATCCATCCCGTGGAGTATTTGAAGTGATTAAGTCAACAAAAAAGGCATTTCGTTGTGCGTTACATTCACAATGTATTGGACAAAAAATTTTTAAAAAGAATTGTGTCAACAACGTTACAAGATTGTATATTACGGATAAATCAATTATTTGAAGTACCGCATCCTGTCGTAGATTGTGAGGAATTACATGAAGTACAATTAGTAAAATATATTGCTAATACTTTTGCGGATATTAGGATACAGACCCATGCTAAAAAGAAGAGTTTACAAATATTGGGAAACAGGGCCACAATTAGAGCCAAACTAAATAAAACCATTCTCTTTAGTAATGTATAAATAATTGTTATGCATTAATTTAAAATAAATAATTTTTCAAATAGTTGTTAGATGCTGTGTTTGTATAAATTCCTGTATTGTCCTCCTATTGAACAAAATACGTATTGATATAATTGTACCCTAAGGTAGAAAAAAGTGAATTTCTATTCAAATAAATTAATAAAACGTAATGCATTTACATTCAATACTAAATAATACTACACTTATGTAACGTTATTGATTAGGAAGCAATTGTTAAAAAATAATTAATTTCCAATAGTGAAAAGCTTTTTCCTCTAATAATTAGGTTCCTTATTCATCGTAACAATTACAGTTATTTAAAAATTAAATTTTGTTTCTACTCGACATTGTAATGCCATAAGATCATGTAAGTAAGACAGAGATAGAATACCCCCATCCAACAGTCGCTCTATTCTAACACCGAGGACCGGTTTTTCTAAGCCGCGTGCGCCTTCCATATACAGTAGAAGCCGCTTATTGTGATCAATTTGGAACAAACCCTTTTTGATAACATTAACCGAATGATAACAGTAAGCGGAAGGTAAATATAAATGTATTTTTCTATGCTGATGTAGTCAATAATAAATATGTATGTATGTAATCAAATTATTTTACGACTTACAAATAAAATTCAAGGGAAAAATTAACGATTAATCAACAATTTTTAATATTTTACCAAATTTTTTTATTTTTTATCATCGATACAATACGTAGGTACATTTATTTACACTTTACGATTTCATTCGAAAAACTGGTCAATCGTCGTTTGACGTTTATTTTTATTAATAAGATTTTGTATGTATATTTCAAAATCATAATATCTATCAAAATTACTTTCTCGGAATTGTACACCACGTCGGAGAATATTTAACGCTTCTTGCATCTGGCCATTAGTTGGCGGCTCTTCAGACATTTCCTCTTCTTCTTCTTCTCCTACTTCGGGTAATTCAGGATTACTTCCTTCGGACGATTGATCCACAACTTCCCGACAAATGTCTGATATAGTCATTGTGGCAGCTGTTTGAACATCATTGTCGATATCCACCCAATCGGAAAATTCGCTTTTGGACAGACCTTGAACTACAAAAAAATTAACAATTAAAAAATATTAGTTAGATGTACAAAACAAGTTCTTTTTCATACCTTCTAAAATGTCAGCGCACGTTTCATGGAGATCAGGTTTTTCATCACCAGTTTTGGAAAAACCTCCTTTTCGAAAACAGTTTCGGATCGTTTCTGGTTGAACTTGCCTCCATGACTTCACCAGCAAATGCAGCGCATCTAGAAGACTGATTTTTTGCTATCGCATCTGCAGTAGGTGCATCTCGATTCTCATCAAGTTCTTGTATAATTTGGGCTCGAATTTGCCCTCGATAGTATTCTTTGAATGTTCGAATGATTCCTTGATCACATGGTTGTATCAATGCCGTAGTGTTCGCAGGTAAGAAAATAAGTTGAATGTTCGTCAAAACTGCATTCACTTTGTGCGCAGTACAATTGTCTACTAATAAGACGATTTGGCGTTTCAATTTTTTGTCCCACCTGAGTAACCACTCGCTGAACAAGACACTTGTCATCCAAGCATTCGCATTAGCAAAATACTCCACGGGCAAAGTTTTAACACCTTTAAAACACCGAGGATTCTTACTTTTTCCTATCACTAGAAGTTCTTCCTTTTCACCTTCCATATTAACAGAACATAACACTGTTACTCGTTCTTTCGAAGATAAGCGACCTCTTACTTTATCGTTTTTGAACAAATAAGTATGATTAGGCATCGCGCGAAAGTAGAGTCCTGTTTCATCTGCATTGTAGATGTCCCGAGGCGGATATTTTGCAATAATTTCTGGCCATTCCGAACGCATCCAGTCAGCGGCTGCTAACGAATCAGCACTTTTTCTTCACCGTGCAGAGGCCTATAAACGATGTTTTCTCGCTTTTTCCACCGATTGAACCATCCGTCTGTTGCAATGAAATTTTCTTTCCTCATAGTTTTGGCTATATCTTCTGCTTTTTGACGCATGATAGGACCATTCACAGAGGCATTTTTTTCGCATTTCGCATTTGTAAACCAAATTTTTAAAGCTGATTCAACTTGATTATCCTTTCCAGATCTTTCCCTTTTTCGTTTTATGTTTTCATTCGAACGCGCACACGTTTCTATTTCTGTACGATTTTTTAAAATTTTACACAACAGCGGTTGCGAAATTTTTAATTGTACCGCAGCATTCCTTTGACTCATTTTCGGAAGTTTATCGAAGTTATCGAGAATTTGTCGTTTTTCTTCGTTCGATAGATCGCGACGTTTTTTATTCACTTCTGCCATGACCACGGTGGTTTATGCGAAATTTCAATAATTTACCCGTACACAAGACTGTAGAACGTGAGATTCGTAGAAGAGTATAGGAGAAACTGAATATCATTTAAACGAACGGACCTTTTATACATAAAGTACATCAAAAAAAGATGACCTCTTCATAATATAGAAATAACAATTCGTTAGATTGTAATATGCGATATGAGAGTTTTAATTGAAATCGGCGAGAAAAAGCGGCTCGTTCAAAGGAGTTGCGCTGCAGACACCGTCGCCTGAAGAAACTTTCCGACAAAGGATACTATTCATAACTAATAACATTAAGCGGCTTTTGATTACAATATGCGGCTTTCTTTCAATGAGTTTTAAATAGAGTGATTTGGGACCAACGGTTTTCGATAACAATAACCGTTTGATAACATTAACCGTGATTATAATAAGCGGCTTCTACTGTATATCTATAGTTCAATGGTTTTAACTGTTAAGTATGACATTAAACTGCAACAGCTGATCCAGACCGGATCCAGACCTTATTCAGACAATAACGTTAACACAATATTATTTGTTCAATCATCTTGGTTCATAAAATTGTAAGTACCTTTTGTTTGTTAATTTCGATATTAAATTTATTTAATTGTTAATTTAAACGGAAATTAGATACTGATGCGTATATTTTTAGAACTACAAGGTCAAAATCATCATCATCTGAATCAGATGTGGAAGTTATTCGCAGGCTAAGATTATTTCGCGATAGGAATAATCCATTAACTTTGTTTAACGATGTGGAATTTAAGATCAGGTACCGGCTTTCTAAAATCGCATTCCAAATAATTGTTAATGAAATTGCGGTAAATTTAGTGGCAAACACTAACAGAAATCAACCGATTACACCGGAATTACAAGTTGCTGTTGCATTAAAATTTTATGCCACTGGAAGAATGCTACAAGAACAGCTTTAATAGAATATTTTAGTAAACCGTAAGTAAAAATAATTTTATTTATAATTTATTTATACAACTCTTTTGCAAGGAACTGATTTGCATATTTAGTAGAGTAATTTCTAATTTATGTTTAGTTGTCTTTTTGTAGTAATCTTTTTTAATGATAGTAATTCTTCATTTTCATTGTTGAATTTTCTTTTTTTTTAGATGAACAATGTTTTCCTTCAGGGTATTTGGACGCTTGCTGGGTGTTACGAAGCTGCTGCCTGCCAACGGTGTGTGGAGTTCACCATCATCAATGCCTGGTGTTTCCTCTTTGTCATTTATAACATCGGAAGGTTGATTTGAATCTATAATAATAACAAATGTCAAATTTATTCTTTTGTAATTTCTTTTCACCTACTATGATAAGTTTTATCATCATCATAAGGTGTATTTAGTAGTTCAAACTGTTCACTTGATACCATTGCAAGAACAAGGGCCCCACTATCACCTAACTGGTGTGTAAGAACCATCTCCTGTTTTTGCCATTTCCTTTTTATCATTATTTGTCAAATCTTGTAGGTGGTGGATTTGGTCTACATTAATTGTATTCTCACTACTTTTAACATATCTCTGTAACTAGATTTATCTCAATTAATAAATACAACAAACGTAAAAATTAATTGAAAAGTTATTTATTTTCATTTACTATTGTGGCCATTATCACATTATTATTTTTCACTTACATTTCTTCAGCCTTTACTTTCCTAATTCTTCTTTTTATATTTTCGTAGCATTGTTTCAAATGCAGTTTATTTCGTTTTTCATACCCTAGTACGTTGTACTGTTCCTCAATTACAGACCATACCATTTGCTTTTCTTTTATTGTTATATGATCAGTTTTCTTATTTTCAATTATATGTTCATATTTTGCAATAATTCCGATTAACTGCAACTGTTAAAAAATTCGTATAAATCCCGTACTTACGATCTGGCACGAAGATTCAAATGTCCTAAAATCGGCTTCACTAGATAACGAATCTAGAAATCGTACCAACTTAGAGAAAAATACGCAGCCGGATACCGAGTCGTCGACACAACGCGACACATGTACTCGACACGACACGTAAATCGATGTCGAGCAAAAATGCGATTCCGTGTCAGTGTCGTTTTCAGAGTTCGGGTATGATCGTTCAGACGACGACAAATGTTCTAAACTATACAATTTTGGTTCATTTCGATCATATTTCAATTAGAAATTGACATAAAGTAGTAGTGGTAGTTTGTAATCAACACTAAACTATTTCAGTAAATGAAATTTGTATAATAAACCATGTTGCCAATAGCTCCAACTCTAAAACATAAATACAGTTTTTAATTATGGTATATATACTATTTAACAAAAAATATTTTTCATTTTAGTGTGTCAGTATTTCTAAGTAATTGTGGCAATATTTATTACCTTTTGTCACTTTTCGACGCTTCTTTTTTTCTTTTACCGGTAGCTAATTCATTATGGTTTTCCATAAAATCTAATATTATTTCTAAATGAGCATCACGCATTTTGAAAGCCATCTACAAAAAATAAATATAATTGTTGTAATTTAAATATAATTGTAATTTTTCAGAACATTGAAATATCAAACTTACTTTAAGATAGTATCACTTTAATTGTACAAAGTTCGACTAAGCTCTTCAATATTTTCACTAATGTTTGCCACAGAACTCGTACAATTTGCTAAACTTACAAAAAGGTTTCGGTTTTATAACAAACCAAAAGAGATGGATACTAAACGCAATTAATAATACGTGAATGATATTGGCTAAAACTACAAGTTATATACGTTATTTGGGAGTTTAGCCTCATTAAAGTCATTACGGTAGGGTGTACTTTAACCTTCCTATACTCACGCATACGGTTTGTGAGACCGACTTATATAGTATAGTATACGTCTTTCATTTTGACGTGAGTATAGGAAGGTTAATTAAGTAGTGATTATAACATTAACAGGGATTAGAATTCGAACCTTTCCTTTAAAACTAAGCGGATGGAAATGTGAAAGCTTCCCTTGAAACTAGCATTATAAAAACACATTAACATAATGAGACCAGTTGCAACTTAAAATTGAAATATTAAATTACAACTGATAACATAATTTCAGGCAAAATTTTTCTGCAGAGCGACAGGCATACAGTATTCATTAGTAAAAGAAAGTATTTGGCATTTCGCATCAAATAAATAAGAGGCATATGTAATACGGCATGTGTTTCATTATATTTTGTATGATGTACATGTTAGATAGAGATATGAAACGTCACGGCACCATCAAGGGTGTCGTTTGAAATAGCGTCGACTTTCTTGACACCTACGCGTCGTTTGCGGTGCTTAGAATCGCTGGAGGTGTCGAGTTGTTCGACGTCGAGCACTCGGAATCCGGCTGATTATCTTCCAAGTTAACCGTCCGATTTGTTAATCGAGGTTGAAATTGCGTTGGTGAAACCCAAGACAATTGATACGATTTCACCTATTGTATAATGGGACAAAAGTAAACTTGGACGACGGGTAAGCGACGAAGTAATGTCGGCTAGTGATGGGTCGTTATTGAACTATCTGTTATTTTAGAACTGTTTTCGATCCAGAACGGTTGCAACTGTTATCTCGCTGGGCAAAGAACGGTTCCTTTCGGACGGTCTCCAGCATACGCGGTTGGAGAAGAAATTCCACATCATCGACTTCTTTCCTATTAAATTCTTCTCCATGATGATTGTTCCTATTTCCTAACTATAAAGCTGTTGTTCGATGGATCAGCTACGGATTGTAGCAAACGGATGTGTCCACAATGACAACGGACTTAAATGTTTTTGTTATATTTATTTTACACCATGTGTGTAAACTAGCGTTGAATCGTGAGAAAAGAAAACTGTATAGGAACTTCTAACGAAAAACTTAATGTACGTAGGGTACAGTTACATCATCAATACACAATCCTATAACTCGGGGAAGCACCAAGATGTTAGAACTAGTGATGGGAACGTATAACGTCGAGGAAACACAAACTATATATCAAATCAAGCAAAGGCCACCAAAGGCGACGTACGCATGACATATTTTATTGATTTTATGATGCGATATCAAATAGAACTGTCGAGTACGAAACAACGATGACCTGTTATATTGGAACCGTTATTTCAAAATAACGAGAACGATTGGAACTGTTCTTTTAAAAGAACGGGTTTTCCCATCACTAGTGTCGGCACACAAATTGCAAGCTATGTTGAACCTTATCCGCATTTGTCCATGCGGGCGAAATATTTCTTCTAAACAAGCCTCGAATTCGTACAGTTTACGGCGTATCGTCCAAGTTTAGTTTTGTTCCATGGTACATAGACCCGTAAATCCCGAAATATTCACAAAAAACAATTCCCAGACAACTTTTCTTAGATAAAATCGGACGCGGAATCCAATGGCGATAGTTTGCACCCCGTACGAGACACCGTTGTCCCACTAGGGGGTGCACTTGGGGTCACGCAATAAAATGTATATTCACGTTCTAATTATAGTAAACACACAATCACAATAAACCATGATAACATAGAATTTCACAAAACACGAAATAAAACATCTACATTTGTAATAAACGCCAAAATTTAATAAAAAATGTTGAACGTTTTCACCACCTTCGACTGACAACCGGCGCTTCATAATCTCTAGTGGTCATAAAACATACAAACTCCATTACGATTAAGGCAGTGTTATGATTAAAATAAGTACAAGATAAATAAGGATGCCATTGAACTTAATTCTAAATTGAAAAAAACTGTACGTTTCACGATTACGAAATAAAGAATGCTCTAAAATACCGACTCTTACATCCATATACAAACTCTAAAATCCTCACTTTCAGAGCTTTCAAGAAAATAAGCAACAATGATAGCAAATAAATTTATTAAGAAAAATTGTTTCATTACTAATATGGAAGTTGTGTGTCGAATTTCGGGCCAAAATTCCGATTTTTACTCCCATGTACAAACTCTAAAATCCTCACTCTCCGCAATTGCAAAACATTTTCCTGAAATGTGGTAAGTAGAAAATTGTCTAACAATTCAGGTAGAAAATGTTCGTCTTCCTGATATTTCATTGTATCATGACATTCAATAAGTGAGCGCTTTGGATGACGAAACTCAAAAACTGATACTCCATCTGAATCACTGATTAACACTATTGGTGAATAATAATTTTGTCAACGCCCATCGGAATTGCACGCAATTTGGATTATTGTTCCATCCCCTCGGGATCGAATACATGAAAAATATAATTCCAGGTGATCTTGAGAACATTTATATGTTAAAAAATATTTTAAGGGATTAATAGTATTTTCTAGAAATTCCAATGCCAAATTTGCAAAACTATAACTATTTACCAGGAAACCTAATGCAAATGTCTTTCTTGAATGATATAAAATATCACAATCAGATATTTTTAAGTGTCTTATATATTTCTCTGTATCTATTAGAATATTTTGCCAGTAATTCTTATTACTCAGGCGCAATGGTGCCTTATAACCTTTACCGTATGCTGTTCGCGAATTCATAACATCACCAACAAAACAAAAACAAAACTCTGATTTCCAGTTTGCCTTAAAAAATCAATTGCATTTGCAACACTACTGCTGATTGTTTGAGCAGCTAATCTGACATTCATTTTTTTATTAAAATTGATATGAGGGCCAGATAATGAATTTGCTAATTTTAGGTCCTCTTCTTCTTGCAATTTATGCAATTCTTGAATATATTTAAATGACATCTCTCCTGTAGATGATGATATAGTACACTGTGCAATAGTATTTCGACATAACTTTATCATATGACATGGCTCTAAGATATAATATATGTTACTATCATTTTGAGGATGTTTAAATGCTGGTTGAATATTTGTAGGTGATAACCAGAGAGGCGACACATAAATAAGTTCGATTCGCCTAGCGAGTCACCCAAGCGAAGTATGCATATGTTTGTCGCTGGACCTCGCTGACTAGTCAAGCGTTCAATTGTAGGCTTTGCAGTGCGATACGTAATCTGCTAAAATCAATGAAAAATATTTTTTTATTCTAGAATTGTCTTTCTACTTATTTTATTATACTGTATAGTAAACATGGACCGACACATGTTAATAATTTATTAATAAGAAAGTAAAGATGAAAATGTAGTTTTACATTGTTGGATTTAAATTTTAAGCAACTATGGAAGATCGTCATTCTCGCTATTAAAATGAGTGCAATATGCATTAATTATTATATGTTTCTCAAAATTATCTATTGTAAATTGCGTTCTTTGAGATGTAAAAATAGTTTTGAATTTCGAGAAAAATCTCTCGACCTCACAGCTTGTTGCAGGCGCATAGGAAAAATGTGAAATAACCTCTCTGCATTTTATGTAGTACTGATTTTGGTCGTTAATTGTGTTGTTTGAAATATCTTTCAAGGTATTATAGTCTGGATTACGTTCTATTACAGCTTTAATTTTTAAAAAGTAAACGAAAACAGTACGATAGTTCAAAAATATATACATATAACGAAAAATCGGGTTTATGGAAAACGCCTTTTATACGTCAAGATAATAATAATATTAACGAACAACAATAGCATACGCTCTACGTAAAGACTCAAATAGTACTGGCTGATACTGCCGTATGTATACATATAAGCATATTCCAATGCGCTAGCGCTACCCCACTCTACTAGTACTGGTCGTACGCTCGTGATAATCGAAACTTATTTATTTGTCGCCTCCCTGGTGATAACTTACACCCCAAGAGTTCAAGGGTTTTTAAATTAGTATGACATCCATCACATGTAATTGAACAAATAACTATACCAACATCAAATAATCTCTTAATAACAAGTTGAGTTAGTTGATATTGTATATCTGCAGGTATTTTATTGATAAAAAATATGCCACAGGGCATTTAAATTCTTCTCTATATGACACTATTTGAAAAACAAGTACTTCTGTTGCCAGATCATTATTTGATAATGTAACTATGCCACCTAAATCCACATAGCCATAATGTTTGTCCGACTTTTTATCAAATATTATTTGTGATCTAATCGCCATAGAATCAAATATTAATGCCATATCTTTGAGGTAATTCTTTTTACATACTTCTTGTTTTAAAAATTCCAGTACTTCTGTTAAAATCCCAGCATGACATTCACAAGATGATAACCATTTCCTTATAGTTGCACTATGTGGTAAACTAATTTTGTTACATACAAAGTTATATGCCTTAGGAGAATAAAAAAATAATGTTAAAGCAAATTGTTTTATTTCCTCACTGTACTGCCTTTGTTTGCTGTTTCTTTTGGAATTTTCATATTCATTCTTGAATAAATTTAGAGCAAAACCCTCAAAATGAGCAGCTAATACTTCTTCTAGTTTTGTTGTTATTTTACGATTCTTCTTCAAATATTTCACTAAATCCTTCATGTTTTTAATGGTGTTACGGGATCGGTATAGTCTCTGTTGCAGCAATTTTATTTTCCTCTTCATTTGATTTTCTTTTAAAGATGTTCCGATTTTTCTTGGTGATGTTTGTGTAGAAATATCGCATTTTGAACTACTACTTGCTTCCATTCTTGGTAATAGCTATATAATACAAAGTTACAAAATTGTTTTGTACATAATTACTACAACTTACATTACACACACTTACTCAGTGAACTGTTACCTTTCTGTTTCTTTTCGAGGTATTGTTCTTCTTGGTGTTGCCCTTTTCTGCAAGTGGACTGGGAAATTAAATATCGATGGTACTGCATCTTTTTTAGGAATCTCATTTTATGTGATGACTCTAAATAACAATTTGCAGTAAAATGCTTACTGCAAATTACTGTATTTGCGGTAGGTCCAAAAGTTTCTAAACGCAATTCTTGTACCCGTAACTTCAATATTTCAGGTCGTTTCAAAGGAAATCTGTGAAATGAAATTGTAATTATTTAATTCCATGCGGTATTTTATCTATATCTTATTATATTACCTATAACCCTAATTCTGTCTACTTTTGAACAATTTTACGTCCAAAACATTATCTTACTTGTGAAATCTAATATCATGATTTGGTCTCCATTCGTTCTTACAGCGATAGGCACAACAATATTTCACCATTTTGTAAAAGTTTAAAAATAATAACGATGTCTTAAACCAACCATAAACACAAATGTAACTGACAAAGATAGCAAGCCACCTAATACCAACTCATCTATTCTCTCGAGATGGACTGATTTTCTTACGATTCTGTCATTTACGTGCTCATTCCAGTATAGTATAGAGTTCACTGGTTAAAACTTAATCAGACCGTCACTCATGGTTAAAATTTGACAGCGCAATTATGACTAGCCTATGTTGGTGAAACGGAAAGTGGGAGATAACCGCGCGGTTAAAGTTTTATGAAACCGGCCCTATATCTTTTTCAAGAAGTTGAATGTCAACTGCAGAATAATATTTTACTATGTTCTGCACATTCTACAACACTTATTGCAACATTGGTTCCATTCACGACTAATTTATTTTTATTTGAACTAGTAAAAGATAAATTCTATTTTAAATAATAAGTTAGGAGTACCGAAAGAAGAAAGTAGCAAACTGAAGAAAGCTGCTGCAATAAAGTTAAACCAGTTAAAGAAAAGGCCAGTTTAAATTATTTTGCAGAAAACTACATTTTGTTTTATTTTTATTGCTTATATTTTTATGCTTACTTATTTTTATCTCATGCATATTTTACTTAAACAAATTACTTGTATTTCGAACTTTATTTTCTATGCCCAATTATTCATTTTGTTGTCTTTGACTTGGTTCTAAATAGGGCAATATTCTTCCATACAGTGACTTCGTTTATAAAACCAAATATTATTTATTCTCTCATGCGTCATCAATCTCAAAGTTTTAACACAAACAAGATATACATAATAGATCTTATCTGTATTAGAACTTAGTACCACAAGGGAGGAAAAATACTTTGTAGTTTTCAAAGTAAGCCATTGTATGGAAAAATTTACACTGCCCCATTTAGAACCGTCCCAGAATATAATCGCTAAATATGGCAACTATAAATACTACGGTGTATTATTGGTTGTCTAGATATCTATTACGTACAAGATTTTCCGATGTACACTGCTGTATTATTGGTTATATATATAAGATACCCCCTTACTTCTGCCGGTTGTCTTCGTCTGACCAACAAACTTGACATAGGTAGAGTCGGTGCATTATTTCATGAGACCGATCTGCGCGAAGTACCTGACGCTATACGCTACAGACTGTTCTGAAAATATTAGATGTGGCGGCATATTCAAAATGTGTCACCTAACGTATACATATAACATATAACGCACTGCTTACAGTTTGACCCATTAAGGCCCGAGCTGTGTTCTCGTTAAGCTAGAACGATGAACTTTTGAACACCCAAAAATTAAGAAAAATTAGAAATTTATTACAATTTCTTTTTATGAGAAAAACCAATGTATTATACAAATCTTGAAATACGCCTATTAGATATGATATTAGAGTTTATTTCCTTGTGTCTTGTTTGTTTATAAACTAATCTGAAGATGTCTAAGAGGAGGTTCAAGTATACGTTGCGAAAACACAATGCGGGGCCTTAATGGTTTTATATGAGTTTAATTAAAGATAGTACATAACATGTAAAAAAATCATTTTTAAAGAAAATTAGCCTCCAAACCAATACCAATAACAACTTTGAATCAGTTGTAACACATGATATCTATATATCTATCAACCAAAGTTCTTTTCTTTTGTAGTTGTTTGACATTGTATTTTTCATTGAGAATATTATGTAATACAGAAAAACAAAGTGATTACTGAATTACAAGAAGTATGCACAGGTATTCAAACCGGCAAAATTATCATCACCTATGCATCACTCATAAATTTCAGCAAATCTTCTAATATATTCATTGTAAATTGTTTAATAGTTTACTTGGGCATATAAAAACCATAAATATATTTTATTGAAAAAACAAGTAAGACAATTCCTTCTCAACATAGATCATTATAGCCTACATGACCTTTTTTTCTTTCTCTTGTACTTAAAGCTATTATTTGTATTTATTAATTAACTTTAGTAATCTCTGAAAAGAAAGTAATTTATCACATTTGTAAAATAAAACAGCATAGGTTAATAAAAGTTTTATTAAATTCGTAAGATATTGTTTCATAAAAGAAAAGTGAAGAAATAATAATACTATAAATAGTACATATAAAAATAAAAGTTTATAACAAAAATAGAAATAAGTAACAATAAAATACAATTCAGGAGTCCTCGTCTTCTGATAAAAAATCTAACTCATCATCTGACGAATCGTCCTCGAGATTAATAATAAATTCATCACAAAATTCATCCATGATGTGTTCTTTTCGTATATATTCTTCTTCAGTTTTAACCACATGAGCACACACCTTTGCCCATTCTTCAGCACCTGTACTAGCAAATTTTTCTCGTGCCAGCTTTTCCACATCAGCCAAGTTAAACATTACATTTTTGGATGCAATCCACTGCTTTACGTATGCCCAAATTTTCTCAATAGGATTGCGCTCTGGGTGATAAGGTGGCAACCTACATACAGTATGGCCTTGTTCTGCAAGCATCGATACTGTAATCTGTGAATGCTGGTTTGTACTGCCTAATTATGCGATAAAGCTCTGCTTTGGTTGCATTTTGTACATACAAAATTCCACGAGCATTCAACCATTGTAACATTATATCCTTTTGCTATTAGAATTTGGATGTTTCGTTTGAAGAACATTATGATAACTTGCATTGTCCATAACTACTACAGAACGTGCAGGCAGGTTTGGAATGAGCTGTTCCTGAAGCCAACGTGAATAATTTATGAAGTTCATCTCGTTATGGTAATCACCTGTTTGTTGTCCAGATTTAAACATTAATAGAGCATTAGGCAGAAATCCAATTGCTCCACCTGCAAAAATAATATCTCTAAATGCTAGTGTATTACATTAACATTGTATACGTGTATATACCGGCATGTACAATGATAAGACGTTTGCCTTTCGAGATCGGTGGATGAAGACCTTTATTGCTGTTGTCGACCCATTGATATGGTGTAGTGTGCGTTGCATGAACTTATGTTTCATCTAATTTTCATGAAAAGAAATTATTTTTGAAGATAACATTAATTATTATCTATTTACCTGTATATACAGTAGGACGATTCTCAGAACGAAACTTCGTTATTGCTCTTATGTAGGAACACCTTAGTTCTCGAATTCTTTGTAGAGTCGGATGATTATCTGTGGTTTTTCTCCACCTACATGAATGAAACAGATACAGCATTAAATACTTTTTATAACAATATATTTCTACTATACCAACCTAAAACCCATTCGCTTTAATAATTTCCGAAATGAAGAAATCTTCCCACTAAAATTTATTCCCACATCATCTTTAATTTCATTATAAATTGCATTTACAGTTGGTCTTTGCCCTTTTAAAATATGAAAACTGTGAATAGTTCTTCTTATAACTTCTTCAGCACAATGATCAAGAGTTGACTTTGGGGACGGTTTGTGATTGTGCAGTATTCTACTTGTAAACACGGTTGCTTTGCCAGCCTCAATTTTCTTGCCTTCAGCAATAATCCGTGATACAGTGCTCCTGGGAACAGTTGTTGCCTCAGACACTTTCTCTAAAAGATTACCTAAACAATATGGAATTATAACAATTTTATTTTCACAGCACAAGATATAGGATCTGCTACCTGATGTATGATCTTTTTTAAGTAATTATACACACTCCAAACGATTTCCCGTGCATCTTTTGACAAATACTTCCTCTTTCTTGTTGGTGTCGATACAAGATCCATTGTAAGCGTTCCTAATCTACAATTTCAATTTGTATTAAAATATTATAAATGATATTACTGTATATTCCTACCTTACCTTCAATAAAATAGCACAAATGTAAATAGTTTTAAAAAAACTTGCTAACAGTATAATAAAAAAACAACAAATACAAATCTAAGTTAATACACCACCAAGAAGCAAACAAATGACAACCGGTAACAGTAAACAGTATAACAGAAGCGCCGTGATTGCCGACTGAAGCCACTAACGCTACAGACACTACTACGGGAGAATATTTAACTACAAAAGATCAGGAAGATGTTTTTGGGACGGTAGTATTGTATATTTGTCTTTCACTTTCATATTTACCTTTCTTTTTAATACGAAAACTGGTTACTGAGTCGGTCTCATGAAATAATGCACCGACTCCTCGGTTGTATAGAGTTGGACATCACAAATCACATACAAAGAGATGTCCAACTCAATACAATCGAGATACCCATGTTAAGTTTGCTGGTCAGACGAAGGTAACCGGTAGAAGTAATGGGGGTATCCAGTATATATAACCAACAATACAGCAGCGCGCATCGGGAAATCTTGTATCATCTGTAGACAACCAACAATACATCGTAGTATTTCTAGTTGCCATATTTGGAAATTATATTCTGGGACGGTTCTAAATGGGGCAATGTAAATTTTTCCATACAATGGCTTTCTTTGAAAACTACAAATTATTTTTCCCCCTAATATAGACAAGATCTATTACGTATGTCTTGTTTGTATTAAAACTTTGAGATTGATGATGCATCAGAGAATAAATAATTTGTGGTTTTATAAACTAAGCCACAGTATGGAAAAATATTGCCCTATTTAGAACCAAGTCACAGACAACAAAATGAATAATAGGGCGTAGCAAATAAAGTGCAAAATACAAGTAATTTGTTTAATTAAAATATGCATGAGATAAAAACAAAAGTAAGCATAAAAATATAAGCAACAAAAATAAAACAAAATGTACCTTTCAACAAAATAATTTAAAGTGGTCTTTTCCTTAACTGGTTAAACTTTATTGCAGCAGCTTTCTTCAGTTTGCTATTTTCTTCTTTCAATACTCGTAATATATTATTTAAAATAGAATTAATATCTTTTACTAGTTAGAATGTACAGAACATAATGAAATATTATTTTACAATTGACATTCAACTTCTTGAAAAAGATATGGTATATTATTTACCCCTTGGTCAATCAGATTATTGACAATATTTTTAACGGATTTGATTATTTCCATGAATCCAGTGGTGGCATATATTAATCTCCTTGTCGATTAGCCTGAATTTGGTCTCAGTGTTATATTTCTTATACAATATACAATAGGAAGCCATTTATCACCAATTCCTTTACTAAAAAATTTAGCCCGTTAATATCAAACAAAAATAATAAAATCACAACTTACCTGTTATGAATAAAACTAAAACAACTGCTCACACTGTAATTTCAACAAAGTAGAAACTAAACCTGAAATACTAAAATTTGCTACTAAACACAAACGACTGTAACACATTACCTATTTATATAAAAATACTTCGAAATCAAAATCAAAATAAAAAAGAAAAACACAAATTCACTAAATAAAATACTTCTCAGATCATTAACACAAACAATACATAAACTATACAACATTAATGGAGTCCACAATATTCTCTACCACATTTACCTTACGCGAAAGCTGTGCAAGTGCCACTACCGCTTAAAATCAGCGCTGTAAACCACGAGAAATTAATGTTACTGTTTTCCCGTTCCCCTTACGTCTCCCGGTTACCAGCCATAAGCTGTCCTGATCTTGGCAATAGAGTTGGACATCTCTTTGTGTGTGATTTGTGGTTCGTAACGCTCCATCCATGCTCCATCTCATCATTAGCTGTAACAGCATAACAGTAACAAGCAAGAATAGTCTAAATAAACCTGAAGTATTCAATTTAAAAATTAGTTACAAATGTATGGAATAACCCAAAACATATTCAGAAAAGGAAACACGTTTAGTTTTGTGAAAGAAATTATAGTATTTAGCAAAGTATGCAAAAGCTCCAAATTTGATGTTAACATAAATGTTGCTAAGGATATTGTCCTATATAAATATGATAACCCAAAGTTCTTCAAGTATTTAAATATTTTTGCTTTGTGCCAGTTTGGATTTTGGGGTTATTTATCGCATATTGCTTTCACTACATTGCGAGATGTGCCCATACAAATGGAAGAAGATGCACCTTGGTGGAGGAGAATTAACCTTGGTGAAAATAAATACAAAAATACAATAGGAGTCTTATTTTTCTCATTGGTAAGTTTAAGAAATAATCTAGAATTCTATTAGCATTTTGTAATACATATGCGAATAGTACGGCAAGACATTAATTGTATTTGAGAATTATGAGTGCATTTCTTGTAGATGTGCAATATTGTAAATTATTATTTAAGATGTGTACAAAAGATATCTGAACGAAACATAAAGAATGTCGAGAATCTGCAGCACATAACACTATATGAGAACAAAACACTTTTCACCTTACACTCTGCAAAGGATAAGGTAGTTATGGCTATGACAATCAGACTTTTTAGAGAATATGAAAAATAGGAAATGACAGTTAACAAGTCAAAAACTAAATATCTACATTTGTATCAGAGGCAAAACAGAAAATAAGATCAATGCATGCCATACAAACTAGAACTTCTTACAAGACGATCCATACAAAAATTAACAAATTTAATTTTAAAGGTAGTGTGGAGTTACAAGTTTTTTTATTTCCTAGCTCTATACAATCTGATAAGTTTTTAGTTGTATTGTATATGCCTAAATTATAATATATAATATTTGTATTACAAAGTATTTGATAATCCTGAAATATAGTAAATTATTAAATTGTAATAGTTCAATTCTGTAATAATTGCCCAGAATGAAAACTGACCGATCGATGATTGGAAAAATCGTCTGTACATAATTGTAATTTTATTAAATAAATATAGACCTAAGGAACATTACCTATATAGAACAATTTGCACCTGTGTTTCTGTCTTCAGAAAATAAAATGTAAGCTGGTTCTCTTATATCAGCTAATTTTCCTATGGGACCAACCTGGATAAAGCAGTATTACGGTTCGGTGATATCTGATTCACAACCATTTTAGAACTTGTACATCATGATTCCACAATAATATAAGGTATGCTCATGATAGAAATACATTAGGTATGCTCGTGCGCATCTAATGATGACGCGCTTTGCCAAATTCTAATATATTAGTTATAGCAGTCAATACAGTAGCGAAATAGGCAACTAACAACGCAACATACAGAATTATTAACCCTACGGTCCATAACCGGGTACCCGGGTACTTTTGAACTTTGAAGTGCTGCTGTTCCTTTATTATTGAAGATATCAACATGAAACTCCGGATCATCAGAGATTTTGGCTAAACTTAGAGACTAAAAAAGTTTACCAAATTTGGTTAAATATATTAACTAAGAAATGAGTTTAATGTTTTTGCATACAGGGGTCCATGACCAGGGTACCGGGGTACCTTACCAAATTACCTTATATTTCAAAGAAAAACGTTGGTTTTCTTTTATTTTGTTTCAAAATGTTTATTGATGTAATTGTTTTGTAGTTAAATTATTTATATTTTATTCATTTTAACTTATTTCTTATATTTGATCTCTTATGTTGAGTCATTGTTGAAACATGGAAAACATTTTGATATTGTTTGTGTGTGTTGATCGCAAACTGGTTTCTTGCAAACGTTGCAGACTTTTCTCGTCTTTCTTCTCCTGTTGTCTGGCAAAGAAGCGCACAAATAGCAGCATCCTGTTATTGGCTTCCTGCCATCAGTAGAAGCAGCCGTAGAAGTAGATGGTTGCTCAGTATAGGTGACCGTCTCCACTGGTCTTCCCAAAAGCTCTCAATTGCTGATTTGGTGGAAAAATGGCGCGTTGCTTGGCGATTGGCTACTCTTTCTTCTATTATCGGCGCACACAAATCTCCAGCAAGTTTACGCAAAAAGCGTTTTCTCCGTGTTGTTTGATATGGTACAGTTCTGTTATTTTCATAAAATATAGTGTATGCCGCGAAAGCACTAACATCGAGCATATTGTACAAAAACCACAAAGGCCACCTTTTGTGTGCCTCTGTGTGGTATACTCCCGAAGCGTCTGGTCCATAACATCCACGCCACCTTTGGTTTTGTTATAAAAATTGATGATTTCTGGTTTGCCGTTTTCTTCTACAGTTGCATCATCATGCAGAGTCGACAACAATATTACTGAATTTGTTTTCCTCTGTTTGTATGAAACCATAGTCACCTTTTCGTGGAAACCAAATTTGCTTGTCCCAACGGACCAGTTCTTATTGTCTTTCATTTCTGTTGGTATATAGGCTTTGTTTCGCCGCAGTGTTCCAACAATACTAAGTTTGACGGATATCAGCTGCTTTGCCAGTGGCAGCGTCGTAAAAGATTATCCATGGTGATATTACGTCCGCTATTGTGGTATGGCCCAACCAAATCTCTGACTACTCTTTCGCCTACACCGATTTCGCGACCACTGTCTTGTTTGCCAGTATATATTTGGCCATGAAGAGGATATGAATTTTTAGCATCGCATATCCACCATACCTTGATCCCGTATTTCGCAGGCTTCGATGGAATATACTGAGTAAATTTTGTTCTGCCGCGGTACGGAAACAATTGTTCGTCGATTGTTAAATTTTCTGTAGGCACATAATATTTTGCGAGATTGGCGTTCAACATTATCCAAATATCTCGTATTGGAGCAGCTTTGTCTGTGCGCTGCCTCTCGTTTCTTGTTCTCGCGTCATCAAAACGTATAAAACGAATAATATCCCAGAAGCGATTTAATCCCATTGTTGCACGGAATAGAGGATGAGACAATTGCGTCCATAAGTCCCTTGCATTTTCATCATTGGAATGATTTGCGCCTGCCATTATCAGCATTCCAATGAATGCGTATATTTCTGCCCCTGTGGTATTCTTCCACTTCAATTGATGCTTTGTTGGGTTTGCTGCATTGTAGGCATCATAAGTTGAATTGGCCTTTTTGTTGGTATGACGCACGATTATATCGACCATTTCTATTGTAAAATAACTCTTGAAGCATTGCATACCAGTCATACTTTCCGTCATTCGTAATGGACCACTGCGAGTTCTTACGATGTTGTGACTCCTTATTTGTTGACAAACAGGTGGTGTTGGTTGCCATTGAGTACCATCACGTGCAATCATACTCTCTGTTGTGCTTGATGTTGGTGTATTTGCTTCAACCATATCAGTTTCGCTGTCACTTTCATCTTCAAATACATCTTGCTCAATTTGTATTGGCGTGTCAATAGCGGCTGAAATTTCATTGTTTTCGTTGTCATTGTCTTCACTTTCTGAGTCTTGCACTTCTCCCGTAAATACCTCTCCTTCTTCCTCAATTGGCTCTAAAGCGTCGTCATCCACAATCATATTATCAAGTATAGACTCAATATATCTGCTTCTGGCTTCTTCACTCAAACGCATATATTGTCTTTCAGTTAAAAATTCTGTTTTTCGGTTCATTTTTCTTCAACTACACTGATAAACTGTTCAACTTATACTGACGAAATCATTGAAATGTATTATTTTTTACCGTAACTGAACATAACCTAAAAACACAAAAAAACACAATAAAAAACACAAAAAAACAATAAAAAACACAACGCAAACACAAACAGAAACATAAAATCAGTTTTTGTTTACTTTTGTGTACCTTTTATCTTACAAACATGAAATTTGTACAGTTGCGATGTAAAAACTAAGCGTTTCTAATAATCTGTGCATATATATATTATTTTATTTGAATATAAACGAAAGAACTTCACTAGGGTACCCGGGTACCCTGGTTATGGACTCCCGTTCGTCCAGGTGTTTATGGACCGTAGGGTTAAAGGCAAGTGATGACGCGCATTGGTAAATGCGCAAGAAAATCGGCGTACATGCGAGCAGAGACGGCCGGTGCGCGCGTTGACGAGTACGCAGACGACGTTCGCTGGCCTATACGTAGCGCAGCTGCTTATCTGACGTTGTCGCCATGAGTTCGGCCAGAAAACTTATGCGGTCAGAACACCTGCGACGATTTATTGCAGAAATACCAGACCTCGTGTTTGACGGCGCCAAAATAAAATGTGTAGTCTGTAAGATCCCATTAATGTGTTCGCCTAGAAAATATTGTTTACGACATGTCAAAGGGCAAAAGTATGTTTAAAAAAATGCACCCACGACAATGAGATATTTATATATATAATTTATGTGTTACGTTAATTGTTTGCAATATACCCTTTCATGTGCTCGACCAGAAACCATTTGTCGTCTTTTGGAATAAGTTTTCAATGTGCAAATTACCCAGTCGAAGATCGTTAGGAAAGATTCTGCCATTGGCACGTCAATCTCTTGAAAAAGAATTACATCGGTATTGAAAGATAAAAAATTGTGGTTATGTGTCGACGAAACCACAGATCGGAAGAAAAATTCTATAGTTAATGTACTGGTACGCGAAATAAAACCCCATCAAACGGCACCTCCAATTCTATCAGCCTCAAAGCGAATACAACAGTGCACTGCCGCAGCAATTTTACAATTAGTGTTAAATACATTGGAAAAGTTTCAACTTTCAACAAATCAACTGTTGATGTTTGTGACTGATGGTGCCGCAAACATGCTTTCGCTCGGCAGGTCTCTTAAACAGCATTCTGCTAACTTGTTGCATATAGCGTGTAAAATTCATGTGCTGCATCTTGTGGCCGATACTATCAGAAAATGTTATCCTGAGGTGGATGCTTTAATAGCGCATACCAAAGCAGTATATCTGAAATCACCGAAATGTATTCGCGCATTTCACAGAATGTGCCCCCGTATACGCCAGCCGCCAGAACCTATTTTAACCTGTTGGGCAACATGGTTACAGGCGGCGTTTTATTATAATCAATATTTTGACAATATTAAGAACGTCGTTTTACAATTCGACCCGAAGGAAGCTGCCGCTATCAAAATAAGTCAGTGCAAATTTGAAGACAGTGGGTTTACAAGGGATTTACAAATTATTCATCAAAATTACTCAGGACTAGCGGAGGCAATTGAGAAATTCCAAAATCCTTCGCTGTCATTAGTGGAATACCTGTAAATTGTGCATCATGTTCACGCACAGTTATGCACGATAGAAGATCCAAGAAATGTGTCTGTTCTAGAAAAATTTGAAACTGTGTTTGATAAAAATTCTGATTTTGGCATATTAAGACACATTTGTGAAAGTGCGTCAAAAGATCCGTTAAGTTGTTTGAAAGAATATTATAATTACGCAAATATCACGTCTGTAGATGTAGAACGTTCGTTCTCCGTATATAAAAACATTTTTTCCTCGACGCGTTCTAGTTTTCACGAAAGAACTGTTGAAACACATCTAATGATACAGATATTTAATAGGCATTATTCCCTTTGTGATTGTACGGAAGACTCATAGAACGGTAAGTGTTTGAGCACATGTTATTTTCTTTTTATTTAAAAGATGAGTGAATGTAATAGCGGTAGCAATATCTATTTACCGCACAGATCTAGCGCACCGGCCGTCTTTGCCCGCATGTACGCCTATGCGCTTAGGCGGCGAATCCCAGCTCTACTTATGAGCATACCTAAGGTATTTTTATCGTGGGTATGCTCTTGCGCATGTTTTGATGACGCGCTGAGATTAATATAGCTGTATCAGTGCAATATAGTTATAGCACTACCTATAAATAAATGTGTGCGCATTGTGAAAGTTGATACAGAGCGATTTTTAATGATTGTCCTGATCCTACACTACTTTTCATAATCCTCCCATCGATATTTACTTCAATTTTTCTTTCTGAAGTTAGCCATTTAGTAACTTTTAGTGAATTTTCCCATATTTTGTGTCTGTTACTTATTCAGCATGACCGTACCGTAGTTTGGTTTTTATTATTTTCTTACTTTTCCTTGTTTATACAAGCATATTTTGTTTAGTATTTGTCGCTTTTTAGATTCGCTGAAGCTACTGAAACTGCCGTAAAATGTAGAAAACACGTGCGGGCACTATACGTTCAGTAACCTTTTTTATCTAGAAGCAACACGGCACTGCATGTGACTGCATGTAAATAGAAGTAAATATTGAGGTGAGGACTGCGAAAAATTGTGTAGGATCTGGACAATCATTTAAAACCGTCCCTTATAAAGATAATTTGTCAACTATTATAGATTGTTTACGATATGGATAAAATTGAATTAGTATAATGAATATTGAAAATAAACAATGCGATATAGAAATATATATTGTACTTTAATTTCGTCTTTTTATCTTTATTCCACACCAAAACCACCGTTACGTGAAACGATTCGTAAATAAAAAAGAGTCGTAAATTTAAATAGTGTTGTGGGAAAATGTAAAATTCTATAATTGATTAAACAATGTATAAAGAGTAATCCTCTATTCCGTGGGCAACTGAATTATTGTCACGGTTATTTCAAATGTAGGATACATACTACTTGATCTACATATATGTATTGTTTTATTAACCTTCCTATACTCACGTCAAAATGAAAGACGTACATATACTATACTATATAAATCTCTCACAGACCGTATGCGGTAGCATCTTCACATCCAAATATGGTGCACTTAAATTTATTCATTGCTGCAATTAAAAATACGTCAAACAAGGTAGAAATAAACAGAGACCATCTTTAATATGTACTATTCTTCTAACGTGCATTGAGATTGGATTACTTATTGTCTTATGTACTGCGCCATGTGTCTGCCCCTCCTGGTGCTTAACAGAAGTCGACCTACACAATACTCCGCTTTGTAGCGGTTATTAAAAAAATACGCGGATACTCTATGAAGACGACAATTTATAGATTTAATGATGGGCGCCAGCCGAACTTCAAATACAGTAAAAAAGGGAGTAATGTAATTTTGCTATGGCTGCTCAAAAAATAGAAGTGAACAATGATTCGTATCTTGCCTCTAGTAGCTAACTACTCATCTTAGGACGATTCAGGTTCCTTGAACCAAAATTTAAACAAAGCACCTTTCTGACACGATTGGGAACAAGGAGCAAACTATAATTTTAATTTAATATTAATGGAATCCTGGATCGTTCTTAGTGCCGATAAAAGAAACACTTATTTAGAGAAACGATTTTAATTTACTCAAAAATTACGAAAACTTAATTTACAGGAAATGACAAACAAAAACAAAAGAAACACAATTATAAATCCTACCCATACAAGGGATTTAAATTTACTAAACAATTAAGAACATTTAATCTACATGAAATGACAAAGAGACAAAAACACAATGATAAATTCTACCCATATAACAGGTTATAATTTCAATTTCGGGCCAGTTTGTGACTATATTGTGAATACGATCGTATTTACTATTAGTACTACTTATCTTGATTTGGTGTGGTGGTCTGCGTCTGGACTTCTTCGGCCCTTATTTTGCGGCCCACTCGCAACTCTTCAGGACGGAACACCCGGACTACCCGGCATTTTTAAAGAAGAAATTTTTGTTCGACCACGGCGATCGTTACTGGCCCTTGTCGCACACCGACTTTTGTTTTTTACTCTTTTACGGTGCACTTTCGCACGTCTACCACCTTCTGGTACCGTGGTTCGCCTACGACCACTGACTCCTGTCCATCTGTTTTTTCCTGGTTTTCTCATATTTGTTTGTTTATATTAGCGTCTGTATCTGGATAGACGCATCCCCCATCGTCTCTCCGCTCGGCTCCCAGCGCATTCCTTCAAGATTCTTATCGCGTGCCCGACGCGCACAATAACAAACACACACCCTCACCTTAGCATTCTCGTTTTGCGTTTCTTTTTTCGTTCACATACATTAATACTACTAATACTACTAATATACTTATACTAGGATTACACAAATACATAAACTAGACCGAGTTAATGATATTATATAAAGTTTAATTTTAATAAGACAAAAAAAAATAGTAAAACGAAACAAAAAAAAAAAAAGAAAATTTGGTAGGCGTACCATTACAGCCAGAAAGTTATGATTATATACGCAAGTCCTATTATGTTTCCACCCGATGACTAACACAAATCTATGGCGCATTTGTCTGCGATCAATATCGTGGTGCCGGGATTGATGCTTTCCTCGGCGTCGTAGTGCGTAAATTCCAGAATCTCTCTTAATTTATAAACTTGTCCACTTTTCGTTTATTATGTTTCATGTAATTGTTCAATTGTTGTAGTCGGCGGGGGAGTGGGGATTAAAACAAAAGTTTAAGGGCGCCACCTGCTTCGCACCTCCCGGTCTAATCCTCGGAAAAGCAGGAATCCGTTAATAAAAAAGGGGGAGGGGTTGGCCCATTGAGGGGAAATATGAGAAACAGAAACAAAACAAACAAAAAAATAGATAACGTAAACGAGTCTGTAGTTAAAACTAAATCTTCAATAGAATAATAATGATAAAATGAAATGAAATGAATCACTGAAATGCTATTTAAATTATATAAATGATTGATGTTATATATATTTAGTATTATTACCGATGCCCCTGGCCAAGGGTCCCGTTTACTTAACTTAACTTAACTTAAAATAGCATCGAAGTTATTTTGGTCTATGCCTGTACATTCGCCGTTTTTTTTAATAAGCACAAAAACAATGAAGATAAGTAAAATAAATGAAAAGGAAAGATATTATGTTAAAACTTAGCTGCTACTGCTGACGGGTCGTTTCTTGTGCCGTCTTCCGACTATCATCCCTCCGGATAGGGGACTGGTTCGGTTGGCGGAGATAGACCGAACGAATATGCACAGCCAAAACTCACTCGACCGCCAAAGGAATACGGCGCAACGTGCACAATTCTCTCACTCCAGAACTGGTCTCAAAACTTAGGACTCCTAAGAAGGCGTAAAATTCTAAGAGTACGAATATGATAGAGTGGACAAAATGGCTGTCCCGTGCCTCACGGATGCCGGAGAATTTCGGTATTCCGCGCCTTTAACCCAATAGAACGCCACAAATAACGAAGGCGACGGAACTGTTAGGAAATATCCCTCCCTAAGGCCGACACAACGTCGTAAGTTTCAAAACTGCTTAAAGGAAGGTCAAATAACTCTGACACACGTGTGGACAGTGACGTCTACAATCTTCTCCACTCGCTCCGAACAGATGAAAATGGAAAACGTTCCACGGAAACGGATGTAATTCGGCATACGGAACCCACTCTATCGGAAAAGTCCATGAGTTATTGATAAGGATATCGGCCGTAAAATGACTCCCAAAGTCACAAATAAAGGTTAATATAACGATACTTGCAACGACAGAACTTAGGCGAAGAAAAAGGAACCAAAAAAACAAACAACAGTAGTTTACTGAACCCTTCATACAATCTTTTGCTCAACGTAATAAGGGCATCGTTTGGATGGAGTAAACTGCCTTTTGATAAACAAGTTGTCCAATCCTGTTTGTCACTGTAGATTAGCGACGTATCTTTTTCATATAAATCATAGATATTTTTATATTTGTAAGCAATATAGCCAGCAATGTATGTCACACTTTCATTATTAATTTCATCCACTATTATAGCTTCTGAGAGTACGGTCCTGTTGCAGTAGGCGAAACACAGATATTAGCGCTCCTAAAATCAACTTCAATTTTGGAGAGTTTTAGAGACGGAAAAATATTTGTGAAATGTACAGCGGTGAATGAAAAGTGTGTAAATTAAGATTTTGGAGAAAAGCGTAGTTTTTGCAAGGTAGGAGTGGAATATAAGCTATTAAAAACATAAACAAAGTCACACTGAGAGGAACCAACCTTTCGAGAGGTCGACTCGGGGTGAGTTTTTATCGCGGTGTGATATAGCGGTGAGCAGGGACGTATTCAGGAGATAGAGCGGAGGATTATTTTGACTCTTCTCACAAACCACGAAATGGATAGTGACGGCGGGTCCACGGATGAGGGAAAAAGAAAGCGAGCAGGGACGGAATTGGATATTTTTCAAAGAAGTAAGAAAGCCGGGAAAGCGCCAGATAAGAACTACAACAAGGAAGAAAGTAAATTAGACAGAGTGCTGATTCTGTTACAGGATTTGACAGAAAGAATCGCCAAAATAGAAACTAAACAGGATGTAATCATAGGAGAATTAAGAGAAGTAAAAGTGGAAAACGAAAGACTGAGTAAGGAAAATATACAGTTGAAAACGGAAATAAAAATTATAAAAGAGAAATTTGAAAGAATAGAAAGTGAAAATAGAAGAAGAAATATAGTGCTACAGGGTTACGCAATAAACGAAAGGGAACAAAATACTTTAAGAGTATGTATAAACAACTTTTTGAAAGAAAAGGTAGGCGTAGAAGTGGACATAAAACAAATAAGGAAGTTGGGACCAAAAGTTTGTTTAACCTTCCTATACTCACGCATACGGTCTGTGAGACCGACTTATATAGTATAGTATACGTCTTTCATTTTGACGTGAGTATAGGAAGGTTAATAGAAATGTACAGAATGGAGGATAAGATAGCTGTAATGAAGAACAAGAGCAAGTTAAGAGAGTATAGAAATGAAGCTGTGTACATTAACGATGATATGACGAAGGAGGAGAGAATTACACAAGGAAAATTAAGAGCAATAGCAAGAAAGGAAAAGCAGGCAGGAAAAAGAGTTCAAATCAGATATCAACAACTAATAATGGACGGAGAAGTGTGGAAGTGGAGTATAGAAGAGAACAATATTGTCAAACAACATGCAGGTAACAGACTTTTAGAAAGTAAAGCAAAAACTGATAAGAGAAGGAAGCGAATATGGCTCGGCAACGACTTTGGCAAAGTATACGGACGGGGAAAATGTTGAAGAAAGGAGAAATAATAGCAAAACTCTTAAACGGAATAATTCTATGAGGATATGCACATGGAATGTGCGAGGCATATACGAAGAAGATGCAATAATTAACCTAGTAAACACTATGAACAAGTATAATATTGATCTTGCAGCACTCCAAGAGACACACTTAAAGGGATCAGACATACAAAAACTTAAAAACTATACATTATTTACAAGTGGAAATGAAACTCGAAGACTCGGAGTAGGATTTCTGATAAAAGACACTCTGGAAGAGGAAGTAAAACGCTTTGCCCCAATATCTGAGCGGCTGTGTTCTGTGAGAATTAAGACGGTATACGGTACAATAACAGTGATCAACATGCACGCACCGACCGAAGAGAAGGAGGTGGAAACAAAAGATGTATTCTACGAAAAGCTAGAGGAAACGGTCGAAAAAATTCCTAAGGAGGATATTAAAATAATTCTAGGCGATGCGAATGCTAAAATCGGCAGGGAAGAGGTGTACACAGAAATTACGGGAGGAGAAAGTAAGCATAACACAAGTAACGACAACGGAACAAGACTGATCACCTTTGCAATAGAACAAAAGATGAAAATTATGAGCACCCACTTTAAGCGAAAAGACATTTATAAGGGTACATGGATGATGCCAGGAAGATACGAAACGAACCAAATAGACCATGTGCTAATAGAGGAAGATAAAACAGAAATTATTAAGAACGTACGTTCATGTAGAGGCGCGGAAGCGGATTCTGATCATTTCCTGGTATTAGTCAAAATGAAATTGAAACAAAAGGAAATGAAAAGACAAAATAGTAATCGAGGGGAACCAAAATACAACTTCGAAGACCTACAAAACGTGGAAGTAGCACGAAAATACAGAACAAATATCGAAGAGTGGTACGGTGACGACAACGAGCAAGAGGTAGAAGTGAGCGATCGATGGGAAAAACTTGTGGGGGCAATTAAAAATGCGACCAGGAATTACATATCGAAGAAAACAACATATAAGAGGAACTATTGGCTAGACGACAAATGCAGGGATGAAATGAACAACAAGACAAAACTATGGCAAAAATTCTTGCAAACCAAAAACAAAAAGACAAGGACGAATATAATGAACAAAAGAAAAACGTTAAACAACTGTGTAGGACAAGGAAACGAAAGTATTGGGAACACATTTTACAAAAGATCGAGGAAAGTTACACAAAAAAAAATTAGAAACTTCTACAAAGATGTAAAAACATGAGAACGGGAAGCAAAGGGATTCAACGATACTTCAAGGATAGGAATGGAGAACTGCTGGGGTCTGCAAGCGAAATTAACGGAAGATGGAGACAGTACTTCGAAGAGTTACTCAATGGGAAGAACCAGGAGGAGGAAGACGACGTAAAGAATCAAAGAGAAAGTGCGGAAGCGAGGCAAAACGACCAAAATACCGAAGGAACCGAAGAGCCGTCAATAATAGAAATAGAAGAAATAGTAAACTCAATGAAGAACAACAAGAGTCCAGGAGAAAACGAGATGACAGCAGAAAATATTAAATACGGGGGTGAAGTGGTAATTCTAAAGATATATGAACTGGTTAAGGAAATCTGGAACACAGAGGTAATGCCGCAGCAATGGAATAGAGCTGTCATAATCCCGCTATTCAAGAAAGGAGACCGAACCGAGTGCAGCAACTATAGGGGAATAGCCTTATTGGACGCCGTATACAAAGTCCTGGCCACGCTGATTAAGAAACGGCTGGAAATGTTTATAGAACCTGCTCTCGGAGAGTACCAGGCTGGTTTCCGGAAAAACAGATCAACAACGGATCAACTTTTCACGCTGAAACAAATCCTCATAGGAATGTATGAATACGAAATTCCGACTTACATGCTATAAATAGCATGTCAGTCAACAGAGGAGGGCTTTTCGACGCACTGAGAATACTGAATGTTCCGGACAAACTAATTGCACTGGCAAAGATGACACTGCAGAACACAATATGCGCAGTTAAAGTAAACAGAAAGACATCAGAAAGCTTCAAAGTGAAGAACGGGGTAAGACAAGGAGACCCGCTTTCTACCCTGCTATTTAACGCAGTGTTGGAAGTGATGATCAGAAATAGCAACATAAACAGAAACGGAACACTCTTCAATAAGAGTCACCAGTGTCTTGCATATGCTGATGACATATTGCTGCTGACCAGAAATAAGAAACTCCTAGAGGAACTAACAAAAAACCTAATAACTGCGGCAAGTAGAATGGGACTGGAGATTAGTGAGAGCAAAACTAAATACATATATGGAACTAAGGAACAACAACAGGTTAAACGGAAAACAGAAACTACGTGTCCAAGCTAGAGATAGGGAGTTATACGAATTTGAGGAAGTGGAAGAATATATGTACCTAGGAACTTTGATAGACAACAAATGCAAAGAAGAAACGGAAATAAACTTAAGGATAGCTAAGAGCAACAGATGCGCGGGGGAATCTCAAACATATTAAAATCCAAGAATATATCAACGAGATCGAAATTACAACTGTATAAGACCGTTTTGAGACCGACATTGCTATATGGTTGCGAAACATGGTCGTTGACAAAAAGCTCACAAACAAAGTTAGAGATATGGGAGAGGAAAATACTTCGAAGGATCTTCGGAGGGAAGAAGGTGGACGGCATGTGGGAGAGACGCACCAATGATGATATCTATGCACTATACAACGAACCATGTATAACACAAGCAATTAAAGCCCGAAGAATGCAGTGGGCGGGTCATATGGAGAGAATGCAGGAGGACAGAATAGTGAAAGATATAGGATGGAGAGACCCGGAGGGAAAGAGAAGGAGGGGAAGACCGAGGAAAAAATGGAGAGAAGCAGTGAGTGAAGACTTGGCAGAGAAAGGATCCGCGAACTGGAGAATAATTGCAAGGAACAGGGAAAAATGGAAACATTTTACAAAGCAATGGGCCTAGAAGGCCTGTGAACGCTGCTATATATATATTATAGCTTCTTCTATTTATTTTTCAAACTCTTTTAGAAGTTCTACTGATTCTCTGTATACTATTAAATCATCAAATGTATTTAAACTAAGGATAACTTCTTCATCTAATGGCAGTGCATCAGTTTTCACAACGTCATAAGTCTTGACGATTCCAGTTATACACTCTTGTATGTCATCATTCCCTTCGACGTGTTGGCTATCGGTGAACGCGGAGGCCGAATGTTTTCTCATAATGGACCAGCAAATCTGTGTTTGAATTCTAGAGGTGTAGGATGATCATTAGAGGCATCCATTGGTCTGATTTTAGAAAAAGAAATTCTAAAATATCTTGATTTAGGCGTATTTAAATATTCTACTGTATATTTTTCTCTCATTTCACTAAATAATTGAGGCAATGATTTTTTATTTAATAATATTCCTTTCTGAAAAGGAAGCAAGGCGTTATAATTTCCTATTTTCCTTGTGTGAATCATTGCATCTATTTCTTCTTTCATGACAGTTGTTGTTGCAATTGCACTCCAAATGCATATCCTTTTGCATCAAATTTAGTTCTTCTGTTGAAAACGTCAAACCAGTCATGTAAACGGTAATACATACTTTATAGATAGGTTGTATTTATAGATCTTATTATCAAACACTGCAGTTTCCGCAACTGCGGCTGCGATTGTTGGAGAGGGTTTATTTTTCCAGTATACGGCCACAAGATCGTGTTGGCATATTTTAGTAAATTTATTCACGAGGTTTTTTGGTGCAGATGCTGTAGCTTTTAAAACAAATTTTTCACTTAGGTGTTTGCACCTAATAGATAAAGGTAATTCTCCAAACTCGGCGTACATGGCTTCCACAGGAGTTGAGTTCATAATCCCTAAGCACAGTCTAATCGCCCTGTTATTAACTACATCCAATTTTTTTGACAGAGATTTGCAGGCTGACCCATATAGTATGCAACCATAATCCAATACAGATCTTACTGTTGCTCTGTAAATTAACGCAGACGTGTGTGTCTCCGCACCAAATGACACTTTGTTGATACTGCGCAGAATGTTGTTCGCTTTTTGACATTTTTTGACAGTGTTGCAGATGTGATCTTTCCATCTTAGTTGGGTATCAAACCACATACCCAGGTATTTGGTTACGCTGTTCACTGGGAATACAATGTTCGCTAGTTTTACTTCTTCATACTTTGGCTTTCGATGTCTGGTGAAGGTTTGAACACAACATTTATTCCAGGAAATTGGTAATTCCTTTTTCCACACCACTCTAAGAAAATCTTCATGGCATTGTCCATGACATCGATGCAAATTTCATAAGTTCTCTGTTCGGAATAAATAACAATATCATCCGCGTATTGTATAATTTGTACATTGGGTATTGTTAGATCATTTGTATAAACATTGAACAGAAGAGGGGTTAATGACGATCCCTGAGCTAATCCGTTTGATGTAAGTCTAGGGCCAATAAGGCTTTTCACAGAACTCCTTAGGAATATCTTTCGATCGGTATACAAATTGACCACGTTATTTGCGATAGTGGCCGGGATATTTATTTCTTCTAGTTTATTTTTTAGTATTTGCAGATTTAGGTTATTGAATGCATCTTGGTGATCGATAAAAACAGCCATAAGATAATTATCTCTTGTGAAATTCGTTTGAATGTCTATTACGAAATGTGATAAAGCATGTTGTGTGCTGAGACCCTTTCTAAAACCATACTGTTGTTTAGATAGATATCCGTAGCTTTCAATCCGCCATTCCAATCGTAATTTTATTAGTCTCTCTAAAGTCTTTAGTATACAGGACAGCAACGAGATGGGTCTCAGATCTGTAGCGTTGTTGATATTTCTGCATTTTTGGCAATGGCCACGATAATACCAGATTTTAATTCTTGCACATTGTGCCCGTCTAGGTAGATTTTGTTAAACATATTTAGTAGCATCTTTTTCCCATTAGCTGGTAGATGTTTAATCATGGGGTATAGTTCGTTGTCTAGTCCTGGGGATGTATTCGTATTTTGTTTTAGGATTTCCTCCAATTCACTGTATGAAAAAGGTTTCCACAAAACGTGATCATCATCATTCTTAATAGGTATATCCCTACAATATACCGCTGTGTCAGGTGTTAGCTTATAAAGCAAGTCTCTAAGAATACTCTCTGGAATTGTCTGATTGCTATTATTTGCATTCGTAATGGATCTAATTTTTGCCAAATATTGCTGACCGGTGTTTCTTTATTCAAATTCTCACAGAAGGTTATCCAACTTTGCTTTGCTTTAGTTTTTAGGAATCTTTTTGTTTCAGCACTAACCCTTTTATAAGTTATAAAATTATCCAGGGAGAGTGAAAGTTTGTATTGATGTAGAGCTTCTTTACGTTTATTAATTGCATTGCTACAACTGTTGTCCCACCAGCATACCGTTTTCTTTTTTGAATGCCCAGGCTTCTTGATCTTAAATATTTTTGCAGCCACTATGTTTATCTTATCTAATATGTCCTCGTATATGGTAGCTGCGTCCCTATCTTCGTATATGCATTCAAAAGATTCTTCTAGTGGTCTTGTGTACATTTGCCAATCCGCATCTTTAACATTCCACATTGAGGTGGGCAATATTTTTGTCGAGTTCACTGTGCATCGCCCATATTCTGCCATAATTGGATAGTGGTTTGATCCCATAGTATCGTCCAACGTTTCCCAAGAAGAATGTATTGCTATACCAGGTGATGCTAACGTCAGATCTATCGCTGATCCGCGACCAGTGTGAGTGATAAGTGTAGGACTACCGTTATTTAGTATAATTAAATCGTGTTCATCTACAGCATTGGTAAAATCTGTGCTTAAATTATCATCATGAGAGGAGCCCCAACTTGTGCTATGAATGTTGAAGTCACCTCCGATAAGACAACTGTTTACATTGCATTGTTGGAAGAGATTCACCCAGTCTGTAAATTTTGATCTTACTTTGGGTGGTTTATATATTGCCATGATATCAAAAGGTATTAGCGTATTGATACGAATAGCACACGCCATAATTTCAGTGTTGTAGTTGGGTTTAAGATCAACAACTGTAAAACTGAATCTGTTAGCTACTAGTATGGCTGCTCCTGCCTTACCATCGTGTCGGTCCTCACGCACACAGTTGAAACCTCGGACATTGAACTGTTGTTTTTCTTTTAGCCATGTTTCAGAGAGTATCATTATGTCGATTTGATTATGGGTGAGATAGTCTAGAAGACTGTATTTGTTTGCATTTATTGATCTACAATTCCATTGGAAGACTTTAATTGATTGTGTCATTGGTAACAGTAAATGTGTGTATTATACACTTTTGCGATAGCGTTTATACTACCCCACTCAGAGTATTAAGTAACGCTTCAATAACGCTTAAATAACTAGCACTTTTGTTTCCTTGTCATATCTTTACTTGGGTTCCTCTTAGTCTCCTGGTTAACTATATTTACTAATTGTTCCTTTACTGACTCTTTGCTAAAAATGAAATCACTATTGCTAAACATAGATTCTATAAATTATACAATGTGTTCCACCACCTTTGATTATCTGGTGTAAGGCGAGTCTCTAATTACATCACTGTTAAAAAACGTAGCCGATTGTGATTTGCTATCTTTGGAAGAAAAGCATGGTTGTGGGATAACATTTGTTGGCGAAATAATTTTCCGCTTTTTAACAACGTTATTCTTGTCATTTGTCTTGGGTTTGGCTATGAAATTAAACGTGTTTGTGTTTCTTAGAGGCGGAAATTCTATTTGATTTTCATGTAAAAGGGGTGAGAAACGATTACTACTCATTTTCTTCGCAAACGAATTGGGATTGGATATAATTTGCTTAGCCTCATTATAAGTTATTTTGTGTTCTGCCATTACCTTTTTTACCTGTTTCTCTTTTATATATTTTTCACAATTTTTGGATAATCCATTATGTGTGGTCGACTTACAATGAACGCACCTAGTTTCCGCGTTACAGGCACCCTCATGATCATCCCCACAATTTTTACAACGCTGTTCTTTGGATTTACATATTTTAGCAACATGGCAAAACCGTAAGCATTTGAAACATTGTATGACGTTACTTACATATACATCCACAGCCCTGCGACAGCTATTAATGAATGTATAAGGCGGCAATTTGTTACCATTGAAAGTGACTATAACTGTTTGCCGAGGGACTAATTGAATAGATTTATCTTCTTTAACTATCTTCTTTAGCTTTTCTTCCGAAATGGTTGTATCCACAAATTTGATTACTCCTCGCGTTTCTGTTAAGTGGAAAGGTACGTAACAATGCAAGTTTCTTTCTTTTAAGCACGGATTATTTACCAATTTAATAATATCATGTAAATTTTTCATTTCTATTTTTATTCTGTTATATCCTACTCTGCTAATTTCTTTAATACACGATTTTAGACCCAACTCTTCGTGCAATAAGCGACCCACCGCCATTTCATGCAAACGACCTAGGTTTTTTGAATAGTGCTGTATATAAGCATAATATGGACCACTATATAAATGCGAGAACTTCAAATCGAAATTGTTTTTAATTAACTTTTCACTATCCATAGTATTTTGCTGGCCTGAACTTTCAGTCGAATTGCTATCTTTAATACCATCATCTTTAGAATATTCTTGCGTGATATTTTTATTATTCACATTTTTTTTTAACTACGTCTTTAAGCAGCAATGAAGTATAATTGGTGCTTTCAAACTCCATAGAATGGATATCGCCAGCTTCCCCATAGTGTCCCGAATCCATTTTTATAAATTAAATATGAAACGACTTACCCAAAACTCCAAACAAAAACAAGACGTCACACAGTGGTTCAGAACGGCAGATTCCCTGGCCAAAAGTCGAAAAATGAAGGTTGAAAAATCGATGTTTTTGAAATGGATTCTTGTAGAGCATAAGCATAAGCATAAGCAGAGGTCACAATATTGTATACCTGCTTTCCTGCGGCAGTCATAAGTTGCCTCTCGTACGAACACACGCGCGACGCTTCAGTGCCCAGTTATACAGTGCTCCAGGAAATCATACATAATTTGACAACGACGCGTCCGATTCCAATTTTCTAAAATGGAAAATGTTTATGAAGGTATGTAGAAACATTTTATGTACTTCAATGTTCGAGAATGTTCGTTGTTATTTATGAAACGTTATGCCAAATGTAGTAGTCGCGACAGCGTGCACGATAACACTAAAATGGTTATTATTCAAAATGGGCAACTTTCGAGCAGCTAATTCTTGAAAATTTCATTAATAAATAGTTCAGCAAACATGTCCCTGTCAATGCCAGCGTTAAAATGTGTTAAAATTTTTTGTATCGACACAAATCTATTTTTAAAGAAGCGAAAAGATATGATAATCACGACTACATTTGGTATAACGTTTCATAAATAACAACGAACATTTTCGAACATTGAAGTACATAAAATGTTTCTACATACCTTCATAAACATTTTCCATTTTAGAAAATTGGAATCGGACGCGTCGTTGTAAAATTATGTATGATTTCCTGGAGTACTGTATAACTGGGCACTGAAGCGTCGCGCGTGTGTTCGTACGAGAGGCAACTTACGACTGCCGCAGGAAAGCAGGTATACAATATTGTGACCTCTGCTTATGCGATACGAATTCCCGAAACTCCCTCTACAAGAATCCATTTCAAAAACATCGATTTTTCAACCTTCATTTTTCGACTTTTGGCCAGGGAATCTGCCGTTCTGAACTACTGTGCGTCACAATGATATAAACTCAACAGAAAAAGGAAAAATGGGAAAAACTTGTGCCAGTATATATATATACAAAATAAAAACCGCGGGAGAAAAAAATGAACCAAAATAATAAACTCTAATGTTTCTCTCGTTATACAAAACAATAATACGATATATTCCGATAAATAAACTTTTGTTTTAAACAACGATTCGCACACACGTACTCTGATACGACCGTTTACTAGAGCTGATTAATTTTACTTGTCCTGCTGTAAAATATTTGTTTAATAAACTATTTAGAACTTGATTTTCATTTTCCAGATGTTCCACCCTTATCGACAAAGCTTGATAATCTTGTTTTAGTTTATAGTAGTCCTCGGAATTTGGAATAGACACCACATCTTTCCTACAAAATTAGAATTGTTAACATACCTTAATAAATAATCAAGTTTATCTATACATACTTAACATTTAGTGTTTCGTTTACCCCAACTTTTTCTATAGCAGACATCGTTGATTTATCTGTTGGATGTAATGTAATGAGATGGGGTCTGGCCCAAAATGGCCCTTTGCACTGCGACCATCGTTGATATATTGTGCTTCCCCTTGTCTTTATTTATTTAATACGCCCAGGAACAGGATCAACTCCTTCAATGGGAGTGTTAGTAGGTCCTCTTCACTCAGCGTATATGCATGTAGTATTCTGTGGCCCAGTGCCCCACAATTAGTAACCAAGTGTTCCATTGACTCCTATTCTTTAGCGCAGAATCTGCAGGTATCCGTATTGGATAAGCCCATTTTAAGTTTCCGCAATGTATGGAGTTCATAGGAATTTGAAGGGCATACATTAACTCTCACTGAGTACCAATCACAAAAAAGGGATGTGACAGAGTTACGCCGCCAAATTCAAATTTAGAAAATCAAGTACATCATAATTGTTCAATAATACCTAACAGACGCGATATATTTTGGAAGTTATGAGAGTTTAACAAAACATTTGGAGCAACTTCTTGATGTATCAATTTATTTTTCAGGAATCGTATGATTTTGTTTGATTTTTACATTTAGTACTTTTACTACAATATTGTTTTATAAATAGATTTAAAGAAAGACAAAAGAACTGTACACGAGAATTTATTTCTTTTCCGTTTTTCTTTTTTAATACAATTTGTTAATTGATGAGCAATTTATAAACAAAATGTAAGATAAGAATACAAATATATATTTATATACAAAAGACAACAAAATACCAAATAATTGTTTTTCTTTACAAAACATTAAATTACAATTTATACAATTACACAAACCAGAAAATTAAAACAACACTTATTTTACTTTAAATAATATACAATGAAACTTAACATGTCCATGGACAGTAAGGAATTTCATTCAGCTGCAAAGATAGACAAGCGATTTTTGTCTTCTGAAATTAATCGATATGGGAAAATTGATTAGACACATTTAGTAAGAGTAGTCAGAGTACCGCACTTTAATACTTATATACAGCACCCACTTCGATGCAGATTTTTGAAAAAGGATGATGTGAATCCTATAGCATTGGTTCATTCATCATTACATTATTTATTCAACATTAGATCCCTATTTTTTAATATATAAAAATAAAATCAAAAAGTTAAATTCATACGTGAAAAAAGATGTCAAATAACGCATTGTAGCAGAAAATTCTTAGACAAAAAATAGGTGTACAATGCAACAGATAACGAAAGTTTTCGGAAAAGGAATGTACAATCAAATAGTCTACTCTCCTTCTAGTCTGTAGAAGTTTACAATATACAGATGCTATAGCATATCCGCTTGAGCAAATTTTCAGATAGAAAAAGAAAAGGTAATATAACATGAAAATACTCAATGAATCAATTAGCCATTACTCTGAAATGCATAACAATTACAAAAAAATTACCTGCTTAATCCTTAAGGCTTTTCTACCCCATCCTGTGGTGTAAAGTCAAAAAATTAAAGTTACATAAAATAAAATTAATAACAATTGGCTTTAAAATTTGAATGCTATAGCATTCATGTGGTTCAGCATTACAATGAAAATGGATGCCTTAGCATCAACGACTGCGAACGTGTTAATAAAAAATTAATTGTCTAAGAAAGCAATTCGGTATATCTGACAAAATCTCTACACTACAGACATACATTACATGCTTATACATATTTGTTTTGGTGTTTGACGTTTTGAATGTCACTCCCTTCATGTGTCAATATACAGTCCACTAAAATTGAATTTTACATATTATTGTTGTATCTCTACCACAATACAATACATTTTTGGTCCAACCTCACTGGATACGATTAAGACAGAAGTTATTGAAGTACCATTGGCAAGAGCACGTGGCATTCAGCAAACCTGGTATCGTTCCCATATTTCATTATCTACATTCCTAGTACCCCCAATAGCTTCTACAATCATTAGTTTAAATTAGTTAGTTAGTTAGTTAATACATACAATACATTGTATATTCATTTATTTGTCATAGTAAGCATATTTATAGTCATTATAGACGAGCAATTATGCAAGTTAGTAGCACAAAGGGGTAGAGTAAAGACAAAATTGACTAGATTCAACCAATTTTTGGACACATATCGGCCGACAATGTTGGTAGAATTAAAAGAACGCACACAAATGATCTAAAATATAGTTAACGAATTTGAAGCCATTCAGTTCGAGATAGAGAGCATAGACACAGAGCAGGATTCAGATATTGAGTCGAGGAATTTGGAGAATTCATTTTTTGAAATAATTTCATTAGCTAAAACTAAAATTATGGAATGGCAAAATAGTACAGTCGCACATACTGGCAATAGCAATAAAACCAACGTCAAATTGCCAGACTTGAATTTACCATTATTTAATGGAGATTACGACAAGTGGATCAAATTTGCAGATAGTTTTAACGCTATAATTGACAAAGATTCCGATTTATCTCAAATTGAGAAATGTTATTATTTGCAAGCTGTATTGAAAGGTGATGTGGCGCGCGTAATAGATAATTTAGAATTCACCGAAATCGAAACAAAAAAGGATTATTCACACTCATATAGAACACATCTTTGCATTGAATCATGTAACGCGTGTATCACGTGCTTCCTTAAAACAGCTCGTTGATGGTTTTTTGTTGCATAGTCGAGCTTTAAATAGTCTAGCAGACACTGAAAGTCAGTTAAATGCCTACTTTATTTTTTTATTATCATGTAAATTAGATCACAGCATCACAAAGAAAGAATGGGAAGGGCTCTCGAAAGGTGATTTATGTCCCAATATTACGAAATTTACGAACTTTTTACGTGATAAATGTAATTTGCTCAGAACTATAGAAAACAGAAGTAATCCTACTAGTATTCATAAAAAAATATGAAAAATAAACTTGTTCATATAACCACAGCAAACAACATTTGCAATTTATGTAAGGGATCGCATTCATTATTTGCGTGCAAGAAATTCATTGATCTGGCTACAAAAAGTCGACTCGAACAAGTAAGAAAATTAAATTTATGCATTAATTGTTTTATACCACGACATACCAGCGCTGTGTGTAGAGCTAGCAGTTGCAAAACCTGTTCTAAAAACATAATACACTTCTGCATTTTGAGCAGAATAGACACACACCTAATACACAATATGATTATCCGTCCAACAACGACGATGGAAATCCTAGCAAATCGCGTTGCAGATCAAATCATACGGTGAATCAAAATGTCCCCAGTACGAGTGCATTCGCCACAAATTCGTCTAGCATATCGCAAAACTACTTTGGCCAATACACTATAGTCTATTTGTTAATTCGGAGGAGTAAAATGAAAAGACGTGTTTACACAATGGAATTTTTGAAAACTACTTTTTGGCGGAAATTTTAAAACTAGCGAGTATTTTGTACAAATTATAGTTACGTAATTCATTAAATATTCATTAAAAAAACAGATAACGTTAATCTGTAATAACAAGCAATCATCATTGTAAGTGAAGTATGTAAACCAGAAGTATTAAAGACGACAATATACTTTAAATTTAAAAACAAAACATATAAACGGTTACTGTTTATTTAATTAAATATAGATGAGACTGCAGACTAATCTTTTATTGATCAAATACACATCATACTAGATTTCAGCTTTATATATTACAACTTTCTAATGGAAATTACTGATTGTTGGTCTATTCTCCTATAATTCTTACTTTTATATGATTATTTACAATTTAGACAAATAATTATTACAGCATATACAAATAAAACAGTAAATTGACCTTAAATACATGTTAATACATTACATTTACTTCTAAAATAATTACTCACTATCACTTTTCATTTCACTTGAACTATCTTTGCCCATTGATATAATAAATGGTTCGATTACATTATCGATTAACCCATCTAACTCACACATCTTCTTTCTTCTTCAATCACCTGTTCTACACATTTTCTCCAATGATCCATAGCGACATTTTGGATTGCTTGTAGTAAAAGTACCGTTACATCTGCTAATTTGAATGAGGTATTCTTAGTTACCACCTCATTTTTTATCTGAGCCCACACCAACCCAATTGGGTTGAGTTCGCAGTGATAAGGTGGTAACTGTAGTATTGTTACATAAGATAAGTTGGCAACAAAAAACAGTGAATCAGTGTTAGGGCAATGGTCATAGATAAAACAGATGTAAGATAGTTTAGAAATAAAAAAGTTGTTAAAACAGTAGTTTACAACATCAAATTGGCGACGAGGATAAACGTAGATAGAGGTAGAAATAACGTAAATCACTGTTTGAACAAAATGGCTATGACAAACCTCGTAGGAATGTAACAATTCGATATGAAAACCGATGTCACAAATATGGAAGAAAGATGGACGAAATGGCTGACTCGCTTTGAAAATTACCTGGTAGCCACAAACATCACTGATGACAACAGAAAAAAGCGATGCTGCTCCACTTGGTTGGTGAGGAAGTTTTCGATATTTTTATGTCCCTTTCTAATCCTATTTCATCAGACCCCTTACCCTATCCTTACGATAGCGCCCAAAATAAACTGAATGATTATTTTGTGCCAAAAACCAACGTAGATTTTGAAGTGTTCGGATTTAGAGACACAAAACAAGAAATAGATGAAACGGTTGCTCAATTCTTTGCAAGGTTGTTAAAACTATCAAGTACCTGCAAGTTTTCTGATTCGAATACAGAAATTAAAGCGCAAATTATCCTAAATACAAGCAATAAAGAACTTAGGAAATATGCGTTAACAGAAAAACCGGATTTACAATAATTACTAACAAAAGCGAGCACCATCGAACACACAAATAATCAATTATTAATAGTAGATGGAAAGGAAAAGCAGGTTAACAAAATAAACAAACAACAAGGAACATTTCAACAAAATAAATGTCAAAAAGGTAAGCGAAGCAAACAATATCATAATCAAAATTGCAAAAACTGTGGAAACAACTGGCATGTAGAAGGTAGAGATAAATGCCCATCAAAAAATGTCACATGTTTCAAGTGCGGACAATTAGGATATTTTGCAAAACTATGTCTTTCAAGTAGAACTAATAGCAGTAACAATTATAGAAAACAGAATACACTCATAAAAACTCGAAACGTTCAACAGGCAAGGTCAAATTCAAATATACAAGATAGTTCTGCTAGTGATTCATCATTTCATTTGACAACTAATAAAATATATAACATTCCAAAAGCAATTGTTCGACTAAACAATGTACAACTAGAATTTCTAGTAGATACGGGATCATCAGTAAACTTAATAAATGAACATATCTTTGCAAAACTACCAAAACAAGAGTTAGTTAAAGATTCTTCACATATTTTTCCATTGGAAAATTCACTGGTTCTTTCAAATTTAGTGATTCGACAGCTATAGCTGAAATATATGTAATAAAAGGTAGACGAGAATCGCTATTGTTTCTTTAAACAATATAGCATATAACAATAATAACAAAGTTCCAGAACAATTTCCTGACTTGTTCTCAGAAATAGGAAAATTAAAAAATTGTTGTGAAACTACACATTAATGAAGAAATCCAACCAGTTGCACAAAAATACAGACGAATCCCATTTCATTTACGAAAAAAAGTAGAAGAAGAAATGAACATGTTAAAACAACTAGACACTATAGAAGATGCAACAGATCCAACACCATGGATTTCTCCAATTGTAATAGCACCGCGACAAAGTGATCCAAAAAAAAAAAGATTATGTTGATATGAGAGCAGCAAACAAACCTATTTTAAGAGAAAGGGATGTAACACCAACATTTGATGATATAACAAGTATTCTAAATGGAGCAACAATGTTTAGTAAAATAGATCGAAAGGATGGGTATCACCAAATAGTACTGCATGAAGAATCAAGACACCACCTTTGCAATGCATCAAGGGTTATACAGATACAAACGTCTCTCATTTGGCATTAATACCGCAGCAGAAGTGTTTCAAAATACAATCCGACAAGTCTCAATAAACATCAAGGGCGTCATAAATTACAGTGATATCCTGGTTTTCGGTAAGACGAAACAACATGATGAAGCCTTGAGAACCACCTTAAAACGTCTCAATGAAGCTAACTTAACAATTAACAAACAGAAAACTATTTTTCATCAAAACCAGATCAAATACTTTGGACATATTTTCTCAAATGAAGGTGTTCAACCAGACCCTCAAAAAGTAGAAGTTTTCAAAAATCGAACACCATCCAAAAATGTAGCTGAGGTACACAGTATATTGGGAATGATAACATTTGTAGGTAAATTCATCCCAAATTTAGCAAACAAAACAAAATTTCTCAGAGATCTCACAACAAAGCAAAGCGAATGGGTTTGGAATGAAAAACATCAAAAGGCATTCAAAACATTGAAGCAAGAACTTGCCGACGAAAAAAAAATCTTGCATATTTTGATATCAACAGAACAACAAATTTGCATGTAGATGCTCGTCCATATGGTCTAGGTGCAATTTTATCGCAAAATTCAACAGAAGGAACACAAGTTATGGCATATGCCAGTCGCTCATTGTCAAAAACAGAACAACAATACAGTCAGATAGAAAAGGAAACACTGGCCATATCGTGGGCAATACAACACTCTCATACATATCTTTACGGTTCAAAATTTGAAGTATACACTGATAATAAACCATTATTACGTATCATTCAAAATCCCAGATCTAGTGTGCTAGAATTGAAGGATTGTGTCCTAAAATACAACAATATGAATTCCTGGTTAAATATCAAAAAGGAGAACTAAACCCAGCTGATTATATATCTAGACACCCGGTAACAAAAGACATTGATGGCGATAACAACAGAAGAGTACATTAGTTTTGCATTAAACAACACATTACCGAAGAAGTTGACTTTAGAAGAAGTTCAAGAAAATACTGGAACCGATGCAACATTAAAATTATTAAAGGTGGCACTAAAATCAAAAGATATGAGAATTTGGAAAGAACATGGACTAAAACAATACAAAAACATTAGAAATGAATTAACGATATGTAATGGTGTAATCATGAGAGGAACACGAATTATTTTACCAAATAACCTACAACAAAAAGCAATCAATCTTGGTCACAAAGGACATCAAGGAATTGTCAAAACAAAACAACTTTTACGATCAATAGTATGGTTTCTAAACTTGGATTCCTTGACAGAAGCAAAGTTAAAAACTTGCCTAGCGTATCGAGCAACAATATCAATGACAAAAAGAGATTCGATCATTAGTTCGACATTAACAAATAGTCCTTTTGAACAGGTAGATGTTGATTATGCAGGACCATTCCCAAACGGAAAATATGTATTTTTGATGGTAGACGAACATTCTCGATATCCATTTGCAGAAGTAGTATCGTCAACAAACTTCACTCAATTGAAGGCTATATTGGAGAGAATATTTTGTTCATTTGGAATACCTTCCAAGATAAAATCAGATAATGGACGTCCTTCTAATGGCTTTGAATTCGGAAACTTTTGAAAGGAATATGGAGTAAAACATCTAAAAACCACACCATATTGGCCAGAAGCAAATGGAATGGTGGAAAGATTTGTTAAAACACTAAGCAGATCGCTAGTATGTGCACAAGTTGAAAGTAACGTATTTGACTCACAAATAAACAGCTTTCTTCTAAATTACAGAAATACCCCACATTCTAGTACAGGAAAATCCTCCTTTGAAATAATCTTTAGCCGGAAAATAAATGGGCTACTACCTATTATACATATAAAAGGCAGAGAGGATGTAAAGAGAAGAGATAGAACACAGAAGGCCAAACAAAAAAGTTAGGCAGAGAAAAGGAAACATGTACAAAATCACGAATTTAAAATTGGAGACTTAGTTCTCTGTAAGCAACCAAAATCCAATAATCTAATACCTCAATTTGACATGAAGCCATATCGAATAACAAACATATTTGGCACTGAAATAAGAGCAACGAGAGATGGTAAAATCATTGACAGAAATTCTTCCTTTTTCAAAAAGTTCTTTCACGCCCATAATGAATCGACCACAAAACCCTCAATATCCAACTCCATGATACCTCAAACAAGCAACCAAATCAATGAGTCACATATTCCCAATATGGAAAATGAAATTGGTGATAAAGCAATTGAACAACTAGAGCAGCCCATGGAAGACATAATACCTGGAAGACCACAAAGAAGGAGAAGATCTCCAGCATATTTAGAAGACTATATTGTACCAGAAGCAGAAGAGAGTGACTAAATCAGACAATAATTTATGTATTTATCCTGATATCAGAGAATACTGTAAAGCATTTTTGTCTAATATGTTTACTGTTAGTTTTTATTCAAGCCAAGGAGGAAATCTAGTATTGTTACATAAGTTAAGTTGGCCACAAAGAACAGCGAATCAGTGTGGGGGTAATGGTCACAGATAAAACAGATGTAAGATAGTTTAGAAATAAATCAGTTCTTAAAACAGCATTTTACAACATCAAAGTAACCTCAACACAGTTTTGTTGCAACTTTTGGCCATCTCATCTATCACATGTGTATTATATACGACTTATACGTATATAATATATATACGAATTAAAATATTGAATATTTTTTGATTTCAACCAAGCCTGCATATCGCCTTTTCTAGATGTTGTTGTGGGAATTTTTTCAATCTTACCGCTATGGTATGTAGCATTATCCATAAGAATAACAGCATTGTCTGGTAACACTGCTAATATCTGATGAAACCATCTTTCAAACACATCGACATTCACTTCTTCGTGATAATTTTTCTTTCTACCTTCGAAAAGCAATAAGCCATTCTCCACAAAACCAGTTTCAGATCCTATGTGCAAAATAATTAGACGTTTTCCTTTCCCTGCAGGATTACGTAAGTCTGTAGTCAGTTCATCATTAAACGCTTGTCGACTTTTTATATTGCTATCTACCCAAACTGTTTGTTTGGTATGACCCTCGTTTAGCCATGTTTCATCCAAATAATAAATTGGTCGATTTTGACGACGATAATCTTTAATTATCATCAAATACCTTCTTCTCCACCTGATTACATAATCACGTTCTATCAAGACGCTTTTTCGATCTCTCTTCATATACCTACAACAACAATTAATAAATCATACTTATTCTGACATATTAAAGTATGTAAAACGTAAATTTGAATACCTAAATACTCAATCGACACTGACCTGAAGTTTATCATTTTCATAAATTTATACAATGTTGAACGGCTCATTTGTGGTAAATCATCACGCTGTTTGACTTCATTCAGCACTCTATCAAGTGTAGGAAATTCATTTTCATAAAAGAAGTTGTGAATTAATTGTCTTAGAGCATTCTTTACAGTTTCATCATAATCATCAATTAAAGAGTGCCTTCCAGAACTTTGCTTAGGTAGGGTAACCTGTCCTTTCTCCTTATATTCTTTTATGGTACGATGACAGTAGACTGGGCCTGGGACTCCTAAAAATAAGATAATTATATACACCTAATGATGGTAATGTATTATAATACCAACCTATCATACTCGATATTCTTGCGACAATAGCAGTAATCCTTATTTTGGTGTTATCAGCTCGTACTTTTTGAATATATTTAATATATTCTGCTTTTCAATCATAGATAGATGTTCCAACCTCAGATATTTTCGCCTTCTCGGCGGGGATATTTGCGTTTCTGAAGTGCTTGCTACTTCTTCCATATTCACGAAAAGCGTTATTAAAATGTTTTAGACGGAGAGTATATCAGCCGATTAGTTCTTAAGAGAACTATTTTACTATTACAACGCAAGTTTAATTAGAAAAATTAAAAACAAACGTACTCACAAATAGGCGATTTATACGGCAACTGCTGTTGTAATAGTATGGCGGCCAGCAACAGGTCGAATTTTGCTATTGTAATTTTTGTCGAAAACTGACCAATACCAACTCTACTTTTTAGCGCTTCATTATAAAAACACTCCTCCGAATTAAAAAATAGAGTATAATTATATTTTATTGTCTACAGCAAATGTTTATGTCCTTGATACTCAAGGCAATCCTATTAAATGTAGGACACTCCTTGATAGTGGAAGCCAATCTAACTTTATTACCAAGCATTTTTCGACTCACTAAACTTACGTTCCATAGACATTAATATGCCAATAGGCGGAGTCAATTTAACCTCAACAACGATAACTAAGAAAACGCAATGCATCATTCATTCCATGCATAGTAATTTTACAAGACAACTTAGTTTTTTAAGTATAAATCGTAGAACTGAAAATGTACCACAAATCAAACTAAAAGTTGAACATTTAAATTTACCTACGGGTTATGTGTTAGCAGATCCAACGTTTCACCAACCTGACCCAATTGATCTTTTATTAGGAGCAGGTGTATTTTGGAACTTATTAAAATACAGGCAAGTGCGACTTCACAAAAATTCGCCTATTTTACAAGCGTCCCATTTGGGCTGGTTAATTTCAGGTCCAATTCCATTTCGTTCAGTCGAAAGGTCGCATTGTCATGTATCACAAAATTTAAACAAACAGTTATCAAAACAATTAGAAAGATTTTGGACAGTAGAAAATTCAGTTTTAGAAAACAACAGTTGTTACACACAAGAGGAAACAGCTTGCGAACAACATTTTGTCGACAGTACCTTCCGTGATCAAAAAGGTAGATTCGTAGTAAGATTACCGTTTAAATATAGTAACGTGGCTCTTGGAAATTCACAATATCATGCTGTAAAATTATTTAACCATCTCGAAAGTTGTATAAATCTTCAGATAATCATTCGCAATATTATATTGAATTTATGGAGGAATATTTAGCTTTAGGTCATATGAAAGAAATTCTGCCAAAGCCTAATGAATTAAGTTATTATATGCCACACCATGCAGTAATGAAAGAGCAATCCTTAACCACAAAGGTTCGCGTCAATGCAAGCGCGAAAACAAGCAATAAGTCCTTGAATGATATATTAATGACGAGCCCATGTATACAGGACGATTTATTCTCTATAATTGTTAGATTTCGAAACCATATTATAGTACTAATATCTGACATTGGGAAAATGTACAGATAAATAAAGATAAACGAGGACGATAAAAAATTTCATAGAATGGTATGGCGAACACAACCAGATGAACATTTAAGACATTTTGAATTGCAGACAGTCACGTAACCTGGAACCTCGCCAGCGTCTTATTTGGCTACTAGGTGTTTAAAACAGTTCGCGATCGAAAGTGCTTCAACTTTTTCCTCCGCCAGCAAAGATTTCTATATGGATGATTTGCTTTCGGATACAGCAGGCGATGTTTCCGCCATAAAATTGAAAAGCGAACTGGAAATGATTCTTTGTAGCGCCGGTTTCAACTTGAGAAAATGGATTTGCAATAAACCAGAGATATTAAACCAGTCAATTCATCAATCGGATGATATAAATTATATTATTTCCGATGATAAGAGTTGCAAAACGTTAGGTGTTTTGTGGAATGCAAACAGCAATACATTCCTCTTTATATTCAGTGATTCCAATCAAAGTTCAGTATCTATGTTAATAAAAAGATTATTGCTTTCAGCTATAGCAAAATTATTTGATCTATTGGGACTTATCGGTCTAGTGATACTTATAGCTAAATGTTTAATGCAGCAACTATGGAAATGTGGCGTAGGGTGGGATGATCCTCTTCCTGAAGTTAATCACTTATGGTTAAAATTGCGACAAGAATTTGTTATTTTACGTCAATTAAATATACCCAGACACGTAATCTTATCAGCAGCCGTTAATTTGCAATTGCATGGGTTTTGCTATGCTTCGGAAAGGACTTATGGGGCTTTTCTCTATATGAGATCGGTGGATAACACGGGAACGATTGCTGTTCACTTAGTTTGTTCAAAACCATTAACTTTGTCTAAATTAGAATTCTGTGGAGCTCTTTTATTAGCAAATTTGATGCACAAAACAATCACAGCCTTAAACCCGAAAATTTTGGATACGTTTTATTGGACCGATTCAACTGTTGTTTTGTCTTGGATTAATACAGATCCAAGTGACTGGAAAACATTTATATGCAATAGAATCGCAAACATTCACCAATTATCCAATAAATCTAATTGGAAACATGTTAGGTCTGAGGACAATCCTGCCGATATCTTATCTGGTGGTGTATCACCAAGATCTTTGTTAAATTGCTCACTATGGTGGCACGGGCCATGATACCTTGGTCTATAATCAGAATATTGGCCTCAAAGGGTAGTTACTAATTCCGATACGTCTGAACGAAGAATTAAAAAACCAATCATGTTGCATGCAGTAGAGCAGTTAAATATCTTTACTTTGTATTCTAGTTATTATAAGCTACTTCGAGTAATATGTTACTGCATGCGTTTCATCAAACAGTTAAAATCTAAACGCAAATACGATCATCCTACATAAATATCAAATAGAACGAAGCTCGTATGTTGTTGGTAAAATTAGCACAAGGTTCGGAGTTTCAACACGAAATTATCTCGTTACAAAACAAAAGACAATTATCACGTAAGAGCAAATTATTATTACTGAACCCTTTTTTGGATGATAATGGAATAATAAGAGTCGGGGAGACTTGTGCACTCCGATCTTAATTTTGATCAGAAATTCCCAATGGTCCCACTAAGCACCCGTTGACTAAATTGATCATTCTGCACGAACATCATCGCAATTTACACAGCGGACCTCAGGTAATTTTAGCGTCTATCAGGCAACACTTCTGGCCATTGAATGGTAGACAAGCTGTTAGGAGTGTGCTGATGCGATGCATTACGTGTTACAAGATTAGCCCCAAAATCGTTTATCCACAAATGGGCAATCTACCGGAAGTGCGAGTAAAACCTAGAATCGGATGTGATTTTGCTGGCCCTTACCTCCTAAAGGATGGTGAGCTTCGCAATCGAGGTATGATTAAAGCCCATTTTTGTATTTTTATTTGCTTAGCCACCAAAGCTGTCCATATTGAGTCAGTTGGCGATTTGGCCACTAATTCATTTCTCAATGCTTTAAAGCGTTTTGTTGGACTTCGGGGTTGTGCCATACCGTTCTCTCCGATAATGCTACCAACTTTGTCGGTGCGAACAATAAAATGTTAAAGCTGCGTGATATATTGTCCAACAGCTCCTTTCGGTCATACCTTTTGAATAATCATATACAATGGCAGTTCATTCCGACCAATTCTCCTCATTTTGGAGGAATTTGGGAAGCTGCCATAAAGTCAGCTAAAATGCATTTAAAGCGTGTTGCGTCCAAAACAGTATTAGTTTATGAAGAGTTTCATACTCTTCTAACCCAAGTAGAAGTTATTCTCAATTCCAGACCCCTTGTCTCCTTATCCCATGATCCTAAGGATAGGGAGGTGCTGACTCCTGGTCATTTTATAATCGGTACATACTTGAATGCTTTGCCACAAGAAAACTTGCAAGAATCACCAGCTGGACATTTGACGCGCTACAGGCAGGGCTGGGACTACGTGCATCATCGATGTCTACAGTCGCGTCGGTGGTATAGACGACAATCGCAAGCGAGAGTTCTTAAAATTGGTACTACGTGCAACTAAGGCGCCTAAGGCGATAGCTGGCGTTCGGCACTATTCGGTGTATTATCGCAACCTAAAAATATCGAACAAAATTTAAGTATTTTTTTAGGGGTATAAGAGGTTTTGAGTTGCATGGTTGCATAATTTGTATAATAATTTTTGAATATTAGTAGAAGCTTGTCTTAAGTACGTTGGTTATTCAAAAAGCGTGATTTCATCGTTATTGAATATATATTTTTATCTATATATCTACATTTATTTCGCTTGATTTAATTTATTAGAATGTAAGTATTCCTATAAACAGTATAATGAAAACAACTTTATATTATGCACGTTATAGATGTTACCAATACATAACTTAAATGCAATTGTTGCTGAAGACCACGAACATTTAGAAGAAAGGCGACACTATAATATCCAGAGGCGTAATTTAAGAGACAGAAGTAATTCTTTTGAAATAAACGAAACATATATATATATATATATACATATATGTAAAAAACATAAAATAAATGTAATTACCAGATTAGTTGATCAAGTGGTTAGATTAGGCAATCGAGAATTTAGAGAAAAGAATTTGAACAAGGTTAGAGAAACCTTAAATAACAATCATTTTACGACAAAATAAACATTAGAATTTATGCAACATATAATGTAGATCTGCAGATAATGATAATAAAAGTTATAACGCGATTCCTTAAAAAAAGACAAGACAATGTAAACATAACTTTCGTTCCAAATTATAGTAAAAAAAGTCCTTTTTTTTAATACTAAATCTAAAATAATTAATCAAAATAAAAGTAACGTAGTTTATAAACTAAACTGTAAAGACTGTAATGGGTGTCACATCGGTTTGACAAAACAATATTTCAAGAAAAGGTTGTATAGTCATAAGTATTCTGTAAGCAATGATTTTGGTGCAATGACCGTTGTAACAAAACGACAAAGATTTAGGACATTACTTTCATTTTGAAAACAATTTTTAAAAAAATTACTAATATCGAAATGGTAAATATAAGAAAGGATCTTAAAACTTCATTCCAGAACTAATACTTAGAATTTAACTAATGTATACAGTAATTTTACATACATGTTATAAGAAAGAAACCTTTGCCTAGGTTTTCTTTCCAATTTGCCCGTGTCCTTGAACAGAATAAAAACAAATGTTTGTTTTGTACATATACGTAGTTGTAGTTTCAATGACGAAGGTTCTCCGAAAACTTTATCGTTCTGAAAATAAAACTATTATCTCCAGTGTTGTTGTTTGATTGACCCGTTAGTAGTAGAGAGAATTGCTAAAAAGGTAATTATTATAAAAACCAATATGCTATCAAATATCGAAAAAAGAGACAGTACCAATGAAATTAAAGGAATGATAGTATTTATTTTTTCACTAATTCCTTCATTGAGTCGGAAATAGATATAATACCATCAGCGAGCTTAGTGATGTTGTTATTGAGTGCTTCTAATATCTATACTGCGCAGTAATGTAACTGACTCTTTGTTCATCTCCAACAAAGAATCTGTTACGTGCGACTTGTTTGTCAGCATTCCTATTCGCCTTTTGCTAGGCGATGGAGTCGCCAAAATACTGTACTGGTGATCTGACATATTTCCACTCCCCGATGGATCGGTAGACACGCTTTCTGAGTGTAACTAAAAGAAAATATATTAGTTATATAACGTTACATGTTCAAGATTTTTGCTTATTACCTGAGGAGCGCCCAACTCTAGCATGGTTGTTTCCTTCCTGCTTGAAGAAGCTACAGGCAGAACAATTTCTTCAGGGCTGGAGGTCTCGGTAGTATCGATCTAAAATGAAGTAATTTAAAAATTAGGATGTTTAATTCTTACTCCATTAATCACCTGACAAGTCCCTAGCTCTGGAACATGATCTCCTTCAATACATTTTACTCCAATGAGCTGTAACAAACGTTGTTCTGTTGTTGTTAATGGGACATGCTTTGATTCTCCACCTCCAGTTGCCTGTTGGTCATTTCTTAACTTGGCAGCTTTTGCCTTCACTTTGCACTTCCAATCTGTAACAGTCTAGAAATATTTCTTAACTTATACGTATCGTTGAAATTAAAATCATAATGCACAACATACTTTTCTCCATTCTTCTGTACTTTTAGACCCATACCCCAAACTGTTTAGAAGTTGTGTTACCCGTTGCCAGAGCTTTGTCGGTCTTGCCCTCCCTGTGGGGCAATGAAATTTATTTGTTATAATTTCTGGATATGTCTCCATAAAGTCGAGAATGGTTTTCCAATGATCCTGATTAACTTTCATTTTATCTTTAAGGCGACTGAAACATTGCGTTGAAAAAAAAATTAAAAAATATTTACTATAACAAAATATTTCGATTAAATTTGTTATTTCGAATAACATAAACGCCACCGCAGAATACCTGCGAAAACCCACGCTCCCTCGGATGCAGACGCTGTTCGAGAACTTTATTGGAATTGCTGATTTTATATATAATGTATAAAAAATATACATTGTAATCAAGCATTCGTGTACTAACAGCAAGCTGGCAACCACTTTATCAAAATTAAGTTGTTAACTACGAAATTTCAAATGTTCACTTATCCTGTTGATGTATGAGTGATATAGATGTTCATGAACGTACCTTGAGTACTGTTGTGGTACAAGCTGGCCGTTAGACACGATACGACTGTGACCCTGTTAATTCTGTATAAGCAACAATAAACATTTAATAGAAATATAATCTGTATCATTATATATCTATCACTATTAAAAGAAATAGAGTAATTTTAAAATTATTTGTTTATATTCGTCATTCTGTACATTTGGAAAAGAAAGTGAACCGAGAAAGCCAATTTTTTTATACGTTGTGAGGGGTGCTTAGAAAAGCTTAACTTGAGATTTGATTTGAGATCTTCGAAAAGGGGATGAATTTTTGTTTTTGCTATAACTCGGTCCCCCGTCGAGATACAGGATTGTTGTATTATTGTTTCTTGTTCCCCTTTCGACGATCTATAATCTAGGTCCTATAAAGTTTTTACATATTGTTAGTTGTTGGGATGTCGAACAAAATAGACAAAAATTTAAAGATTCGATGTGGTTTTTCGGGTTTTAATTATATAAATATACATCTATTTAAGTTGGTACTGTTTGCTACCAGTTAAATGTCATTTAGAAAGTCATACATTTTAACATCTCAGAAAATGTGAAAATGTTGGTAAATTACTGAAAATTATATTAATATTTGAACGTATATTTGTAGAAAAAGGATAAAAGTTATTATAAACTGTATTTATTATATACATACATAACAAAACTCAGTTTGAACGTAACGTCAACGCTGCAAGGTAAGATCGTCTTTCTTAAATTGTGACTCTGGGAGGCATTTCTCACAAAACTTTAACTTTTTAGGTAATTTATCACCTTTTAGGTCACCTTTACGGTGCTATCATTTATTATGTGAAAACCTAATGTGTCGCGTCCTCATATTTAGCCCAATTTAAGTATTACGGCACATTTAACTGTTACGCGTAGGATTGAGATTTAAGTTCTTGTCGTATTCAGTGATAAGATAAGAACGCAGAAGGAAGTTTGCGATTTGTTTAGTGCAAAATCTGCATATCGCCCTATTAGCCGATCTGTAGTCAGTAAAATTGGGTCTAAATTTCCAGAAACTGGTGATGTTAAAGATATAAAAAAGCAGGACGTTCAAAAGTTTGTGAAGATTTGAAACCGAGTTTCTTTCCGCTAGAATTTTATTTCGAAACTTTAGTTTTTTTATATCGAATTATTTTAAAACAGAAGCAGCTCGGGACGCTAAGAGATTCCATTTCTTGCTAAAATTCATAATGAAGAGGCAAATTTGTTTAGGTATGACCATTATAGCGAAACTTGTATATTTGATTGAAATTTTTGAAAAATCAAATGTAGTCCCTGATTTGAAAACACAGAAGGAAAGCATTCACAAAGAATTGGTGCTATGCAAATTAAATTTTCAAGTTCAACGTATATCCACTTTCAAATGATTTCTGCGCCAAAATTAATATTAAAAAATTTCTTCAAAGTTTTTATTTCGCTTTTACTGAATTTATTCCATACTTTAGGCACGCACTCTATAAATTCATGTGTAATTAAGGTTCGACAATCGCGTGTCGTGTTCGCTGAAAGGATAGCTATATACAGCGAGCAAGACGTGCTGTCGAAGGAAGACGAGAGACCTATACAAGTTTGATACACCTTGTGTCCCAAATCGAGTGGGATTGCATAGGTAACTTTCTTGAAGATGAAGGTTTGGTTGAACAGAATATGTTTTGCAGCGCTAAATTCTTATAAAATTTGTTTAAAAAAGTGCAAAATGTAATGTTGTAAATCAAATATCTTCGTAAGTATAAGAGATATGAAAATTACTGTTTTCGATTAGATCAATTTAAAATTCGTGTCGAAGAAGGTGGCTGCTTTTGAATTACTTGTTTCTTAAGTTAAATGGTCGCCATATTGGATTCAAAATTAACTTTTTACATTTTAATCAAGTAGGTTTACATAAATCCAAACAAAATTAAGTGAAATTTAAAAATTAAAATCAAATAAAACTAATAAAGGGTATTAACTTTTGAATGTTTGGGTATTCCAACATTTAGAAGTCGCCCGTTCGCAAAGCAAATAATAATCGTTTTTTTCTTTTGGTGTTGTTGATTTCTATTGTCGCTTCTTGAACGGTCGAGGCTGATTAGTACACAACCATTTCTTTAGAAGAAACTGTCACCAAAATCATAGAAACAAATGCAGGATTTGTTACGCAATCTTCTTTTATCTGCAACTCAACAGTCCTTACAAGAGGGCCAACTATCGTGCGAGAAGTATTTAGAGAAGCTGCCCAATGTGTCTATTTTTTAAAGAAGAGCTCAGATTTCTTCATTAATATGTTTTTATTTATTATATTGACTTTGGCTATACGAATAGTTTTGGAACTATAATGTACTGGGGCGTTGCAAAAATTTAGAAATACAAGAAGTACAAGAATAATTAAAACCGAGAAATCCATTATGTTGTATGGTCTAATACTATTTCTGTAGTTTACAAGCGTGGAACCATCGACTTACCTCAAATAAACGGTATAACTTTATTAATTAACACCAATTGTATAGGGGAAGGTGGGGTAAGATACCGAGGTGAGTAAGATAACGAACGATCGTTTGAGCAAAATGTAAAACAAATATATGGTGATATTTACGTTGGCATTCTGTAGTTGCTTAAGTGTAACTAGCAGAAATTAGGTGCCCCTAAAGAATGAGTTGAGGGTGTTATGGGTGTTTGTCAAATTCTACCGTTAGTGTTATTATTTTCGGCTGGTACCAACTAAGGATTTTTTCACTATTTTAAGATAAGAGGAAATCTTGGGTTGTAGTGTCCATTAGTGCTAAGCTTATTATATCGTATTTCGCCAAAGTTAAAGTGAATTATCTGTTCCGTGAATCACAAATATGAAAACATTGTTCAGTGTGCCGCCCGGGGCAAGTTGACGAATTCGTCTGCGTCCTTAACAAAGACTACCGAAACTCATAATTTGGAAGATAGCGATTGGGATTTTTCTGACGTGGAACCATTGACGTATTTGAAAAATAATTTCAGTAACGAAGAGATCGAAACCATTGATCCAGAAAATCCTACACCTGGCCCATCGCGACGTAGGAATGTAAACGCCAAATACCAAGTCACCATGGGAAATAAGACCCCTTCCAGAATATGACCGGTCAAGCTCAAGCACCAGAAAGAAGGTAAAATGTCGCGTTAGAACTTCGACGCGTATCCTTTGTGACCAATGCAACTTATGGTGGCATGAAAACTGCTCATCGTATGGAGGTATTGGGCAGTTTATTTGTGATTTGTGCACACTTTGACTGATTAGTCGTCGTACCCCATCGGGTTAACCATTTTACCCAACCGTGGGATAAGATGACGAAATTGCAGTGTGTTTTTAGTTATTTTTCTTTATAAAATGTTTGGTTCTATGGCAATAATAGGTGTCTAACAGATTAGGATCATATTATACATTGAATAGTTTTGTACTGTTTAATATGCAGAAGTTTGCATTCTATTTGTCCTTTTTCTTAAGGTCGCCAACTTACTCCACCTCCTCCTACATTGTAAATATTTCGGAGAATATAATCGGGAAAGCTAATAAGAATAGATGTTGGAACCATTGCCAATATTAACATCCTTACTCCCAATATAACCAATGGAATTAATATGTCTCAAAATACGATTTCTAAATGACTAATCATATTTATTGCTACATAATTAATATTTCCTATGAACACAATAAATTAACTGAAATGTAAAACACACAGTTAAACCAGGATATAAAAAAAAGTTAACTTTTAGATAAAGTTTATAAAATGAAATCCATTAAATATAATCCGACAGACGGGTGATGGCGAGCGGTCGCGCAGATAAGGTTCCGCCTTCCAAAAATATAATTGCTTGTACGGATTTGAAAGAGGGAGAAAGAAGTACTTCGCACAATGGGACGGCGGAAGGCCTATTGCGATTTGGTCAATCCTGACTTCTCGCCATCATCCGTCTGTTGTGCTGCAACTACTACTAACACCACCAGCTGAAGATATATAATACAACAATATTCACAAATTCCATCTATAAACTCTGGAATACTCAAACAATGTGGCCAAATTATACGATGAATTAAGCCCCCGTATACAATACGGCGGAGCGCAGCAGTTCGAAATCCTAAAATGGATCTGCTACCTCCAATATACTGCGGAAAGTAAGGAAATGCCACTAGGCAGGCCAAGAGCGGTACCGTATACGTATGTATACGGCTCGGTGGCTCCGAACAAGTCCGGATCCTTTGAGGCCTGTCGTGCTGATATATATATATATATATGTATATACAATGCACACATATATATATACTTAGAAATAGCAACCTACAGTACTAGCATTCTTGCATAATCTAAATAATTATTTCCCTTAATGCGAAGAAGAATCTAGATAAGCAATTTGTGTTTACTTAGTAAACCAGTGCATAGCTATTTTGCAGGCTGCCCAGTAACGTACCTAATAAGGTCGTTTTGTAGAGAGTCATCTAGATTATTTTTCGAATTAAGTCCGGACTGTACTCAGAATGTGGTAGCTATTCTAGCTCTTCCAGCTTACAGAAAGTTATTTAGGCAAGTTATGTAGTCTGGCATAGTTCTACTAAAATAGCATGTGATTTGTATTGATAATTGTGGTATATCTTTTTCTTAAACTGCCATAGTGCCTACCCAATTGCTCGCAGTACAGATCAGCTTTTATCGTTTTCTTCAGATACTCAAAATGGATAACAATTCAACCAAACGCATCACCCTTCTATCGGGACGCTTTTGCTTTCCTGCAGGTACGGTAATAGATCTATTTTTCATTACAAGGTGCAACTCTTCTGAAGAAACGACAATTCGGTTGATAAAAGGGATGCGAACACGCTATTATGCCTTTTGCTCGGTACTTCTACTAATTTGTAAAGTGAGCTACTTGTGGTTCACTATGAAGGGCGCAGCTGTGACAATTGCCAATTGGTATTAGTGGCCGAGATTGCTAACATTTTGAAGTAGAGCCACTTCAGCTAGAATTAAAGGTGGAAACACCAGACGGCAGTAAGAAAGCTGTTTTTGAAGGCCAGCTTGTCCATTCCACTTTAATGGAGTGTATCTTTCCTTCCCGACCTCCCCTTCCTCCGATACGGGCGGTATCAGTAGCAATTTCCAATAATGGCGCAAAATTTTCAGAATCTCAGTATTGGTGTTTTTAATTTATGCAATACCCGGAAAATAATCCTGCAAGAAGGAATTGGGCATGTACAATACCTGTTAGTTGAATTATAAAATGTAAAACAATTCAATAATTACTTAGTACTTTATCGATATGATATATTACTACGCAAAAAAAAAACGAAAAGACGACTTGAAGATTGCACAAGCATAATAGTTTGAAAATACATGTGATATCTACTACATATATCTTTTTACGTTTCCAGGTGGTGGCATATTAACTATTGCACGGATGTTCACATTACGTTCGGTCAAGTACCTCGTATTGCGCAAAGGAGGGAATGAAATGACTTTTGTTACGTATACACTTCTTGGAGCCGATCGAATGGTAACCGTTCCAATATCTGATATTAGTTGCAAGCAAACTAGAATTTCAGCTAAATCACAATTACCAATTAAAATTAGAAATCATTATTTACATTACATATTGGACATGAAAGGAGAATTTAAGAGTACTACACTTTTTGATCACACTGCAGGATTAAAAGACATTAAATACAAATTATTTATTTGGATAGTTTTCAAAAAATTATTACAATAGTTCATGTTAACCAAATATGTAAATATAATGTTACCACACTTCTTGATTTTTCATTTTCAGTTATTATTATTATTATCTCAATGAGACGATTCGAACACAGGTAGGTATGGTCTAGAATAGAAATCGTTTCCATTTGAAGCCAATTACCGTTGTTATACTCACTTATTAACTCCAATATAGGACCCAATTAGTTTAAAGAAGATCCCGAAAGAGCAATACTTAGCAGTCATGTCTCGTCACCCGGCAAGCATAGCAGCAAAAATCACTGTTGATGACATTGTTCACGGTGGAGACACCGCTGATCTGTTAAATTTCATCAAGACCGTTACCGACAGAGTAAAAGCAAGAGACAAAGCGGAGAAGAAGGTGTCTGGAGCATCCAACGTCGCCGCTACAACTAGAGCACCAAAGATCGCCGTCCCGACGCCAACACCAATATCTCGCTCCGGCTCCCGAGGCCATCCCGAAAAGGAGGGAAGAACCTTTCACGGAAATACAAAAAGAGAACGGCAAAAACACTACCGAAGCCGTTTCTTTTAATAACAAGGCGAAAACCCACCGAGACCACTCCACACCACTCGTGGCCCCTAAATCTGTCGACTCAACACCGAATAGCGACGTCGAAATGGCCGCGAGTGGCGAAACCACTGAAAGCTCGCTAGCTGCTTCAGCGACTGAAGTGGATTATTAGGGACGGTGCAGACTGGACCTCCACAGTGGCGGAAATCCATAGGAGGGGACTCGCCTCTATAAGGGCGAAAAACACCGCGAAATCAGAAAGTAAAGTCAGAGCCGGAAGAGGGTAGTGCTACCGTTGCCAACACTTTGGGCACGCCCAATCCAGGTGTACAGACCCTGAGAAATGCATGGAGGCAACCACAAAAAGACGAACTGCGACAGACAGGAGCGCTCCAGCGACCTGCGCCAACTGTGGTGTAGCGCACCTCGCCCACTACTAGGGGATGCTCCAGGTACCCTAAACAGGACACAATAAGAATCGCCCAAAAGCGCGTTCCACGGGCCGTGACGGCACCAAAGCCGACACGGGCTTGCACAAAAACGCGAAAGACTTACCACAAAACGCCAATTTATCGAGCGATTTGGTAAAACTTGTGGAGATCCTGAAAAATCTGGTTGCCCGACTAATCAGGGCGATCAGTGACATCGAATCCCGCAAGAGCGGGAAATAGATCGCCCGCTAAACGTCACAGACAGGTAGAATTTCAACGTTTAAGTACAATAGACAATATCTTTCATTTAGTAGAAAAATAATTATTCAAACTAATAACATCGGGATATTTTATAAGCACAGCTGGTAATATCAAAGCAGTAACGTTTCAAAATGCGCTTTTCGAATTTTATCCATGTGTTCAACATTTGGCACAGTAAGTTATTATTGTGTAACAATAAAACCTATTACAGTTTTATTATTCACAACACCAAGGTCATCCAAGAGAAGACAGTTTGATGAAGTTGTTGATACTTTATCAAATCCGGGTGACGAGATTGTGGATCCCATGGCGGAAGAGTGCCGACAATTAGAAATAGTTAATAAATCAAGCGAGATAATTGCAATTTAGTAGATAATTATAATTTTCTCTTAATTTAGATACAGATTATTTACAGATACAGATTTATTATAATTATTTTGGTGTACAGTATCGTCACAAAGTTTGGAAGCAGTAAGCAGTTTTACAAAAGAAGATGTATATATATATATACATATATATATATATCATGTTTTTGTCGATTTTTATTGAAATTTATAAAGAATACTAGGTGACCCGTCATACTTCGTTTTGCCCAAAATAGATTTTTTGATTGAATTAATTTTGAGCATTCGCGATTCCACCTGAAATTTGTTATCTCGACCAAAAATTAGCGATCGTTAACAGATGACACAATAATATAACTTCAATTATAGATTGAATGAAACGTTTTTCGAATTCAATTGAATTCAATCATAAATATATGTATATAAAAATGGATCGCGGTTTGTTCGGATGCTTAAAACTGTAAATGATTATCACTTTGTATAAATCGCACATAAAGTTTTCACTAATCAATAATTTACCTTTAAAATAGCCAAAATAAAGAAAGCAAACGAACAAAAAAGATGCAATTGAAATTTGGAAAACAACTGGAAAAACAAAACAAATCGATAAATAATATCACTCAGAAATTGATAATCCACAGATTCGCAATGATATATTTCGTAAATATAAACTATTTCACTCGAAAAATCAATAAAAAATTATAAAAATATCGGAAAGTCATTTAACTGTGATCGCACAGCTCAAATTATCAAATCGAAGCTAAGACAGAACATATGCTGAGGTGTCAAATAGAGTGACCGCCTACAGCGCCACCAGTTGAGAATTTTTCGACTTTTCTTTTTCGTAAACCTTCAAGTAGCAATTACGAACAAACCCGCAAAGGGAAGTACCCAATTTGGTCTAGTAGTTTTCAAGTTTTAAGCATCCGAACGAACTACGGTCCATTTTTATATATATTGATTTTCTTTTTTCGACAACTAACTCACACTTTTACACCTCATACAACAACTATGAAAAAGAAAAATTTCTGAACGCACTTAAAAAAAAAAGACAAAAGACAAGACATCAAATGTTTCACAGCTAGGAACATTTTCTCTTCGAAAATTAAATTGCCGTTTTTAGCATTTATCGTTACTCATTACTTACGTTTCTCACCGTTTAAACCTTCCCTGAACTTCCACAAATATATCAAGATCAAAATTAGCCAAATCGGTCCAACCATTTTCAAGTTTTAGCGAGACAAACGAACAGCAATTGATTTTTATATATATAGAAGATATAAGAGCAATAAGACATACCAGTAATATTTCAAAAATAATAAGGTGATACATGTCAATTAATTTATAAATTACTTTCATCGATATGTCCTCCCTTAGCCCGTATTACAGTTTTTCAATTTCTGGTCATTCTGCCAATTAACGTTTCTAAATACAAGCATGAAATTGATGCCATGTTTCCTGTAAATAAGCCCACACCTGCTGAGCATTTTGCGGTTGTCTTTGTTTAGCTTTTCGGCCAAATTAAACCCACCAAAACACGATAGGTAACAAGGCAGGACTCTGAGGAGGCCGACCATTATTATTATCTTACCTGCTGCTTCTTTCTTCTCTAGAAAGTTTTTACGTACCCTAACTGTGCGTTTTGGGTCGTTGTCGTATTGGAAAATGAACAATTGACCCAATAATATGATTTCCAGATGGCAAAGCATTAGTTTTTAAATATCTAAATACTGTTCTTTCCGCATTATTCCCGTTCTTTTCACCAAATCCCCCGTTCTTATACCATCGAAGCAACCCTAAACTATCATGTTTCTAACACCATGTTTCACGGAAGGTATTAAGCAAGTTTCATTAAGGTATTCACCTGGTCCACGGCGAACGAAAACTCTGCCCTAGTATCAAATAGTTTGAATTTCGACTCGTCGATTCATAACACGGTTTTAGACTCATCTACTGTCCAATTCGCATGTTCCCTTGCTTATGCTAATCTTTTGTCTTTATGCTGACGTTTCAATAAGGGCTCTTATACGGCAATGTACACTCAAATCCGCGGCGAGCAAGCGCTTTCTTCAGTAGTGACAGACATCTTCGTTTCTCGCCTGGTGATATCTGGTGTCGTAAGTCGTCGATCCCGTTTAGCTGACGTTACGATGAATCTATCCGCGGATGCTGTTGCTGCCTTTGTTGGCCACAAAAGTGCCCCGTTTCTCTCCTTCTCGCTAAGGAAATTGCCACTCTAGTAGCGATAGCCCTTTCTGAGCATTCTTCATCTCTAAGAGTACAAATAGCTGAATGTTTTCCTAAAGCTATTTGGTTGCGCTTTAGCATTTTTTCCAATATTTTATTTAATTTTCACACAAATTTAAAACTTGCACACTGATTTCAAGTTAAAAATATTTGCAGGGAAACTTGCCAGACATAACGATAGAAATAGTTTGCAGTACAGTCTAAATATTATCTGAATACCCCCAAATAGTATCTGACGCACCCTCGTTATTATACCACCCCACCTGTTAACATAGACAATCTCATTATTTTAACATTGTAAAGCAATAAACCGATTTAAATCTAATTTCTTTTGTATTAAATTTGTAAGAAATACTTATTGAATATGTTTCGCATATACTTTTATTTATAATAGGGATTAACAGTTTTAGTGCATATTTACTATTATTCATGTTTCGAAGAAACTTGCTTCCAAACTTTGTGACGGGACTGTATATATACCATAATATTATTTAAGATAGTTTTATAGACATAATTTTAGTTTTAGATGTCGTTTTGTAGAAAATATATTTCTATAGTTTACCTTGTACATATTCGATCACATATACAGTACATGTTAATAATATTTTATCTATAAAAGTATTTAAAATTTCTGTAGCTTCTGTTCTGGTGTCTACAGGTTAATAAAAGAAAATTATAATGCAATGTTACTTAACGGAGGCACAACTAGAAATTATTTATAGGATCAAAACAGTATTAATAAAATTTATTAAGAAGGTAAACCACACAAAATATACCTTTTATATTAATAAAATGTAACATTTCAAATGCTGACAATCGTTTTCAATCTCCGTGTAGAATAGTGGTAATAATAAAATTGTGTTTATTCACGTGATAATGATTGCACTATGGCACTGACACTATATCACATCAGTCAAACTCCACCAATTATACCATTGAAGTTAATTTTAATGAAATAATTGTGTCTGTAGTTTTACCAATATGACATTGTTAGTATTTACTAACTTTCAATTATTTTCCCCAATTCATTACCTAATTGAATAACAAAATGTATAAAATCAAGAATATTATCTTTACTTCAATGAACATCAAAACAGACATAATGCACCCGTCGCCCTACAGTCTTAATAGTAATAATTATAGTTTATTAAAAAAGTTGAGTACATAATGATCATCATGACACATCCATATTGTTAACAAACTCTAGTAATAATACAATTTATTTGCGCAACAGAAATAAATCCAATTACAGAACATAGAAAAATATCTTAGAAAGAACACTAAATTCAAAGAGAACAATCCGTAAACCTACAAATATACAGGTCACGCGTTGTAAGATGGGGAGATTGTTCGGACATCGTTCGGGAAAATTCAAGTTTGAGTGCAACATGCAGTGGCGTAGCTCGACTTTTTAAATTATTTTAGCCTAATAAAAAACGACTATAACATAAAGTGTATTAACAATCTATGTTCAAAAAATTATAAGATATGCACTGACATCATTTTACAAATGTTCAGCATCCTCATCGTCACTAAAATGGAACTCGTCTCCACTAGAATCCTCATTTAAATGAATTATTATTTGTTCGGTTAATTATATATTCACTTTCCAACCTTTTTCAATATTTATTGTGACTGCTGTAAATTTCTCTTCGGCTAGTTTCCATGTATCGTTTCATATTTCTTTTGTGAATTTTTATGATTTATATGGTATATTTTTTTGTCAACCATGATATCATTTCCACCCTTTCGAGAAGTACTATTTGGTGGACGATTAATTATGGTATTGCGCATTGTTTACTACCACAACAGACTCAGGAGGTAGCCTTGGAATTAATTTTCTGGAATACATTTTTCATAATTTGTTCCGTTCATTTGTAAATGATAATCCCCTCAATACAGTAGCAGACTTAAAGATTGGGAGACATTATGACAAAAACCTTGCTCTCCACCTGCATGAATAATAATTAGTGTGTCCCTTTAGAGAAATTTGTGAACAGACCATTATGAGTGTTGTCACTCCAGTTTTTGGAAATAGTGTCCCCACTATGGATATACGTTTCATCGAGAAAAATAATCATCAAATATCACTTTTTTCGATTAGCAATTTGCGATTGTTTGTTGTTCATTGAAACCTGAATCCTTAGTCTTTGACAATTTTCCTTAACGACGTTAACTGACCGGTCCATTCAAAATCTTCATGTAATTTTTCTCGTAAAGCCCGAAGTGTAATTCAACATCCTTCACTTTTATTGTAAATTACGTTTCGAAAATCGACTTTTTCATTATCTTGGAGTTCAGTAATTGGGCACTTGCAGAGACGCTTTTTGCTTGGGGTTTTAGAAATAGGCTGATGTTCATGTGGTGGATTATTTCCTTCTTTCACAAATATTTCTTATTGATACACCAGTAGCCCTAAACACAATGTTTTTATTTCCGTCAAACTTTTATCACTTTCTGTTTTGAATTAATTGAAAACATTATACGCAATTTCACGAGCTTGACTGTGAAGTATTTTATTTGCGACGATCGTTGATGCCATTAGTAACAAGTGTATTCGTTGTATATTTAATGTTCATTTAAACCCTCATCTGCAGTATGTAAATAACATGATAGAATACTTAGGTCAATACCAATAATTATCTTATATGATAGTTCTCTACCACAATTAGGTCAATTAAACAAGACTGGTTTAAATGATAGCTATATTTTCAGAACGTTTACAAACGTCTTCGGAACACCTTCAACTTCAGTGACTACAGAAGAAGTATAAAAAAGATCACGTATCATATATTGTTACCAAATTGCTAATTCCAGTTTTGGAATCGGCTGGCGTTGTCTCGAAAAGGGAAGCCGGAATAAGAGAGCAACAAAATAAAAAGATAAACACTTGTCTCTTGGCGTTTCACCAAAATTCCTCCGTTCAGATACGTCTCCAAAAAAGAAGCTCGTGCTCCACCTGCGGGAGGCCGTTAGCTCGCGGTGCTGTGGGTGCGGATTCAATCAGATCTTCTAAACAAAAGAGACGGCGCCACCTGCTCAAGATTTATCTTCCTTCGGAGCGTTCGGTAAGCAGGAATCCTGATTGACCGGTAAGGGGAGGTATCAGATCCGAGAGGTTCTTCAAATAACCCGAATGAGACAATAAGATTTGAGGCGAGACCACGTATATTAATAATCAGATAAAGTGAAAGGTTGAAATTTTACAGGATTTAAATCTATTTTTTTGTGATATTAAATTTGCTAAAATTTACAGAAATGAACACTATTAGCGTTTAGACGCCGAGAATGTCGCGTCGCGATCCCAACAGAAAAGGAAAAAACAAATATTATCGAGCTACCTACGCCGAACGAATGGTACCACGCGACCGAACGCGAAATAGTTCTACAAAGGTAAAACTCAATTTAAGAAAAATTAGTGAGGCGTGAACAGACTTCGGGGCTTTACAAAAAAGGAAAATCTTACTATTTTAAACTAGGCAAGAACTATAAAAAAATTATCTTGTAATTGAAAATAACATGTGATTGCGGATAAGAAAACTAATGACGAACACAAGATAATCTCGGTACTCACATTCAAATAAACCATAGAACTAATAATAAAAAAAAACAAGTTCGTACTGACTTGAAATACGCCCAATTGATTTACGTGTAATTTTTCCAAAACTCCCTATGCTCCGGGTTTGCTTCTGCGCCTGGCCCTCGATTCTAATATGGCGTCTGCGCGTGTTTACGGTGGGGACAATGTGTGCCGTTGTGAGGAGGTAACCACAAAAAAGGAATGCACCAGAAATCTACCTCTCAGCGGGAAATCCAATAAAACTCTTAATGGTATCCAAAAAGAAATATTACGTGGATCCAAGAAAATTACGTGTATCCAGGAAAAAAAGGTTACGTGTATCCAGGAAAAGAAAGGTTACGTGTATCCAGAAAAAACGCATGCGTTCAACATGAGTTCCATACAATTACGACGGTCGGACATAGAGGATAGGTATAATATCCGCAGCCAATGCGTATAGCGAAACGACGAGCTTTCAAACTATTCTATGAACCAAAATTCCAACAAAAGTCGTTTCCTATCGGTCAGCTTAGACTTGCGAATCCGCCGAGAAGTCGTAATTAAAATCCAAAATCAATACAAGTCTTGTCGACACCCACCTTCCTACTACTGGACCTTAGAAGATGATCTTACTAACTCAACTGCTCGATCGGACTGACTATCAGTCAGCCACTATCAAAAATTTCGCGCCTGGGCTCCACGTACATTCGTACGAAGAAAAACAAACGTTCGATGGCTATCTTATGCGTTTAACAAATAAAACTCGCTAAAATGGAAATATACAGGGATCAAAATATACAGAGATAAAGAAAAACGTAACAATATATATATATATAACAATATATATATATATATATATATATATATATATATATATATATATATATATACCAATAATAGAAAAATAGATGACGAAAGGAGCGAAGCTCTCAACTAATTTCCAAAAAAATTCCCAAAACCTCTATAGCTTTTCTAAGCAAAAATCAAATGACCACCCACACGAAGACCCAAATCTCAAAGATTAAAGTGCCAGTAGACAAACTACACCCGCGCATGTGACGGCTTGATCCAACTCCCACGGGATCCTTCGGCAAATCGGCCGGCAATCGCGGAAAATTAAGGGATTAAAAGAGAACAAAAGTGAAATGGGATAAGGGAACTAATTCAAAGGATAGAAGGGATAGGATACGGATAATAAATAAGGAAGGTTAATTGCCAGTGACTATGCACAAACGCACCTAATCCACCAGACTCCAAACGAAGAGAAAAAGGTGGGATACCCACCCATAAAACAAAAAAACGCGAACTGTAAAAACACTGGCCAAACAAAACGAAAGAGTGACAAGGTTTATAGTCCAGGGTGCCCCACACCCAGACTGAAAAGCTGAAGGCTAAGGCAAAAAAACAAACGACAATGAATATCATATCCTACATCCGGAACAAAAAGAGACGCGGGTCAAAACGGGTAATGCCGGATTCAAAACCTTGAAGGTCCCAAAGTGAAGCAGAGCAGGCTTTTTTGGACTGCCACACGACCTTCTAATAACGTCAAAATCGGTATGAATATCGAAGTCAAAATCGAGAACGATAAACGAAAGTCAACATCAGAAACGATAGCCAAAAGGCAAATTTGCAATACGATAGCGAAGAGTCAACATCGGTATACGATAACGGAAGTTCAAAACCTGTAAAGCTAACGGAAAATCAAAATCGTCAAACAATAGCGTAAACTCAATTCCTCAAAACAATAGCGAAAAGTACAAAAAAATAATCGATAGAATACGAAATGTCGAAATCGAAAATTCAACAACAAGAGAAGTAAAGAGTCCTTCCGTTACAGAGTTTAGGGACGCAAAGGTCACGGTGGACAACACTGAGTGATTCAAATGGTTGATGGTGAGCGTTCACAAAAGTTCATCTGGCTTACTAGAGCCCCAACCAGGTGGGCAAAAGTCGAAAAACAATGCAAGCAAAACTAACCGAGATCCACATGTGGCAGTAGGATCGAGATTCGGTTCTCTGCGTTCTAGTGGAGAAGAAAGAAACAACGAAGACAAAATAAACTAGACTCTAATCCAACTAGACAACCAAAGGGTTTGATGTTCTGGAAAGTAGTGATCCGTTTAGGGACCTTCTACGCCACGCCGGTTATACGGAGGAAAGTTCACTAATCCTCGGATGGCTGCGATTTCAGATGAGTAATATGCCAAGTTTCTGGCAATACAGCACCCGATAGATCCGTAAGTTCATAACAACTTCGACCAATACGTTTGTGAATCTTAAAGGGTCCTACAAATTTATCTGCCAATTTAGCCGAAAAATTCTTAGTAGCGTCCGAAAGAACAAAATTCTTCCTCCAGACCAACTGGTCAGGCAATAAATCTTCTGTGCGTCTACGAAGATCATAACGACCTTTAGCTTTCTCATAAGAACGTTGCAAGCGTGCTTGAGTATCCTTATACACTCGCATGAGGAAGCCCTCATCGGTGCACAAAAGTGTCTTTATCCACCGATTTTACCGGAATCGACTTGTCTGCATCAAAGTTCAATCCATGTTCCTTGCCTGAAAGAATCATTTCTCGGCCAAAGTTTATGAAGTATGGGGTAAGACCCGTGACTTCGTGTTTCGCCATGCGAACAGCACAACCCAGTTTAGGCAAGATACAATCCCAAAGTTTTTGGTTATTAGACACATACGCGATAAGCATGGTTTTCAGTACCCGATTCATACGTTCGGTAGAATTGGCTTGAGGCCAATAATATGACGTATACGATCCGCGAACTGAATAAGTCTCCAACAATTTACGATATTCTTTGGACCTAAATTGTACTCCATTATCGGTAATAAGCACTTCGGGAACACCATACTGAAGAAAAACATCATTTTCGAGGTGTTTAACAATAGAAACCGCCGTAGCCTTTAGAAACGGAAAGAATAAAGAGAATTTACTAAAACAGTCAGTGACCACCAGTATAAACTGATTTCCATGCGACGTTCTCGGCAGGGGACCGACAACATCGGCACTCAAAACTTGCCAAGGTTTATCCACCAAGGAATGACCACCCATCTTACCCACTGGAGCCTTCTGTAAAGGTTTGGATGGCATACAAGTCCTACAATTCCTCAAATACTTTGCCACATCCGCCTTAATACCTGGCCAATAATATTTCTCCATCACACGACCCGTAGTTTTGTAGATACCTAGATGACCAGAAAGAGGTTCGTCGCGAGCTTGTCGAATAATGTCTTTACGCTCCTCCCTAGGAACAACACGTTTCCATTCCAAGTACCTATGTTCCGCTAATTCAGGATACGAACCATGAATATGCTTATGAAGCTCTCCGTTAATTAAGCAAAAAACGCGATATTTCTTAGGTAATTTTCTAAGGTTCTCTGTCATTCGGAGGTACCATTTGTCAGTAATCGTAACTGAAAAATGCAAGGAATCCAGAACTGGTACGGAACGCGACAATGCATCCGGAACTACGTGTTCGTTACCTTTACGATGTACTATAGTGAAGTTATATTGCTGTAGGCGAACAGCCCAACGAGCTAATCTGCCTGAAGGGTTTTGCAAATTATTTAGCCAAAGAAGTGAGTAATGATCTGTCACTACCGTAAAATGAGTACCTTCAACATACGGACGCAATTTTTCTATTGCAAAAAGGACCGAAAGACACTCGCGCTCTGTTGGACTGAAATTCCGCTCCTGGCGTGTTAACGAACGACTAATGTACGCGATAGCCTTTTCTCCGTCGTCAAAGTCCTGCGTTAAAACCGAACCAATGCCAAAACTCGAAGCGTCGGTCTGAATAGTAAATTGTTTCTCAAAATCAGGCATCGCCAACACTGGAGCAGTAACCAAACGTTCTTTTAATTCTGCCCAAGCGCTACTGCATTCATCGGACCAAACGTGCTCGCTGAATAGCCTCATTCAAAAATTTCCGATCCAAACACAACCTCATATCTCAATTCTTTTCGACTATGACCAAGGGATTTAGTCATGCTGTAGGGTTTTCAACTTTTCGAATAACGTCCTGGAGTTCAAGTTCATCAAGTTTACATTTAACTTTATTGTGCAAGGCTTGTGGGATACGTCTTAAAGCTGCTACATGTGGAACATAATTTTCTTTAAGAATTATTTTGTGTTCCTTAGGAAATTGACCTAGGCCTTCAAAAATATGTGGATATGAACCAATAAGATCTTTTAAACACTTATAAGCCTTGTTAATACTATCCAATCGTTTAATTAAACTAAGACTGAAACACGCTGGCAAGCCTAGAAGAGGCATTTGATCATTTTGGACTACTACAAAAGGTAAGGCCTTTGTTATACGTGATATACGTGAATGACATTAAATTGGACAAATGTGTCTTGTTTGCTGACGATACATCGGTATTGGTAAGTGTCGAAACAAAATCTGACTTAGTGGAAACTGCTAAATTTACATTGAATGCTATTAAGAATTATGCACAGAGAAATGATTTAATAATAAATTCAAAAAACAGCATTTGTAGAGTTCAGAACTACTACATGTGAAAGAGACAGGTCAGTTTTAATAAAATATAATGGCGGTAGTATAGCACAGGTTGATATTAGATTCTTGGGGCTTACAGTTGACTACAAGTGTAAATGGAAAGAGCATATTGACGGCCTATGCAGTAAATTGTCGTCCTTGTGCTATATGCTCAGAAGACTCAGGGCAGATGTTAGCCCTGACGTACTTTTGACTCTCTATTTTGGTCGCTTTCACTCGACAATGTCATATGCAACTATAGCCTGGGGCTCGTCACCCGACTTTGATAGAATATTTGAAATGCAGAAACGTGCGATTCGTGCTATGAGCGGTCTTGGTTGTAGGGAAAGTTGCAGGGAACATTTTATTTCTATGAATATATTGCCGTTACCATGTGTTTACATAATGCAATTGATATTATATGCTAGGGAAAATATTAATGCGTGGAACAAATTAAGTAGTTATCATGCATATGGCACGCGAAATAGATCTGTATTTGAGATTTCTAAGCATAGACTATCTTTTAATGAAAACAACCCTCGTTATCTTGCTATAACGGCTTACAATAGACTTCCTGAGCATCTTATAACTATGTTGGGAGATGTTTTTAAATATGCCATTAAGCGCTTGTTGTTGAGGCTATGCTACTACTCACTCTCTGCGTTTTTAAATGATAACATGGGCTGATGGTCTCTTCTGAATGATATTATTATGTGTTATATTGTATTAAGTTCTAGTGTTATGTTGTGTTGTTATTACAGTATTATTTACTATTTAGTACTTAGCTCCTTTTGGCTAATACAATGTACAACTTAAAATGTGATACACCTAAGACTTATCCTATACTATTTATGTAGTCTACAGGATTAATAAATTATACTATACTATACTACTACTACTATATCTGCAATATGCCTACCAACATTACACCTTAACATTATTTCTCCCACTTGCTTGATTCTAAACTTACAATCACCATAAGAAACCAATGTAATATTAAAGGCAATCATGTTTCTACAATATTTAATTTTATCTATGAATGAAAACGGTAATACACTTACTTCAGCTCCTGTGTCCAATTTAAAATTTATTTCGTACCCTTCTACATTCACTATTTTTGTCCACATCATATCCCTTTCTTTTTGAACTACACATTCACTTCTAGTCACTGAACTTATGTAGAATTCATCTTCTTCATCTCTTCCTGCCATTCTCTCTTCCGTAGCTACCTCATCAACTCGCTTAGCTCTTCTTTCGTTCTTCGTGGTGCTTTTCACCCTGTCATTCTTGCTTTTGGTAGTCTTTTGCTTGCACACTGATGCAAAGTGATTTCTTCTACTGCGTTTCTCACAATTCTTTCCATATGCAGGACATTTGCCTTTTGCATAATTGTATCCACCATAACCACATTGTCGGTAGCATAGTTTGTCTTCCATTTCTTCTTTATTTTGCTTTTTCCATTTTCTAACAGTGTTTACTGCTGCTTCATTCTGTAGTGCTTGGGATTGTAATTTACTCGCTTCAACAGTTCTGCAATATTCCACGGCTTTAGTTAAGGTTAGACCCGATTCTCCCAACAACCTTTCCTGAGTCTGTTTATTCCAAATTCTCATGACAATACGATCTCTTACCATGTCCTCATCATCCTTATATTCAGTCGTTTTGACTGCTTTTCTTAACTCTGTTAAACAATACCTCTGTTTTGTTTTTTAAGGATTGCATTAAAAAAGTGCTATTGCAGAATGTATTTAGGTTAGGCGTCAATTTTTACTTTTTTATACTACCGACCAAAGCCTAGGTGGAAGAGCAAGTTTATCTACATAAACTTAAACCTCGCCCTGAGATTTGCATTATTTTTTGTTTTGTTCTTTATGCTTGATATTATGTACACTTGTTTTCTTTTTGAAAATAAAGATCTTTATTATTATATCGTTTTTCCACAAGCATAAACGCATATTTATTTAGCTGATAATATAATGTTGGTAGTATGTACGTACTACATAACCTTCAAGTTAAGCCGGCAATTTGATATTGATTTGATATTCAGTATTTTCTGCTAAATTGGATGACATTAAAATATGGAAACTAGGCGAAAAAAGGTGACCTGAAACATGGAAGCAAAATGAGAGGAAAATACACCACTAAGACTGGGAAATTGATTCAAAAAGGACTATAGGAACGGACTGCATGTATAACCTATGATAAAAAATGAACAGCATCTATATTTGCATGGTCTAATGGAATGTAGACCGGTAGGTAGGAACCGACCAAAATAGAGAGAGAGAAGATAAGCAAAAAGACCGAGAAGTAACTTTTTCATGCTTCATAGGAAAGGGTTTAGAGAAGCAAGTTTGCAAGACAGGTTTTCTTAGCCTGCATTCAATATCGAATTGCAATTGTATCATTGGAAGTATAGAATAAAAATTGATATAAAAAGAGATCAAAACATAATTTATTGTCTAGCAAGAACCACGTAGAGGTGAGAGTAAAATCCTGGCTGGATAGGGAAATGGATAAAAGGTGGAAGGTTATAGGTAAGAAGGTAATAAATAGTTAAAATAAACTCTAATAATAATAACAAACTCTTAGAAAACTAATAATAAATATCAAATATAATAACTCATAAAATTTTATTGATTTTATTGATAAATAATAATAACTAAATAGATCTGGTTTTTAATAGCAAAAATAAATATTATAGTATTTTTTGAAACACGGAAAACTGTATTGCTTACTCTTTTCGATAAATTAGAGGAATTCGCCTATTCTTTGTACTAGCAAAATAATCAATTACCTGCTCGTAAAATACATCATTTTGCGTTAATAATTTAAGATCTTTTCCAATTGATATGAAGGATATACTGCTTCATCGATTTTGATTCATAGTCTTGCGGTTGTAATTTTTAATTCTCTTTAGTGTTGAAAAATTCCTCTCTACTGAGGCATAAGTTACTGCTATAGTGACGGCAATGTTTATAAGTTTAGTGAATTCCGGCATACATTCATATAAATCGTTTTTATTGATAAAATTTAACATCTCAGTTGGCGTTTTATATTCTCCGAATATTTGAGGATCAGATAATTCATTTTTTATTTGAATTTCATCAAAACAAAGATATTGTTGTAAATGGTTTCCTAATAAATTTTGCGGAGAGTTTTTTGAAAATATTAAGAATTTGTCAAAAATCAATAAATCGAAGAAACAACTTGTATATATTTTGAAATCTAACTTCTATCGGAACGATTACCGTATCTAAAATTTCGTTAAAAGTTTGTTTATACTCTTGTATTTCCGAATGATGGGACAATTTACGCCTTTTCTGACTGGGTTAAAATATAACTTATTATATACATCATTAAAATAACGATCATTATTTCGATATTCTTGTCAAGTTTGAATAAGGGCTAACAAACGATTACGCGCAAAATTAATGTCAGTTAATTTATTCCGCAGTATTGAAAATGTAACCTCGGTTTGTTCAAAAATCAATTTAAAAGTCTGTAATAAAAAACAAAATATTGTGTTGGTTAAGTAATTTCTGAAGTCATCACTGTGGATTAGTCAAAAGCTTTAATTAATTTGGTTTTATGTAATTGTACCGTAAATACTACCCGCGATATAAAAATCCCATCTTGCATTTGATGTAGTTGGTAAGCTACTGTGGCATATTGTATCTAAAATGTTTGTTCGTTTGGTTAATTTTGAAAAAAATGCAGCAAATCCGCTTAAATTAGAAAAGAAAATTCTAAATTCTTTATTTATATTACAAGTTTTACTCCAAACTAAATTTAAAGTATGAGCGGGACAATGTACAAAAACCAGTTAAATGCCCTGCCCTAACAGATACATGATCATATGTTTGAGCGACTAATTTCTTTTTAAAGTCGTATTTTTCGCAAGTATTTAATAAAAGGTTAAATAAATCTTCAGCTGTTTGACCGGATATGTCTTAAAGAAAAACAAAAATCTTTCAATAACCACACCGCTTTTGACATAACGTATATGATTGATAATTGAGACTTGCAGGAAATATTTGTGGTTTCATCTATTTGCCAAGGAAAAACGGAGCTTCTTTCATTTCTGTATCTATTTCCTGTTTTAATACAAAAGAAATACAATCTATTAAATCATTTGGAATAGATTTAGCTGTACCGGAAAAAATATTACTACTAACAAATCTACTAAAACTAGGTTCATATTTGCTAAAGAGTCCGATTAATTCTTTATAATTTCCACGATTAAAAGAATCTGAAGTCACATTGTGTCCCCGAAAAGCTAGATCTTGTGATGCTAAAAGTATCGTTACGTCGATTGATTTTCTTAAATTGTTGCGATTTGCGAACTTCATTATTATACATAATAATGGTATCTTTACGCGCGGTGTCTATGGCAGTAGCAATATTTTGTTTTCCAAATAATTTAAATTTACACAATATTATAGTGCCTTGTTACTATTCTTTACAACCCTTAAGACTCAAAGATGTTGAGAAGAATAATGTTAGCGTTGTCAGAAATTTTATCAAATATTCCCACTAAGTTCTCCTCTAGTCACCTCTAGTCCAAATACACCTGCCGTTACAGAACTAGTTCTACCTGCGGCATGCGCCTAGCTCGCGCTGCTGTGGGTGTGGGTTCAATTGAGTCTTAAGGGTTGTCACTATCAAAGATTAAACCGGTGGTGCTGAGGACGCCACCTGCTCGTATAAAAAAATCCCTTCAGAGCAGAAGTGGAGCAGGATGATATTAGGTAGTAGGAGGTATTTAAACCAAAGAAGGTGCCGATTATTACTAGTAATAGTAACTCAGTACAGCCCGAGATAAAAGCGTATATTACAGAAATAAAGTGTATGAAGAAGAAACATTTAAACTGGATAACTCATTAACAAGATAAATTAGACGCTAGGTATTGCTGCGACGCGGATGGCGATTAACTCATAACGTATAAGCGCTGGAAGGATGGTGTCATGCGTCCGTATGCGAGATAGTTCATAAAGCGAACGTAACCAAATAAAATCAAATAAATTAAATTGTCACTGCAAGTTGTCGTGCGCAAACAATAATAAGGTCTAATTAATCAAACCTCATTTTACTTAATTTTCTATTATAAATGTAGTAATTAAAAATTTAAGGAAGTTGGACAAAAACCAAAAAACATAAAGATTCGTACTGACTTGCTTCCGATAAAAAATTCCTGACGTATGTATATACCTACGTGGAAACACCGTGCTCCTCGCAGCAATTAGCAATAGCCGCCAGAACGGAGGGGTGAAACCTCGTGGGGGTATTGAATGGAATATTCGCCTTACCAACGATGGTCCAATGATTCGTATATCTGGCTACTTTCGCTAATTTGAAGCGAGTACCTAGTTGATATCAGACTTTTCCCCAAGTACGATAGCAAATAGGACGTTACCACATGTGTTTCATCGTAAAATAGTTCATTATAGGAATTATGCGGATATTACAATTTTAAACTGGTTACCAAAAGATTGTAATTGATGCAAAAAATCGCTGTGTCTAAAAGCTCTAAAACGAAAATAGAAATTTGTTTGCATTTTGAAATTAAGTAATGAATAGATATTGTACTGAGAATTTAGTTAATTTGTTTTTTAAAGTAAATTGCACCGGTCTAGTTCGTAGATAAAATATAAAAGCAAAATAAACTTTTTCGAAATATTGAACATAAAATCAAAAAAACAATTACCTATTTTAGTGTGTGAATGTATGTATGTGTGTGAATTTTCCGTTGACGGTTCTTCCTGTATTTCCTTTCTTCACTTCTTTTCTCGACGCAGCTTATGGATTCCTCCCTTTATCAATTCTTTCTTCTTTTGTATGGTAATACTTCTTTTTCTTACTAATACTTCTACTTAAAACCTTTTCTTTTGGAAATATATTTTAGACTTCTTTATTGACTTTTCGAAATTGTCAATTTTCGTCGTTCACCAAACAAAACTTTTTTTCTTCTCGAAACCAGGACGACAATCCTGTCTTTCCCCGTTGTCCCCCAAACAAAACTTTAATTCACCTTGACGTCAGTTAATCCAAATATATTGCTGTTATAGGAACCTCTACCGTACGTCGATGTATCCTTGATTATTTCCAGTAAATTTATGTGAATTCTTGTAATGTATATTTGTTGTCGAAATGTGTAAAAAATGTTAAGCAAAATTCTTTTATCCATTAAATCATGCTTTTATAAAATATTTAACAAATTTTAATTTCTGGTGATATTTGTTTCTCCCATTAACTGCCTCTGGGTGGAGTTAAATTAATGAGACAATACCCGTAGGGGAAAAAATGCTTAAAAGGTGGTGGGCGTGGTGACGAAAAGATATAAATAGAACCCCGACACTAGACTAAATGTCAAATGAAGCCCATAACTCAACTATGATTTTGATAACTTGAATTATAATAAATGAGTTTTCTAATGGTAATTAACCATTTGTGTATTATTATACTACAATATGCTATTTATTATAAATTCGTTGTAAAAATTGCTTTATTTTAGTATATAGCCAATGCTTAAACATTGCTTTAATACATAATAAACACAATTTATTTTACTAAAAATAAGAGGAGAGGCTTAGCCTCCCATGACGAGCCATCACTGGTCCAATTACTACAAGAAAACATGTCAACCAAAGTAAAGGGACGTTTGCAATATCGAAGGCAGTCAATGGAGGACTCCTCCCAAACATTTCCAAATTATTCAAACCTAAAGCTTCTTCATCTTTATCTGCTGCGCCTGCATATATGCTTCTATTACCAATCAACATAAGAAAAATTGCCAACATTAGACAGCAATATATGACTGGAGAAATTTTGGAATTTTACTACCATATAACATTATGGGCAATGTTTAATGAAGAATCTGCAGACCATTAGGAGTACATAAATGTTTTGTGAAGTTATATTACGCCTTAAGTTCCTGTATGCTAGATTCACTATAACTTCACTAGACAGTTTGTGTCATGTGTCATCTCCTGGTACAAAATGTGGAAATTGCAGCTCTTGCAAAGCCTTACTAGGGATCTGTATCCTTTCCCTTCCTGAGTGAGAGAAATGTCAACCGTGTGACAGTTCGCGGTTTTTTACGCTTTAAGTTTATTCCTTTGCTGGTATACGTCCTTTGCGATTTTGATTTTCTTTTTGCGAATGATAGTTATAGTGCCTCCGTGATTGTCCGGAACCTGTGAAGGAAACGACGGCAACATCACCGCTATTGTAGGAAAGAGCCCCCGATCACCGGAGAGAGAGAAATCCCGCCGCACCACTATCGAAGATATCAACACCATCGAGGAAATGGTCGAAACGGTGACCGAAAATATCACCAGAGCCGCCAAAAATTCCATTCCAACTAGACTCACGGATTCACACCATTACAGCTAGTTATCACCACATATTAAAGCGGTCATCATCGAACGTAACACAATTCGTCGTGGTGCTCAGACGGAAGATGAATGTTGTAACCAGCAGCAACCGGGGGATGATCAAGCACAGAAACGAAACGTATGCACGGCGTCTTCAACAGATCAACATTAAAGACGGTTCAATCTGGCGCCTCAACAAGAACCTAAGGAAGCCGTTTCGACCAATTAAGATACTAGAACAGGTTGACGGTTCGTTTGCGGTTTCGGACGAACAAATTTCGAACAACATTACAAAATTCTTCCAGGAATTCCACAGGACCCCGGAAATCGAACAACATACCGAAGAAAATGTAAGTCGGACGGTTACTAGTTTTCTCACACAGCACCCAGTAAATGCCATCCACTCCCATCCCTTCCAACCTCTGCACACATCAAAAATTTAATAAACAGGTTCCCATCTAAAAACTCCTGGTCCCGACTCCATACTAAACATACTTCTAAAAATATCCCTAGAAAAATACCTTATTACAGATTTACTCCATCATAAACGCCATCATCCGCCTCCAATATTTCCCAAATTCCTGGAAATCCGCAATAGTTATCCCCATACTGAAACCAGGAAAGAATCATTCTACTAGCTATCACTTGGATATCACTGCTACCAGCGATATCCAAGATTACCGGAAAGATGCTAAAAACCCAAATAATAAAACATACAGAAAATAACCATATCATCCCGAATCAACAGTTTAGTTTCCGGGAAACACACAACTCAGGACAATAAGTGGTCAGGATTATTACCGAGACGATGAAGGCGTCCAACAGAAGGCAGCGTTCATGCTGGCGGATATAGAGAAAGCTTTTGATCGGGTGTGCATCAACTGGTTAATTAGTAAAATGATAAAACTGGATTTTTCACACCCGCTCATAATGCCAATAAGATCCTATCTTACCAATAGGAAAACCAGGGTCAGAATAAACGGCACAACTTCCGCGGCGTACGACTCGAAGCAGGCGTACCGCAAGGGTCGGTGTTGGGGCCTATCCTGTACAACATCTACACAAACGACATTCCTACATTCCCTAACACAAATCTAGCGCTGTACGTCGACGATACCGCCATATGCACCCACTCCTTCTCGCCGCTGGTAGCTCTCCAAAAATCAGAACTACATACCTCGGTATGAAAAATACCTGAAAACATGGAAGCTATCAGCGAATCCCGAAAAATCCTCAATCGCCATCTTTACCCGACGTGCCAACCCCTTCAACGTACCGAGATATCCCAAATTCCTTCAAACTACGCTCCCCCACAAAACAACATCCACAAAACCTCTTCCATAATCCGACAGCTCTTTTCCATTCTTGTAAGCCCCAACATTTCAAGAAAAAAGAAACTCCTACTTTATAAAACAGTTCTGAGAGCCATTTAAACATACGAAGTAGCGACATGCAGTGACGTCTCTAGAACAAATATACAGCGGCTGCAACAATATCAGAATAAATACCTGCGTCTGGCTCTAGGCGTGGGGCGATCCACCTCAGCGTGAACGCTGCACCTGGTGGCCGAAATACCAACAGTAGCAGAGTTCATCCAACAGAAAGCTATCAAGTTCTACAAAGCTACAACCCATCATGACAATCCATTAATAAGGAATATAACGGACGTCAAAGGCCTAGCCACAAAATACCCGCTTCCATTCACAAACCTAAACTTGGAGTAAAACCAACAGCAACCACACGCTAATAACCACAAACGTAACAGCACACACACCAACGCATACGACAAGAGGTTTTTTTATATAAAATTGTCTCCCAATCACCCGAGAATTAAAACAACCGACAGCATACGAAGCTCAGTGATAGTGCGGGAGAGATTAATTTCTACTCGCGTGCTTAACAGCTACCCGAACGCGTATGTACTTACATACAATTAATTAATGTTGGCATTACTAAACTCGAATTGTATATACTAGCTTAGTATAGGAAAATTTGAAATAATACATACATATATACATTGTTACGACTGTAATAATTACTTATGTGCAATGAAGAGAATTTTTAGATTGATTAATTGATTGTACTCTCTCTCTCTCTAGCTCATTACCTCTCGATTGCACATCATACGCTCTGTTTTCTTTGTTTTTCACATGAAGCGAAGCCTCGTGTAAATTTAACGCTCTTACATTTACGTTTGCGTTTAAGCTTACGGTTACGGTTACGCTCGAGCCGGTAGCATATCCCTTATTCACTTCAATAATACTGCTAAAAGTAATCTAACGTAACATAAGTTACAAAGACAATTTAATGGAAGGAACTAAATATACATATAAATTGTGACCTATTTAAATACTATACGGGGCTAGTTAAAAGTATGGAGACGGCGACTTATTGGCGCTAATATTCATTTTTTTAAATTTCTATTTTTCAGTTACGCCTCACCGCGCAATTTTTTAAAATGGGAACTTGTTAATTTTACTCTACCATTCGATAGAGATTTTTTTCTCTTTACAATAGTGTTTTTGTTTTCTTTTGTTTTAAATTTACTTCATAACATTTTTACAATAAAACATTGGTTGAAGTATTTAATAAATGTTACGTACATCTAAAAAGGAGAAGGTAAGGTATTCGGATTTTTCTAATTTTTGATATTTATGGTACGTGTAGTTTGGACTTTGAATAAGAATATTTGGGAGTAGTTCGACGCATCATATGTACATAAATTACCGAGATAATCGATTTTGAAGTTTCACCTGTCAGTTAAATCATACGCACCATATGTTTTCTTCATTCTTCTCATCTCAAAAGCTATGAACAAACGAAATATTATAATAACTACATGCAGGAAGATTCTTCAAGTACTTCATTGAAATGCACAATCGGTTGATAAACAATATTCATCCAAGCAGGCACATCTTTGATATACAAAAGAGAAGCCGTAAACAATCTCGAGTCAGGTAACTTTATCAGTGGTTATTGTTTACATCAAATACAATTGTACAATTTATTGCTGTTAATATTAGCAATGGCGAGCTTAAGTGAACGTGAAAGAATTGAAATACTTATGATGCTGGGTTATGGAGACAGACGCAGGAGTTTACAAGACGTTTGTTGTTTATTTAATAATACGTATCCAAATAGAAATCCAACTTCTAAATCCGTTGTTGGTAAAACTTTAAAACGTTTTCAACAGACGAGTAGCGTTAAAGATTTGCCAAGGAGTAGTAGACTAGAACAGCGAAAACCTCCCCGGGTAATTCAAAACTCCCGTCCCTCGGTAAGGCAGATAACTGGGCAGTGTCGATAATACAGGTGGCTGTATGTAGTGTAGTTTTTAACCGGAAGGTGCCGCTGTTTGTCGGTAAGGTAGTAACCCTATTTCGTGAGGGTAGTACAGCTTACTGTATATAGTGCTGCTTTTGACCGAAAGGTGCCGCTGTTGCTCGAAAAGTGTGGTACAGGTAGCTGTAGGTGGTAACAGAATTAACAGGCCTAATTTCCTAATTAGGCTTGTCACCAGAAGATGGAGGATCAGGAGGGGCTGGCCGGAAAGTTTGTAAAGTAAAAGATTACGTAATGACGTCACAAACAGGTTTCGACGGTACACCATCCATATACTGACCGCACTCGACGCTGTTTGACTTAGGTGATCACATAAGAGCCGCTATTACCAACGTACCGATTGTTCCGGATCGTTCTTATATATTACGTAATATTACGCAATATCATTACGTCGCAAACAGGTGTAGACGAGAATTTTGGATACGAGGTAATGAAGCGTTATCTATTTATTTATTTATTTATTAAGACATCAGAACATTGGTTATCTATATTTATTTATTTTTTCTATAATAGCTTTATTTTTGTCAGAACAAAATCTTTTAACAATTCTCTGATCTTCATCCTCGCTGTCTGATGAGAGGGCCATATGTCCTCCGTGTATACAATAACGGAATTCTATCTTGCTTTCATACCCGCTTTCGCCACAATAGCTGAAAGAACGATCCCCAGCTTCGCAAACGCGACAACGGACTCTTCAATTTGGCGGGCTTTCGAAGAAGTCATCGTAGGGATGCTCGTTACGATGCCTATAACAAGGCAAAAAGTCTTCTAACTTCGCCTTTAGGCTTATAGGCATTAAAACCATTTCCTCTCTATCCACGATGAATTTACGAACATCGGAAATGCGTTTACGTGTAATTGGTGGATTATCTCATCGCTAATTCCCTTAAGACTACCGCGAGTTCTCTTTATTGTTGCTATAGCCTCCTTAATACGTTCGTCGACGACGACCTCATCCTCGAAGTTTTGTTCTTCGCGCGTCTCAGGGTTGATACAACCGCAGTATTTACGTATTGGAGACGGCGGTCCGTCGATATGTGTATTAGTATGTATGTTGTAATGTTTGTAGGCAGATAATCCTGCGATTTTGTCTGCCTGTAGTCAGGTTGAAGTCGCCAGTGCTCCTCCAGCGATAAATGATTGACCATTGTTTTTAGTACTTGAACGGGGAGGTGTGGGATTACTTCATTCGGTATTTCGCTAAGACTTCCTAGATTCTCGGTTATTTTAACAATAGCGTCTCCAACCTCAGAGGGTGTATTCACTTCTAAGTTAATCGCTTGATGCGTGTTAGCAAGTTGCGGGAAATCGGTGGTACGTATGCTCGTGCTGCAGCTGTCTGAATGAAAAATCTGCGAGCGCGCTTGCCTTTATAGGTTTCATCAATAACATGACGTCAGGAACAGGTTTCAACAACAATTTTCTTTGTTCGATGCAAAAATAACGTAAGCACCAATCAGAGCGTAGACATTTACGAGAGAGGAGGGGCTTACGATCATCGGTGAAATCGTATAAAAGGAAGCGCGTTTCCATCCTTTTCACGCAAAAAATCAAAACTAGTACACCTCTACCCTTCGTTGCGATAGGACGTGTTTACGCACTCTGTCAATCCGTTCGCCAGTATAGTACGCCTTCTTCATTCGTGCATGTGATTTAGTGTTCGCGCTGTGTCTCGTGTGCGTGTGTGTTTTGCTGTGCGGTTGTTCTGTGATTCTGTGCTGTGCAGTGTTCGCGCATTGTGTCGCATTGGTTCTTTTGAAGCAACGCAGTTCGTCGCACTCCGCAGCGTACTAGGATTTATTCTAGTGCCCCGTTTTTGCCGGAATGGCCGCTCCCAGAGGCCCCCACGGCCCCTTCAGGACCGTCTTCTCACCGTCCAGCGGCAGGAGCCGCACTCAAAACCACCACCACCACCACCACCACCACCACCACCTCCAACAACAGGAATGCAGCAGTGGACAATGCAAGGGATCTTGCAGGTGTCCGAGTAGAAATCGCTCTCTTACAAGAAGCGATCGCCCAGATGTCCAACTCCGACTCAGATATGGAGGTAAAAACCATCACGTCCGAGTCATCGAGTGACTCATCTTCACTCGACGATGACGATTCAGGCAACGGATAAATCGAAGTGGAGTTCGCTCCGGACAGAAATCCTACGGCGAGGAATCCGCACCAACAAGTCGGTGAACACCAACATCGGCATACGGATTCTGCCCACCACCCCGAACGATTATCGCGCGCTGGTAAGTGCATTATCAGCGTTAAAATACAAATATCACTCGTACGCTCCCGGAAGCGAAACCATACAAAGTAGTGCTCCGAGGTGTGGGAGAATTTCTCTCTGAGGAAGACGTCGCTGAGGATCTCCGGCAGCAGGGATTCGAACCCATCCAATGCAAACGCATGGCGAAGGGTCAAAACCGCACTCCGATCCCTCTAGTTTTCGTAGAGCTACAGAAAACTGAGGAATCAGCGAAAATCTTCGCGATTAAAAACGTTCGCGGGCTCGAAATTACCGTCGAGTCTAAAAACGTCTCCAAGGCCTTCGCCACGCAGTGTCATCGCTGCCAACTATACGGGCACGGACAGAGAAACTGTCACGCCGCGCCTCGCTGCATAAAATGCGCCGGCGATCATTCCTCATCGGCCCGCACCAAACCGAGGAAGGATGTGGCCGCTTGCGCTCTATGTGGCGGCGCACACCCCGCCAACTACAAGGGGTACTCAAGTGCACCGCACAACAAGCCCATCACCGCCGATTCAAAGGCGAAGAACACCGCCACCACCGTCCAAAAAGCACCGGCCAAGAAAGCGGAAAAGACGGCTAAGTCTGTTTCTTCCGTGGCCGAGCCTCAGCCAGGGTCCTCCAATGCTACGGGAAAATCTACCCCCGGCACCTCCAAAACCAGCCCCGACTCTTCCAAAGCCACCTCCGGTTCTTCTAAAACCACCCCCGCCGCCTCCTTCTCTCAAAAGGTGAAAAGCGTCACTGTCGCCACTCCGGCGAAAAACGCGAAGCCTAGAAAAGGGAAAAACCCACCCACCCCCCGCCCAAAACAAAGCAGGCTCCGGCAAAAGCGCCGTTGCTGGCGCCCCCTCCCCCACCCGCACGGTCCGCCCCTTCCAAAACCGGGTCTCCCAGCCGGCAGCGGAACCGCAACGCACCTTCGCTCAAATTATCGCCCTGGCGTCCAAAGCCAACTGGACCAAAGCGTTCAAGGTGGGGATGATTCTCATCCCCCAACTGCTACCGTGTAAATCGCTAGTAGTGGCTGGTACGGTGTTCGCCAGTAGCATTTCCAACATTCTATCGATCTTTAATGAATAGACACCAAAGGCTCCCACAATCTCTACAGGCAGCATTCTGGAATGCAAACGGTCTCTCGCCGCGGAAAAATGAGCTGCTGGAATTCGTTCAGACACACCAACTGGACGTAATTCTAGTATGCGACAGACAGGGGACACGGTAGGGGCGGTGGCACGGCGATTCATATCAAACAATCGTTACGCCACCATGTGAACGTCACTCCATTCCTGCGTCACATTGAAGCAACAAGCGTCACCGTCGAGACAGCTTCCGGAGCCTTAAAGCTCGTGTCGGTCTACAACCCCCTCCCCCGCGTTCGCATTCTTGAAGGGGATCTGGGAGAACTCTTTCAAGATCAGGGGGCCACCATCGTGGCCGGAGACCTGAACGCGAAACATCCGACGTGGAACTCGCTCCGCGCTAACGCAAAGGGCACACTTCGCCGTTACGCGGACGAGCACGAGTTCAGCCCACGACCCAGTCGAGCCCACCATCTATCCGGCCAACGGAAGGCTGGATGTTCTCGATATCGCCATGATGAAAACGTCACCATGGCTTTCGAAGTCACCACCCTTAACGAGCTCTCTTCCGACCACAAGCCAGTACTTCTTCAACTGGGGGAGGAAGCTGGAGACCGCGACGCCCCGTCCACCCGAACGGTAATGTCCTGGCCGGCCTTCACGGCCCACATCAAGGGTAACTTACCCCCATCACGACGATTGAAAATCCCGACCAGCTCGACTCAGCGATCACCACCCTCAGCGAGAGCATACTGCGCAGTCATCGGTATGCTTCAAACACCATTCCCGTACGCGACAAGAGGACATTCATCCTCCAGGATATCCGGGACGCGATACGAGAAAAGAACCGCTGTAGGAGACGATGGCAGCGGACGCTCAATCCCGCTCACAAAGCTGAATACACAGGAACAGGATGGCACACCAAGTGAAAGAATCCCTCGCCGACTTCCGTGCAAGGCGATGGGATAACTTCATGGAGGAAGCCTCAGAATCCTCCAGCCAATTCTGGGAAACCGTCAGGATCGTCAGAACCAAGAGATCCCCCATGCCTGCCCTTCACGCTCCCCAAGGCATGGTCTTCACCTTGGAGGACAAGGCCGAAGCTTTTGCTGACTCCCTGGAGTTGCAGTGTAGCCAAAACTACGAGAACGCGGACATCGACAATATTAGTCGCGTCCACGGTAGGGTAAGGCGCCTGCTCTCCGGGGAGGATCATGACTACATCCCTTCCACTTCACCCGAGGAAGTAAGGGACATCCTCAAGGGCCCTCGCCCGAAAAAACCCCAGATACTGACGGAATCCCCTCGCAGGCAGTCAAAGTCCTGCCGAGGAAAGCCATCTCTGCCATTACCGCTATCGTAAACGCCATCATCCGTCTTAGATATTTTCCGCCTCTCTGGAAAGTCGCCGACATGGTCGTCATTCTAAAACCCGATCAACCCCCCATCCGGCCCCAGAACTATCGCCCCATCAGTCTTCTCCCTGTCCTTGGAAAAGTAGCAGAACGTATTCTGCACCTCCGACTCGTCCAGGAGGTCGATTCCAAGGACATCCCCCTCCCCCGCCCAGTTCGGTTTTCGTAAAGGACTGGACACTTCGCTTCAAGTTCTCCGTCTCGTGGAACACATCAAGGATGGATTCAATAACCACGAATTCACCGGCGCCGTGTTCCTCGACGTCTCTAAAGCCTTCGATAAGGTTTGGCATAAGGGCTTAATCTACAAGATGCACAGGGCCGGCATCTCTATCGGTTATCTTCGCCTCATCTCCTCTTTTCTTCGCCAAAGAAGTTTCCGGGTCAAACTTCAAGACCACCGTTTTCACCCAAGAACCATGTCGGCAGGTGTCCCTCAAGGTTCTGTTCTGTCCCCCTCCTCTTCAATCTCTACATGAGCGATATTCCTACCGTCGCGCACGTTCATCTCGCAATGTACGCAGATGACCTGTGCCTCTTCTCCCACTCCAGAAGTCCCGGAATCATTGAAGGTCGTCTTCAAGATTCCCCCAGTTAGGTTCGTGGTACGACGAATGGAGAATAGCAATCAATCCGGAGAAAATCATCGTCGACGAGTACACGGGCCACCGACAGATCTTACCGTCCAGGGGAGAATCGTCCCATGGCGTTCCGAGGTCAAGTATCTTGGAGTCATAATGGACGCCCGGCTAACGTGGGGCTCGCATGTGCGGTCCGCGATCAGTCGCGCACGTCAGATGTCCGCGGTCATGTACGGAATGATGAATCGCCGAAGTAAGTTGGATCCTGCACGCAAGATTCAAGTGTACAAGGCCTCTGACTACGACCCTACCCTTCCCTGGGAATACAAACGTTCCAGATCCATCGCCATCCCTCCGCCCCCACAAGGGGCATCTCACCGCCGGGAGGGTACGTAGTTCACCATAGTCGAGGGCAACAAGCCCCACCAAAGCTGAAGGTGGATCGAGTAGCTGGATGCTCGGGTGGGCTGCTCCACAGTCGGAAGAGGTATAGGATAGTTCCTGGAACTCTGTTAACGTTCGCGACCATCGACCATCATCCTTTTCACAGTTCAACATCTGCTTCCTAACACTTAGCTCGTGAACAACTACACCTCTACATCTTTATCTCCGTTTATTACCTTATTATCTTTAGTGTTTATAGTTATCCGTTTTATAGTTACTCCGTTTATTTCATATTTATCCTTAGTGCCTAGTGTTTATAGTTATCCGTTTTATAGTTATCCTGTGTATATCATATTTATCATTTATTTATATATATATTTAATATTCAGTGTGGTTGAACCAACATATTTCAGGTAAGTTATTTTATTAATTTTATTATTTAACAAAATATTCACCAGAAAAGACAACTTGAATAGGCATCCGTGTCTGAGCTAGAAGGCGTACACGTGCTCCATATGCGAGGAGTTGTTCACCAGACAAGATAATCTGTCTCGTCACATGAAAAATAATCACAATGTTGAACCTGCGGGCAGGAAGCGAGAGGTTTCTGTTGAAACACAGCAGGCTAATAAGAGACAGAAGGTCATACCGTCCACCAGCAAGCCGGAACAAGTTTTCCAATGCTGCGGCCAAACCTTCCCGACGGCTGCATTATACAATGGCCGCATACGTTCCCAAGCGCATCTAGCGAATAACGCTACGATGTTGGAAGAAGGAGTTTTCATTCTAAATACAAGCATGAAGACTAATATAAGGAAATACAAAATCGTAGGGGCCGTGGACATAGACATCTCAACATTACTGCTAAACCTCAAGCCGAAAATTTGCAGACTGGTGAGCGATAATATGAGGAGATTGAACCAGGGAGTGAAATTGCAGTTAGAAATATTCGCCTGGTACACGCAGAACTGCGGGGAGAAGCAAGTGACTGAGCTAAAATCTTTTAACACCAAATACGTCGTGGTGACCCCGTCAGCCGATCTTGACGACCTCTACGATGAGCTCGCCAGCAAAATTAAGACAAAGGCCGAGGAGTTCCAGGATCGAGACTCTGGATGGAGGCTAGGATCAGTATTGCACGTAGAAATTAACGTCAATACGTACAAACCGCTAGGAGGATCGTCCTACATAGAACTCCCGAAAGAAATAGTGGATAAAAAGGCTTGCGTTAACATGCAAAACAACGACGAAGCCTGCATCGCATACGTATCACCGCAGCCGTTCACCCAGCAAATATACATAGGAATAGAACGGCGAGCTATCCGCACTATACCACCGTCCTGAACTTAGAACGCATAGATTTCCCGACGAAGTTAAAGCATATACCTCGCATGGAGATACAAAACGACATCTCACTGAATGTATACGGTCTCGAATTCAATGGTGAGACGAAAGCACAGCAAATCGTGTGACCGCTGTATCTAACTAAGACGAAACGAGACACGCACGTCAATCTGTTGCTGGTGGAAGAAGCGCAAAAATCCCACTACGTGCTGATAACGGATATGTCGCGATTAGTATCGGCGTCGTTGTCCCACAGAAAAGGAAAGAAATATTTCTGCGACGGTTGCCTCAACTACTTCACAACCAACGAGGCTCTGAGAAGGCACACCGAAGGCGAGTGCAATCGTATTCTCACCGTCATGCCAAAAACAGAGGATAAAAAAATAGGATGGGTGAGATGGTACCGCAAAACCTCCTGAAATTCGTGAATTATGACAGGAAAATGGCGCTACCTTTCGTCGTATACGCCGACTTCGAATGTATGTTGAAGCCTCTACAGACCTGTCAACCCAAATCGCAAGCGTCATACACGAGTAAAACGCACTTACATCAGGCATATAGCTTCGCGTACAACATAGTATGCTGATTTATCAATCAAACCTTCTGGTGAATAAATGGAGACGACGCCACCTGCTCAAAATTTATCTCCCTTCTGAGCGTTCGGTAAGCAGGAGCCTGGTCGACCGGTAAGGGGAGGCATCGGAACCGAGGGGTTCTTCAAATAACCCCAATGAGAACACAAAGGTACGAGACGAGAATACGTATATTAACAAATAGATAAAGTAAAATGTTTACAGAATTTAAATTAAAAGAAAAAATGATATTCAATTTTCTAAAATACTGATCTGAACACTTCTAGCGTTTAGACGCCGAGAATGTTGCGTCGCGAACCAAAAGAAAAAAATATTATTGAGCTACTTACGTCGGACGAATGGCACCACGCGACCGAACGCGAATTAGTTCCCAAAAGGTAAAAGTCAAATTTAAAACAAAGTTAATGAGGTGCGAACAGACTTCGGGTCTTTACAAAAAAGGAAGATCTAAATATTTGATCTCTGTAAGAACTATAAAAATAATTTCGTTATTGAAAATGACATGTAATTACACCCAAGAGAGGGGTCTCACGTAGTTACGCATAAGAAATCTAAAGATTAATACAATGACAACCTCGGTACACACAATTAAATAAACCATAGAAATAAAAAAACAACAAGTTCGTACAGACTTGAATTACGCCCTCTCGAATTACGGGTAATTTTCCCAGAATTCCCTACGCTCCGGGTTTGCTTCTGCGCATGTCCTCAATTCCAATATGGCGTTCCCTCGTGCTTCCGGTGAAAGAAAGAGAAAGCATTAGAAATCTACCTCTCCGCGGGAAATCCACGTCAATCGACGTATCTCCAATAAAACTCTCGACTGAATCCAAAAAAATTACGTGTATCCAAGCAAAAATTACGTGTATCCAGGAAAAAATTGCGTGTATCCAAAAACTCTAAAATACAAAAGAAACACAAAACTGAATAGGGGAAAGTGCAAATCGAACTTTACTTTACCATGCGTTCAACATGAGTTACATTCAATATGACGGTCGAACGTAGAGGATAGGTATGAATCCGCAATATGCGTATAGCGACACGATGTACCTCCAAACTATTCTAACGGACCAAAATTCCAACGAAAGTCGTTTACGATAGGTCAACTTAGACTTGCGAATCCGCCGAGACGACGTCAGTAAAATCCAAAATCAATTCAAGTCTTGTCGACACCCACCTTCCTGCTACTGGACCTTAAATGAAGATCTTACCAACTCAACTGCACAATCGGACTGACTGATAAGCGACTATCAAATTTTCGCGCATGGACTTCACGAAAATTCGTAAGAAGAAACAAAAAAACGTTCGATTGCTAGCATATGCGTTTAACAAATAAAGCTCGCTAAAATGGAAATATACAGGGATCAAAAAAAAAAAACGTAACAATGTCCCAACCCGTACCCTACGGTAAATTCGAATGGATGAGCCGAGCGGAGATCGAACACCTAGGTATCGACGGCTTAGATGAGTATGAGGAAACGGGGTACTTTTTGGAGGTGGATATGAGATATCCCAAAGAACTACACGACGCTCACAGCGATTTGCCATTCCTCCCTGAAAACAGCGTGTCTCCGACATCAAAGTTTCCTAATCGAAAACTTATAGCAACCCTGTTCGATAAACACAACTACGTCGTTCATCATAGAAGCCTAAAACAAGCGATATCTAACGGATTAGAGCTCATCCACGTACATAGAATATTGCCATTCAAGCAGTCGGCATGGCTGAAAAAATACATTGGTTTGAATACGTCTCTGCGTCAACAAGCGACGAATGAATTTAAAAAGAGCTTTTTCAAGCTCATGAATAACGCTGCTGTAAGACCATGGAGAACGTCGACAAACGGGTAGACGTTAAACTGTTAACCCATTGGGAAGACCTGGGGCGAAGACGGGGAGCACGCTCATTAATAGCGAAACAAAACTTTAAGAGCGTGAGCATCTTCACGGAAAGCTTTGTGGCAATTCAAATGAGAAAGTTGAAATTAACTTACAGCAACCCCATTTACATTGGTTTCGCCGTGCTTGAATTATCGAAATGGTTAATGTACGATTTCTACTATAATGAGATGAAGGGAACGTACAACGATAAAGCAATTCTATGCTACACCGACACGGACAGCCTCATCCTACAGATTCAAACGAACGATGTGTATGAGGATATCAAACAAAATCCATACAATTTTGACACATCGAACTATAACGAGGATAATCTTGACGGCATCACCTGACGAAATAAAGCTATACCGGGGAAGTTTAAGGATGAGACTGCCGGTAAAGCCGTAGAAGAGTTTATAGGCCTGCGATCAAAAGTGTATGGACTACGAATTGGCAGTGAGCAAGTGAAGAGAGCGAAAGGGGTCCAAAAATGCGTGGTCCAGGACGACATCAGCATGGGTGACTACATGGAGAGCCTGACCAACGGGAGCTTGTTATTTGAACATTTGTAGTTTGAACAGTATTAGTGCTGATGTAGATGTTGGTAACATAAATCGTGATATATTGTCGTTCACAGTTGATAATCGGTGCGCACTTGGATTACAACATTTATATTCACTTTGCTAGACAGATACAGAAAATCTAAAAATTCCTGAAACTAGCATCAGAGGCGCTGACTAGCGTAGAAACTTGGTTACCATCGTTACCATTGTTATTATTTGTAATCATGTTTGTAATCTGCTTTGATATTTGTAGTTTGATATACTATTCTGATTGCTGTATGCTACATCCATTTTCTTGTAATCTACAGAGACTTATTTTGTAATCTGTAGATTTTGTCCAAGTTTGTTTAAGTTTGCTGTTAAAGGAACTGTTTTGAAGTAAGTAAATGAATCAATCCTATTTATTTTATTATTTTTAATAGCTACATTTTTTAAGATCACAAAATAAATATGGCTATTCAAAGGAGGCATTTTTAATATTGTAGATAATGTATCAAACATGTCATGTACGTACTTGTACTGATAAATTATTGTCACCGGATAAATATCCTGGTTTGTTTCATAAATGGCTCAAGGTTTGACAACATGGAGCTGAGAAATTTATCTCCCCTTGCCATACATAAATCGAGGAAGGTTTGCCATATACATTTTGCCAAAGAACACAAGAAATAAAACATGTGACTGGTAAAGGAACAACATTAATACTGCCAGTTAATCAAAGTGGGATCATAATAAAAGCAATCTTGCATTATTTGATGCTTACAGACTTATAAGATAAGATAAGATTACTTGAGGTGGCAATGATGCCTGTTCCACTGCGACCTTTCCAGATCTATTGTGGTCCCATGCTTCCTCAGAGTACGTTCTCCAGCTTTAGTCGTTTAATTAGACTTAACAGCTTTGAGAGCGGTTCTTCCGCATATACGTGTATTTTTAAAGCGGACTTGAAGCCCTTGCTCCATAATGATGTTATATGCATCCATAATAGAGTGCTGGACTGCCTTAAGCTTTGCCGACTCCATCTGGCTGGCTGGATAGTCGTTGCATACTACCGCGATCCTCTCCAAAGCAGCCTCCTTGAAAGTTAAATCTTCTGGCCTCTTGTCTTTCGGAAGACATCCGGGAGTACTGCCCTCCGACCTCGCCTTTTTGGACTCCGCCATTTCTTTACGTTTAGTAGTCTCCGCCGTCTGTTGAGGCCTAACTTCCTTCTCTAGACTAAACCTGGCCCCTTTTGTGCATGCCTAGTGAAGTTGGCCTTGATTGTGGCTCTTTTAGCCTGTATGTAAACTTGGCCCTGTTGCACAAGCTTTTGTATTTTAGCCTTGGGAATTCCAGACAGCGTTGTTGCACGAAGAGTAGCTAGGGAAGAATCTGTCCGTCCGCTTACAGCCCAGCTTGATCGGGTAAGGCTAAATATAAGGGGGTTTCGCCTGGTGCCCCCAGGGGAACGTTAAATACCGCACACCCATGCGGTCACGCAACTCTCGGCACGTTACCTTACACCTTAGTTGGGGTTTTAGCTCGGTTACCCCAGGAGCGCTAAATTCCCGAACTCATTTGTTAAACTTGTTAACAGTGAGCCCCTGAGGGACTTACAGACTTATAGTTTGAGTAATTTTTCTTTTAGACATTTCACCTAATATTCACCTCTCTAAGGGCAATATTGACTTAACAGTGTCCAGACCACTACTAGCTGAAAATATATCTGCAGCTCAAAGCATTATTTTTGCATCTATCTCACAATCCAAACCATATGAAAAGGAAGGTGAAGTATTTTTGGGACAAGGAAGCACTTAACTATCAAGCAAACTTAGGTGTCAATTATAAACTGTTTTGTTATATGTAGACATTTCTATATTTTTATTTATTGTTGCAGGGAAATCTACGTTATTGAAGAGTCGCACATTTGTCACCAAAAGGCCAAAAGTTATGTAAAGAAGCGAAAATACTTAATTCAACATTGAGAGCTCCTCAAAGAAAACATAAGAGAATTACACGCCTTTTAAAACCACACATTATAGAATTTATTCGAAGTCAAATAAATACTGCAGGGAAGTAGTAACGGTACATGCCATTTTTTTGTTAAATTATTCACTTTAACCCTCCGTTTGGCACATGTTCGGATTGTCACATTGGTCCCTCATATGGTATGGCCAGACCACTATGTATTTTCACGTATTCGTATGGAAATATTCAGTTATTAGAATTGCATCGTATTTATATCCATGCAGATATATATTTTCGGGCTTTCTTTGGTGCTCAGAGATTTTTATAAACGTTGAACTACCTGTTCATGTGAGATTATTGAAAAAAGAATTTCTTTAAACGAATAATGTTGTGATGGCTCAAATGACCAACAGCAGCAGCTTCATTTTTATTTCATTCTGTGCCATCCTTCCCATAAAAGCAATCGTTTATTGCACATTTTCTTGATTCCCAGCACGCATTCCTCCCTCTTCTTCTTCGTCGTCACTCTCAGAAATATCTTTCGCTTCGATTATTATCATTATTATCATGATCGTTGCCATCGTCAATGGATAAATCGATTTCAGCAAGTTCTTCTTCGTTCTATGTCTTTGACTAAAGCCGCTGTCAATCGTGTATGGAAATCAATATCCGCACTCTGTTTTCGTGATTACGTATTATAAACGATTTCCACTTCATTACTTATTTTGAACAGAACGAACAATTAGAAAAATTCGCGTGGAATGTATCTCATTAGCACCAATATTATACGTTCAATAGAATATGCAAAGAACAATGCGATAAAACGCGAATGAACCTGTTATTTGCAAGTTCGTACGAGCGAATAATTACGCTTATGTGTGCTCAAGAATATGAAATATAGTTCGCATTGAAAATTATCAATAAGAAATAAAAAGAAGCAAGGTGAAATGTAGGAATCGCATCATGTTTCATACATTGCTATGTAAAATACCTAGGGGTTTGGCCAGACCACATGAGGTACGAATGTGACGTGTATCCTGAGATAACAGTGCAATCATACTCGTATGCAAAGTATCCTCCTAATTTTTCTAAGAAATTATAGCTAATTCAATTTTAGGGAAAGTCACGAAACTTCAGGCGGCTAGTTCAATCGGAAGTAAAAATCAAAATCATTTGTAGAGCTCGATTATTAAACAGTTTAGTCGACTGTGGTACATAAGATACTCGTATACGTAGTGTTTAAGAAAGGTTTTATTTTCTACTTGTTTCTTGTGCTTTGTTATTTTAACTGTACATATATATATATATATATATATATATATATATATATATATATCTAGCCTTGTTGTTGAACATATTTTGTAACCATTGTTGAATTGACATTGTTTTGTGGGTTAAATATATTTCTGTCACATAATGTGAAATATTTCCTTTATTGAATAATCTAAGTAAACTATAAGATCTTCTACCTAACATACCGCATCTAAACCTGAATCGCTTTAGAGGCAAGTTAAAACTGTAAAACAATATATCTTATGCCACAAGTTAATCAAGTTTTACCTTGCTGTGACTTCTTGTGCTCTAATTACCGTGTACTAGTCGAGGCAAGTACCCCGCAAACTTATTTATTTTTGGTGTTTAATATCGTTAGTATACTCGCGGAACAAATACGCGGATTATTCAGAGTTAATCGTTTCATTGGTACCTAGCGTTCATCTCATAGTACCAAGATTATCGTTACCAGATTACATTCTAGCGCAGAAGCATACGTACCAGTACAAAATATATAAAATATATTTACCCTTACCACACCTTTTGGAAAAAATCCAGATACGTATAGCGGGGACTTAGTTGCCATCCTCAGTGGAATACTGGGGAATTCAGTATCATTAGCGAATCCGGCTAATGCCCAAGACTATCACCACACGAACACTGTACCACACTAAAACACTGCACAATGAACATCACACACTGAACGCGCGAAACACACCAAAACACTGTTGACGCTGACAAAGAAAACAAGAGAGAAAGTATTATGTGTGAGCGGGAGGTGACCAGTCGGGCAGTCAGAGAAGAAGGGCTCAGAAATACATAAACATAAAAAAGAATAAAATAAAACATGAACATGAAACCTCCGAAAAAGATTTTATACAACCTAATTATAATTACTTCCGAATCGTCCTAATTTAAGTATAAGAACGAATAAAAGAAAACATTGTACATAAAACATCCGAAATTTTTTTCTGCAACCTAATCCTATTGATTTCCAAATCATCAAAAAGTACGATGACCTCCAAGTAAGAAATACGACAATTAATGGGTATTCACTTCAGACGTGCGTAAACCACACACACCAACTGTTTTTCTAAAGAGCACTCCAGTTGGTGTTGACGCCTTCCACTTTTAAATATAATAATAATAATAATGTTTATTACCCAACAGTTTACAAACCAATTACAGGGTAAGAGAAAGATACAAAAAACTCAAAATACATAAAATTAGAAAACAGTACAGTAAGGATATATAAACTAAATCTTATTCAATTAATTAGAAACCTAAATGAGAATAAGTGCGTGCTCAACAAAAGAAAAGAAACAGTAAATTACGAAGTAAGTTTCAAAGCGCAACGTTCGCGTTGGCCCGTACAAGTTTCGTAAGATTGCAATGAAAAATATCGCATCTCGAACTAATGCCGTTATATGTTGAGCAAATGAATGATATCGGCGAGCGGAGCAATAAGTTGCTTCGAGCCTGGTCAATATAAAAAGCGTCAGAGTGCCGAGATGGTTGACGGGGTACACAGAAATTTAACTTTGAAATAAGTTCGCTAGAATCAATTTGATTGTGTATTAATTTAAATAGAAAGGCCAGACCTATATTATTACGCCGAACTTCGAGAGAAAAAAAGAAAATTCATACAGCAACGCGTCGTAAGGAAATCCTCTATGTGGATAAATATGATACTTCTTAAGCCATAGGTACTTCAAAAATCGCCTTTGAACATTTTCCAGTGAAAGTTTGTGAGTCTGATAATATGTGTTCCACACAAGTGCAGCATATTCCATCTTGGAACGAACTAAAGTTGAAAATAAACACTTGAGCGTGGACAGGTTGGTAAAAGATTTAGCATTACGAAATACGAAACCTAACATTTTACCAGCTGATGCTACCACATCCTGAACATGATAATTGAAAGTTAGACGAGAATCGAAGTGAACGCCTAAGTCACGGATACCCTCACAACGGGAGAGAACAACAGAATCGGCAGAATAATCAAAAAGTAATGGTACCCGTTTCCGAGTGTACGAGATAGCCTTACATTTAGAAATATTTAGGTCAAGTCCGTTAGAAGCGCACCAACTGCAAACCGCATGCAAGTTAGACTGGAGATTATCGCAGTCTCCTACTGTCTGTATAGATGTATAAAACTTTACATCATCAGGAAATAACAAGATATTACAATCAACATGTTGAACTAAATCATTAATAAATAACAGAAACAAAAGTGGTCCAAGATTGGAACCTTGGAGAACACCAGAGGTAATACTACGAATGTTTGAAACAAATCCATTATAAGACACAAAAAATTGCCGATCCAGTAAATAAGACACGAAGAAATTAATAAGTGATGTACTAAAAGCCAACCCCTCCAGCCTACGCAACAAGATACCATGATCAATGCGATCAAACGCCTTGGATAGGTCAGCATAAATGACGTCGACCTGACCCTGCCTATCAACAACCTCAGTAGCGTATTGAAAAAAACACACAAATTGGTGATCGTAGACCGTTTATTAACGAATCCATGTTGCTCAGAGGCTATAAGGTGGCTAACTTGACGGTAGATGATCCTGTAAAGAACAGATTCAAACACTTTTGCGATATTAGACAGTATTGAAATGGGTCGGTAATTAGCTATATCAGATACATCCCCCTCTTAAAGACGGGACAAATTCTAGCCAGCTTCCATACTGGAGGGAAAGTAGATGTTTTTAGCATCAAATTGAAAATCGTTTGCAAAGGTGCAGCAAATATTACAGCACAATCCTTGAGTAAAAAACTGGGCACCTGATCAAAGCCAGAACACAAATTATTTTTAAGTGTCTTTATACCCCAAAGAATATCAGATTCGGAAAGTGATCCAACGCGTTATGGCAGACAAACAGCCATTCAGGGTGTCACCAATGGAGAAAGCAGTTGAAGGACGATACACACTAAGAAAATGTTGCGAAAACGCATTCACTATTGACTCAGGATCATCAAAGGAGGAGTCACCGCTATGCATTACACCTGGTATTCTAGACTTTCTTTGGCGTGAATGTACAAAAGACCAAAATTTCTTAGGGTTAGAATTAATAGAGCGCTCAATACTGTCGATATGCCGGCGATACGCTCTCTTCACTTGATACTTGATAAGTCCACGCAAATATTTAAAATTCCGTAGATCGTTAGGAAAATTATGTTTCTTGTACCTCTCATAACACTTGGACTTTATCTTAATATTTTGTGTAATTTCATTATCAAACCAGTCAGGATAACTATGTTTGTACCCTCTATGACCACTATAAACCAGCACAAACCGATCAAACATATGATAAAGTATATCATAGAAACAATTACATGCATCATTAACGTCGCTGTAACTACTTAAAATTGACCCATCTATAGATGTAGGAGCACCATAAAGACTAGGAAAATCGGCCTTACGGAAATTATACTGTTTTCGAGTACTATCGATTGGAAAGTTAGTATATTTAATTTCGTGAGAAATGCAGAAAGATACACGTAGCGCACATGATAGGCCAGATCTTTGCCAACCAGAGGTAGTTCATCGCGTTCAACTCTACAGTGTACATTGGAAAAAAGAAGATCTAACATTTTACCATCAGAATTACGGATATAGTTGTATTGTACTAGATTTAGCATAGTAGCAAAATTACGAGGAGCTAATGTTAATTTACAATTTCTTTCAGTACAAAAATTTGGTATATTAAAGTCACCGACAATGAAAACATTTCTATCACTAGAGAAGTACCGTACAAGATAGTCAAACAAAACTTCAAGTTCTTCAAGGGATGGCGTTTTAGGTAGGTATAACACATATATGTACACAGTTAATGAACCCAGTGAAAGCCGCGATCCCACCACATCCAGCGACGGTAGCTCCAAGGTCAAAGCAGACACATCAATCGGATCAACTGAGTAACAAGTACGATAAGCGAATAGCATAGCTCCACCTCTGGACAAATTGGTAGTTAAAAAGTTCCTGTCGCATCGAATAACCGAATAATCTTCTGGAAAAAATTCATCAGAGCAAACACTCGAATCCAACCACGTCTTCGTCAATGCAATGAAGTCATACTCACATTCACTAATACAGGAAGAAAACTCATCAATTTTGCACTTAATACTCCTCATATTCTGATAGTAAAACAAAATATCAAAACTGTCGGGTTTAACTAGTTTGTTTGAGTATCCCTTCTGGCGACCACTGTCGGAACATCTTCAAGATACCTTATACTCAAACCAGTTTCGCCATTGTCCGTGCGAGATTTTAAATTCTCTTTACACTTCCATAAGAATTTCCGCTGATACAACGTTTCATCCTGCTTAATATAAACATTTCTGAAATCATTGGAATTTTTTAATTTTATTTTATTTTTCAACAATGATTTGACCGCAGAAGAATTACTATGTTTAACACGAATCGGTCGAGGTTTGTCACCACCGCTTTTGTCAAGACGTTCCACAGTCACGGATCCAAGATCGAAAGTTTCAAACGGTTTAACAGCATTGAATATTTTACCAAACGCATTCTCGTCAGACTCGAAAACGGTCTCTCCTATACCGTAGATGATTAAGTTATTCTCCTTTTCAATTCGCTGCTTGGTCTCTCGAATTAAATTTTCGAAAATTGGCGGTGGAAGCTCTTCAGGATGGAACTCCAATTTCGTAAGACGTTCTTCAATATTTTTAGCATAGATTTCAGTTCAGAGATCTGATCAACAGCCAGATTGCAGGTATTACAAAAGAATTTCACGCCTTTAGCGCGCTGACGTGTAATACATTTTGCATCATCAGAATCAATATGTACACAGTTCACATGAAGAAATCTTTTACAGCCACCACACTGCAGGGTCAAACTGTTATCCTGTTTATTACCAATTATACAATAATTACCAGGCATTGCAATGCGAAAACAAAAGTAAGAGATAGACGGAGGAGAATAAAAACAATACCACATATATAGGATAAAACAGGGATACAAACTTTGCCCTAGCGCTGCCCGTCGCAGGGACTAAAAAGACAAACAAGGCAACGGTAAGGATCATCTACAGAAATAGTAGGAACCAAGCCAGAGGAGAAAGAACAGAAACAAAATATATATTTTTTAACACACAAATAAGGCGGGTCAAAAGATGAAAAAGAATGCAGAAGAAATAAAGGCAAAAAACGAATCAACCATCCAAAAGAAACAATTTTGGTATTAAAAATAGGTGGCTATAAGAGTTTATAATTGCTTACCCCTAGGGTCAAACTCAAAAGTATAAGTACGACAAGAAACGCAAAATTTATCACTTCATAATGATATATAATACACTAATTAAATTGGAAAATGAACACTCGTTTTAAGAGATTGAACGCAGAGTAACAAAACGTGCACTATACCATTACTATACTTAAACTGTACGTGTTTAAATATTAATTAAACTGTTACCTTTATTGCCATTTGCCATAAAAAGAAACGCGGGAAGCTTGATGTTCGAGATGAGAGTTGCGTCGTATTCGTTTAACCAAAGACTTTTTACGTACGTTTCTACGCTTTTACTTATTGTTAGTTTCATCGAAATTGATTGGTATCATGTCGCAGTGTCTCCTTGTTAGTTGTTAATTCTTAATACTAATGAGTAAATGAATGCTACTGTAGAGTTACCTGCTTTGAACTTTTAATTCATAATAATAATAATAATAGTTCTTTATTTCTGCTATAAAGATACAATGTCCCTTAAAAACAGAAAGAAGCGTCATATTCACTTGTATTATAAGGTTCAATGTAGCGTACGTATTCAAAAATAGATCGTTTAAACCTATTGAAATCATCTTCGTTTTTCATATGTGGTAGTGGTAGTTTGTTGAAGAACTTGATAATATTGTAAGTGACACTTTTCTCAGATTTAGATAACGCTGTGGAGTGGAATATCATAATTAATGAAATGTCGAGTTCTATAATTGTGTCTCTTTTCCTGAGAAGTAAATAGAGACTTATTAGACCGTATATCCCATATACGGTCAAAAGTCTATTATTTCTAAAATAGTTCCGTAGTGAAGCATCCGGCCGCAAACCCAGAAGCGCCCGCATCGCCTTTTTTGTAATATGAAAACCCTATTACAGTCACTACAGCTTCCCCAAATTATTATTCCATATCTCAAAATGGACTCAACATAAGCATGATAAGCTACTTTCGTTGTATTGAAATTAGTAGTTCTACTCAGAATTCTGAGTGCAAAGCAGGCGCAAGTGAGCCTACCACAGACATATTCATTATGAAACAACTTTGACAACCTAATTCTACAAGTTCAGTACATGAATTTCCACCAAATAGTAAGTTCGTATCATCGGCGAAGTTTACGATTTTATGATTAGAACTGATGACATTTGAAAAAGATCATTCATAAATATAACAAATAGTAATGGGCCAAGGATACCGCCTTGGGGAACTCCTAAATTAACTATTCTTGCATCGGAGTAGATGCAGTTATCAGTGGTACTCAACATAACGATCTGTCTTCGATTCGATATATACGATGCAATCCGCTCCTGTGGAATCCCACTGACGCCATAATGATAGAGCTTTTCAAGCAAAATAGAATGAGACATGGAGTCGAAAGCTTTTGTGAAATCTAGGAATAGACCGCAAGCCATAAGTCTTCTATTCAGCATACTATATACCATTTCAGTGTAATCAAACAAGGCAGTGCTTGTGCTTTTTCAGGTAAAAAACCGTGCTGATTAATATTGATTAAACTATGTTTAACAAAAACCTGAAAGTTGCTGATATACAATGATTTCCAAAATTTTTGAAAACGTAGATAAATGGCTTATAGGTCTATAGCTTTGTGGTTGTGTTACTTCACCTTTTTTAAAAACAGGGTTTATGGTAGCTTGCTTTAGAGCTGTTGGGACATTCCATGTAAGAGGGAAGTATTTATAATATCACACAGGGGTTTCACTGATAACATCAAAACAGTACATGATAACTTTCGAGGGTATTTCATCGAAACCTACACTATTTTTGTTTTTGAGCTAATATAGATACTTTCTAAGATCGCTAGTTGTAACAGGTGCAAATTGAAAATTAAAAGGATTCTGTGTTATTTGGCAGTTAAAATTCGGTAGGTTACCTCGAATTTGCTGTGGAATCTGTGCTGAAAAATAAGAGTTGAATTCATTTGCTAACGTCTTAGAAATATTTAATTTCTGGGTATTATTTTGTAATACTCCTAATTCCTCACGAACAATTTACCAGACTACTTTAGTTTTATTGGTTGCGTTCATTATTCTGCGATCATTCATTTCTCTCCGTTTATTTCGGAGTAATTGGTTATACTCCACTTTTAGAAGTTTTAAATGGGGTTTATATGTTCTCACTACTTACTATATGTGTAAATCAGTCTTTATACAAAATCGAAATTACTGACAATGTCAAACAATGTATTGTAAAATGTTTTCAAATACAACACATAATTGGTAAGTATCTAATTTGATGGGAATTTCTATCTCCTCTACGTCAGCACCAACAGTCACTAACGCTATCTCTATCGCGTCTCTTTCTCACAGAGTCACAATCTCGCCACAGGGTACAAGTTCGGTTCCTGAGATACAAGGTAAATCCTACAGTTTTTTGTGAGGTACGTTTTCACCTATTATACATGGACCCGTAAATTCCGGAACATTCACCAAAAATTAATGACTTTTAGAAAATTTAAAATAGATGAGAGATGGTTTCCAACCCGTACCAGACATCGTTTCCCTACTAGGGTAACGTCACTAAAAGCGAGACGGTCCCGATTTTTAACAATTTTTGCCGCGTCCCTCGGCGTTCACACGCGGTAGAAGTGAAACCTTCAGAAAAGTAAACTGCGAGTGAATGAGACGAATACAGTATCAGGAGTGGGACAATTATAGGGTTTATTTATTATAATATTTGTATAAGTTTCGTAATACGCTGGCGTACACATACGTACTAACACATGTACAAATATACACACAGAACCACAAATGACACATAGGTAGATGTTCAACTCTATTGCCAAGGTCAGGATAGCTTCAGGGGGAGAATCGGGAGACGCAAGGGGGAGGAGACCGACGAGTCGCGAAGATTTTGAAATTAATCATCGAAATTCTACATAATTGTACATAATTATATTGTCATTAACTTTTGAAAGTGGAAACTTCGGTATAACTGGCAATATGTGAAAGCAATACAACATGTGTGATGATTCGATAACAATTTACAAGATGACGACAAATAGAATGTATGTGAAAGTTACATTAATTTAATAATATAATATGATTATGAATATGATTATTATTATTATCATCATTATTATTAATTTGTAAGGCTTTTCCTCTTTTTTATGCCAGGAATAAATCTTGTTTTCTCTCCTTCCTCAATCTCGCTGTTTTAATCTATGCTACTGCGATTTTCCCAAATTCCTCCAGATCTCACGCCCGAGTTCGCAAACAGTATGCGATATGTAATATTCGTCCAACATTCAAGTCATCGTTGTTTATATAGTTTTTTTACCACATTATTTTTGGTTCTGCGGACTCTTTATTAAAATAAAATAAGTGTTGAATGGATATTTATTAGTTAAAAAAGAATACCTATAAATCTATCTGTTATAGGCATTAGCCAAATACAATCAACCATGAAATTCGATCCAGACCTTTTCTTTCAATAGTAATTTAATATTTCTTATGTGCTAGAAGTATTATAACAGATAAGGGGCAAGGAACAGCCGAAAGCGTACCGCTGCACATCGGGCCGGTTCGCCCTCTTCGGCTGATTCCCCCACTATGACGAATATTTCGCCAGGCAAGTGAGGGGGAGCTGGCAAGTCGTTTCTAATATTCGACCTCTGCCTATTGCGTCAGAGCAACGCACGAATAGAGTCGTGCCGAACACCTGCACTGGCTATTGTTCAGTCGACGAACAGTGCGTTCTTAAGAATAAGATAGAGTAGTCGTGTTTTGATATTTAGGTTATCATTTTTAAACCTTTCAGATCTTTTGTTAATACAACTTTTAATAAATATACTTAATCTATGTGGTTTAAGATTAGCAAGGTTTCGTTTTCTTCTATTATTTATTATTATTATTATTTTTTTGTTTGAATTAGACGTCTGAGTTACAAGAGATAAAAGTGAGGTTATGTAATTTTTATAAAGGTTATTATATTAACGATGATTTTCTAGTTAAAAAAGTAAATGGAAAAGAATTAATTGTTTTACGAACTTCACATGCCATTGCAATCATAAAAGATATTCATTTATTATACACACATATAGGTATTTTCAAAACACACTGCATATTTCGTGAATCATTCATATCAAAGAACGATTATAAAATCTCTAAATTGATCATCAACAATTGTTCTATTTGCGAGGTGGCCAAATATAAAAACTTCAAATCCTATCCTAAACGAACAGCTACATATAAAGGCGAATGACGTGTTCGAAATGATTTCCATATATTCTCTACAAAATTTCATTAAAACAGATAAGTGTAACAGACACATTGTAGTTATTACTGATAATTTTTCAAAGTACACCAAGTTATATGCAACAAAACGAACTAATTCTTTAGCTGTAATAAAATGTCTTAAAGATTACCTTCAAGATATAAATGCACCTGTAAAATCCATATTAACAGATAGCTCAACGTGTTTTAGAAGTAAAAAATTCTTCACATTCCTTAAAAATAGAAGTATTAAATTGGTAAGGTCACCGATTGCGTCTCCTAATGTGATGTAATCTTCACAGCACAGAATCATAAATTATGGGATAATTACGTAGAGGATATTGAACAGTTGATTAATAATATCCCTTCTGTAACGACAGGGTATTCCCCTATGGTAGTTGTTAAAAATAGACTTCCTTATCGACCTTGGGAAGAAAATGACAGCTGTGCTCCAGTAAACTTATCTGATATTGTACCTAAAGCACGCGAAATACTCTATAAAACACAGACGAAAACTAGAAATAAACCTAAAGTTAGTGATATACATAACCAAAACGATGTATACAATACAGGTGACCTTGTTTTAATTAAAAATTTTCAAAGATCTAATGATATTTGTCAGAAACTGTTATATCCTTATTGTATATATGAAATAAAGGGGGAAATTGGACAAAAAACGTTGGTTCAACCAAAAACTAATATCGTGAAAGGCATTTATAGTGTAGAGAATATTTATCCATGTAGGGCTAATTAAATACATTTCCATTTTATTATCTAAATTCCCAGTTCAAGCAATCTAAAAGTAAATATACATTAGTAAACAGTAAATGAAAGGAAAACTACATTTTGAAGGTTAAAGCTGTATTCAATACCTATCTTTCTTGTTTATTTAGGACCGTTCCCTTCTTCAGTATCATTTTATATTTATCAATTGTTGTCAATTGTATCTATCTAATCTAATATATTTAAACGAGCAATTCTTGTATATATATATTTATATATAAACTAATCAACTAATTAGCAACGATATCCAGATTGTAACTTATAGTAAGTTAGGTCCGGTTTTATAATAAGTTGGTACACCTTTTCATAGGAATCCAATTATAGAAAGTGTGCATTGATTTAAATGTCAAAATTTTTTCATTAATTCCCGTTAGCTAGTGACATTTATTCATTTTTAAAAATTAGTTCAAAAAGCAGTCTGTCACGTAATTAACCACGGTCGTTTTTTTATCATTTCGTATAAAATATTGCACATTTCTGGTAAGATTCTGTACTTCTTAAAGAAATACAACTACTCTGTCATGTAAGATTGTAGTTTAGTTGTTCAATATAATGGGTAAAAATAAATCCTGTAACGAAACTACGAGAGCCATAATAGTCAAATTTCGCAACGATGGAAAGTCTTATGGCGAAATCGCAAAATCTCTAAATATCTCAAAAGAATGGTTTTCAACGCTGTACAGTATTTTAAGAAAAATAACACCGTTAAAAAGTGCATCGAAAGCAAAGATCCCGAAAAACCGCAAATGAAATCCGCGTTAGTGTTTTTGGGGAAAACGATAGCTCTCCATCTGTAGAAACAGTAAAAAGGCGTTTGTGAGAAAAAGGTGTATTTGGGAGGATTTCTCGGAAGAAGCCACTGTTGTCGGAACGAAATCGCAAAAAAGGTTAGGCTAGAAAATACCGTCATTGGCCTGTTAAAGAATGGAAAAGGGTACTTTTTCAGATGAAACGATAATAAATAGACTTTCGCCCGATGGAAAATCATATGTTCGACGCCCCCGATTGAAAGTTTATGATCCAAAATATACGCGTCCTATATTATGATGTGGGGTGCTATGTCATGGCGTGGGGTTGGACCCATTACAAAAATCGAGGGTCGTATGGATCAGCATCAATATGTTTCTATATTGAATGACATAATGCTCCCTTTTTGCGATAACCATATGCCCGTTCCATGGATCTTTCAACAGGACAACGATCCGAAACATACCGCGCGAGCAACAAAAAGGTGGATGGAAGAAAATCTGGTTGTTAGACTGCCTTCATGTAGTCCCGACTTGAATCCCATCGAGAATCTCTGGGAGCATTTAAAGAGAAAAGTTCGACTGCACAAAGTCGGAAATTTCGCAGATCTAGTGACAAAAGCCCAGATGGAGTGGAATGCCATTCCCAAGGATGTCTGCGAAAAGTTAATCGAGTCAATGTCTCGTAGATGTGAAGAAGTAATTAAAAATAATGGATTTGCCACAAAATATTAATTGTAAAAGAATTTAATATATTTTTTTGACATTGAAACCAAAGCGTTGTTAATTATATGACCGACATATTAAGGTAATTTCAATTTAATTATTATAAAAAATGAAACAAATTTAAAGTATGTTTTAAAACTAAGTTGGATTTAATTAACACCTATTACTGTGTAGCCTATAACGAGAAATGGTCAATTGTGTTGGCGGAAATTTAGAGTTATTATTAAAACAAATCTCAATATAGGTGCGGTGCTAATTAGTTGACCGGAGCATAGAATTGGTTTCTCGAAAACGGCTCTAACGATTTTGATGAAGTTTAGTACCTGGGGGTTTTCGGGGACGAGAAATCGATGTAGTATGGTCCCGGTCCCGGGAAGATCTATTTTAACCCGATTTACACACATTTCTGGTACTGAGGTATATGAAATTGGTTATCAAAAATGACTTTAGCAATTTTCATGCAATTTAGTATCTGGGAATTTTCGAGAACACAAAATTGATCTAGCATGCCCCGATCCCAAGACATTTGTTTTGTCCCGCTTTTACCTATTTCTGCGGTACATAAAATGTGTTATCGAAAATTACTCTCAAGATTTTGTTACAATTTAGTATCTGCGAGTTTTTGGGGACGGAAAATCGATTTAGCATGGTCCCGGTCTCGATTCAATCCGTTTGGTCCAGGTTTTCACCAATTTCGGCCTAAACGTGGGTTAAAAACTTTTAACATTATGCAGCTAAGCGAAATTATAAGTAATTAAAACTGTACTACTAAACCATAGATGGCGCTGAAAGTAGTATGTTAATAAAAGAAAAATATCTACGAAAACTAACAACAACATGTGAATCCGCATACTTTTAACCTTACAAACTTTTAATATATATGTGCTACTATATATACTTGAAATATATAACATAAATTAAAATTAACTAAAATAAAGGGCATTATTATTTGGTTCAAAATTATTCAAAAAATTTTGGGACCTCCGAGCAAGGCTCGGCCCACCAGGTACTATTCTATTAATCGTTAATTTACAATATCACACTACTTTCTTTTAGTGATTGTCTTCGAGTTTCATTTACTTAAATAACATGAATTTCTTAGAGGAGAATTAAAATTTTCTTTTACAAATAACAGAGAATTTTATAGGGAGGGGTGGTAGTATAATTGTAGTATAATAATACTCGAATGGTTAATTACTAAAGGCCGGATAATATGCAGTTTGCATAAATTTGCATATTTACATAATATATGCATTTTGTATATTATTTGCATATTTTGTAGTAATTTAGCATATTTGAAGTATCCGAGTTTTATTTATTTATTTGATGTAATTTATTATAGGATAGGCATTACTAAAAATATGTCGTGGTTGTAACAAAGAGTTAAACAGCCCTCTTTAAATTAAAAATAGCATTCTATGAAGCCTCTTCTCGATACTTTTCCGATAAGCGCTTCCAAAAATTTGTTAATGCTGTTCCCATACATCTAGACCGGGACAGAATTCAAGGAAAAGCTAATTCCCTGAAACTTCTAAATAAATACAAAAATACATTTTACCAGAAAATTAGGAGCACAGGTGTTTCTTTGTTATTCGGAGAAATTTATTCCCATATTCGAAAGCAATCTTATTTATTTTAAACGTTATTTTACGTTGGCTTTTCGAAGTGTAAACTTGTGGGTTGTTATTAATTATAATAGCAAAAATGCCGAAAATAGCGACTGTGCCTGGATGGATTGCACCTTATTCAGAATTGCGTATGGATGGAGAAAAAGTATTTTGCGTAACATGCAGCAAGATTGTAAGTAAAATTTAAGTTTATTTCCTCTTATTAATCTATAGCTTTTAAACGACGTTTAACAAAATCACCAATACAACGCTTCGACAAATAATTTTATTTTAAAATTTTATTTTAAAATGAGTAAAATGAGATGTATATTTCATGCGTATTTTTCGCATATCATCAGCACAATACGGAATATCTGATATTCCGTATTCTGCTGATGATTTTTAAATAAAAATCATTTTAAAATAAAATTATTTACCGATGCGGTGTGTTGGTTATTTTATTAAATGTCGTTTATTCCGATTGCTTCGCAAACTCTTTACACATTAGTTTTTTATTACTCCTTTATCTTTTACTAACACTAATTTTATAAGAATACAACTGATGATGTGATATTTTTTATGCAGGTTACAAGTGAGAGAAAGTTTCAAGTCGACCAGCATATTAAAACTCCATCTCATGCTGCCAAACTATCAAAGATGAAATTGGCGAAGAAAGGTCAGCAAACATTACCGCAATGTTTGCCATCAACCTCCAAAAAATCGGAACAAGAACAACTTCATGAAGATTTGTGCCTAATGCTTGTGTCGGCAGATATTCCACTACATAAAATAAACAATTTAAATTAAAGGCAAATAATTTGACAATAACAAGGTTTATACAGGAAGAACTGGCAACCTTTTTGTTATCGGAATCGATTCCAACAGAAAAAATTCTATTGTTTTTAGCGGATGCCGCACCATACATGGTGAAGGCAGCTTGCAACTTGAAAATCTTTTACCCAAATTTAATTCACACAACTTGCTCGGCGCACGGACTAAATCGTGTTGCAGAAGAAGTAAGAAACCATTTTCGCTTGGTAAATACTTTAATTAGTAGTGCTAAGAAAGTATTTTTAAAGGGTCCATTAAGAGTTCAGTTTTACAAACAACATCTACCCGGTATTCCGCTTCCTCCTCAACCAGTAATCACACGATGGGGAACGTGGTTGGAAGCTGCTATTTTTCATGCAAATCATTATGAAGAAATAAAGAGAATTATTATGGATTTTGATAAGCGATAAACAATCTGTGCTACGCGCCCAGAAGGTGTATTCGAGTAAAGAAATACCTCAACAGTTGGCGTTTATTAAAGCCAACTACAGTTTTATTTCCACTTCTATATTGCAATTGGAAAAACAATTTATGTCGCTAATTGAGAGCGTTGAAATAATAAACAAATTTGAAAAGTTATATTTTGATGTTAAAGGACGGGTGGGAAAATCCGTGTATGAAAAATGTTTAAGTGTAATAGAAAAAAATGAGGGTTTTAAAAAGCTAAAGGATATTGCTAAAATCTTGTGTGGTGAGTCAGTAGAAAATATTGAGTTAACAATAGAGGATATTTCTAATTTGGAATATGCTCCTATAACAAGCGTGGACGTAGAACGAACCTTTTCAATATATAAATACATGTTATCAGACAAGCGCCGCAATTTTTCTATTGAAAACTTTGAGAAATATGTAATTGTAAATTGTTTTCATAGTTAATTAGGTTGTAAAATGTTATAAATAAACTTGTAGTAAACATAATAGAATTTTTTTCTATAGTATTATATTTTCTAGCATTACTCCTATTTTTTATCTGCATATTTTTCATAAGAAAGTGCATATTTAGCCCAAAACATCTGCATATTTATGCGCATACTTCCACTTTTTTGCATATAATCCGGCCTCTATTAATTACCATTAGAAAATTTGTCATTTATTATAATTCAAGATATCAAATTCACAGTTAATGTTGAGGTTATGGTCTTCATTTGACATTTGGTATAGCATTGGGGTTCTACTTATACCTTTTAGACACCACGCCCACTATCTTTTGAGCATTTTATTTCCCTACGGGTGTTATCTCCTTAATTACCAGAAATAAATTTAATTATTTTTAAAAGGCATATATTAATGGAAAAGAGGATTTTGTTAACATTCACATTACACAATATTTATACATTAGAAGAATTCATATAAATTTACTGGAAATAACCAAGGGTACATCAACGTACAGTACAGGTTTCTATACCAGCAATATATTTGGATGAACTGAAGTTAAAGTGAATTAAAGTTTCGTTTCGGGGACAACGGAGAAAGACAGCAGTGTAGTCCTGGTTTCAAACAGAAATAAAAGTTTGTTTGGTTAACGACGATTTAATTGACAATATCGAAAAGTCAAAAATTATAGTCTAAAAATATATTAAAAGAAAAGAGTTTTAAGAAAAAGTATTAGTAATAAAAAGAATCTCACCATACAGAAGAAGAAAGAATTTATAAAAGGGAAGAATCCATGAAGCTGCGTCGAGAAAAGAAGTGAAGAGAGGAGATACAGGAAGAACCGTCAACGGAAAAGAAATTACACTTATACATTCACACACACTAAATAGGTAAATATTTCGATTTTATGTTCAATATTTCCAAAAATTTATAAACATAATTTAATGCTTTGATTTCTAAATTTAAAATCATTGGAACTTCGTTGTTATTAATTGGTCGGCGTTTCTGGGTAGCTTCTGCTGTTGTCTTATTTGGTTGCTCATAGAACTTTGTCGCTGTCTCTATGATTTGGCTTCTGCTGTGATAAGTTTTCCCCTCTTGTTTGAGATTTGTTATCCAATATTTGTTCGGGTTTAATTCTTTGTGCACTTTTTTATTGACTTTGTTTCAGTAAGAATTTTCTCTGTTTTTCAAGGTCTGCTACGTATTTCGTTTACGTTTTTTTATTTCCTTTCTTACATATTTCCTTATTTCTGCAAACTCTACCTTTTGTTTAATATTTTTGTTTCCAATTTTTTTGTTTATATTACAATTATATTATTTTGTTGCATATTCTATAACGACTTTTTTCTAGTTTTTATAAATAATTTTTTTATAACATTGTTCTTTTCTTTTATTTTAGATTTAATAATTTCGGAGTAATATGAGGACAAGACACCTTCGATTTTCGCAAAAGTTATAGCACCGTAAAGGTGACCTAAAGGGTGATAAATTATCTAAATAAAAGTTTAGTCAGAGGTGCTTCCCATAGTCACAATTTAAGAAAAACGGTCTTACCCTGAAGTGTTTACGTTACATTCAGATGGAGTTTTCTTATGTATTTAATCACATAAATACAATTTGTACTACATTTATAATAACTTTTATCCTTTTTCTACAAGTATACTTTCAAATATTAATATAATTTTCTGTAATTTACCAATATTGTCACTTTTTCTGAGATGTTAAAATGTATGACTTTGACTGGTAGCAACCAGTACCAACTTAAATAGATGTATTTTTATATAATTCTTCTTATTCTTCTTCAAAGCGGTCTATTATTCAAGTTAAACGTTGGTTAACTTGCCATATACGGAGAAATTGATTGATGCACGAACTTGCGTATTCTTACGATTTTTTTGTATTTGCTAGTCGTTGCTACAAGAAAACTCCAATGTGTAATTTGCATTAATTTACTTGGTATTTCATTGATTCACACCATATATTCATTGCATTACATATATTCTTGTTTCGTTTAGTTGCTTGCTTACTAATTGCCGTGTTTCTTTGAACAGTTAAATATAATTAAAATTTAAAATGAATACAAAAATACGCTCTGGAAATATCTTACGATTAAAAATGTAGTTTGATAAATTTTTATAATATAAATAAAAAAATAAAGTATAAAAATAAAAGTATCTTTGTAAAAAATTTCAAACGATTTTACTTTAAAATTTGTCCAAAAAATAATAGAGCAATATACAAATAAATACATATATCATCGACGACATCTAACAATTTCACGGTCTTCTATTTCTGCTTCACCTGCTTTTAGAACTTCCATGACAGACACGTTAGCAATTTCGTTGTAATTTGCCATTTCTTCTTTATTACCCTCTTTATAATACACAAACGATTTAAGCGAAAATTGTAATTCGATTGGTGTTTATCGCTCGAAGTAAGTCGGAGTTAAAATTGACCATGTCCACGTCCATCCTTAATTTTCAAGACGACGAGTCCCCCTGTTCTTCGTCTCGTGGACATTCCCTACGGTTCAATGGATTATACAATAACCCTGCTAAACAGTAAAATTCCACAGTACGATCCAATTTCAACTCGGCACATTTTTTGTCAAACATGTACCGAGCCAAATTTCCCGGAATATGGGATTTTATTCGTCCGCTAGAACTTATTGTATCTTTGGCAGCCCGCCACGAGGACTCGATTGCATTGGTATGAGCATCTGTATTAGGATCTTTAAAAGTCAAAGAATGATTCACCTTCACATGCTCATACCCGTGCAATGAGAGGCAGTCATAGGCCTTCCAATAATCGCTGATGACCGTTATTCCCAATTCAATCCACTCACGGATAATCGGAATCAACGTGTCAGCAGACCTGTAAATAAAGGAAAAATTGTTAAAACAATTATGGTTTCACATACAAAATACCCGACACAAAACCATCCCACATCATCCGGGCCAAACCATCCCACACCACCTGACCCAAACCAACACAGCCCGGTCCAGACCATCCTACACCATCCGGCTCAAAACATCCGATCCAAAACCATCCGGCCTAATACCACCCCACACATACGGCCCAAACCACCTCACACCAACCGACCCAAATTAACACAGCCCGGTCCAAACCACCCCACATCATCCGGCCTAAACCACCCCACACCATCCGACCTAAACCACCTGACCCAAAACCATCCCACACCACCCGACCCAAACCAATACAGCCCGGTCCAAACCACTCCTCACATCATCCGGTCTAAACTACCCGATCCAAAACCATCCCACACCATCCGGCCCAAAACGAGCCCACACCATCCGACCCAAACCAACACAACTCGACCTAAAACCACCCCACACCATCCGACCCGATATAAAAAAGAAGAATATATAGATAAAAATTAATAAAACATAACAATAAGAGGTTAGAGGAAACAAAACAATTAAGAAAGCTACTCAAATTATTTCCTTTTCTTTCTTTTCCTTTTCCTTTTGAAATTACATAATTGTTAAACTTTCAATTTTTGTAATTCGCCGAGAGTCTTTACTCTATGCATACTAGTTCCTATTATTAGTTCCTAAGTACTTATTTTATGTATATCTATATGTAGTCACTGATTGTTATATTTTAGTACTCCAGCGTATTATCCAACAGATAAACCAACGATATCTGCTATAGAAAAAGTTGGGGTAAATGAAACATTAAATGTTAAGTATGTATAAATAACTTATTAAGCTATGTTAACAATTCTAATTTTGCAAGAAAGCATCAACCAATCACAGAACATCATCAGATGAACCAATGAAAAGTCAACTAGTGCGTTCCGAGCATCTGAGTCAACATCAGTCAACATCAATGTGTTTTACACCGAATTGGAGAGAGTTATAAAGTTTACAACGTTAGCCACATTTATAGCGTTTGGATCAGTTTGCGTATTGTTTGTTTCCTTCTTGTTTTATTGCGATTTTGTATTCAAATATGAAGTCAAGCAACCCAAAACGATGTTGTGTGGTAGAGTATACTGATATGGGTATGCTTATAAAAAGAGACTATTAAAAAGTAAGAGAAAATAAATATTGTAGTTTTGTTAGTTGTTTTAGTTTTCTGCTGTATATTTTTCGTTATTTCAGATTAGGAAGTTGTGATTTTTATATATCATTATTGTAAATCCAATAAATAAAATTCCTAAATTTTGTTTAATTGGATTTACGAAATTGATTAGAAATTATAAAATTTCTTATATTTGCATATATATTTTAGTTTATAATGCAGAATTACAGATTTCTATAAGAATTTTAATTTTCTACACATTCGTTACTGGCGCTGTTTTGGTTCTTGGATTTATGCAGAAATTACCTTCTATTTTAGTTGTTCTGTGATTGGGCCGTGTGCCGACCGAACACCATCCGCCGGGAGTCGGTACTTTAAAGAGAATTCGGTTCGCCGTGGGCGGCGTTTTTGTGCGGACACGTTCGCACGCGTACCGTACGGCTTTATTACACCTGAGTAAAAAGAGAATTCGTTCGTTCGTTCGTTGAAATGGACGACGATTTGGTTGTGGCTAGTGCGGCATTTTTAGTAATAACGAGTTTATTGTTAAAAAGAACAAAGAGACGCTGGTGGCTGACTAGAATGTATAGAAATAGCGGTCACTTGCTACTAAACAATATGTCTCAAGAAGAAGAAAGTGGTCATCAGCTGACTTCAATTTCTTATTGGATTTGATTCGCGATGAAATTTCAAAAGCCGATACAAGATTTCTAAAAGCGCTTACTGCCGAAGAGAGATTAGCTATAACGTTACGATATTTAGCAACCGGTGATTCATTTACGAGCTTACAGTATATGTTCAACGTATCGAAGCAGTGGATCTCGAGAATCATACCAGAAGTATGCAGATCGATAATTGCAAAACTGATTGAATATGTGAAGTTATGTAATTATTTATTGTCAGAATAATTTAGTCACAGAGTTTAAAACGAACAATAATACTCCGTCTAATGATTGAAATTACAATTTTCGAGACGGAGAATGGGATGGACTGCAATAGTATTCCAATGGTCTTTCCATGTGCGATTGCATTTGACTAGTATGGGGCCCCATTTCTGCTTGAAAAATCAGATTATGAATCTGATGTATATCTTGCGCTCGATTGTCAAGCTTTCGCATTTTCTCAGCGATGAAATTCCTGAATATCAAGCAGTGGTCTTTTTTTTTTTTTTCTAGGGCTCCCGATCTGTTTTTCAAAATTTCAAACGCCTCTTGACTACGAGGGTCGTGGGAGGCTCTTCTTTTTGGTGCAGGTTTCTTAGGCGATATAAATCTCGTTTTGGGAATCTTAGTTGCACTGTTAGTATTATCAGAATCCTCTACAAGATTTCCATTATCTTCGTTACCATCTCCAGCTTCAAATTGTGGAGTATTCTGGAACATAAATTTTTTATTTCAGATACCTTCCACGCCAGATGAATGGGTGCAGATATCCCGAAAATTCGCCGAGATTTAAAATTTTCCACATTGTCTGGGTGCGCTTGTTGCAATCTAGAGTCAATATCGGCTCTACATATTTCAACTAAAAGGCCAATTTGAGCATCGTGCTAATGGCTCTTGTTGACGGGGATTACAACTTCATTTTTGTGGACATTGGCTGCCAAGGAGGAGTTTCCGACGCCGGTGTATTTAAGAACTTTAGATTGTACAAGGACTTGGAGAACAATAAGTTGAATTTGCTGACGTCTTTATCGACTAATTTGATGAAACCTTATTCCGGAATACACCCCAAAGATTCTAAAGAAAGGATCTTTAACCTTCCTATACTCACGCATACGGTCTGTGAGACCGATTTATATAGTATAGTATACGTCTTTCATTTTGACGTGAGTATAGGAAGGTTAATTATCGATTAAGCAGAGCTCGCCGAGTGGTTGAAAACGCTTTTGGAATTGTCATCTGTGTTTCGAGTTTTAAGAAAACTCATATTATTAGAGCCAGGAAGGGCGAAATTCGTAACTATGACGATAATTTGCTTATACAATTTTTTGAGGAAAATCAATACATCTAGAAATATGTATACTTCAGTAATAACCTTCGATCGAGAAGTGAATGGACAGGTTATTCCTGGTAATTGGAGGGTTGAAAACGAAGACAACGCTACATCGCTGACTCCTCTAAGAAATATTCCGCGTAAATCACCGTGTTCTACGAACGAAATGAAGGCCGACTTTACTGAATATTTCTACTCGAATGGTTTAGTTCCCTGGCAAGATGAATATGCGTAAAGTACTCATTCCCAGAGACGAGAGATGAGATGACTATAACATCAAATTAAATAGTACTCACAACATTCGATGTGATTGGTCTAATTTTGTCGGGATCTTCAAGGAATTACATGCTTTCCCAAGAAAACCATTTAGAAACGTAGATATCTTTCCGACCTACAATGATTACATTAGAATAGACATTAAATATTATGAACTGAAATTATAATAATATACATACCTTTACCCGTTCTCCTGCTCTTCAATATCCGATTTTTCTCCCTTCGACGCGAACCGCGGATACTATCAATTTTTTTCTTCAACACGTCGACTTCTACAAAAATATCGCTTATCTCCCGCCAGGCGTCTTCTTTTCTCACGACATTGAAGTAAAATCGGTGGTCCTTTCTTCATAAAATAGGACGCTTCTCATATTCGTTGATCAGCTTCAGTATTTGTTCGTTGTCCCAATTAATTTTTTATATCAAGAAACGAACGTAGATTCTAACTGACAATGAGTCCAAGCTTCCAATAGAGCCGTACGGTACTAGTGATGGGTCGTTATTCAACTATCTGTTATTTTAGAACCGTCCTCGATCCAGAACGATTGCAACTGTTATCTCGCTGGGCAAAGGAAATTCCACATCATCGACTTCCTATTAAATATTTCCCCTGATTATTTTGTCTGGGAAACATCCGGATGAATGAATTGTGATTACTTGATGATTGTTCCTATTTCCTAACTATAAAGCTGTTGTCCGATGGATCAGCTACGGATTGTAGCAAACGGATGTGGCCACAATGAAAACGGACTTAAATGTTTTTGTTGTATTTGTTTTACATCGTGTGTGTAAACTAGCGTTGAATCGTGAGAAAAGAAAACTGTATAGGAACTTCTAACGAACAACTTAATTATACGTAGCATACAGTTACATCATCAATACACAATCATATAACTCGGGGAACCACCAAGATGTTAGAACTAGTGATGGGAAAGTATAACGTCGGAGAAAAACAAACTATATATCAAATCAAGCAAAGGCGATGTATGCATGACATATTTTATTGATTTTATGATGCGTTATCAAATAGAACTGTCGAGTACGAAACAACGATGACCTGTTATATTGGAACCGTTATTTCAAAATAACGAGAACGGTTGGAACTGTTCTTCTAAAAGAGCGGGTTTTCCCATCAGTATACGGTACGCGTACGAACCGAATTCTCTTTGAAGTACCGACTCCCGGCGGATGGCGTTCGGGCCGCCTCGGTCCGCACGCGAACCAGTTTGCCCGCCTCGGCTACACGTCCATATACATATGTACGCTTGTTCAGGTTCAGCCTGGTTTAGCCTCGTTACCGTTCGTGCTTAGATGTGGACGCGGCTTTAAGCGGTAAGCAGTATCCTCTTCGCAAGTGGGTTTCAACATTTGCAATCAATAGTGATATTGTTACGTGCACAAATTTCACTTAGTTCAGTTCCGTATTTCATTTAACTTGTTAGAAATATAGGCTCAAGGGAAGGAAAACCGGTCGTCTAATCCATCGGACAAATCCGATAGAACCTTATGCGATGACATCACCCGGAAGCCATGACAGCTAAGCATTCATTCTATATGTCTTAAACCTTTTCTCTTTGTTTCAAATATTTCGTATACCGTATCAATAATTTCAACTAAATTCAAATTATTCATTAGCTTGTAAAATCATTATTATCTAGGTGGCCGTATTTTCTTATTAAATTCATTGATATTCATATATATATCGAAATTCCTACTAGACCTATATCGTATTTTGCATAACTCACAGTAACAATTAACATCACGCATTTTGTAGTTTATATTGTGAAAGTTTAGATAAAACGTTTTATGTTGACTTACGGTTACCGCACTGTTCGCATTATTTAGCTAATTTTATCCCAAATTTGAGACTTGTTGTTTTTGATGAATTCTAACTAAAGGCTAAATACACAAGTTCTTGAATAACCGGGTGTAGTTTTTCAAGTAGAATTTTATTGTTTTCGTAACAGAATCTAAGCATATAGAATCAACGTGCATTTTCCAGCTGATCTTGGTCGCTCCCGACGTCAGACAGTTCTTCGATCGATATAAAGGTACCGATTATTTGACCATGAAAATATATCTGGTAAGTTCTTATGACCTTTGACCCAAATTTCATGGTTGGCGACCATACTATTGTTACACTTCGTTAACTAAAATAATTCCGTCGTCATTTTTAATACGCAATTAAATTATTTTTGTCTTAATATTTTAGCCAATATCTGTGTGCATTCAGTTGAAGGAAAGTTATTTAAAATTATTTTTGCAATTTTGTGTTTGCAAGTATGCGTTCGTATCCTTTTTCCGACCGTCGGTCCCTTAGTAGGTAAAAAAAAGCCCTGCATATTCTTGCAAACTGACCACCCCAACTTTCTAATTTCGTCGCTTACCGTTAGTAACCCCTCACACCCTTCAGCGACATTTAAAAACATATCGCTCGAATTTTTCGGAAGTCACTTGCTGACACCCACACACTCAACGCTTCACTTAGTGCCTCTAAGTAAGTGCTCATACATTCACACACACGACCACCATCGGAGCCCCGCCTCCGCCATTCTTCGAACTCAGGTACCACGCCGTAAGTTAGCCCTATCGTTATAATTTACCTAATTTAACTTTCATATTATTACTCAACACCACTCATTCACCCATTCACGCACAAACGTACGACTACGCATTTTCCAAATTTAAACCGCATTTTATTATCGTGTTTTTTGCTTTAATTATTTAACGATTTAACTAATACAATTAATATACGTTCTCAAAGGACAGTGCTCGTTTTATTTACCAAGCAAATAAATAAGTGTTTTATTCTAGCTTTTTTTTTTACCCATTTGCACTTCTCCACGTTCAATTTCACCAAGAGTCATTAATGTTATTACGTAAGGGAGGTGTCAAGCTAGCCGCTCAATCAATTAATCAACAACCATCATTATCTATTAATAATCAACAACAACAATCATTTTTTTATGCAATCAAAACACACCCCTCCCCTCACCCTTATGCAAATCACCAACCCCCCAATCCCCAATCACACCCCCGTAATTACACTATCTTTTTCCCTGACAAGACCTGTTGTATTCAACCACCGTTATTTAGAGCTTGAAAAAGAACCGACACGGCCTCCCACTGAGCTGAGCACGACATTGGCTAGCCTGTTGCGACAAGCGTATGTACCGCTTCTTGTTTTGTTCTTGTCGTCTTGTGCACTCTAGCCAATTGGTCCACTCAGTTATTGCTATCTCGAAGAGATAGTAGTAACGCAGTTTTGGGGGTCACAATATATTTAAGAAGGTTTTGATGATTATGAAGAATAAGGCCTGGCAATTTTCTCCAAAAGAACCCCTAGCGGTACTTTCATTTGATGAAATGTACATTTTAAATAGATTATGTCTTGATAAAACAAAGCAAAAAGTTCTGCATCCTTATAGAGCTGTCCAAACTGTGATGGTTAGAGGATTAATTTCACAGATACACAAATACAATCAAATATTGAAACGAATATTAAACAAATAACAAAAAGGGCGATCACTACAACCGAATAAAACGAGACGACTCTGAGTAGTTTGACTATACACCTTTTTTACTTTTTGACCAATGGCAACACTATTTAAAAAGTCACCTTTCACTCCCCACTCTCGTTTTTGTCGTCACTCATCTCGCACGTAATTCGGAGTTTACCCAAATGGGAAGAAAGAAGTTTCCCTTCAATAATTTCGCCTTATTTTAACGTGAGGGGAAGGTTATTGGTTTAACGATTTTTTTTGCGGTTTCTTGCATTATAACCCAAATAAATCATATATCGTTGGAATCAGCATGGCAAGGCGCGTCGATTGGTGTATGATTTTGTGCATAATAATAATAATAATATCAATTTATTCCATAATGCCATAGCACTCAAAATACATCAATAAAATATTATATAATAAATTAAATACAAAAAGATTACATACAATAAATAAATTATGGTAAAAATATACGACAAACAACAGAAAAAAACATACAAATGACCAACTGAAAATATATTTCTCAAGTAACGACAGTAAGTGTAGAGTGTTACACCCGTGATATTTACCAAAAGAGGTAATAGACGTTATTTTTGGATGGAAAGGTTAAAAAATGCATAAATAGTTTAAGTTAGTTTAACCATATTTTAATAGACGTTAAGTTTAGAATAAGCCGGCAAAAATCTAGCTGCAACTCAATTTCACCACCCATTTTAAAATCCAACCTTTATTTTATTTAAATCTCCACAATCAATCCATTAGAACACAATGTAACACGGCTAAATGCCACGCCAACTTTCACGGTCATTTGGCGGGATGAAATACTGATTTAACCCGACAGAATGATGATATAGGGTGTCAGCTATAGCAAATTTAAATTTAAAAGCAAGTTCATCCATTGAAATTTTGCATAGGCCCGGTCTAAGCCACAGATATCGCCCGTAAAGCACGAAAACCGTTTGAAACCGACGAAAAGCCGAACAGTTCCGATTGGCTGCGGAAAACATGCGGTTGCAAAAACAGCGATATCTTCGGATCTGCCGGATAGATTTCAGTGTAGTAAAATAAGTTGGATTAACGAAAGATTAATTAAGGCCCCCACGGAGTCCTTCTTGCCATTACGGCGCTATTTGCACGTACTTCGGCCCGCCAAAGTTGGGCACTGAACAGCCACAATCGGCGCGTAACCACGCCGACGAAACGAATCGAAGATATCGGCCGGATAGATTTAAATAAAACTAGTTAAATTAATTTAAGAAACATATGCTAAAGCCCTTAATAGGCCCCTTTGCCATTTGTCATGTAATGTTGATGTACACGGTTCGAGCAAGGTTGCCGAAATGCCGAGCCGGCAGTCCCGGCACCCCTAATTGTGTATCCAGGCTCAAACTGATAAGCTCCGTCCACCGCACCCGAAACCGAGGGGCAACGACCAGAAACGAAGCGTGATGACCCAACCACGGCCGCTCACCGTCCTTTTCTCTGAAATCAGAACCAATGAGAGAGAAGTAGGTCGGGCGAATCGACTGGGGAAGCCAATTAGGAAAAAAAACAACGGAGCGAAAAACAAACATTGTCGTGGATGCTTGGTCCCCACCGTATCACTAGATAATATGATCGTGAAGCTACAATTAAGATTTGAAGTCAATCGGTTGAGAATTGTACGCGCTATCGTTACGGTGAACTCGAAAAACACGGTTTTGAGAAAACGCGTCTGAAGTTTAATATACCGAAATCGCATAGTAGTTTTTGACATACATACCTCTAATCTGCATTGAAAATGCATTGAAATTTTTATAAATTTTTCCACCCATAGAAACTTTCAGATATCATTCTTCAATAAATATTTAAGCATTTAGGCAAATAAAAAAATGGCAAAAAAATATTACAAGGCAGGAGTACCCCTTAAATATCAAAATACAACGTATTACACTTATTTTTAAACTTCACAGTTTGAGGAAGTTTTATATTTGAATTCTCTCCATTCTCAAATGAACGAGAAAGCATTCAGCGCACATTTTTAGTTGCTTTTCCAAATTCACTCTCTGATGCGTACGTCAAAATCCTCAGACGCGGGTTCTCGTTAGTTTTGAGTTGATTTCGAAATGTTGATCCAGATATACTTCCCAATTAACCAATTTAGAGCCGAACGTTACGAAATCATAATTCAAACCGTCGTCGAGCGATAATTTCTAATGCCGAAATGTTGGGATATCACTTAACAAAAGGACAGAAACAACTAAATAGGTGTCGTTTACTATTTGATATGTATACAAACAGATAAGTAGGTGTGAATTTTGGAAAGAATTTTCTCTATGTGCAATAGAAAAATAATAGCAGATCCCATGTTTCGCAAATGAGGAATTTAAGGTAGTAAACGTTAAATATTCCATAGCGTTACGATAAAACGACACTATAGTTGTTGTCGTTAAATGTAATATTGTATATTGTACATTTTATTATGTAGGTGCTTGTCGAGATATAGATATCTAAAACATCGTTACACGATACGATCTTCCAAAATATTTGCAAAGTATTAGAGGATTTGCTCGCTGATTGCCTTGACTATGATCTCATTGAAAACAAGAGAAATTGTGTGTGTAATTCACCTCCGGTAGAAGTGAAACCTTCAGAAAATAAACTGCAAGAAAATAAGACGAATGTAGTATCAGGAGTGGGATAATTATAGGCTTTATTTATTATAATATTGGTACCAAAGCTTCCTAACGCGCACACGTACATACACACCGTTTGACCAAAGCAAGTAGTGATGGGAAAAAGCGTTATTTTAAATAAATTTTATTCCATATTCAACAGTTCTACACGATAACAACATTGTTGTTTCTAAAGATTAATTCATATTATAAGCTGAGTTTTGTTTTTATTTATTTATCTATATTAGAATTATGTTTTTTTTGTTCCATATTATATAACGGTTTCTTTCTAGTTTTATAAATACTTTTTTTATACAACATTGTTCTTTTCTTTTAATTTACATTTTCTAATTTCAATGCATACAATTATTTTGTAGAAAATATTTCTATAATAAACGTCCGATTGAATGTTAACTAGCGCCATAACTACCGTCCAAAAGTTATTTTTCTACGGGAGTTGTAATTATGGTTTCGATTAGATAGTCGTAACTTAGGCAAGTATTAGGCAGTGAAATATGGCTATACTCGGTTTCAAATCTAATGGTACTTGGGATGCGCGAGGTGTGGCTTAAATGTAACACTATTCACACTAAAAATACAGATATTGAAATCACTATGGCAATGGTATTGAAGCGCAGAGAAACGCAAACAAAAAGCGGTTTAAAGAAAGTATTGTACAAAGCTGTTCTCTAAATTTTTAAATATTATAAAACTGAATTTATGTGAATATGAAGTTCTTAAAATGAATCAAGCATGTATAACCTTTAATAATAATTAAATTTAATAACCTTTAATTGTAAATTTGTAGATTAATTATTTATCTACTTTTTCCTGATTAATTTCTAATAATTCTGAAATAAAAATACTCTCAGTAATGTTATATGTATATTTAATTAGAAATTAAAATCTTAAATGAATAGATGCAATATAATGAAATATTCTCAGTAATGTGATATATGTATATTTAATTAGATATTGAAATCTTTAATGAATAAGTGCAATATAATCGCACAAATAAAGAAATACAATACAAGGAATCGAAAAATATCTATATCAGCTTTCATTAAACATTCTCATCTGAGGAATAATCCAAAAGAGAATCACTGTCACTATCATTATTTACAGTAATAATAAATTCCTCTGCCATATCATCCACGATGTGTTCCTTTTGGATGTAGTTGTTGTGACAAATAAGCGGAGGGAACGGAAGACATATACCTCATATCGAAAAACCAAATACGACGAAAACAGAACGGTAACTGAGAACCGACGCTGACTGATATTTTCAGGCGTTACCGTAGACAGTCTGTGCACAGAAGCACACATATATACAACGCTTGGTAGACAAGAGTGTGGAGGCTATTCTATCTCATTTTCTCGCCGGATAAATCCTATAGATGTACAGCTCTCGCAATATAAGTTGGCGAAGGGTGGGAGTGAGTTCGCGCAGATAGAGGAGGGATAGATTGCCTATCATTCGTCTTACAACGTAATGGTAATTCCTATGCACTATCTGAATCAGACAGGTGGGAGGTACGTGTCCTAAATACGTTTACGGCGCATCCCCACCGCTCGTCAACTTATATTGCGAGAGCTGTATATGTTTATTTATTTTTAGTGTCGCCATTTTTCGTTTCATCAAGTTTCAAATCACTCACAAGTGCTAAAGAAGTTTTTACTCAATGATATCTGAATTAGAAATGGTGTCGTATACAGTTGTGGCGATAGTATCAGATTTAGGAGCATCACATTTGGCCGTGTGGAATGCATTTGATATTAGATATGACAAGAAATATTCAATATCACATCTAACAAGACCTGATGATAATATTTATGTGTTTTGTGATACTGCTCGCCTGATTAAACTAGCAAGAAACCATATATATGATATTGGTTTTAAATTTGGTGACAAGACTGTAAACAAAAAATTTTAGAGCAATTGTTGTCTCTGCAGGCAGGAGATTTTACATTAGCACCAAAATTAACACAGCATCATGTTGATGTTGCAGGCGCACAAGGGCAGAGGGTAAAGCCAATGTAAAGTACAATGTTTGTTGAAAGATATCTTCAAAAAATATTAGATTATTTAATGATTAATTTGACGTTTTCAACAGAAGAACTAAATTTGATGCAAAAAGATATGCATTTGGAGTGCAATCGCAACAACAACTGTCATGAAAGAAGAAATGGATGCAATAATTCACACAATGAAGGTAGGAAAGTATAACGCCTTGCTTCCTTTTCAGAAAGGAATATTATTAAATAAAAATCATTGCCTCAATTATTTAGTGAAATGAGAGAAAAATATGCAGTAGAATATTTAAATACTTATCGCCTAAATCAAGATATTTTAGAATTTCTTTTTCTAAAGTCAGAGCAATGGATGCCTCTAATGATCGTCCTACACCTCTAGAATTCAAACACAGATTACGCTGGTTCATTATGGGAAAACATTCGGCCTCCGCGTTCACCGGTAACCACAACGTCGAAGGGAATGATGACACACAAGAATGTATAACTAGAATCGTCAAGAATTATGACGTTGTGAAAACTGATGCACTGCCATTAGATGAAGAAGAAGTTATCCTTAGTTTAAATACATTTGATGATTTAGTAGTAAACAGAGAATCAGTAGAACTACTAGAAGATTTTGAAAAAGAAATAGAAGAAGCTACAATAGTGGATGAAATTAATAATGGAGGTTTGGATAATTTGTTTATTAAAAGCTATGATCACCATCAGCGGCAACGACCTACCCCGTGTCGCTCACTTCAAGTACCTCGGCTCTACGCTTTCGGCCGACGGCGACCTGCGACATGAGGCCGTCTCTCGTGTCAACGCAGCCTGGATGAAGTGGCGTTCTGCGACCCGCGTATCCAGGACCGGCTAAAATCTAAGGTCCCCTCTATGGCGTCGAGTGCTGGGCCAGCTACCAAGGAAACCGAGCGTCGATTTGCTGCGATGGAGACGAAAATGCTTCGCTGGACCGGCGGAGTCACTCGTTACGATCACGTCCGTAACGAAGACATTCGCGATCGGTACGGCGTCGCACCCATCGTCGAAAAGATGCGCGAATCGCGTCTCCGGTGGTACGGCCATGTTTTACGTGCACATGACAGCTCGCCTGCCAAAATTAGTTTCAACATCAACATTGCCGGCAAAAGGCAAAAAGGTCGACCGAAGAAGCGCTGGCTGGACGTTGCACTTATTGTTAGATCTCACTGCCGCTCGACTCCACCCGGACCAAGCTCCTGACCGGGACAAATAGCGGGTCCGGTCAGGAAGAGCCGACCCCGCAACAAAGCGGGACTGAGGCTGAAGGAAAAGAAGAAAAGAAGAAGAAGTTTACTTCATCCAAACGATGCCCTAATTACGTTGAGCAGAAGATTGTATGAAGAGTTCAGAAAACTTCGTAGCAATTTCTTATCCAAAGAACCAAATATATTTGATAAAATTGCCGATAAAGTCACAAGTCCTTTACCAAAGGAAGTTATAATGCGATTTATACGAACATCAGATTAAGAGAACTAAACAAGCAAATTTATTTGAACAATTTCATGAAACATAATAAACAAAAAGTGGATAAGTTTATAAATTAAGAGAGATTCTGGAATATGCCCCCTACGACGCCGAGAAAAGCATCAAATCCGGCACCACGATATACATAAACATACATAAATAGTTTAATATAGATGAGTGGTAGTTATGGGGTGGAAACTATAATCATAATAACTTTCTGGCACAGTGGTAAAAGTAGTTTAATGTTTTATCTGTTTATTAGTCGTTTATAATTTGTTTTGTGGGGTTTGTGAGTAAAATGTTATTATATTGTGTTATATTTTGATGATTCTTCTTTTATTTGCTTAATGTTAATGTATTATTAAAAAACAATTGCCCATTTATTTTTATATATACAAAGTGATCCATATAAGACAATAAGCACTCCAATCTCAATGCACGTTAGAAGAATAGTACATATTAAAGATAGTCTCTGTTTATTTCCACCTTATTTGACGTATTTTTAATTACAGCAACGGATAAATTTACGAGGTGTACCATATTTGGATGTGAAGATGCTATCTCTCCAAGACATTTATTTCCACAAGCAGATAAACATCCACATTGGATTAGTGTTTGGATAGAGTTATGTAATAATTCTAATATCTAATTTTCATATGTGCCTATTTCTTCATTTTATGTTATGTATTGTATGTAGTATTCATGTTTATTTTTTAATATTTTTGGTTTGGTTTATCTTGTAATATAATAATTAAAATCTATTTACATAATAAGTATATAAGTTCTTATTATGTGGTATTTCGGTGTTGGCAGCCCAACAAGCAGGCGTGCCCGACGGGAGGAATCGGGGACAACGAAGCGGTAATTGTTGAGTGATGTCGTAAGCGTTGGTCGTGTTTTTTATTTAATCTGTTATCGAAGGTCATATAAAGTAAACTATGGGCAGATTTACCGTCGAGAAAATATGTTCGCTATCATTACGAGAACAGAGCCCACTTGAAAAGAAGTAGTTTCGAATATATTTCATGTAAAAGTTGTTATTTGTACATTAAATAATTTGACGTTTCGCGGACAAAAATAGAAAATATATACTTTGATTTTAGTAAATACGAAGTAGTAATTTGAATACTGGTAATCCCATTTAGTCAAAGAAAAAGATGAATACAGAAAGTGACGTTTACGACAGGCGAATCGGTATTATTATCTTTCCTGTTCTAATTATAAAATGTGTTCAATTCAAAATTGGTATTGTAGTAATTGCAATCAAATACACATTTAAACTGTTACAAATATATTAAATAAAGAACTTCAATACAGAAGACTTAACGTAAACCTCGATAGTCACGATTAGAATGCCGTTCGTTCCGCTTACGCGTTCTTCCTTCGTTCCAGGACTTCCCAGGCATAACATGTCATAAAGTAGCAGTGGCGTCACACGGTGAAAGTCGCCAACACCGATACACCACACGGCCCTTCCTAACATTCGGACTGCCCTCACTACGATCACTGGAAGATTCTAGGAACAGTCAGCCAAATACTTTAGATTCAAGTTATTTTTAGCGGCATATATAAAGCTATACCTATATATATATATTTATTATTTATTTTAAACCTAACTTATTATATGGGGCCGCACTAGAATTCACCCTAGATGAACCGCCTTGTCCAGAGTAACGGACTTTAAGCCTACCCACAAGATCATCACCTGGGTACCACCTAGGAGTTGAGTTCCACGCTCTCGACCTGCCCCTGTCAGAGCATTTTATCTACTCCCAGAACACAGCAAGGCCGCACTTCCCTCGGTCGTCTAGGCTCTGTTTGAAATATATTTTGCTTTTTCTTAACGTTATATTTTTGTTAAATAATTAAATTTAGTTTTACTTCACTTCTTTCGTTTTTATTTGTTTACATCAGAAGTGGCATCAAGTACTCACGAGCTAATAAGTGTTTAACGACTTTTGTAACGACATGTCCAAGTATCACAGCTCACGGGCTCGTGCCGATTCAGATCCTCATCAACGAGCAGGGCGTGAAATCTCAAAGCCCCGGGTCCACGGCGTAATAGTGAGTTCTCGTCAAAAATGAGCCAAACCCTAATTGAAGGACTAGGAGAAATAGTCAAACATTGCCGAGCGGGGATCTCCAATGTAGATAGTTCTCAGTTAAGTATGACACTTTTCCAAAATATCGTTCACGAATTTAACCCTTTAGAACATAATGTCTCTGAATGGCTGAATGCAGTTGACGAGTTTGCAATTATTTATAATTGGAGTGATCGAGTTACTAGTTACCTTGCTATGAATAAACTACAAGGACCAACTAAAACTTGGTATCACGCGTTAGAAAGTCGAAACTATACATGGGAAGAGTGGAAAATTAAGTTACGGGCAACTTTTAAACCGTAACGGAATTTTCATAAATTATTATACGAAATGATGAATTGCTAAGCTAAAACTTTCCCAAATTTGTATGAGTATTGTTTTCACAAATTGGCTCTGATTAATAAAAATGGGATAAATAACACGCAGGTGTCGTTCGCGGTCGAGACCGCTGCAATTACCGATCTGGCTATGTTGTGTCGACACAAAATTTCGATGAGCATAAAAATCAATGCGAATCACTAACGAGAGTATCAAGCACTCCTACAAACATAAATAAACCATAATGCTACAGGTGTGGTGGAACAGGACACCGCTCTCGCTTTTGTTCTCGTAAATATTAAAACTTTGATAACAAATCTCATATTTATCACAATCCTATTACTAACACTCCGAACTCGCTTAATTCTAATAATTATCATAACGCTCCTAACTCATTATTGAAAGAATCAATATCAATTTGTGGATGAAAACCCTAACATATAGTTTTGTTCACAGATACAATAGAAAAACTAGCATTAGATATAAGAAAAGTATGTATGTCATGTCCGCATAGACAGCTAATAAACCTCTTTATATATTATTTCCGTTAAACATAAACTAAGGGTAGAGATTAATATCAACGCCTCAACGGAGCCAAAATCCATTTAGGACCGAGGACTGATGTTATAAGTAGGAAGGGCACAGCGTGGGATATCAATCTTGACCTGTACCTTTAGGCGTAAGCTTGCGTACTTGTCATAGTCTTTATATTGTCTTTATATTAATTAGTTCAAATTTAACTTGTTTGTAATATTTTAAAATAAATATTTTTTAAAAACATTATTGCGATTCCTTCAATCGTAATTGGCGCTGCGAACAGGATCTCCAAACGGTAATTAAAATCGGTAGCTTTCAAGTTTTTATTGGAGATCGGAACTATACCGAGAGTGTTACGTTAAAGTGAAATTCCACCAGCAAGAGACTTCAACTTTAGACGGCTCTCCACTACTCCAGGTGCCTGACCACTACGTACACGACGCTTCTCACCCAACCAACCACCCGAAGACCTCGACCGACGTGGAACTCCAGGAGGATCGGCTAGACATCGACATGTTATTGGCTGTGCTCCTTGTTCTGTAAGTCTTTTCTATTTTATATTCTCCCTTGTATACCTTATACACGTTTTTGAAACTTTTATGAACGCATACAGAGATAGATCTCCCGTACACGTTGATAGCCTATCTAGTTCAGATTCTCAGGAGGAGTTTTTAGGCGACTTACATACTAATTTAAGTTTTAAATTAGATTCAAACGTAAATATGGCAGTTAATTTCGCCGAATTAAATATAGCTAGAGAAATTATTCCTCAGTATGAAGGAGGAAGTAAAAATCTATCATATTTCCTACAACAATGTGAGAAATTTATGAACACTTATAAAGTACCCATTGTAGCACAGGAATCTTGTACAGTTAATAACTTGCTTTTCGAAATCTGCTGCTCAAAACTCACCGGTGCCGCTAGAGACACCTTTATCGTTTCAAACTGCACAACCTGGTCTCAGGTGAAGAATGAACTTTTAAATCGTTTCGGCGACCAGAGAAACGAATTGCTCCTAGAAAATGATTTAATAACGTGTTACCAAATGACCACAGAAAATTATGACCAATATTATGAACGGCTAAAACAAAAATTACAGCACCTATTAGAACACATTGGCCTCAGGGAAGCCAATAACAACATAAAAATTTATAAAACTAATATGTATGCGCAAACAGCTTTAAACACATTTCAAGCAGGCCTTCTAGAACCTTATCGTTCATTTGTATCATACAAAATATGCGTCTCATTAGAGGATTGTCTCGTACACTTACGTAACTACGATAATCACAAACAACAAGTTCAATTCTTAAATTTTGTAAGACAAAGAGAACCCCCAAAACAGTTAAATAATTCTATTAATAAAATACAACCGATCGCGCAAATATCGCGTGCGAATCCATTCGTTACTCATCAACAAAGGAACGCTTTCGCCCCGGCCTTCCCACAGAGCACCCCGTCTCGTTACCAATCGCCTCAATTTAGGCAAAACATACAACATAAAAGCGCGACCCCATTTCCTCGTGGACCGGTAAACATATTCGCTAGACCATCCGGTACCGGCACCTTTGGCAATAATAATAATGTATTTGGTAAGAAACCGGAACAAAAACCAACACCCATGTCTGTCACAACCACCTATACCGCGAAACCACATCAAAATGTTCCTTATAGACACCCCAACTTCTTCCGAAGTACGGGCCCACACAACTTTATTGCTGAAGAACTACATCATATACAGCAAAACGAAGAACCAGAGTATGAATACGAGAACCCTAACGATATCGATGATTATTATTTCGATCCCCAAGAACAAGAAGTTTCCATTAACGAAGACAATGAAAATTTTCAGGCAGAAGCCTCAGATCAGTTACCCTCGACCTAAATTCAATAATCATAAGACCAAAACTTCCCTTTATAACTCTCCCCAGTTTAGGTCTTAAAATATTAATCGATTCTGGAGCCTCGAACTCTATCATAAATCCAGAAACCGCGTACAATTATTTCCAACAATACTTGTTTAAAAAACCCTTCACTGTCAAAAGTTTAAATAAAACCATAACGAATGACGAAAACATTTCATATCCCCTTTTACAAGAATTTGGAATTAAGGGAAAAGTAAATTTTAATATTTTAAAATGGCACGATCGATTCGATGCCCTCCTGAGCAGTGATCAGTTTTTGAAACTAGGTGCGAAAATAGATTACGAAACCCGAGAACTGCAAATAGGTCACATAAAAATCCCCTTTTCAATGGAATTAAATCCAGCCAATTTCACCCCTTTTAGGCAAACTACTAGAAAATTCATTAAAGTACCAGTTAACATCGAAGAAGGACAGGTACTAATACATGAAACCAAAATAGATAATACTATCATACCCGAGTCTATCAGCTATGCGAAAGACGGCATTTGCACCATTCCTTTCGAGGAAGATCGGGAAATAGAAATTAACTTCCAAAATCAATTAGACGTTGAACCCCTTAGCAATTTCGAAATTAATCGCCCGCACGAAAATCTCGTTAAAACGGATATTACGAATGCCATCCGTACCCAACACCTCAATTCAGAAGAAAAAGCCGAGATAGTGGCCCTCTGTAAAAAATACAGCGACGTATTTTACTTTGAAGATTCGGATCTTTCTTTCACCAACGCTGTTAAACATAACATAAGAACTACGGACAACGAACCCGTATTTTGTAAATCATTCCGTTACCCATATCACCTGAAAACCGAAATTCAAAGCCACATACAAAAACTGCTAGATAACCGAATTATTCGACCTAGCATTTCACCATACAGTTCACCCGTGTGGATTGTATCAAACAAATTAGACGCTAGTGGTAAAAGAAAGTGGCGACTTGTAATCGATTACCGCAAATTAAACGAAAAAACTATAGAAGATAAATACCCCTTACCTAGAATAGACGAAATTTTAGACAATTTAGGTAAATGTAGCTATTTTTCGACTCTCGATCTAGCTCAGGGATTCCACCAAATCGAGATGGGCCCGGAATCGGTAGAGAAAACAGCATTTACCGTGAATAACGGGCATTATGAATACGTCCGAATGCCGTTCGGATTAAGAAATGCCCCTAGTACATTCCAACGAGTCATGGATAACATTTTACGGGAATATCTACATAAGTTTTGTTTCGTCTATATGGACGATATTGTAATTTTTTCAAAATCGCTTCACGACCACATTGTACACATCAAACAGATTTTCGAGAAATTCAGGCAATTCAATCTAAAAGTGCAGTTAGACAAATCTGAATTTTTGCAGAAAGAAGTAGGATTTTTAGGTTACGTCATCACCGCTAAAGGCATTAAACTGAACCCATCGAAAATAAAATCTGTACAGGAATACCCTTTGTCGAAAAATACAAAAGAAATAAGAGCATTTCTAGGCTTAGTCGGATATTACCGTCGTTTCATAAAAAATTTCGCTAAAATAGTGGAACCCCTCACCCGCTGTTTGAAAAAGGGAACGAAAATTAATTCAAACGACCCTGAGTATGTGCAAGCATTCCAGCATTGCAAGGAACTCCTTACCAATGCCCCGATACTTGTGTATCCCGATTTTGAAAAAACATTTTGCGTAACAACTAATGCATCGAACTTTGCACTGGGCGGTGTATTATCGCAAAATTCTAAACCGATCGCGTATTACTCACGAACCCTCAATAGCGCGGAAAAAATTACTCGACGATAGAACGAGAGCTTCTTGCCATCTTTGAAACGTGCAAACATTTTAGACCTTATATCTTCGGTCGACAATTCACTATCGAAACTGACCACAAACCCTTGATCTGGCTATTTTCTCTTAAAGACCCAAATTCGCGTCTAGTTAAATGGCGGCTCAGATTAGAGGAATTTGATTACGTTGTGCACTACAAAAAGGGAAAAGAAAACGTTGTTGCCGACGCCTTATCACGCGTAGAAATTAATACCAAGGAAGTAGAGAAAGAAGACGATACAGACCTATTTTCAATTTTTCCTAACGTAGACTTAGACGAAAACCTCACCCTAGATGACTGTGACGAAATTTTAAATGAAAACGCATCTAATAATACCAGACATACGGCCACCGAAAACCCTGTTTTTACTATGCCCATTTCCGATAAACCGTTAAATCATTTCGTAAACCGCATCATTATTAAATTAGGTGACCAGTACGACGTAAACTATACCAAAGTCTTTCAAACAAAACACAATCATATCGTAACCGCTAGAAGAGGACAAGAGCTTGAAAATTTAACTCGCGTCCTGAAACAAATAGTAGACCCTAAAAATCTTTGCGGTATATATTTTTGGGACAAAGACCTAGAATCCAAGTTTAAAGATATATGTCAACATCTCTTTGATAGTAATGTCAAATTTATTAAAAGTAACGTACTCGCCAAAGACGTTAGCAACTCCGCGGAACAATCCGATTTAATTAATCGATACCATTATGAAAATCACAATGACATCACAGAAACGTACAATCACTTGAAATCCAAATACTACTGGCCCGACATGAAAGTTAAAATTAATAAGATCTTAAAGGAATGCGAAATCTGCCTAGCAGGAAAATATGAAAGACGCCCATATAAAACTCCATTTTCCGGCCCCTAATTAGCAAAGAGACCATTCGCTATTATCCATATTAACACCTTTTCGTTCGAAAGCAACAAATTCCTTACTATTGTAGATCTATTTTCTAGATATGCGCAAGCTTATTATATCCAAGATACTACGGGAATTACTATATTAAATTAACTGAGACATTATTTTTCACGCCACGGTTATCCAACAAAAATTGTCTGTGATGAAGGAAAAGAATTCAAAAATCATGTATTCCAAGAATACTGTAATCTTTTTAAAATTAATTTACATTTTACAACGAATTACAATAGTTCTTCAAACTCCCCTATAGAGCGAGTTCATTCCACCTTATTGGAAAAGTTGCGAATTGAAAAGATTCAAAACAGAAATGAAACGCCCCAAAACTTAATGATTTCTGCGGTACTAACTTATAATCAATCCATACATTCCGCAACGGGCTATACTCCATTTTCATTATTATACGGACCGTACGATAATTTAAACACCCACGAAATCGATTTAAATTTAGCTATTTACGACGAATATAACGAAAAACGAAAACCTGAACTTCTACCCTTCTATGATCACCTATATCAGAAACAACTTGATAAAGGCACTCAAAACCTCGAAAAACGAAACCAAGGAAATAACGACCGCGATGTACAAATCAATGAACCCGCCGTGTATTTTACTAGACAACGCATTAGAAAGACTGACCCATACTATGATAAAGTGCACGTAACAACAATCGAAGATAATAAAATTAGCGGCATCAGAGACGGAACGAATAGACCAGCGAACATCCATACACGGAAAATTAAAAGAATTAAAAAGAAATTCTCTTTGCAGGACAACCCTGACGAACCCCAACCTGGCACTTCAGGTGGAGGAAATTAGCCTGAACGGGTATTTTCCTGAAAATCTAGGCACAACAAAACTATTAAGTCATTATCACAAATTTTATTTTTACATTAACATTAGTAGCATAGAAGTAAATTATAAGGCGTTACTTAGCAATGCACTCGTATTAGAATCAAGCAACAGAGACCCTTTATTACAACAAAATATCTGTAATTTGAAAAACAATTGTTTACAAATCGAACGACGACTATCTAAGTTTAAAAACAGAAAAACTAAACGAGCGTTAATTAATGCCCTAGGCACAGCAATTAAATATGTCAGCGGAAATCCGGACAATGACGATTTAAAGGATATTAATAAAAACATTAAATTTCTATATCAAAATCAGGAAAAGGTAATAAAGCAGATGGATAAGTATAATTCATTTGCGAATCATATAACGGAAAGCTATTCTGAAGATCTAAACACCCTATTAGGTAACATAAACGCGACATTGACGTCGTTTCAAAATATCAGCAGTGTTCTTGAAACACAATTGGTACTACAACATAACTATGAATTGAGCGTAACAATATTAAACGTCCTCCGAACTATCGAGAGAACAATTTCTCTCGCTTTCTCTGAAATAGTCAATTTAGAAATTATTTCCAACTCAGAACTAATAGAAATCGTCAGACACTTGAACTTAATCTATAAAACTGCTGAACTACTCCATTGGGATAACGTTCACCTTTACAAGATATTGGAATTCTCAAAATTCAAAGTAGCATCCATAAAAGATACAATTACGTGTATACTGTATGTACCTATCCTCAGAATGCCTATGTACTATTACACCAAGATATACCCCATCCCTAACGCACAAGATGTGGTGTTAATGCCGCCAACGCAATTTCACCTCCAAGGTGCCAAAGAAGAATTTTGGACGAATGAAGACTGCAGATCCATCGATGAACAAGTGATGTGCGCCAATAAGCCTTCAATAAATAAGTGTTCTCTTAAATTAAATGAAGGTTGTGTGTTCGCGAAAGTGAATAACGACTACAAACTTTACACTCAACTTCAAAACAATCAAATAATAGTGTCGTGCAAAAACGAACTAGAAGTAGTAGAAGAGTGTCCGCATAAAATTAATCGTATAAAAATAAGAAATAATGTAGCATTAGCTTCTGAAAACGGCTGCAAAATAATTGTAGAAGACCAAACGTTTGAAAATACCCCTAGAAACTTCACATTCCATTTGGAATCAGTTATAAAACATTATCAACCAAGTAAATCTGTCAAACTACATTTAAACAATTTACACGATATTAATGCTTTGAAAGAAGAAGCGAAAAATATTCATAACCAGTTTACTTTACATCCTATTGTTCATTATACACATATTTCCTTCACTACTATTTTAATAATAATAATCTGTGTAATTGGTATCCTCTCTGTTACAATTAGAAAGAAATTCACTACGCTATTTTGTGTAAGCGATCGTAAATGTACAATTTCCTTTAAACCCAATCACAGATGTTAATAATATACAAAACGAGGACGTTTTGTCTTAAGAGGGAAGGAGTTATGTTCACAGATACAATAGAAAAACTAGCATTAGATATAAGATAAGTATGTATGTCATGTCCGCATAGACAGCTAATAAACCTCTTTATATATTATTTCCGTTAAACATAAACTAAGGGTAGAGATTAATATCAACGCCTCAACGGAGCCAAAATCCATTTAGGACCGAGGACTGATGTTATAAGTAGGAAGGGCACAGCGTGGGATATCAATCTTGACCTGTACCTTTAGGCGTAAGCTTGCGTACTTGTCATAGTCTTTATATTGTCTTTATATTAATTAGTTCAAATTTAACTTGTTTGTAATATTTTAAAATAAATATTTTTTAAAAACATTATTGCGATTCCTTCAATCGTAATTATATATTTTTAAGACAAGCCTCTAAAATGTTTTATCGATTTTGGGAGTGAATGTTTTTTACTCACTCGGCATGCAATAATAGTTTTAAAACTAAGAACAATAAACATAGGCCCTGCAATAGTTCTAACGACTCTAACTGGAGCGGGTATACGGCTAAAGTAAACATCTATAATATTGAAAAATGTATCGAGTTGTTAATTGCTAATATTTCTTCGGAGTTCGGACAGTAAAGGTTGAATTAATTAAACGCAGTCGTACATAGAGTTACGTTTCGCTATATATTATATAGCATCATCAGACTAATGTACTAAAAGTAAAATTTGAAAACCATATAGAGTGGGAACTCGCTAATCCGAATTAATTAAAACATCGATGATTCGGATTATCGGAAAATTCGGATTACTGAGTCATCATTAAAATAATTTAAAAATAGCGTTTTAGACTGTTAAACATTTATTGCATCTGTCAAAATAAAAAAATAAATATATAAATAGATTTTCAAGAAAGAGAAAGTACATTACTACATAATGCATAAGTTGTAATTCAGTATCATAACATCTTAAAGCATCACTAACAGATTGTAAAACATTAAATAATTTAGTTAAAAAAGTTTGTAATTTTTGCTTGCCGACATTTCAATTGTTTAGCTTCCATTGCTCGTTCTCGCATCAGCCTAAGTATGTGCAGTGTTCCTAATTCGGCTCCATTTTTTCAGACCATTTTATATAAGTGTTAAAACTGCTGATTGCTTCTTCATGTTTCAGTTTTGGTTCATCTATAACTGTTTCATCATTTGAAACACTATCATCGCTATGTAGAGGTAAAAGGTCGTCATCTCCATCAATCCATTCGTTAAGTTCAGTTTTGTAATGCTGATGATTATCACACGAAATTTGTTGCAACATGTTTCTGATTTCAGTAAGTTCTTGCTGATTGTCTTCAGAAAGTAGCTTTTCCTTCACTGCAGTTAATAGAAGATCATCATCAGTTATTTATTGCATTAGTAATATGTAGCTTCGGCAAGAACAAACCAACGAATACACGACACCGACTGCGACCGATTGTATGGTTGCGATTCGGATTACCGAACCCCTAAGCGATTCGGATTACAAGATACCCAATGTTAAAGGGCAATGTTTCATTTTTTTTTCCGATTACAAGGGCATTCGGATTTCTGAGGGTTCGGATTAGCGATTTCTCACTGTACAACTAAATCCGGTTCGTTAAACATAACAATGTTTGAAAGTTAGGGATGTAATTTGTGTAAGGTTGTCTCTGCTCCCTGTTACGGATCAAAGTGTACTTACAGTAACTCTATGTACGACTGCGTTTAATTAATTCAACCTTTAGTGTCCAAACTCTGAAGAAATATTAGTAATTAATTCCACACCGGATAAGAAACTAATATCATCTCGTATCGAGTTGTATGTTGTTGAAATGCGTGTGATGAATGTTGACGTTTTAATCGAGCAAAGTTTTTACGGAACTTATCGATATTAAATATATTACATTAGGCACATCGTTACGTTTACGTTGGCTACTATCAAATAAATTTTGTTAATAAACCGATTGTTAATGTGGGCACCGAAAATAAACAAACTATACAAACGTTGTTGCAACTATTAAATAAGTATTCTTCGAGTATAAAAAGTAGTTTCTCGATTAAATCCGAGACAATGTGAACCAATGAAAACTGATACTGTCCTCGACAAATGCAGTGGCACGCCGACAACGGGAATTAAGTTTTTTTATAAAATCCTTAATTACATCTATGATATTTTGATGTCGACTAAAACGATAGCAAAAACCTTTAATTGTTTAGAGGATGTGTTACAAATATTACAACGCTATAAGTTAATCTTGAAACTATGTAAATCTTTCTTCTTGGAAACAAGGCATGGTAATACACAAATTCTTGTCATTGTCGACGGGTTTACAAAATGTATTCTCATCTATCCTGTGAAAAACACAAAGTCTAAGTATGTGATTCAGTCATTGGGAGATATGATTAAGGTATTCGGGGTTCCTCGCAAAATTATTAGTGACAGAGGCTCGGCCTATACGTCACAAAGGTTTAAACAATTTTGTATTGAAACTGGAACGACTCACTATTTAACTGCTGTTGGATTGCCGCGCGCAAACGGACATGTAGAAAGATGTAATCGAACACTACTCGACACCTTGTCGACCATGGGCGCCAATAAAAATACTCATCAATGGGACGAAAATATTGGACAAATTCAAGTGGGAATTAATGGCACTCTAAACACCGCTGTAGGCGTAACTCCAAGTGAAGCTTTGTTTGGCGTACGCTTGTTATCCAATGCCTCAATGGAAGGAGAAAGAGATTCAATGGATGTACGCGAGAAAATGGTCGAACGTATTAAAGACCGTCAAAACCAGTACTTCGATTCCAAACGGGGTCAACCAAGAAAATTTCAAGTGGGAGGCCTGGTGTTAACGAAGGTCACGAATGCACCTGCTACTGGTTTCAGCCAAAAGTTGATACCTAAGTGGAAAGGCCCCTTTCGAGTGATCAAAGGCTTGGCTGCCGACCGATACGAGGTTGTTGATATATCAGGGGGTGAACGATCCTGCATCTCTTACCGCAGTGTAGTCGGGGTGGAAAAATATGAAGCCTTGGATTCATTTTGCAAAATAAGGAGGTAATATCAAAGGTAAAGTAACATTTAGTGTTCGTGCGTGGCTAAAGAGCACAGGCTCGCCGCCGACACTGTAGCTCTGAGCTGACTGTAGGGGAGAATAAGTTGACCCTGTCGTTAGAGCACGCAAAAATCATTAAATTAAGTTCCCGTTTGCCGCTTCAGTCTGGTAAGAGCTGAAATGCATGGCTGCCGCTTCAGTAAAATCTGAATGCATGGCTCCCGAAATTATTAAGCTCCCTTCGCCACTTCAGTCTGGTAAGAACTGAATGCATGGCTGCCGCTTCGGAAAAATCTGAATGCATGGCTGCCGCTTCGGAAAAATCTGAATGCATGGCTCTAAGGGTAGTATTAAATATATGGGGGCCCACTATAAAATTACGATTATTAGTTTATTTTACTTTTATGCAATTGCTTGATTTACAGCTAGTCCAGTTTGCGAATGAGATGCAGTCCAGCATTAGTCTGAACTTAAATTTATTTAATCCTAATGTATTAAAGTCAAGATTTACACGATTTGTTTTTATGTTTAGCAACTTGACGTGGGACACGTCAACGTCAGGATGGCCGAATGTTATCGATAAAAATATGTCATGGTCTGCCCTGCACAGTCAGTGTTTACGTCTGGATCACGTTCCAGTCTTAATGATGCTGAACTAAACGAATAAGGAGACGTTCTTTTATAAGCCTCGGTCGTCTACGCTTTGTTTGAAATATATTTTGCTTTTTCTTAACGTTATATTTTTGTTAAATAATTAAATTTAGTTTTACTTCATTTCTTTCGTTTTTATTTGTTTACATACTAATTCTGAGATTCGTCTAAAAAGTGGATCCAGGATTTCATGTTTTCCAATCCTGCCACTTCATGATAGGGAACCCGAGACCTCGACATGCCTGGAATTTCCCGGATCTCATATCGATCTCGTCCCAACACTGCCGACATCCGGAATGGACCTCTCCACTTTGGCAGCAGCTTTTGACTTGTACCGGTTGCCGGCGATGATGTTATTTTAAGTAATACCAAGTCTCCAGTTCTAAATTCCTTAGTGGCTGCTCGCTTTGCGTCAAAAACTTGTTTTTGTTGCGCCTGATATTCACCGCTCGACCAACTTATTTGCCCTCGCAACTTTGTAACGTCCGCGGTGCGACTAATTTCCTGGGAGGTGAAACGCTACCTGGCCGGAAACTTGTATACCCATTAACACTTCAATAGGTGCAGCTCCAATGGCCCTATTAATGGTTACATATAAACCTAACTGAATATTAGTTACATTCTCGTCCAAACAGTCATCAGCACCCATAGTTGACATGGAATCTAAGATGGTTCTATTGTAGCGTTCGATCTGACCACTTCCCCTGGGTAACCCAACAGCCCCTAACCCCTATCGCTTATAATCCGAAAAGGAGCGTCACCAACTTTTATCATTGCTTTATAGATTCGATGACGTATGGAGTTTTTGTATGTTTAACGGGATAAAGTAAAATTTGGTGAAAGCATTGTTAGATGCCTACCGAATTCAGACATTAAGTGAATTCTTGTGTTTAATTATTTAGTAACGTTAAGTAGCTTTTAGCACCCCTTTATGAGAAAATGCTCTAATGTTAGTTCTCACGATATCTTCAGTAATAATTTGAAGTCACCCCAATATTAAAAGCCCTCATCCGTGGGATGTTTATATAACTGTGTCCGCTATGAATTTCTGGCGGTCCACTAAGTAAAAACTAAAGAATTATGATAACCACCTGTATCACCAAATCTACATGTTCCATCCGACCTATTAACTCCCCTAACAGAATTTGCTTTAAACCGTTCCAATCCCGTAAAATAGGGTGCTCGCCGCTCCAATGGCAGGGTTGCATCCCTCCTAATAAAGAATTAAGAATGTTAACTTACATAAAACCCTTTACTTAGAATACAGAATTCAGTAATTAATTTTCAAACACTGTATAAGATCTTATGATTAGAATACGTGTCGTAATTACTCCGTTTACTTGCAAGTAAATAGTGATAGTTTCAAGTAGTGTATTTTTATTCTCCTACGTAACCGGTCACTTTTCAAGAAACGTAAATAAAGTGTTAGTATTCGACTCCGACGAGAAGAATCCAACAGCATCAACGATTGCAAAGAGCTGAGGGTTATCTTTTTCATGATTTGACGAAAGCGCCGAGGTGTTCAGTAGGGTATCCATGGGGGTTTTGTATATAGCTTTCTCTCTCGTACTCATGTAAAACCGCGTAAGAAAACAGGATATCCGCCTTTTAGATTCATATCGCCCTCTCACTCTAACGATTAGGCAGCACTTTTCTGTGCTTTTGTTATCAGTCGCGTTATCATTTCAGTGGTCGCAAAAAGGTGATATGCTAATGAAATTGTTAAACGTCGTAAATGCAAGAATACGACGGTTAGAATCGTTAGATTTTGTATATTACTATAATTCTGTATTAGAAACTGTCGTTCCAAATACGGAAAATATAGATATGAATAAAATTAATCAGTACGTAAGTAATCTGTTGTGCGGTTGCGGTCAGCAAGAAGTCGACAACGAGGATGATGGTATTCGCGGAGATAAGCAAACCACCGGATGGAGTTCAGAATATGTAGAATATATACTGGAAATTGTTTGTTATCAACTAGATAAGTTTAATTCGGACATTACATTCTTCATTTTAGTAGACTAAAATATTTATTATGTATCCTTTTTTTTAATCTTATTTCTATGTATGTTTAAAGGAAAAAATAAAATATAAAAAGAAATAATTCGTATATTGTATTTCTTTAAAATATAATTATACAGTGTTTTGACATTTTGTTGAGTGCACATACATACGTTTCGATTATCGGCAGCGCAATGATAAAAGCAGGGAAATTCTGTTTTAACTAAATTAGGCACATTCTCATCGTTTTCTAAATTAATAATTTCCACATTTTTTAAGATAATCACGCTTTTGATACCCTTTCACGTATATTTTATTATATGAATTACAAATGCTATTTAAAATATTCTTCATATATTTCAAATCGACATATCCCGATGAGTATCGAAGATTGAGGTGATTGTATTCCAACCAACGAATTGATTTCTGTTGTACCTAGTAACGAAGCAGAAGGTACTGGAGCTTTAAATAACATGTGCAGATTTCTTTCACCATCCGTTATACTCATTTCTTTTGGTAAAAATTTCAATAGTAGGTTGAATCCCGGTATATCCATGATTAGGATCGGTTCGGAAAAGCGGTTGCGATATATTTTATTTCTGTGTGCCATGCTTAAGATGGGCGATATTAATCCATCCAAATACTTAATTCTGCGATGAAATCGATGCTTATCATTAACATACCGCATCCATTTAGAAGTTCGTTCTTCATCATCAACCCATCTGTACACAGTAATATTATCGCTGAATCTTGTTGTCTTCTCCATCACGATGTTGTATTAAATAATTTTCTTAACAATACCGGTGAGAGCTTCGTACGATATTACGTTGTCATGGATAATAAGACAGTAAGCTACTGTATTAGAAGCGAACACCATGTCTGCTTCAAACTCTAATTTAATGTCCACTGTGGAAGATTTCACAGATTCATTCTGTTTTGAGCAATCTATTACGTAGAGGGGTTATTCGTGGAAGGTATGATAATCTATAATGCGGTTGCGCAATCGGATTTCCGTAATAACTTGTCTGAAAGGCTGCATACATCCAATATGCGGTACTATAGTCTTTAATATTCATTTTCAGATTTAAATTATTATATGGGTAACTATCAGAATTTGAATGTAATTTTATATTGTTGATTGAAGCGTGATCAAAGCCGCTCGCATGAGCTACTACATTATCTTTTCTATTTGTTTGGAATGCGACTATTACGAAACGTGGTTTCTCCAAATTCGTACTTGTTTTCACACTCCAAATGTCTTTTTGGTTACTACGTAGCGAAGGGAGTTCATGCAATTCCCATTTCCTAAATGGTATATAGATGGGTTTATTGGTGTTTAATGTTTTCAAAAGTGTCAAACGAGTTGTATCGTTAACAGTAATATGTGGTACGTGCCATTGCACTTTGCTAACTTCCATAGTAGCCTTCTTAGTACCATCCGCCGCAGTATTTTTATAACAATTATCATCGGGGCGACTCCTTAGTAATATTAATTCTTGGGAACTGTTAATGATAATTCTTCGATAGTCTTCAGCAAAGCCCAATAGGAATCTTAACGGAATACATGCGTTGAATTGGTTATTTGATAGTGTTGGTTGTCTATTATTGTTAAAGGGACGTCATCCGGCCATCTGCATTGCTTTACTCTCGTTGTCGTTGTAAGATAAAAGGGCTTTCATAGTACACGTAATGCCGGGGTTGATACAACGATCCACTCCAACCCCGTTCAATTCATATCGTAGTTGATCAAAGAGGAGTGCGTTTGCGTTATTCGTAAGTTCACACGTACCAGCCCCCTCAGTGCTTAGTTTAAATGTACCTTCCAAATATAAATAACTATCGCCAGGAATTGTATACACATCCTGATTATTTATCGGTATTCGTATTTCATCATTCAAATCGAAATTATTATTTCTCGGATAATATGTGTGATATTCTTCTTTCGTATAGCTTCGTAAAATTTAATACCTTCGTATATTGATAGCTTTTCCACCATTTTTCACTTTAAACCCAATCGATTGGAGAAATTTAATATTGGTAGCTGTTAATCGATCAAGTATAAATGACGAAGTGTATATTTGTTGGGAGAATGTAGGTGTTTCATAATTGTTACGAAAGGAAATACCCATCACGCTAACTGTTTCAATTCTAATCTGAGTACAATCTGCTCACCGCGAAAATTTACCAAATCTCCGTCTTGATCCAACAACGTTAATGTAATATTATCGATGCATTTTGTTTTAATAGGTAGGTATATGTGAGCTTTAACTAACGTAGCGGGACGTGAATGTGCGACTCAGCTGTTTATTATTGTAAACAGAGACGCTGTTGGATAACTATTATATAAAGTACCAACCGATACCTTTTAATGATTACAAAAAATACTGTAACAACAAAATATTGTACACCCTGTATGTATCTAATTATGTTATTCATGCACTTGACCGTATATACATATATTTCATGTTTAAACTGTCGATACTTTATTTGTTGTATGATTGTTCGAAGATTATAAACATTCTATATTATTCATCTTAATTCTGGTTATTGATTATTGTTAACGTTATTTTCTATTGTACTCATGTTTGAACACCCAATATCTTATCACCTAAAATGTAAACTTTCATTTGTATTTCGAACTGTAAACTTTCCTATATGAATACGCTTCTTATCTTCCTATCTTTGTATATCAAAGCTTTAAATATCGGTCATGTAGCTCTTGCGTCAGTCCTTATACTCACCCCTACACGGTACACGGTCCATCAATAAACGCTACGAAACAAGTCAGTGTAGTTATTTGAAGGTTCCCAACATGAATTTGGCGCAGTCAGTACGATACTCTTCTCCGACCAGGCTTGGATCCAGAGAACTTCGGTTCACGGAAAGGAAGAATACCAACAAGTAAGTGCATTTATTGATTTTGTAATTGTGCGTGGTGTGACTTCGTTGTACTCAATATGCCAGATACTCCAATACCAACTACTTCCTCAGATACCACTACCAATCCCCAATTTTCTATAGATTTTTTATGCAAATTAATTCCTCGAGAATTTAATGGTAATAGGTATGAAATTGGTCAGTTTTTAGCCGACTGTAATAATGCGAACGATTTAGCAGATAATAGTCAAAAAACCCCATTGTTATATTTTATATTAGCTAAAATTTCTGGGCGTGCAAAGGAACGGTTAGCGCAACAACAATTTTCGGATTGGTCTTCGTTAAAAAGCAAACTTAGAGATCTTTATCAAGATAAAAAACATTACACACAAATTATGGAAGAATTAAATAACTGTAGACAATATCCTAGAGAATCAGTTAACGATTATTTTCAAAGGTTAGAAATTTTAAACTCTCGCGCTTTGTCAGCAGTAAAATTAACTACTCAGGAAGACGCAATTTTGAACGGCAAAATTCAAGCCATAAACGAAATTACATTAAATAGGTTTATATTTCATTCAATACCCGAAATATCTCAAATGTTAAGATGGAAAGATTTTAATAACCTAAATTCTGCTTTTACTGCAGCTGTTTCTGAAGAAAAAGCTTTAAACATTCGCGTTAGTAAACATAAATTTTGTAACATCTGTAAAAGGAATAACCACAACACTTTTGAATGTCGATCAAGGCAAAACCAACCTCAAGTAACAAACAAATCAATTCATTTCGCAAAAAAATCAAGTTTTAATACGAATTCTATGTGTAAATATTGTAAAAAACAGGGTCACCTTATAAATGAATGTTGGAAATTAAAAAATAAAAAACAGTTGGAACAAAAAAGCAATCCTGAAAACCAAAACGTAAATCCAGAAAATGCTACGATTCATTTAAACTACCAAGAATCTGCAGTGGCAAACACCCCACTGTCAGATCAGATCTCTCAATTGGCGGTGTTCGAGATTTAAAAATTTTAATTTCTAACGATAATTTAAGATACATTGAAGTAACGTCCCCACACTCCAAAAACGAACATAATAAATTCAAATTTTTAATAGATACTGGAGCAGGTGCCTCTTTAATTAAATCAAGCAGACTTATCCCTTCCACTTATTTTAATTCTAAGGAAAAGCTTACCTTACATGGTCTTAGTCCAAACAATTCGGTATGTACCGTAGGAAGCTGCACAGTACCCCTTATTTTTCAAAACCAGAAACTTTCCGCAAAATTTCATATCCCTAACCAGGCAACTAACGTCCCTTATGACGGTCTGTTAGGACAGGATTTTTTAGAAAAAGAAGGAGCACGAATAGATTATCAACAGGGAATTATATATTTAAAGTCTATAGCAATCCCCTTAGAGTCAGAATTAGGAAATCCTACAGTCAATAATGTAGTAAATAATCCTTGTATATCTCAAAAATTGTTACACCTCAAGGCACGAACCGAGACACTAATCGAAATTAATATAAATAATCCGGAAATCAAGGAAGGAATAATACCCGAAGTTACCATACAAAAAGGCGTATATTTATCTAAAGCTATTGTTACAGTAAAGTCAGATAATAAAGCTTATGCTAGTGTTCTAAATACTAGAATAATTGAGCAAGAAATTAAACCTATTTCTGTAACTTTAGAATCTCTTATTCCATGTTCAAATATTTTAACTTGTCAATCATCTTTAGATAAATCACCAAACTCACAAATAGTCGATCGTATTACTTCGCTTAACAAAAATTTAACCCAAACTTCAGCAATAGAGCACGAAATTAAAGTTACAAATAGTTCACCTATTTTCACTAAATCATACCGTTTACCAGAAATCCATAAGGGAGAGGTCAATTCCCAAATTGAAAAAATGTTAAAGCAAGGTATCATTCAACCATCCGTTTCCCCATGGTCTTCCCCTTTATGGGTAGTACCAAAGAAACTTGACGCTTCAGGTCAAAAAAAAATGGAGAGTAGTAGTCGATTATCGTAAATTGAATAATGTTACTGTTGGCGATGCTTACCCCTTACCCAATATCGATGAGATCCTTGATCAACTAGGACATTCCAAATATTTCACAACTTTAGATTTAGCCTCAGGATATCATCAAATCGCTGTAAAAGGCAGATAGACCAAAGACAGCTTTCACAACCCCTTCAGGACAATATGAATTTAACCGTATGCCTTTCGGACTAAAAACAGCTCCTGCTGTATTCCAAAGACTAATGAATTCTGTTTTGTCAGGATTACAAGGTTTACAGTGTTTTGTCTATCTTGATGATATTGTCATTTACGCTTCTTCGTTAGAGCAGCACTTCTTTAAACTAAAAACAATATTTGACAGGTTAAGAACGAATAATTTAAAGTTGCAGCCTGATAAATGCGAATTTTGAGACGAGAAGTTTCATACTTAGGACACACTATCACTAGTAACGGCGTTCAGCCAAATCCAGATAAGGTTAAGGCAATAAAGCTTTTCCCACTGCCTACAGATCAAAAATCTATTAGAACATTTCTAGGACTAGTAGGATACTACAGAAAGTTCATATTAAATTTTGCTAAAATTGCTAAACCTCTCACATTACTCCTAAAAACGATACACCCTTCATTTGGACAAGTTCACAACAAGAATCTTTCGATACTTTTAGAAACATATTAATGAGTGAACCTTTATTAAGGTACCCCGATTTTAATCAGGAATTTAACCACGGATTCATCAAATTTCGCAATAGGTTCAGTATTAAGTCAGGGCGAAATAGGCAAAGATCTTCCAATCGCTTATGCGTCGCGTACATTAAACAATTCGGAACAAAATTATAGTACCACGGAAAAAGAACTCTTAGCCATTGTATGGAGCGTTAAACATTTTAGACCTTACCTGTATGGAAAAAAATTCAAAATTATAACTGATCACAAACCACTAATTTGGTTATTTAATTGTAAAGACCCAGGTAGTAGATTAATTCGCTGGCGACTCAAACTAGCCGAATATGATTATGAGATCGTATACAAACCGGGAAAACAAAATTCAAATGCTGATGCACTGAGTAGAATTAGAATGGTTCCACAAGCAGAAATCGAACAGGTAAATTTAAATATTATCGAACGTCCTATTACTATTGTCCGTAAAAATGACACTTTTGAAAATTTTATAGAATTTCACTATAAGACTAAAGATATTCCTAAGATTAAAGAACTTCCTTGCGATAAATTCCAATACTTTCCCAATGCTATATTATACCCTAAGGACCTTGATGACGCGAATTTATATTCACAAACAGTACATGATATATATGGTTCGCAATTTGAAGAACCTAAAGATATATATTCTCATGTGATATTAAATAACAGTAATAAAATAACATATCTTTTAATTTCAAAACATTTTCATTTTGATAAATTAACGTATAAGGATATTTTCTACTCACTAAGAAATCTCCGAACTCATCTAATTACTAGCAGTAGCACTGATAAAATTTATATTCATGATACCTCAATAAATAACAAAAATATAAAAAGGATATGCTTTGTGAAATAATTCATTACCTCTTTAAAGATATAAATGTCATACCCATACTGTTAATCAAACAAAGGACAAATCCGACTTCAAAAGAAGAGATACAAAAAATTTTGCAAGATAATCATGATTCAAAACTAGCAGGTCATTCAGGATTTATGAGAACTTACAGACGAATAAAGGAATCCTACAAATGGAACAACATGAAAAGAGATATAAAAAATTATATACGTAAATGTCCCTCATGCCAAGTTAATAAAACTAATTTTAAGCCTTTTAAATCACCTATGGAAATTACCTCTACAGCTAACCAACCCTTTGAACGTTTAGCAATCGATATTGTAGGACCTTTACCGATAACTGAAAATAACAATCGTTTCATATTAACCATGCAAGACGATCTTACTAAATATTCGTATGCAAGTGCTATACCAAATCACGAGTCTCAAACTGTAGCAACAGAACTCGCTAAGTTCATTACCTTATTTGGAATCCCTAAAACAATCTTATCAGACCAAGGTGCGGATTTTACTTCAAAATTAATGAAAGATTTTAGCAAACTCTTCCAAACAAAACAATTACTGTCATCACCATATCACCCACAAAGTAACGGTGCTTTGGAAAGATCACATCTCACTCTGAAGGATTACTTAAAACACTATATTAATGATAAACAATCAAACTGGGACGAATTTATACCTTTCGCAATGTTTGCATACAACAGTCATATTCACAAATCCACGGGTTATTCACCTTACGAAACTTTATTCGGTAATAAACCCTTTTTACCAAACAGTATCACTCAGGAACCCACATTAAATTATAATTACGTAGACTATGTTATTAACCTACGACAAAAAATGGGTTATACGCAAAAAATTGCTAGAGAGAATTTGATCAACTCAAAAAATAAATCTAAGATTAATTATGATAATAAAATTAAGGTTTACAATTATAAGGTAGATGATTTTGTATACGTTCAAAATAAAAGTAACCCCCAGGTTTAAGTAAGAAACTTAGTCCACATTTTGTAGGTATATACAAAATTACTAAAGTGTTTAGAAATAATGTTCAAGTCAAACGTGGCAATAAATTAGTAACGTATCATCTTAATTTATTGAAACCGTCTGTTTCAGAGGTCAACGAAACGTGAAAACAAGGGAAACCATGGCTATGTACATATACATCCCTTTCTTTTTATTTGCTCCTAGTTTTACCTTGGACGAAAACACTAGTGTAGATTTTAAATACCATATAAAGAAAATAGATAAGAATGTAGGATTATATTACGATCACATAGGAAATGCCTCTATAGCAAATTCTAAATTCAGATTATTAACCCACTATAACTTATCTGTCATGGAACAACGATATGTACAAGTTTCGACAAACTATTTGAAATCATCCAGTCTATGTACACATCAAGAAACCACTGGCAATTATAATCACGTAGTATCATACTGTCGTAATTCACTAAAAATATTAGGTTTTCGTATAACCAAATTAGAAACTAAAATGGAAACTATTAGTCATTTAACAGGACATTCATTTAAAGAAAATAGTCGCGCTAAAAGAGGAATTTTTGATGGAATATCATATGGTATTAACTGGTTATTTGGAATTCCTGATGCGGACGATGCTAAATTTTATGAAGACTCTATTAAATCTTTGATTCATGATAATCGCGAAGTACAACTTTTAATGAAACAACAAATAGGTATAATCTCTAATACTATTTCAAATTTTAATATCTCAATTCAGTCATTAAAACTCAATGAAAATAAACTAAATTCCAACATTGAATTATTTAATAAGTTTTCAGCACAAACTACGTCAGAATTAAATGCAATACGTTTGGAACAAATCGTTAGCGAACAAATCAATTTGTTAATACAATTGACAGTAGATCTTGATGAATATCTTGACTTAATTACAAGTTCGATAACTTTAGCTAAGCATAACACTTCATCCACACGTAATAACCCCTTTTGAATTAATGAAAGAATTGAACCGGATAATCTTATCCGAAGGTCAACGACTACCTATCCCGATTTCTTATTCCAATGTTTATAAATATTTTCAAATATCTAAGTTAAATGTAATATATATTAACAAGGTCATTATATTTGCTATAAGGATACCAGTAGTAGAAGAATCACGGTATAAACTATACAATTTACTTCCACTTCCAATGTCTCACAATTTATCTCACTATCATTCCTACATTGAACCCTCTTTACCTTACCTCCTCTTGAGTTCAACGCAGACCCATTATGCGCGGTTGCAACATCTGGATATGTGCACTCCAGTATGGCCCACGGAATACATTTGTCACAATGTACCAACTACGCGGACTTTAGAAAAACCTTCATGCGAAACATTGTTGCTGACATCGACGAACTACCAAATCCCTAAACTTTGTACAACAAAGACAATACAAGCTGAAATGGCAGTATGGCATCCACTTCAAGATAATCGATGGATTTTCATTGTCACGGAACCTGTCAAATTAACAGTATCTTGTCCAAGTTCATCAATTGAAGACACCACCATCAGCAACGCTGGTATTTTAAAACTACAGGATGGTTGCAAAGGATACACTCCAAGTACTATTCTAGAAGCCTCCAAGTCTAGTACTTCAAACTACGTTTATCAGTTCCCCGACTTGAATATTGTCGAAGATGATTGTTGTATTATCCATCGTCAAAACGTAAGCATACAACCTATTCAACTCTCACCCGTAAAGGTAACCAACATCAGGTTAGAGGACCTCAGATGGGCAAGCCACAAATTAGGTCAGTTAGACCAAATCTTGGATCATCAATTAAATCAAGAGGTCCCGCATAATCCATCACGATGGTATTCTACACTTTTCTCTATTATCGGATCTATAATTGGTGTTCTACTAGCGTACAGACTACTTCAATGGATTGGATTATTCCAGTTAATCAAGAAGATTTTCTGCTGCAAAACGTCCCGATCGTCCGGCGGATGCTGTGCGAAGATATTTAATACAAACATTAATGGAGTCCCTGTCACAAGAAGCCATTTATCCAATATATTAGGACATGAAACGAGTCTAGAAGAAGACGATCTGGAATTAAACACCCTTCCAATTGTGATGCCACCAGCACCAAGAGAATCCGTGTCACGAGGACCATCCGTTGATATGAATTAATATGTATAATACACATATAATTTTGTTTATTAAAGGTTATAATTGATTTAATAAAAACTCAGAGATATTAAATCAATCTTAAGAAGAGAGGTGTTGGATAACTATTGTAATGGGTTCGAAGGAATACACGAGTTGTACTACAACACTTTATTTACTGTATTTACATAGACGTGGATAATTGTTGACGATCTTTACATTCTATCGGTCAAGAACAAGAAGGAACTCAAGTTTAATGAAATACACAACTTATATTAAAATTAGTGTTTAACTAAGATAGCAATTGTGGAAGACGTTACCATTAATATTAAGGGTACAAAGATCATGTGAATACAATTGACGGATTGATACACAGTTGAACGTGATACACAAAATCAATAATCATTGAACTTAGGAACATTAAATATTACAATTTCGAACGTGTTGACTGACAGCGCATAAAGACATAGATAATGGTTGTATTCTAAATGACTAACGGTTACATGTGTACATAATTTAGGATGGTAATTATAAACATAAATGGATTAATCAATCAAAGGATATAATAGACATATAGGTAGGTAGGTACATTACACCTCCCCCTTAGAGATGATTTAATTATAAATTATCCTTTAGTTTCGCAATTCTAGCACTGCGTCTGAGACTAGTGGTTTCAGTGTTGCTGGAACTACTTGGAACTTCAATACATTCTAAATCTATTTCAGGTTTAATTGTCGTGTCTTTACAAAATTTTAAGGTCAAACAATTTGTAATTTGTTGACAAGCGGATGATGAATTATGGCTATGTCGATTGGCATGTTTTGATTTACATCTTCTTATAGTATACTTAACTAATTTATATAATACATATAAAAATATAAATTTAAGGATAGTACATATAAGGTAAACAAAATACGAATTATTTGTGATTTCCGTAAGGAAAGATTCGTTTATTTTGTCGGCAAGATCATCTAATCTTTTCAAATTATGACTAGCTGTTTCTAATGCTTCTTTGTCGAGATTTATTGGCTGCAATGGAATTAATTCCGGAGATTTTAACGAGTTGTTAGCTTTTTCTTTTACCTTTTCACAACAGTCATCTTCCAGATTGACATCAGGAATGATTGATTTAAAATCACTTTGTTTACTCGAGGTATCCGAAATTAATGTTGTCGTACTAGTGTACAGTTTACAATTATTTTTTAATGTTAAAATTCCAGTATTCTTTAAATTGAAGGTGAATAAATTATTATCAAGACAGTTTAACGTGACCACTGTTTCTGTCGGGATAATATAAATCCAAGCATTAGCACTTTTAAGCTTATGCCAGATTTCACTTATAGTTTTAATTGTTTTGACTTCACAATTTCCAGGTATTTCCTTTAATTGAGGAGTCAACAACTGTGTTTCACAAATTGGTCTAGCATTAATAGAATAGAGAGTATCTGGATTATTACAGAGACTAGTTAGATTGTCTAAATTCTTACAAGGTGTTAAATCGTTTAATGTTGTATAAGTATTACGATTTTCTGAAATTACTAAATAATTTATTGTTGGAAGGATAAACGTATAGAAATCATTTCCTGACCCTTTTATGGGTAGCGGAATTGGATTATAAAGACTGTACTGTTGTTGGTTTACTAACGGTACAGATATAATATATAAGATTACATTTTCGGACAGATGATATTGGATTGTTATTAATTCAAAATATTTGTTGGCATTTTCAATTGTCAAAGGTAAAGGATATACTGAAGAACTTCTTAAATGGGGTAGTGTTTTTACTAATTCAGTCATTAATTGGCTTGGTGTGATAACGAAAGGATGTAATACGTTTGTTTTCGCATACGTTATGGTATCGATTAATGTTAAATATTCTTTTTCAATTTCGTTTACTAATAACGTTAAGAGAGAAAAGTGCTCATCTATAATCTGTTTAAATTCTAGATTGAATATTAACTTGTTAGCTTCTTGTGAGAAATTTGATAGTTTCTTAAAATTTTCTGAAAATACAACGTTATTTCTTTCAATACTCGTGATACTATTATTAAAATTTGTGATAGTTGTTTGTACTACGTGAATTTGTTGTTTTAATAGTTTAACTACTTGTTCTTCGTTTGATTTTACATTGTTGAGAATAGCGTTATAATATTCAGCATCTTCCTCGTCGAGAGTGCCAAAGACTGTTTTAAATGCAGATCCAAAAATATTTAACCATGCTCTTTTTGTTCTGCGTTTGCCTAGTATGGTTTTTAAGACTTGTTCCTTTTGGAAAAGGTTGGGAACTATGTGATCTAAGATCTTTAATGACGATTGACATGATGATAAAACTTGTGCGATCGTATCCTTTTGACATAGTTGAATGGTTTTTTGATAATAATCTTCAACAGTTTTTATTTTATTATTAAAGGGTTCGAGATCAATGTGACATACGATTTTCCAATCTGATTCGGTAAATTTTACATTCTGTATGTAGTCAAAGTAAATCCCGGATGGTTTACTTACAGGTACATTTGTATAGAATTCGTCGCATTGTACTAGCTGGATGAATAAGTATCTGGAACAAATGCACGTTTTAATCTGTTTGAATGGATAGTAACCTTCTTGTTTTTATTAGGATTGTATAGTTCACTGGAGAAGTTTTTGCAATTATTTTATAAGGTCCACTATAATTGGGTGTTAATTTCTTTGATTTACCTAGCTTCATTTGCTCATTTTGGAGATATACTAGATCATTTATTTCAAAGTTTATATCATTTAACCTTTTGTCATATTGAATTTTGTTAGTTTCTTTTGACTGTATCAAATGTTTTCGTGCTAGCTCGTGTGATTTTTGTAATTTGACAGTAAGTTCATCGATGTAATCATCATACGTATATTTAAAATCGCAATTTTTAGTAAGACTAGATGGAATATTTGCTTTTGTACCGAAAATTAATTCGAATGGGGTAAATTTTGTAGAAGTGTGAACTGTCGTATTAAATGATAATATTGCAAAGTTTAACCACTGATCCCAATCGGATTGATCGTTATTGATGTAGTGTTTGAGATATTCGACAAGAGTAGAATGGCTTCTTTCCAATGAGCCGTTAGTTTGAGGATGGTATGCTGTGGAATTTAATTGTTTTATTTTAAAAAGTTTCGAAATGTCGCTCATTAGTTTGGAAGTAAAATCTCTGCCTTGATCGGTTAGAATGGTTTTAGGAATTCCGAATCTGCAAATGAATTCTTCAACTAGTTTTTGTGCGATAGTGCATGATTCATGATTTTGAACGGGATATGCTTGGGAAAATTTTGTTAAGTCATCCTGTAGGGTTAGTACGTATTTATTTCCGTTTTCGCTCAAAGGGAATGGTCCCACAATGTCTAAAAATATTTTCTCAAATGGCGACGAACTAGTTGTCGTTATTTCCATTGGTTGTTTATGTTTCTTTCGCAATAGTTTATTTTTTTGACAAGATTCGCATGTTTTGATAAAGTTTTTAATATCCGTTTTCATAGTTTGCCATTTGTAATGTTGTTTAATTCGATTATACGTCCTATGGAAACCAGAGTGACCTGAAACTGGATCACAGTGATTTTCCTTTAGGATTTTTTGTACATCTGAAAGGTTTGGAGTAATTATATTACCTTGAAATATAATGACATTGATATTCGTGTTCTTGAAAATGTAACGTATCATTGCTCTGATTTTATGGAATCTTAACCGATCGTAATTTGAGATGAAATTCGGAAAACCGACTTCTTTAATGTTATTCGAAACTAATAGATCCTTTAGTTTGGTGAGTATATGATAAATGTCTTGGTAGTTGATAGAATCCCAATAATTTTCTTTATAGAAGATATAATAAATATTGAGTCCGTTGTTCTTAAAATTAAGAATATCATGAAGTTTTGTTGATGTTTGATCAATCGTTACGAGGTTTTTAAATTTTCCCTCAATCTCGATTAGCTGTTTATTCTGCAATTCTAAATCTAATGAACTGAATACACAAACATTAGTTTTACAATCAATAATATTTTTGTCTGAGTCGCTGACGTTGAAATTTGTAATTACCGTACTGGTATATGATTTCAAGAACTCGGGGTAACCTTCGTGCTCTTGAATTTGTGAGATAGTAGTTTTACAATTTATAATAGAGTTTTCATTAGAATTCGAGTTTAAAATATGAAAAGAATCAGAATTAGAGTTAGAATCATTTAATTTGGAATTTATTTCAGAATTGGTGTGGAAGTTAGGTTCATCGGTGTTCAAAGGAATTCGACTCAAAGCGTCGGCATTTAAATTTGTTTTACCTGATTTATAACGTATTTCGTAACTATATTCCTCCAAAGCTAAACGCCATCTGACTAGTCGTGAACCTGGATCTTTTACATTGAAAAGCCATGTTAAGGGTTTGTGATCTGTGAAGATAATGAATTTACGACCATACAGGTAGGGCCTAAAATGTTTGATACTCCAGACTATCGCGAGTAATTCACGTTCTGTCGTGGAATAATTAGATTCGGCTTTGTTTAATGTTCTACTGGCGTACGCGATGGGATGATCGTTTGGTGGATTTCCTTGTGAAAGCACGGAACCGATTGAGTGACTACTAGCATCTGTTGTTAAATAAAACATTTTTGAGAAATCTGGATATTGGAGTAAAGGATGTGTGCATAAAATTTTCTTTATTTCCTCAAAATGAGTTTGTTGGATACTGGTCCATTGAAATTCAACATTCTTTTTTAAAAGATTGGTCAAAGGCTGAGTCAGAGAGCTAAAGTTGTTGATAAAACGTCTATAATAACCTGCAAGACCTAAGAAAGATTTGATTTCATGCGAATTCTTCGGAGCTGGAAAGTTTAATACGGCCTGAACTTTTCCTGGATCTGGTTTAACGCCGTTGTCGGTAATAAGATGTCCTAGATACATAACTTCTCGTCTCATGAATTCACATTTATCCGGCTGAATTTTTAAATTGAATGATGAAAGTCTTTCAAAAACTTCAGCAAGACGTTTGTTGTGATTCTCAAGAGTATCAGCATGTATAACAATATCGTCTAGATAGACAAAACACCTATAGTTTTTATGCCTGACAAAACTGTGTCCATTAATCTCTGGAAGGTTGCTGGAGCGTTCTTTAATCCAAACGGCATCCTATTAAATTCAAAGTGACCAGAAGGTGTGGAGAAAGCAGTTTTGGGAGCATCAATAGATGACATTTCAATTTGGTGAAACCCTGAGGCAAGATCAATAGTACTGAAATATTTAGAGTGACCTAGTTGATCCAAAATATCAGAAATGTTTGGCAAAGGGTAAGAATCACCTACAGTTATGTCATTGAGTTGTCTATAGTCGATTACTATGCGCCATTTCTTTTTGCCAGACGCATCCTGCTTCTTTGGAACAATCCATACAGGGCTATTCCAAGGTGAGGTTGAATGTGTGATAATTTTTGATCGAGCATCTTGTCAATTTGTTTGTCTACCTCATCTTTATGGACTTGTGGATAACGATACGTTCTAGAATTAATGGGGAATGATGATTTGGTAGGAATAACATGTGTGACAGCAGATGTGGAACTAAGAGTATCACCATCGACATAAAATATGTGATTAAATTCGTGACAGATTTTTATTAGAGAATTTCTTTCTTCATCATTAAGGTGTGAAGTACGTAATAAATTTGAAATTTTTGCTAGTCGATTCGAATTACAGTTTTCATTTAATAGCTTGACTTGTGAAATACATCTAATATTTGAGGTTATTTGAAATGGTATTGGATCTAGCGAAATTTCAATTTTATTTATATTAACTACTTTATCTGATGTATTTATAATAGAAGTAATTGCAAAATCGTTTTGAACTCTAACGATGCTCGGACATAAATGTACACCGTCTAAAATCTCGATGTCTGGACAAATACCTTCTAGAAGTTCGTTATTGATTACTTTAATTTTGACTAATGTTTCACATCTTGGTTTCAGTTTTATTGATGCATTTACTTGGTTTACTGATGGATTTTCTATATGAAATAATGGCGTAGAAAAATGATTCGATTCAAAGAAAAGTAGATCTTTTTCGTAATCTATTAAACAACTAAATGTTTTTAGTAAATCATTTCCGATTAAACCATCGAAAGGAATTGGAAAGTTATCTGATACAATATGAAATTTATGATTACGTATTTTATCACCTATATGAAATTTAAAATATGCATAACCTATTGTTTTCGTAGGTTGTGTTACATTTGCGTCTATACCTTTTAACGTAACAAAACTGTCTTCGTAGCATAATGTATCGCCTTTTAATTTAGAGAGTTTAATTAAAGAAATGTCAGCACCAGTATCTAAGAGAAAGTTATTAATTTTGTCTTTTAATTCAAATACGTTTAAGGAAACATACGTAGTTACTGAGTTATTGATGGTTGAAATTCGGCCTGTAATACATGAGCATTTCTCGGTCCAGCCGACGTTGACGGAGTGCTGTTGGAGTTTAAATTTCGACTTATAGTAGTTTTCGGTGTAGGAAGACTAAGGGATTTGGAAAGATTTATTTGATCGCGTTTTGCATTATTATATTGTCTTTTCCTACATTCTTGTATTTCGTGACCTGGTTTCTTACAGTAATTGCAAAATTTGTTATTGGTTTTGTCTAGATTTTTATAATGATTTGGCGTATTAGGTTGAAATGTACTAGTGGAATTAGAAGGATTTTGTTTCGTTTGTATATGATTAACATTCTGTGTTGGTTTCCTATTCCTACAGTAGAAACTAGTATGACCTGGTTTGTTACAGAAATTACAGAATTTCGCATTACTATTATTTACTACCTGATATTTGTATATTTCGCTTTTTGATTTAAATTCCTGCTCTTCTGAAAATGCTAATGAGACCGCGTCTTCAAATGAAGATGGTTGTTGTGATTTGACAAGTATAGCAAGATCTTTTTGTAATCCTGACAAAAACATTTAATGCCTGACTTTTTAATAATTGTGTACATGCCTCACGACCTTCCTTTGACAAACTGGTGTCTAATGAATTTACTAGATGTATGTAACAATTTTCAACTTTACTAGAATAAGAACTAATATTTTCATTTAGATTTTGTTTACAGGAGTTTAATTCTAGTTGCCATTGATTCATTGTTCTTTTATCTGAGTAATTTTCTAATAAAAAGGATTTAAGATTTCTCCAATCCCTAAATTCCCTATTTCTAATTGAGACTCTAGCATTATCTGTTAACTTAGTTTTAATTATCGTTAACAAAGTAGTTTGTAATTCGGGTTTTATTATGGACATCGCCTCGTCACAATTATCAATAAATTCGTACAGTTTTGATTTGGTACCGTCAAATTTGATTAAGAGATCCTTTGCAACTTCTAAGCTAACCATTGTTGTGGATTGTGATGACGTAGAACTTGGTGTGGCTTCAGCGTTGATGTGCGGATTTGGATATAGAGACATTCAAAAGAAGTAAAAAGAAAGCGACTTACAGTAGTGTTGCAACTTCGGTGTTCATCTCTTCGAACCTTCTTCGGCTGACTTCAGGACTGCAAGGAGTAGTCTTCTCGCCGCTTAGGTACCTTTGGCTTTTGAACTGGTTGACCCTTTTCGGAGTAGTTTCTTCTTCGCGCAAGGTAGCCCGTTACAGATCTTTCGATCCCACTTCTGACACCACTTTTGTAATGGGTTCGAAGGAATACACGAGTTGTACTACAACACTTTATTTACTGTATTTACATAGACGTGGATAATTGTTGACGATCTTTACATTCTATCGGTCAAGAACAAGAAGGAACTCAAGTTTAATGAAATACACAACTTATATTAAAATTAGTGTTTAACTAAGATAGCAATTGTGGAAGACGTTACCATTAATATTAAGGGTACAAAGATCATGTGAATACAATTGACGGATTGATACACAGTTGAACGTGATACACAAAATCAATAATCATTGAACTTAGGAACATTAAATATTACAATTTCGAACGTGTTGACTGACAGCGCATAAAGACATAGATAATGGTTGTATTCTAAATGACTAACGGTTACATGTGTACATAATTTAGGATGGTAATTATAAACATAAATGGATTAATCAATCAAAGGATATAATAGACATATAGGTAGGTAGGTACATTACACTATTATATAAAGTACCAACCGATACCTTTTAATGATTACAAAAAATACTGTAACAACAAAATATTGTACACCCTGTATGTATCTAATTATGTTATTCATGCACTTGACCGTATATACATATATTTCATGTTTAAACTGTCGATACTTTATTTGTTGTATGATTGTTCGAAGATTATAAACATTCTATATTATTCATCTTAATTCTGGTTATTGATTATTGTTAACGTTATTTTCTATTGTACTCATGTTTGAACACCCAATATCTTATCACCTAAAATGTAAACTTTCATTTGTATTTCGAACTGTAAACTTTCCTATATGAATACGCTTCTTGGACATTGTACCCTATCTTTGTATATCAAAGCTTTAAATATCGGTCATGTAGCTCTTGCGTCAGTCCTTATACTCACCCCTACACGGTACACGGTCCATCAATAAACGCTACGAAACAAGTCAGTGTAGTTATTTGAAGGTTCCCAACAACGCCTGGGGAATGATAACGAGTGGTATTAGAGCGGAGTGTGTTAAGAAATGGTACAGTCAATACGGTCAGATAGTATTTCTTAGACCATAAAGCATAAATAGTAGTTTATCCCAATTTTGTATGTTTTATTTAAAATAAGCAGATAAACTCACATCAGAAGCGGGATTCGCATCCAGGCGCATTGCCATCAACTATGGAAGAGTTACTAAGAGAGTTGACGAAAGCAATAAAAAAGTAGGGCTGTTCCAAAGCAAAGGTAAACAAAAAGGAAACTTAGAAGTACGAGTTTGATTGGCCTGATCTGCAAACTTTGGTAAGAGTTGGATATTTTGTTTTTAATGAACGATGCAAAAGCCTGGTTTAATAGCTGGTATTCAAGTGAACGTAATTGGGAATCGTTAAGATTGACTTAAAAAAGGCATTTCCACAAAAATTAAAAATACTGCACCGCTTGCTATACGAGGCTTCTAGTTTTTAAAAGCTCTGCATGTAGTACGTTGCGTATGTTCACACCGAAAATGATCTCCCTTAAAAAAATTGGCGTGCTAATTGATTGAATTGATTGTGGTATCTATGGTATGGTATCTAGGATGCTGAAATACAAGGATTAGTATTTATACGAAATAGTGACACCATATCTGATTTAATTTCTTTCTTTAGCACTATATCTAAATCTGTAGGTATCTGTAAGCGATACGTGTGAACGTAAACCTTATCGGTTCCAGGCAGACGGTTTGGGATACCAAAATCTAATATAAACTTACTTTGTGTGCGGGCATATTGGTCTCCGATAGTACAGTAACTGTTCGTCCGAATATAAACAAGACGAAATAACTTCGTACTGAACAGAGAAATGTCAATTTTGTTTTGAAATAGAGCATAATTTTAATCACTGATCCACGAAAAATTATATTGAAAACAGACAAAACGTGAACGTCATTGCCCAAAATAAAGTAATCCCAATACCAACTAAAATTATGCGGACGTTTGTTTGATGTCGAATAAATTCATAGAGAAATTTTAAACATAATTAGAATTTTATAACATTCCTGCGTGTTAAAAAAACTTCAGTGAATTACACTTATCTGGGAAACAGGTATCTGAAATTCATAATTTACGCAGAGCGTATTTAGACATAATTGTGAATTTACTTGCCGCCTACAAATATGATATTGTACCACTCGCTCGATGGTGGATTTATCTATAAGATTTTAACTACAACATTGTTTATTGTAACCGTTCCTTTTAAGCCACGTAGATTTTTGTTTAGTCGTAATCCTGTATCTGTGCACTAACAAAATTGATTACTGGCTTGTACATCCAACTGCAAGAAAATGCCGAGGAGAAGCAATTTGTGTGATTATGGGAGGGAAACTTAAATTCCTGTCATTATATCAAAAAAGGTGGTTTACTTTATTATCAAAAAATCTTGTGCGACAATAGTAGTATTCTGCCCTATTTTTTCGGTGTCGATAAAATTAGTTTAATCTTCTTCCACAATTTATTAATTTGTAAATTGTTAAACGAATGGAATATTCAATACCATTTTATTACCCCTGATGTCCACAAAACGAATGGTTAAGTTAAACGGTGCATCCGCACTATTATGAATTTATTGTGTATCGGAACTAAAATCAAAGCAAAATGGTCGAGCGTTCTTGGAAAATCCAATTATTGTTAAATACCACGGTACAAATTCCTACTAATATAAGTCTATTCAACGCTCTAATAGGTATTCTGTCAACTATAACCAGTCCTCAGCGATGTATCACAAAAAGAAATGCCTGAAAAATGGACTTTGAACACTTAGGGCACTATGAAATCTTAAGTACAACAAAGCAAGAAGGGTATGGTTAAGACGAATAGGAGCGAGCAATCAAAGGATTATCAAAGCGGTGAAAGAACAACTTCTATTGGTTATGACATTAATTATTATCCATTGAAAATGAATATGGTAAAGGTAAAAAGCATGTTAAGTAATAATATTAAGACAGTAGTTATAACAAGTTTAGCATATTTAGCAAACACTAAGGAATTGGCAAAGTTTAAAAAGAAACCACCTTAGTTGTAGTTGTGGTTGAAAAACTAGATTAGACGTGCATGCTTTGAGGGTAATGTGATTATGAATTGATTTGAGTATGTGTTATGGGGTGTCTCTCCCCGGATAATGCAGCGTATACTTTTCGGATATCGCTCCGAAAATAAAGCGCGATATATTTGCGATTTTATCATGGTTTTTCTTAATATCCTGTTTGACGATTCGCAGAATAAAGAGGATCAATTCCCGCGTGTTCCAAGAGCGAAACATCTGTCAAGCTGGTCGTGTTAGAAATTTGTTTAGTCTATGGACGATAAGTTGGGGTCCGCGTCCGTAGCCTGTCGGAGGACCCGAGCGGGGAAACTACTGAAGACCGTCGGTCGAGGTGACTCAGCCGCTGTCGTTTCCGATAACAGCCTGTCCGAAACAGTGTTAGATCTACTAAGAACAGAATGGCAAAAGGTCAGAATGGGCGAGTGTTCTCCCGAAGTTGCAATCAACTCTTCATATGAACAAACAAGAAACGACGGGTTTCTCCCCACTTTATCTGTTAACAAGGCAAACTATAGACTCGGTCGACATTCAAACGTTATCAGAAAGTATAAAGTCAATAACAAATATTGACCAAAATCTGGATGAGGATCGAAAAATTGCTTATGAGCCCTTCTTACGTTTCGGTTCGGAATCAAAAAATCGATTCCATAAAGACCAAAATTTTAAAAATAAGCGATATAGTTTTTCATCCATCTGAAAATTCACATCTGTCTAAATTAGATCCAAGATATGAAGGCCCTTTTAAAGTTTTATAGTTGTTACCCAATGACCGTGTAGAGATTAAAAATTTAGCTGCTAACCGCAAAAGAATTGTTGCTAAAGACATGGTGCGTATATGGCCAGGTAAATTTGAAGAAAACGCAATTTACTAGCAATAATTATATCGTTTGTTCTTTTGCTGTCGTTGTTGTTATATATTGTTTATTTGCTGTAAACCATTAGCTACTACAGGTATTCTGTGTAACACATATTTAGAGAATTGGCGAAATGTTTGCTATATTATATTGTTCCTATTTGCACTCGTCATAGGATGCCCAGGTGAGCTTTAATCGGTAGGGATGTAACAAAAAGACCCCGTATTAGATATGGCTCACTCACTTAAAACAAAACAAAGAAAAACAAAAAAAAAAAAACAAAAACAAGAAAAGAGAAAAAGAAAAAAAGATTGTTGAAAGACCTGCTCTTTGCGCCAAAGTTATGAATCTTTGTGCGTTGAAATGACCTGCTCTTTGTAATGTAAAAAAAAAGAAAAAAAGATATTGTTGAAAGACCTGTTCTTTGCGCCAAAGTTACGAATATTTGTGCGTTGAAATTACCTGCTCTTTGCAATATAAAAAAGAGATATTGTAGAAAGACCTGCTCTTTGCTCCAAAGTTATGAATCTTTGTGCGTTGAAATGACCTGCTCTTTGCAATGTAAAAGAAAGAGATATTGTTGAAAGACCTGCTCTTTGCGTCAAAGTTATGAATCTTTGTGCGTTGAAATGACCTGCTCTTTGCGCCAAAGTTATGAACCTTTGTGCGTTGAAATGACCTGCTCTTTGCAATGTCAACTATTATTGGGTTCATTGTTGATAGACCTGCTCTTTGTGCCAAGATTATGGATCTTTGGACATTGAAATGACCTGCTCTTTGCAATGACAGTTTGTTTGAATGGTTGCTGAAATATCTGCTCTTTGCGTTAAGGTCACGAGTATCTGGACGTTGAAACGACGTACTCTTTGCAACATAATATAAAAAGTCAAAATTCGAGAACGAATTTTAGGTCAGAATTGGCCGTGTGGGCTTTAACTAACGTAACGGAACGTGAATGTGCGACTCAGCTGTTCATTATTGTAAACAAAGACGCCTGGGGAATGATGACGAGTGGTATTGAAGCGGAGTGTGTTAAGAAATGGTACAGTCAATATGGTCAGATAGTATTTCTTAGACCATAAAGAATAAATAGTAATTTATCCCGATTTTGTGTGTTTTATTTAAAATAAGGAGATAAACTCACATATATAATATGTTGCGGTACAATACTTATGGAATAACCCGGTTCTACTTGTGGAGAGAACTCGTTTAATGTATGTGATAAACGTGTATCGTAGAAGGACGATGTTGTTATATTACACTCTATCCTTATTGAAACCACTTTTATAACCTTTACGGGTAAATCTGATGTGTGCTTTTGTTTACGTATCCATACGCTATCACTAAAACCTAACATGCGACCTATAGAATCTTTCGGTTCGAAATTAATTTCAAATACGCTCTTGATTTCACATTTTATGTGTATATTATTATTGGGTTTGAGCGATATCGAATCCTTAGGCAATACATTCTTCAAATACTCTTCTATATCGGTTATTTCATAGGAAGCTGTCGGAATTGTCATAACCTTATCTTTATCGTAGTAAAATTTATTTCCACTTTCGACCATATTGGGAATCGAATTATAGCTGTGAAAGCCTATTAGACCCAATCCATATTGATGGTGAGGATTTAATTCTATCGGTGGATAATAATCAGCGGAGAGCACAGAGCTCGTACCTTTTAATGTAAAAGTGTAGGACATGACTGGTAGGCTAACAAGTAGCCCGCGTATTATATGTTTTGTAAAAACTTTAAACAAAGATGACCGCAATTCACTGTGTTGAAATTTTGAAATCAGTCATGATTATATATTACTTTAGCTCGACGACCATCTCTATTAAAGTATTTCATCGACTCTAACAGAAGTTTCAAGTTACCGAACGAGTCGAAATAGTATACTACAGAATCCCTTTTCGCAAAACAAACCCAGTGTGTTCCCGGTCCTTTATTGCTATCCAGATTAACGACTGCGCTTTCATTCTTATGAGGTGACGTCGGTAAAGTGTCCCTCATAAATACACCTCTAAAATATTTTATAGATTTACTATGTTTCAAAATATCGATATCTGTTAAAGGTCTTTGCGGCAGTCGACTCATTAGTTTTCTGATGAAGAGGGTTTTATATACAGTCCCAGTCCCTTCTTGTACGGTTTCATGTACAAATCCTTACCCTTTAACACAATGGCTTCCATGGTTTCATTATGTCTTTTTTTCTTGTAGTTGATTTTGTGCCGGTTTAGTTTTACTTGCGGCTTGAGCTATTCCGCTTACACCTCCTGCTAAGGCACCTAAAGCGCTCAAACCGGCGAACAGAGGAATGAAGGGTAATATCCCGCCTTCTTTAGGTATAGGAATTATTCTAGGCGTTCGAATACGTTTACGACCCCCAGCTTCTTTAACTGCAATCGTAGCTGCGGTCAAAGTCAATTTTGCACCGTCTTTAATATCCCCCTTGAATCTCTTCAGAGCCTTTTACCTTTGCAAATATCGCTTTCTTAAACGGTTCCTTTCCGCCTATTCTTTTTCTTTTTAAACCCATACCTAATTTTTGTTTAGCTTTCATCGTGTTGGTAACCATCCACGCGGCGGTCCTTTCACCTAAACTGGTGTCTTTTGCTTTAACACGTGACCAAGCTCGTTCTTCTAAAACTTTATCCGCCTTATGTCTATCTTTTAAGTCCTTGGACTGTGAATATGCAATATCGTGTTTCCTAGAAGCCGAGACTAATGGATTTATACCGACATCACCTGGCGCCAATCGTTTCTGAAGTTTCGTGCCTGGTCCACAAAACTGATAACCGGGTATATGTAATTCAATAGGTAAATTATTGATGAGGAAATTAATTACACCTCCAACCTCTCTAAATGTTAACAGTGAAATGAAAAAGAACTATGTATATGGGTATTAATTTATTTCTGCTTTAATCACCATGTGACTCGTGAAACAGAAGGTCGTGTTAGAAATTATCAATTTGGATGATAACAAAAATACAAAAGGTGCGGGAAGACACGGCAATCTACCTCCAAATTCAATACTTTGTATAATTTGCGGTCTTTCGAATTGTGGTAAAACAAACGTTATGCTTTCACTCTTGTTTAATGAAAATGGTATGAGATTTGAAAATGTTTATGTTTATTCAAAGTCCTTGTATCAGCCTAAATATAGACTGCTGGAGAACATCTTACGGAACGTTAAAGATATAAAATATTTTCCTTACAAAGAAAACGATGAAGTTATGGACCCGGCGCATGCTAGGATCGACTCGATATTTATTTTTGACGATGTAGCTTGTGATAGACAAGATAAAATTAGGGAATACTTTTGCATGGCAAGACATAAGCGTTGATAGCTTTTACCTATGTCAAACTTATACTCGTATACCTAAACATTTAATCAGAGATAATGCAAATTTTCTAGCTTTATTTAAACAGGACGATACTAATCTGCGTCACATTTACGATGATCACGTGGACACTGACATGATATTTGAACAATTTAAGGTGATGTGCGGCGAATGTTGGAAAGATAAATACGGTTTCTTAGTAATAAGCAAGGATAGCGATATACATGAAGGTTGATATAGAAAAGGCTTCGATTGCTTTATATATTTGTAATTTTTATAAGCGATAGTCACTTTTACATTCGCACTCTTACAATCTAGTACTAATAAAAATGGAAAACACCTGTACCTTTGAGGAAGCAGAGAGAGACGTCTGTTGCTGTGAGTCGTGTAGTAGTAGATGTGATATATGTATACTACTCATTTTGTGAATGTATATCTTCGATGTTGTTATGTTTTTACTGTCTTTAAAAGCATGAATTAATCGCAACAAACATCATTCCTTTGACAACCTACCTATCAAACCATATCCTCTGTGAGGGTGAGAAGGAAAAAGAGAATGCCTCAAAGGAGAAAAGAGGAAACAAAGACAAAGACAGAATACAATAAATTAAAGTTGAACATTATTAATGCCTCTAGGCTATACGAAAGAAACACATGTAATTGAAGTTGGGTCGGTCGGATGAAGATGATTTAGTTCGAAGAATGTTTTAACCAATTGCGGAACCTCTGGCAGGTTTAACTGCAACAATAAAAAGTGAAAGCAAATTAAGGAACCGTTAGAGGGACTCGATGCGACAGTGAAAAATGAAATTAAATCACTCAAAGAACCACTGCGAGAATTTACCGAAACTGTAAAGAAAGACAAAAATATCTCATCCACGAGGTCGGCAGTTCCCAACATTATACTGCCTGTTCAACATGAAGACAGTGTTTTCACTAATGAACCAGAAGAAGAGCCCTTAGAGTTGGAAGGTCATGAATCACTGAATCAATTTCGTCAATATTATCAAATAATGTCGGAAGAGAGTCCCCAATTAGTTAGAATTTATTGAAACTTTTCATCCTTTATCGAAACTATATATAAATGGTCTCTTCGTAGATACATCTAACGAATTTGATACTACCTATGGAGTAACATGTGAACCGGAAACGAATAAAATGAAGTTAGGTATATGTAGGTATACTGGAAATTGCTGGTATTGATGTATTAATATATGGCAAACGCTATACAGGTACACCCGATCTCTACGAATTAATATTTAAAACAGATCCAGACAAATACAATCAAGATGGCTTATCACAGTATTATGATATTTTGCAACAGACGAATGTTCATCGCCGTGACTTCGATGGGACCCGACAAATGAGAGGAAGTACAGCATACAAATGGCAAGAGATAATAAAACCGTTGCTGTCTAAAAAACGTACAGGGAAGTTATGGACTGGTAGTGGGCACATTGGTACAAATCTCATTGCAAATGTCACCGACACCCTTTACAATTATGTTTACTGGAATGATATAAATGAGATAGTAGATCGATTTAAACTGTTAATCGCCTCACAACAGGCCGGTCATACAAGTCACAATAACGAAATCGTTTTAATCGTCGAAGAGGCAGGTGTAATGAAATAAACATTTATCTAACTCCTCTTAGTATCACGATGAGTACCGATAAATTCGTTTGCTATCTTAGTAGTACTAAAATAACTGCTAAACGTTCGCAATCCGTCTTACCTTTAACAGCAGAAGGTGACATTAATGTAGGAAGTAAACGCATTCGTTATGTACAGACCCTATTCACGATCAGGATGGTATTAATAAAAAATATGTGTTCACGTTAACAGAAAAGTTAAATACAGACATTAAAAACCTGCAAACTAATAGTAATAAAAAAATAAACGAGGTTGAGGTAACCTGTCACAGAAAGTTTAATAAGCAGGAACGCGATTATATTAGTAACATTAATGCGATGAAAAAATATTCTAAAGATAACAGATAAGTCAATTACACGCTTAAATACTGATGATGAATATAGTGCATGATAATATAACCAACGGAGTTGTAAGCGATCTTGCAAAAAAATAGACAAAAATATCGTTGAGATTGATAAAAAGATAGACAGTCTAAACACTGTATCTGAAATCGAATTTCGAGCGACGGTTGCAAGATGTCGAAAAGCAACTCACCGATGTTGTTTTCGAAACAATGTTTAACACGAAAATCGACGAATTGAGGGCGGAGTTGAATCGGGATATTAAGGATTTGAAAACGACTATCTTGGAAACACGTAATATTGTCGATGAATTTAATGCCAAAATAAATAAATCCAAGACACAAGATATTGAGATAGCGACGAGTATTCAATCGCCAGCAAAGATACAAGATACTGACATACCGACGACGAGTACCCAACCAACCAAATCTGAGGCTCAAGATACAAAGTATCGGCAAGTACTCCAGCCCCCACTCCTAAATCGTTGTCTCATCTTACTATTTTTCGAAAATGAGTTTGATCAAACAGGATGTTGTTAATGAAATACATCGACCGGTCCGAAGAAACTTTTCGAGAAGGCGCGTGATATTAAAAGGTATCGATGATTTATGGCAGGCTGACTTAGCCGAATTTACAAATTCCGCCCGCGACAATCGAGGTCCCAAATACATACTCGTCGTTATAGATTGTTTCTCAAAATATCTATGGATGCAACCTATTAAAAATAAAACGGGACAAGACGTGGGAAGTGCAATGCAGAAGATGCTTAAAGGCTCTCGTGTACAAATCTGCAAACCTGCAAATCTACAAACAGATGCCGGTAACGAATTTTATAATGTACATTTCAAAAAATTAATGGAAAAATATAACATAAACCATTATTTAACATTTAGCACTAAAAAGGCTTCCATTGTGGAAAGAGTTATTCGTACTATTAAAGATAAACTGTATAAAGCGTTTAATATGCGTGCTAAATATAAATGGATAGATATTTTAACAAAGGTAACTGATGATTATAATAAAACTAAACACCGGACAATTAAACTGCGACCTTGTGATGTTAACTTAAAAAATGAAAAACAACTGTTGCAAAGTGTCTACAATAACATCAAGATTAAAGGTAAACAGAAATTTAAAATGGGCGATATTGTACGCATTAGTAAACATAAAAGTGTATTCGAAAAAGGGTATACACCTAATTGGTCGACGGAATTCTTTAGAATCCCTAAAGTGAAAATCACTAATCCTGTTACGTACATATATACTCGAAGACATGAATGGTCAACCTATATTGGGTGGGTTTTGCAAAGAAGAATTACAAAGCGCTGGGCATAAAGATGTGTTTTTAATAGAAAAAATTCTACGAAGATCTGGAAGGAAACTATATGTAAAGTGGTTGGGCTTATCCCAAAATAGTTGGATTGCTAAAGATGATATATTATAGTAGTATAAATAAATTCATTATGTATGTGTGTGCGTGTGTTAGTTAAGTATACATATATTACACATTTTTTTGTTCTGTAACAGAATTTTTTTATTAATAAATTTCCACACCAACTAATATAGTTCATTTTGATCTTTACTGTCACGGTGTAAGCATTATGTATGTACATTCGATTCGGACTTGTTGTTTTACTTTCTTCATGCTATACAATCGTTTAATGTTAACGATTATCTCCATCAATATGGATATTTAAATCAATCTGAAACAACGATTACCAATTTAGAAGTTGCATTGTTAAAATTTCTAGAATATTACAATCTACTACTTGATGGAACTCTAAACAATGAAACTTTTGACCTATTGCATAAACCGCATTGCGGTATGTCAGATTATCCTAACGGATTTAATACTCATTCGAATAAATGGAATAAAAAGGAATTACTTTGGTACTTTGCTTTAGCAGATGCAACGATTCAAAGTGTTGCCGATAAAGCGTTTGAAATTTGGCAAAATCATATAAGTTTGAATTTTCTCTATTCGATAAAAGATCAGAACATTATAATTTCATTCGCTGATAAGATATATAACCATAAAAATAATCAGAGATGTTTAGGAGGAGAATGTTCAGCTAACTTTGATGGAAAAGGTGGAATCTTAGCACATGCTTTTCCACCGAATAATAGTAAATGTATTGAAATTGATATGGATAGAAGTGAAAACTGGTACTATGGATTCGATAGTGGACCACTTAATCAGAACAGTTTATTTAAAGTTATATTACATGAAATTGGACATACTTTAGGATAAGCCATAGTTCAGATCTTACATCTATTATGTATCCATATTATTGAGAAAATGTGGATCGTCTATCTAACGATGATATACAAGGTATTCAGTATCTATATGGAAAAAGAGAAGAATCATCTACTGATATTTTTACTACTTATACAATTAATACAATTGATGAAGATGAAGAAATAGGAATTAAATCGGATTTATGTAAAACTCAAGCTAATAAATTTTTTATTACATCAAATCATCATATGTATGTATTTTATGAGGAGTGGATTTGGATTACAAATCTTGTCGAACAAGAACAGCAACATACGAAACCGATAAAACTCAGTAACTATTTACCACGGGCGCTCTTCCCTATCACACATATCTATCAAAATATTTATGAAAATATTGTAATTTTGGATAGCGATAGAAACATATTCTATAAGATTGGTTTTCCAGATTTTACAGTGAAGTAAAGGTACCCTGCATCCAAGTTTAATATCCCTAAGGAGATGAAAATTAATTCTGTTTTCAACACATAATCGGGAAGAACATATATATTTTACGACAATTACTATTGTGTTGAAATCGACGAATGTACTTTAACACCAAAAACACGTGGAATAATTGGCGAAAAGTTTCCAGGGATGCCGTCAAATGTTGATGGTGCATTCAGATATAAAAATGGAAATATATTTTTTCCTAAATCGAACATTTTACGAATTTAACGAATTCAATAATAAAGTAGTAAATCTCGGAGAATTCAATTTAAACGTGATTGAAATTCAGTGTACAAGCAAATATATATTAGTGCGGAAAATACAAGCGCTGCTTCTTATCATATAAAAGAAGCGTACATAAAAGTGGAGTATAAATTCAGCGGCAGATGAGTGGAAAACACAGGAACTGCTAACATAATTTCTTACTACATAAAGGAAGCGTAGATAAGGAGATGGTATAAATTCAATCGAAGATGCATTAAAAGTGTCACTACCTTCAAGAAATTCCACATAACAACAATACAAAACAAAACAAATACAAAAGATAATGGATAAAGCCAATCAATTATCTCATTTTAAATATTTAGATACAAAAAATTAAAGGAATTGACAGTGAACAAACCGTATAAAATTATTGCAATTAAAAGAGTAAACACTAAGTTCAGGCCTATGTAATTTGGTGGTAGAGCTGGATGAGGAATGTGAAACGTTCCTACCGAAACATTTTTCCGTACTCACTGACGAAGAAATAAAAGAGTTAGTTGGCAGTTCTTTAGTTGTAAAAGAAATAAAAACAATTAAAGGAAATGTATGCTCAATTGTTGAATTCATAAATAATACCAATTAAGTTCTTTAACTGGTAAGTTTTAATTATGTTTCATTTTTATTGTTGTTTTACATTAATTATAGATTTATTTCAGATATGTAGTAAATGTAATCAAATACACAATTAGACTTTTACAAATATATTAAAGAAAACTTCAATACAGGAGACTTAACGTAACCCTCGATAGTCACGATAGGAATGCCATCCGTTCCGCTTATATGTTCTTCCCTCGTTCCCAGGCTTCCCAGACATAAACATAAACATGTCATAAAGTAGAAGTCGCGTCGCACGGTGAAGGTCGCCAAGACCGATACACCACACGGCCTTTCCTGACATTCGGAGTGCCCTCATTACGATCACTGGAAGATTCTAGGAACAGTCAGACAAATATTTTAGATTCAAGTTATTTTTAGCGGCAAAGATAAAGCTGTATACCTATATATATTGTTAGTTTTATTTATTTTGAACCTAACTTATTAACTTAACTTAAACTTAACTTATTATGTGGGCCTGCACTAGAAGTCTCCCTAGGTCCAGGCGAACCGCCTTGTCCAGAATAACGGATTTTAAGCCTACTCACATCATCATCTGGGTACCACGTAGGAGTTGAGTTCCACACTCTCGACCTGCTCCGGTCAGAGCATTTTATCTACTCCCAGAACACAGCGAGACCGCGCTTCCCTCTAAATGACAGGCTCTTTTAACTTTCTTGTCCAGAGTAACGGGTTTTAATCCTACTCCCAAGAAATACAAAGACCGCCCCATTCAACTTCTAGTCTTACCTTATACTTATTTTGTGATTCGTCTAAAAAGTGGATCCAGGATTTCATGTTTTCCAATCCTGCCACTTCATGATAGGGAACCCGAGACCTCGACATGCCTGGAATTTCCCGGACCTCATACCGATCTCGTCCCAACACTGCCGACACCCGGAATGGACCTCTCCATTTTGGCAGCAGCTCTTGACTTGTACCGGTTGCCGAGGATGATGTTATTTTAAGTAATACAAAATCTCCAGTTTTGCGTCAAAAGCTTGTTTTTGTTGCGCCTGATATTCACTGCTCGACCGACTGATTTGCTTTTGCAACTCTATTACGTCCACGGTGTGACTAATTTCTTGGCTGAAACTTGTATACCCATTAACACTTCATGAATATTAGTTACATTCTCGTCCCAAAAGTCATCATCTAGGTCAGCACCCATAGATGATATGGAATCTAAGATGGTTCTATTGTAGCGTTCGATCTGACCATTTCCCTTGGGTAACCCAACAGCATTCAGGTGGTGAGTCATTCCATATGAAATACAAAAGTTTTCAAATGCCCTTGATGTGAACGCTCTCCCCTATCGCTAATAATCCGATAAGGAGCGTCACTAAGTTTCATCATTGCTTTTATAGATTCGATAACGTAAAGCATCAACGATTGCAAAGAGCTGAGTGTTATCTTTTGGTGATTTGACGAAAGGACCGAGGTGATCAATGTGAACTGTGTGAAACAGCCTCGGTATTCCAACTATTGGATGTAAGAAGCCCGTTCTCTTTTTCTATCGTTTTGAAAAAATAACAATTCAAGCAATTTTTGATATATTTTCTAATAAATTGTCTCATGTGGGGGAACCAATATAAACGCGAAACCAATTCATGCGTTTTAGGGGTCGCGAAGTGACCTATGTCGTTATGATTCAGCTTAATTATCTGAAAGCCCGCCTGTTTTAATTTATATTCGAGAGATACGTGTTTATTTTCGTCATAATTATCGTTCTCTGTGCCCACATCGAAGAAGTTCGTGCAAATGTATCAATATAACCACTTAAAAGCTTCAACAACGAATTTACAATGTTTTTATCGGAGACACCGACGTCAACCTCGGCCTCCGTTATTGCCATAGACTCAGTTGATGTAAACAATAATACATCTTCACCCTTGGAAAAACCCTATCGATGTTTACTTTAGCGATCACGTTCGAAGTACATAGTAGGTAAATAATACTGACTAATATAAAGTTTTAATATTTATTCCTCACAATTTACTCAAAGCCAAATCACACGTCACACTATCTGACCCGCCATTAATAAGACGATATTCGTCAACAGCATTAATCCACTCAAAAGTGTTATGCTCTAATGGATTAAACTCTCCTACTATGTTAGCATTAAGAGTAACACTCAACAATTTTGAATCATTTCGATTTTTTTTGGAATCATTTACAATTTCTTTTATCCCGTGCAACAGAGCAGTACCTAACAGTGATATATCAGACTCACCACCATCCAGCGACCAACTTGGCCCAGTTCTATCAGACCGTGGGGTGTGGAGAATATGTATGGTGCCTTGTCGTAGATATTCTCTGATTTCTATGAGTCTGGGAGGAGGAACTTCGCTCATGCGAAGACCTAGATCGCTTCCGGGAGCGTGTTTTGTTACCGGATCTTGGCATTTTGACACTAATTTCACCAAGATCCCTGTGTATCCCACTTCTGATGTAGTAAATGTAATCAAATACACAGTTAGACTTTTACAAATATATTAAAGAAAACTTCAATACAGGAGACTTAACGTAACCCTCGATAGTCACGATAGGAATGCCCTCCGTTCAACTTATATGTTCTTCCCTCGTTCCCAGGCTTCCCAGATATAAACATAAACATGTCATAAAGTAGAAGTCACGTCGCACGGTAAAGGTCGCCAAGATCGAGACACCACAGATACTTTTTTCATCATTACCACAATTTCTTAACAATACAATATGGAAATGGATAATTTAATTGAATTAGTAGGTGAATTATTTAAATCTAATAAGACAGTAACGGAGCTCAATGAACTGTTAATTTTAAATAAAACTAATATAAAAATGGTTGAAGATGACATAATAAATAGTAGTCTTATCGTCAACGAAAAGTAGGTCATCAGGAACCATACGTGTGGCCAGGGAATCACAAGCCAATGGGGAAAATTGTGGTGAGGAAGCAATAACAAAACAGTTCCGTATTGTCAGTTGTAGCGTTCGTTACTACGAATGTAAAAATATATAATTATGTCCCGTCAAATTCCATACAGTCTATGTTTATGTTATGTCTGCGTCTCCACAAGATAGCTAAGGAATTCGAAGGGTGATAAACAAAAACCAACCGTTCCCACGGGAAACGGAGGTGACCTGCTAAATATAACGACGAATCGAAGACATTCGGCGTCGTACCTTTAGGCTGTAAGCTTGTGTACTAGCTATAAGTTACAATGATAGATATTATTTGTAAATTTCTTGAATAAATAATATTTTTAAAAAGTAACTTCTGGTTTCGTCCAACTTAATTGGCGCTGCGAACAGGATATCTAAACGATCGCGAATTCGAGTTTGTATAACCGACGCGAAATCGGCCACTTTCAAGTTCTTGTTAGATACATCGAAACGAACCGCGAACGGAAGTGCCCTGTGGAATGAACTCCCGACCTGTGAGAGACATCACCTGGAGACGGCTCTCTTCTGAAGGTGCGTGGCCCACTACGTAGAGCTTTCCCTCAACCCCCGAGGACCTCGACCGACGTGCATCCCTCATCTAGGAATTGCTGCTAGACATCGAGAATGTTATTAGCCGGACTTCTACTCTTGTAAGTCAATTCCATTTTTCCATTTTCCTATTGTGTGCTTTATACACGTTATTAGTTTGATTTATGACCAAATATGGAGATAGATCACCTTTAAAGATTAACGATAACTTATATATTATATTTACGATATTTTATATAATTTAAGAGAAAATATAGCTCTTAATTTAACATTAAACATGTCCGTAAACTTTGCCGAGTTGAATATTGCGAGGGAGATCATTCCTCAATATGAGGGTGGTAGTAAAAACCTCTCGTATTTCTTACAACAATGCGAGAAATTCCTCAATACTTATAGAGTTACAGCGGTGGGACAAGAAAACTGCTCATTTAATAAATTATTATTCGAAATTTGTTCTTCGAAGCTAATTGGTACCGCTAGAGACACAATTATCGTCTCAAACTGTACGCATTGGTCTTAACTAAAACGCGAACTTCTTCAACGCTTTGGAGATCAACGAAACGAGCTATTGTTAGAGAATGATTTGATTACATGCTATCAGATATCAACCGAAACATACTACGAACGTATTAAATCAAAATTGCAACAGCTACTCGAACATATTAATCTTCGAGAAGTTGACGCCAATATTAGAATTTATAGAACAAACATGTATAGTCAAAGAGCCCTGAATACCTTCCAAGCAGGTCTGAAAATGATACAGAAGATTACCCACAAGAGGAAAATTATGAATACGAAGGTAACGATGCCGATTTTCCGATCGAAGCCTCGGAATCGGAACACTTGGCATAAATTCAATATATAATAAACCTAAACTACCATTTATCACAATCCCTAGTCTAGGTTTAAAAATCTTGATAGATTCCGGAGCTTCAAATTCTATTATTAATCCCGGACCCGCGTACACTTACTTTCAGAAATACTTCTTCAAAAAACCTTTTACTGTTAAAAGCTTAAATCAGACAATAACCAATGACGAAAATATTTCGTACCCAATTTTACAAGAATTCGGAGTTAAGAAAAATGTAAACTTTTATGTTTTAAACTGGCACGACAGATTCGACGCTTTGTTAGGTAGCGATCACTTCCTAGAACTAGGAGCGAAGATCGACTACAACACGCGGAATTTAGATATTGGCAATATCAAAATCCCGTTTAGCATGGAATTAAATTCGAATAATTTCAGACCTTTTACACAAACTGTAAGAAACAAATTCCATCTCCCTGTCAATATAGAAGAAGGTCATATATCAATACACGAGACAAAATTAGGAGACGTAATCATACCAGAATCTATCGGTTACGCAAAAAGGGAATTTGTACGATACCGTTCGAGGAAGACCGCGAAATAAACGTTAATTTTCAACATCGACTGGACGTAGAACCTGTCGATAATTTCAATTTAAATTGTCCCCAAAACCAACCCTATACCATAGATATTACAAACACTATTCGCACCCAACATCTTAACATCGAAGAGAAGAGCGAAATAATGGCATTATGTAGAAAATATCGCGACGTGTTCTATTCTGAAGATTTAGATTTAACTTTTACCAACGCCGTAAAACATAAAATTCGAACCACAGACAATGACCCCGTGTTTTCCAAAACATTTCGTTACCCGTATCATTTAAAAACTGAAATCCAAAATCAAGTTCAAAAACTGTTAGACAACCGAATTATACGACCTAGCGTATCTCCGTATAGTTCTTCAGTTTGGATCGTACCAAAGAAATTGGACGCCAGCGGAAAAAAGAAATGGAGATTAGTCATCGATTATTGAAAATTAAACGAAAAACAGTAGAAGACAAATACCCATTACCAAGAATAGAAGAGATTCTAGACAACCTAGGTAGATGTACGTATTTTTCTACACTAGATCTCGCCCAGGGTTTCCACCAGATCGAAATGGATCACGAACCGATAGAAAAAACGGCTTTCACTGTAAATAACGGTCATTACGAATACGTTCGCATGCCGTTCGGACTCAAGAACGCGCCTAGCACATTTCAGCGTGTTATGGATAATGTACTACGCGAATATCTCTACAAGTTCTGTTTTATTTATATGGACGACGCAGTAATTTTTTCGAAATCTTTACAAGAACATCTCGTACACATAACGCAAATCTTTAAGAAATTCAGACAATATAACCTCAAAATCCAGTTAGACAAATCAGAATTCCTGCAGAAGGAAGTAGGTTTCCTAGGCCACGTCATCACCGCCGAAGGTATTAAACCAAACCCTTCAAAAATTAAAGCAGTGAAGGAATACCCCTTATCGAGAACGACAAAAGAAATTAAAGCTTTTAGGTTTAGTCGGGTACTATAGACGCTTTGCTAAAAATTTCGCAAAAGTAGTTCAACCACTAACTAGATGCCTGAAGAAAGGAACGAAAATAGACGTAAACAACTCCGACTATTTACACTCATTTCACCACTGCAAAGAAGTATTAACAAATGCCCCCATACTCGTCTACCCGGATTTAAGCCGTTTCACGTATGGCCTCTCTTTGTTCTTGTATTTGTGAAGCACGAAGTCGGGCCGTACTCACACGGCGCCCTTCTCTCGTGCGATTTTTTCTTCATCTGCAGTGGATTGATTCGCAATATTCCGCAGTCTAATTGCATTACAGCTTCGTTGGGAAAGATTCGATCTTCTCGATCGCGGCGTTGTAAATAAGACTGTGATGGATATTGCTGACTTTGTTTCTATTATAACAACAATTATTCATGCGCGCACAATCACAAACGTCATAACCTTAATTGTCTTTACGTGCACCATGACCTTTTATGACAAATTTTAGTCTGATTTAGTCACTGTTTTCTGCTTCTGATACAATATAGTCTTCTAAATATGCTAGGGTCTCCTTGTTCTATGTGGTCTTCCACATGGTTCTAGTATATCTTCCATAGGTTGCTCTGGTTCTTCCATTGCTTCATCACCAATTTCATTTTCCATGTTGGGAATATGTAACTCATTGATTTAGTTGTTTGCTTGAGGTATCATGAAGTTGGATATTGAGGGTTTTGTGGTCGATTCATTATGGGTGTAGAAGAACTTTTTGAAAAAAACAACAAAATAAATGAGCTACTATCCATTATATCCATAAAAGGCAAAGATAATATAAAGAGAAGAGATGGAACACAGAAGGTTAAACAAAAAATTATGCAGATAAAAGGAAACGGGTACAAAGTCACGAATTTAAAATTGGGAACTTACAAGGGCACACGGCGTAATATTCGTTTTCGAGATATTAAATTCCAAAGAATGAAGGGCGCACGTCACACCAGTCAATGCCGAATCGCGTGAATAGAGTTCAACAGGCCGCGATTGCCGAGCGGACAAGATGATGGACTGGCACGTTGGAGGTTCTGGTTCCAATTCTTATTGACTTTTTTATGTTTTAATTTTGCGAAGTCCCAAGACCGCAATGTTTTGAGGCTTGCTTTGAGGTTTCCAGCAGCGAAAGTCACAGCGTTTGCTTTATAGTTCAGAGGAGTATATTTCTTCATTGACAGTGGGAGTTACTTCTCCTCATACTCATTTGGGTCGAATTTTTTATCGTCCTTTGATTCCCGAGTACGCTGAAAATATTTTTTCAAAATAAGAGGAAATATTGTACTTCGTTCGGTAGGATCAAATGTCCATTAGTGACGATTTCATTTTCATTAATCGCACAAAATCGCGTGGTACGTACTGCTCCAGAAATCTCTCCCCGATCGACGCTGACATTCCATGGTCTTCATGAAACCTCGTCAAAAGGCGGAGTTGCATCACCAATTTCATTCCCATTCGAATCGCAATCCATACTTATAGAAGGATATTTCGTCGCCATATTATCGCTCGAGATCGATTTTAACGTAATAAATATCACGAAAGACATACGCAAACTGACTGGAATATAACAACAAGGACCGAAACAAATCTAAAGTAGGAGAGATTCCCAAGAATAGTCGGAAAGTAAATAAACAAATGGGAATACGTATCGATTAGAATAGAGGCACGAGAATTTTCGACGTACATCGCATTGCTATCTTATCCTCGAATTGAACAATGTAAATATTACTTAAATTGTTTTTGACGATTGAATTCGAACCATTGATGTTTGTGATGAGGGAAACATTCTTTTTGCCTTTCTATCCTTGGATAGAAGTTTATGAAGCAAAGCAAAAATTGTTTTCAATTGTTTTTAATTATTGAATTAAACAAAATTGAAGTCCATAAGAATCGAAACCAGAATCTTCAGTCCATCAGCTTGTCTGTTCGGCAATCGCTTGTTCAACTCTATTCACACGATTCGGTATTGATTGGTGTGACGTGCGCCCTTCATTCTTTGGAATTTAATATCTCGAAAACGAACATTACGCGGTGTCCCCTTGTAAGTTCCTAATTTTAAATTCGTGATTTTGTACCTGTTTCCTTTTATCTGCATAAATTTTTTGCTTAGCTTTCTGTGTTCCATTTCTTCTCTCTATATTTGTTATATATCTATGTCTATGAACATACACTCAATATTGCTAAGTTGATCATGGTAACTGTTAGACATGATACGGCTGTTACTATGTAATTATTTATTGATTCCAAAATAGACACATTATAGAGACATAATGTGTATCATTATATAAAACATGGTGTCAGGTGAAATCTAGTAGAAGAAAAACAGAAATAATGGAGTTTAAGCCTCCAACACCTCTTGATGTCCATGAAAATGTATTAGTAAATTGAGAAAAATGGAAGCAGAAATTTGAAATTTTTATGAAGGCGTTTGGAAAGCCTAGGAAGAAGATGAGTCGGTTAAAGTATCCATATTCTTAAATTTGCTGGAGATGAAAGTATTGACATTTACAATAGATTACCAACCGAAGATAAGACAGAAATAACTCTTGAATCGAACTATTTGATAAACAGTTTATACCTCAGAAAAATACAAGGAATAACATGAGGACGAGTCTCGGTTAATTTTCGCAAAAAAATTATAGCGCCGTAAAGGTGACTTAAAAAGTGATAAATTATCTTAATAAAAGTTTTGTGCGTAACGTAAACACTTCAAGGTAAGACCGTTTCTCTGAAATTGTGACTCTGGGAGGCACGTCTCACAAAACTTTTATTAAGATAATTTATCACTTTTTAGGTTACCTTTACGGCGCTATAATTTTTTGCGAAAATCGACCGGGACTCGTCCTCATATTTAGCCAAATCCAATTATGGAAACGTTCAAATTTACTAACTTGTCACAAAAAGAAGATCAGAACATAGAATCGCACATAATTGAATTAGACAAACAAGCATCAATGTGTATGTTTCGTTGCATTAGTTGCAGTAGTACCTTTGAAAATAGTATGATACGAGATAGACTTGTAATTGGTATTCATAACAAAAACACAGCAGCGTTTGCTACGTACAAGTGATGTCACAGTAGACAAAATCGGAGATTACTGTAAATCTATTGAGATTAGTAAACATCGAGCTAAGTTACTAAATCTAGAAGAAGAAATTAATACTATTCGACGGAAGATTGGAAATTATCAAAAAATAAAAGGTCAGAGATGTGGATATGACCATACCAGAGGAAGATGCCCTGCTTACAATAAAACATATGCTATTTGTCAAAGAAAAGCCATTTTGCATGTGTCTGTCGTAATAAAAGGAATCCTGGTGATGAGAACAAAGGAGAACATAAGAAAGAAAATGTCTAATCTGTTAACACAGTACCAGGAGCAAATATTCAAGAAATTCAAGAAGATATTCACCATCTTTACATCCATCAAACTTGGACCAATGACGATAGACCAGAGGCTGGTACGAAGATATTGTTACACTTCGTTAACTAAAATAATTTCCTCGTCATTTTAAATACGCGATTAAATTATTTCTTTCTTAACATTTTAGCCAATATCTGTGTGCATTCAGTTGAAGGAAAGTTATTTAAAATTATTTTTGCAATTTTGTGTTTGCGAGTATGCGTTGGTGTCCTTTTTTCCAACCCTGGGTCAACTAGTAGGTAAAAAAGGCCTGCATATTCTTCGTAAACTGACCACCCCAACTTTCTAATTTCGTCGCTTACCGTTAGTAACCCCTCACACCCTTCAGCGACGTTTAAATACAAATCGCGCGAATTTTTAGGCAGTCACTTGCTGACACCCACACACTCAACGCTTCACTTAGTGCCTCTAAGTAAGTGCTCATACACTCACACACACGACTACCATCGAAGCCTCCGTCTCCGCCATTCTTCAAACTCAGGTACCACGCCGTAAGTTAGCCCTATCGTTTTAATTTACCTAATTTATCTTTCGCATTATTACTCAACACCACTCATTCACCCATTCACGCACAAACGTACGACTACGCATTTTCCAAATTTAAACGGCATTTGATTATCGTTTTTTTGCTTTAATTATTTAACGATTTAATTAATACAATTAATATACGTCTCAAAGGACAGTGCTCGTTTTATTTACCAAGCAAATAAATAAGTGTTTTATTTTTTAACCCCTTGCACTTCTCCACGTTCACCTTCACCAAAATCATTAATGTTATTACGTAAGGGAGGTGTCAAGCCAGCCGCTCAATTAATTAATCAACAACAACAATCATTTTGTTTCTTTTTACAACAAATCAACACCCTGTAACCACCAAACACCCTCTCACCCTTTAGCAATCAAATCACCAACCCCTATCTCTCACCCCCCTGTAATTAACAATATCATAGTGAATGGAAACAAGATAAAAAGATCTTGAAGGTCTTAAGAATGATACCAGCAAAGAAATAGCCACCCTGAAGACACGAAGCGATAAACTATCCAACGATCTTGCCGCTGCTAAATCTGAAAACGCTAAGAAAGACGATATAATTTCGGCTTTATCATCAGAAAAAGACAAGCAAACTTAGTAAAGAATTAGAGAAAGCTGAAGGTGATAATGCGCTAACAGTGAACAATCAACAGCTAAATGATAAAATAACTAGACATAGAAAACTTCCTGAACGCCTCAGGGAAAACATTTTAGATTCTAATTAAAACAAAATCTGAGAATTTGTTTACTTATAAGAGAGTTAACCATAATTTAGTTCCTAATTGTAGAATTAGTTTTAACGTTGAGGTAGTTTATCACAATTTAGTTAGTCTAGTACTATATTGTTACACTTGAGAAGGAGGACGTGTTATCTTCTGTATATATAAAAATGGATCGTGGTTTGTTCGGATGCTTAAAACTTGAAAACGACTGGACCAAATTGGATACTTCCTTCTGCGGGTTTGTTCGTAATTGCTACGCGAAGGTTTAGGAAAAAGGAAAACTATTAAAACGTTTGAAAAATTAAGAAAGAAAAATTAGAGATTAAACAAATTGACGACCTTTGGTGCGCTAGGTTATGACAGTTGTCATGGTGCACGCAAAGACAATTAAGGTTATGACGTTTGTGATTGTGCACTCATGAATAATTGTTGTCATAATAGAAGCAAAGTCAGCAATATCCATCACAGTCTTATTTACAACGCCGCGAGCGAGAAGATCGAATCTTTTACCACGAAGCCGTAATGCAATTAGACTGCGGAATATTGCGAATCAATCCACTGCAGATGAAGAAGAAATCGCACGAGAGAAGGGCGCCGTGTTAGTACGGCCCGACTTCGTGCTTCACAAATACAAGAACAAAGAGAGGCCATACGTGAAACGGCTCGGTTGGCAACGAGAAATCGTCAAGCAGAACACAGAGATCAACAACGTTGAGCCGCAAGAAGAAATGCTTCAAGTGTTAATTTGAATCGAGGGGCGTTTCAATACGATTCCACAGTTGACTACAGCTCGCATCCTTTCGTTAGAATTGGCCCCTATGGAGGTTGTGTGCGTGCATTACGGTATATTGAAGTTCGCTGGAGAAACGCTTGGATTGTGCTGTCTCAGTGGAAAGATTAAATTTCCATTGGTGCCTCCGCCATCTAAGCCATTGCATTCATTGCTTCATGGCGAAGCTCAAGAATCACGACATTTTCTTTCGAACGCTTAAAGGTACAACGCATGTTTCCAAATGACTTCATTTGGAGCAAATATTATTGAAAAACACCGATTCAGTCCGATATTCAAGGTAATGTTTGTTAATAAGAGAGTAACCTTTATTTTTGGTAATCATAAATCACTAATTATCTCTTTCTTTCGACTATACAGATACAAGGACAAATTCACCATAGAATTGGATCATTGCAGCCGGTTTAAGACGCATAGCATAAAATTGTTACAAATTTACTTCATGGCCAATATGGAGGCCCAACTTGATCGGCATCAAACGATCAATAACGCAATGAAAAGAGAAATTCTTCAAGATTTGCAGCAAATACTTCATGAACATCATGCATTGATTCAGTTGTTCAAAACTGGATCCCATACCAAGTGATGACTATAAAGTCGCGATCAGATCAAATAAACGCCCCGCTGGAACACACGAACGACAATTCAACGCTTAGACAATAGATAAAGTCGCAAAATATAGTATATCACAAGGTGCTTTAATGAAGATAATCGACACCAGCGCAACCCATTCAGAAAATAGTTTAATAGAAAGTTGTGCTACAACGATACGCGAATCATTTGGTTTACATTCAATAAAGCAAATGCTTGCTCTCACGTAAATTTGCTCCTTTTATTCAACTTATTCATTTTATCTTAATAAAATGTATATATATATATATATTTCGTGACCTTTTTATACTTATCTTATATGATAGATCTCTACCACTAATAGGTCAATAAAACAAGGCTGGTTTGAACGATAGTTATATTTTCAGAACGTTTACAAACGTTTTCGGAATACCTTCGTCAGTGAAAATATAACTAGATAAATATATAAACAAACATTTGTTTTTATTTGGGAACTATCAACAAAATGACTAATGACTAGGATTTCTTGATATAGAGAATGTGTAACAAACTTTTATATACATATATAAATTATAAAAACTAAATTAATGTGTAAACATACATTGATATAGGGTTTTACTTAATTTGCATGTATGTTTACACATTAATTTAGTTTTTATAATTTATATATGTATATAAAAGTTTGTTACACATTCTCTATATCAAGAAATCCTAGTCATTAGTCATTTTGTTGATAGTTCCCAAATAAAAAACAAATGTTTGTTTATATATTTATCTAGTTATATTTTCACTGACGAAGGTATTCCGAAAACGTTTGTAAACGTTCTGAAAATATAACTATCGTTCAAACCAGCCTTGTTTTATTGACCTATTAGTGGTAGAGATCTATCATATAAGATTTTATCTTAATATAAACAAAATAAAGTTCGCCGGGTCAGCTAGTATATCTATGTTTATGAACATACCCTCAGTACTGCTTTAGACATGACACGACTGTTAGTACGTAATTATTGATTGATTCCAAAATAGCCTTTCTTTAGAGACATAATGTGTATCATTATATAAGACAATATTCTCTTTGCCTTTTATGGATATAATGGGTAGTAACTCATTTATTTTTCGGTTAAAGATTATTTCAAATGGAGATTTTCCTGTAGTGGAATGTGGGGTATTTCTATAATTTAGAATATGGTGTAGTTTTTAGATGTTTTACTCCATGTTCCTTTAAAAAGTTTTCGAATTCGGAGCCATTGAAAGGAGGTCCATTATCTGATTTTATCAGGGCAGGTATTCCAAACGAACAAAATATTCTCTCCAATATGGGCTTCAATTGAATGAAGACGATACTACTTCTGCAAATGGATATCGAGAATGTTCGTCTACCATCAAAAATATAATTTCCGTTCGGGAATGCTCCTGCGTAATCGATATCTACCTGTTCCAAAGGGTTATTTGTTAATGTTGAACTAATGATCGGATCTCTTTTTGTCATTACTATTGTTGCTTGACATGTTTTTAAATTTGCTTCTGTCACGGAATCTAAGTTTGGAGACCACACTTTTGATCTTAAAAATTTTGTTTTGACAATTCCTTGATGTCCTCTAGGAGCAAGATAGATTGCTTTTTGTTGTAGATTATTTGGTAGAATAATTCGTGTTCCTCTTATGATTACACCATTACATATAGTTAATTCTCTTTTAATTCTCTAATGCCTTGGTATTGTTTTAGTCCATGTTCTTTCCAAGTTCTCATGTCATATAATTTTAATATTGGATCGGTTTCGGTATTTTCTTGAACTTCAGCTAAAGTCAACATCTTCGGTATTTGTTATTGTTATCGACCTCAATGTCTTTTGTTACCGGGTGTTATTGTTGTATTTTAGGACACAATCTTTCAATTCTAGCACTTGGAGCAGATCTAAGATGATGAATGATGCGTAATAGTGCTTTATGATCAGTGTATGCTTCAAATTTTGAATCATAAAGATATGCATAAAGGTGTTGTATTGCCCAAAATATGGCCAATGTTTCTTTTTCTATCTAACTATATTTTTGTTCTGTTTTGACAATGAACGACTGGCATTTGCAATTATTTGTGTTCCTTCTGTTGAATTTTGAGATAAAATTGCACCTAGACCATATGGACCTGCATCTACATGCAAATTTGTTGTTTTGTTGATGTGAAAATATGCAAGATTGTTTACGTCGGCAAGCTCTTGCTTTAATGTTTTGAATGCCTTTTGATGTTTTTCATTCCAAAAACCCACTTGCTCCGCTTTGTTGTGAGAAATTTTATTTTGTTTGCTAAATTTGGGATGAATTTACTTACAAATGTTATCATTTCCAATATACTGCGTACCGTAGACACATTTTGGGTGGTGTCAGATTTTTGAAAACTTCTATTTTTTGAGGGTCTGGTTGAATACCTTCTTTTGAGAATATATGTCCAAAATATTTGATCTGGTTTTGATGAAAAATAGTTTCTTTTTGTTGATTGTTAGGTTAGCTTCATTGCGACGTTTTAATGTGGTTCTTTAGGCTTCATTATGTTGTTGCTTTGTCTTACCAAAAACCAGGAGATCATCACTGCAATTTATGACACCTTGATGTGCATTAAGACTTGTCGGATTGTATTTTGAAATACAGTAGAGTCTCGTTTATTTTGAGGCTCATGTATTTTGAGTTTCATTTATCTTGACTTGGGAGTCTACGCTTCCCTCCATGTTCCACAATTTCACCGTCACGCTAGAATCTAGAGTGAGCGTGGAAGAAATAGGAGGGGTGGAAGTGACGCATTTCCAGTTGGCATGGCAACGGTGGCGGTAGTGGGGGCCCCTGCCGACTTAGATAAACGGAACTCGTTCGTTTCGGAGGACTAGAGATAAACGAGACTCGACTGTACTTCTACCGCAGTATTAGTACCCAATGAGAGACGTTTATATCTGTATAACCCTTGATGAGTTATAAAAGTAGTTATGTGTCGTGATTCTTTATGTAGTACTATTTGGTGATACCCATATTTTAGATCTATTTTACTAAACATAGTTGCTGCAATTAACATACTTGTTATATCATCAAATGTTGGTGTTACATTCCTTTCTCTTAAAATAGCTTTGTTTGCTGTTCTAATGTTAACACACAATCTTTTTAATCACTTTGTCGCGCTGCTATTACAATTCAAGAAACCCATGGCGTTGGACCTATTATAAAGTCTAGTTGTTTTGTTACACTTCGTTAACTAAAATAATTCCCTCGTCATTTTAAATACGCAATTAAATTATTTTTCTTAATATTTTAGCCAACATCTGTGTTTTACATGTTGAAGGAAGGAAAAATATTTTAAATAACTTTTAAAATATTTTTTGCATTTTTGTGTTTGCGAGTATACGTTCGTGTCCTTTTTCTAACCGTTTATCCCCTAGTAGGTAAAAAGGGCCTGCATATCTTTTGTAAACTGACCATCCCAACTTTCTAATTTCATCGGACCCCTCACACCCTTCAGCGACATTTAAAAACAAATCGCGCGAATTTTTCTTGAGTCACTTGCTGGCACCCCACTCACTCGACACGCTTCACTTAGTGCCTTTGTACCCCGTCTTCGACATCGCATAAAAGCTTCGAAGCTCTATCTTCAAGCTCAGGTACCACGCAGTAAGTTAGTCCCTATTGTTCTAATTTACCTAATTATCGTTCGTATTCACACTACGCATTCACGCACAAACGTACGACTACGCATTTGATTATTTTTTTGCTTTAATTATTTAACGATTTAATTAATATTGATCCGACGCTGAAAGGCACAAGGATTGACGAGAAGAAGAAGAATTAATATAATTAATATACGTTGTCAAAGGACAACGTATTTACCAAGCAAATAAATACGTGTTTAATTTTAGCTTAGTTTAACCCTTTTGCATTTCTCCACGTTCACCTTCACCAAAAGCTTATTAATGTTATTACGTAAGGGAGGTGTCAAGCTAGCCAATCAATCAATTAATCAACAACAATCTTTTTTTTTTCAAATCAAACACACTGCAATCAACACCCTCTCATTCTTAATCAAATCACTCACCCTCCCTCCCCGCTAGTTAACAGTTTTAACCTGTTTATTTCTTGTTCTACTTTTTTTCGTAAATGAAATGGAATTCGTCTGTATTTTTGTGCAACTGATTGGATTTCTTCTATTCCAGAAGACAAGTCAGGAAATTGTTCTGAAACTTTGTTAATACTATTGTTATCTGCTTTATTGGTTAAAGTAATTTTTACAATATCCAGCTTTATTGATGTTTCGTAGCTTAATAACGATTATCATCCACCTTTTACTACATATACTTCAGCTATAGCTATACCGGGAACTATTCATACTATTGTATGGAAAGATATGTGTAGTTTTGTAAATACATGATCATTTATTAAGTTTACTGATGATTCCGTATCTACTAAAAATTCTAACTGTACATTGTTTAGTTGAACAATTGCTTTTGGAATGTTATTTATTTTATTAGTTGTCGGATGTAAAGATGAATCACTAGCAGAACTATCTTGCATGTTTGGATTTGACCTTGCCTATTGAACGTTTCGAGTTTTCATATATGCGTTGTGTTTTCTATAGTTTTCATTGTTATTAGTTCTACTAGAAAGGCATAGTTTTGCAAAACGTCCTAATTTTCCGTACTTGAAATATGTGATATTTTTGCTGGGCATTTATCTCTACCTTCTACATACCAATTGTTTCCACAGTTTTTGCAATGTTGATTATAATATTGTTTGTTTTCCTTTTGCCATTTATTTTGTTGAAATATTCGTTGTTGTTTGTTTATTTTGTTAACCTGCTTTTCCTTTCCATTTAGTGCTAATAACTGCTTATTTGTTTGTTCGATGGTGCTTGCTTTTGTTAGTAATTGTTGTAAATCCGGTCTTTCTTTTAACGCATATTTTCTTAGTTCTTTTTGTTTGTATTTAGGATAATTTGCGCTTTAATTTCTGTATTCGGATCAGAAAACTTGCATGATAGTTTTAACAACCTTGCATAGAATTGAGCAACCGTTTCATCCATTTCTTGATTTGTGTCTCTAAATTTAAACAATTCAAAATCTACGTTGATTTTGGGCGCAAAATAATCATTCAGTTTATTTTTAGTGCTATCATAAGGAGAGGTTAAGGAGTCTGATGAAATAGGATTAGGAAGGGACATAAAAATATCGAAAACTTTCTCACCAACCAAATGCAACAGCATCGCATTTTCTGGTGTCATCAGTGATATTTGTAGCTATCAGGTAATTTTCAAAGCGAGTCAGCCATTTCGTCCACCTTTCTCCCATGTTTGTGACATCGGTTTTCATATCAAATTGTTAAATGTCTGCGAGGTTTGTCATAGCCATTTTGTTTAAACTTATGATTTACATTACTTCTACCTCTATCCTTGTTTTCCTCGTCGCCAATTTAATGTTGCAAAAGATGTTTTAAAACTGATTTATTTCTAAACTATGTTACGTGTTCTATCTGTCACAATCTCTTTAGAACTAAACTCACTGTTCTTCGTTGCCAACTTAACTTATGCAACAACACTACAACACAATAGTTGTTATTGTACCATCACGGACATTGGTTATGTCCGGTCTTTTGAGGTACAGACTGTGCTCCTGTTATTGTATCGGTCTTAGCGTCAAGCAAATTTCGCACATACACCCGGCCTTGTATGTGCGAAATTTGCTTGACGCTAAAACCGATACGGTAACAGGAGCGCAGGCTGTACCTCAAAAGACCGGACATAACCAAAGTCCGTGGGTGTACATTATAATATGACACAGCCATCACGGCACTCACAGTACAGGCGTGACACACAGTCATTAGTGTACACACAGTCCTACTCACTTTGTTATACAAACCGTTGTCTATCAGTTTATACGCTCTCGTAAATCTGCAACTAGGCTACGCTAAGGGTATACGGCGCCACCATAACTCCAGTTGTCTGATTCACATGCCTAACGAAATAATAGAATCATCCCCAAGGCTTAATAATTTCATTAAATAGAGAAAAGGAAAAACAAAGCAACTGAAAACGTAACACTAATTTTTTAATTACTATTTTGTAATACCGTCATTATTATCTAACACCTTTGGCAAACGCCTGGGCATGGAAAATACACTCAAGGGAATAAATACATTCTACTGTGAAATCATTCCACATTTCATCTATTTTATCTTTTAATTCGTCGACGTTATCAAGCTTGAAATTACTATGGATCATTCTTTTATCCTCATACATTTTAAGATCTGCACTTGTCAGACTTCATGGCAAACGTTTTATGTTGTTTTTTTCAAACCGTTGATTAGTAATTCTAGATGTATGCCCTGAAGAATTATCCTGTTCAAATATGAAATTTTGTTTGGAAAACATAATTTCCATAGAAGGTAAGAATACATAAGATTTTTTGCAAGTTTCATCAAATCGAGAATTTGGTAGTCTATTACACGGATGTGACCATCAGACTTGGGCGTTACCAATTACATTTTGTAATTATTACACGGCCAATTACCAATTACGTGCAATTAGTAATTGGCAATCATCTATTACCAATTACATGTAATTTGTAATTGGTGACTGCCAATTACCAATTATGTGTAATTTGTAATTGATGAACTACAATTACCAATTACATATAATTTGTAATTGGCGATTGCCAATTACTAATTACATGTAATGGGTAAAATGTAATTGAAATTTAGAGTAATTGATGAAAATAATGTAATGATTACTTTTAAAGTATTTATTAAAAAAACAATGATTACAAAAATCTTCCATTACACAATATATTTTAAAAAATAGAAAATGCTAAGTGAAACTAAATATCTTATTTTCATAAAATAACATCGTTTCAATTCATTTCAAGGTTCATTGATTTCAAGTTCACGGCTCTTCACATAATGCATGCGGCCAATGATAGAAGAGCCGAGAAGATTATTCTATTTTCTTTTTCGATATATTCAATGTTTCAGTGAATGAACCACTTTTAAAAATTTCTTTATGTGAAGGAATAAAATTAAAATGTAATTACCATTTGTGTAATTAGAATTACATTGCCAATTACCAATTGCATGTAATTGGTAATTGATATTTGCCAATTACTAATTACAGTAATTGGTAATTGGTAAAAGCCAATTTTCAATAACGTGTAATTCAATTACAATTACCAGTAATATGTAATTTGTATTTTCAATTACCCATTACAACTAATGTAATTGGTAATTGAAAAGTAATTGGTAACGCCCAAGTCTGGTGACCATTACTAGAAGACTAAAATACTTTTTCATTCGAAAAATAACGTTTACTCAACTATTTAAATTGTAGGGTAGAAATTCTAATGCCAAGCAAATTCTTTGTTGCTTATACCAGTCATTAAGAAATGGCTTGTTAACAGCCACTCGATTTCTTAATGCTGAGTTTTTTCTAATTCTATTTCTTGCAGTGCCCATACGGCCTGGTAATTGCGTTGTTTCGAGCACTTACCGTTGTGATGAAACACAGAAAAAGTAGTACTTTGTGTTTATATCACTTATTTAATGACACACAACGTGAGTATACTTTCGACATGGAACATGTCATTATCAAACGATAAATACGTATGAGCAAGATAGAAACAGGGTACAGGTTTATATAGTACAACAAAGTAATTAAGGGAGAAACCTACGGAGTAATTAATACAGACAATAATACTTAGGAATACATTATGATTGTCGTGGGTTAATGATAATATTAAACAGATTAGTCTTAAATAGGTCCAGCTGGTCGTTAAGGATAGCGTCATTCGAATTCTTAATACCTAGATTTCTATTGATTCTAAAATATTCAATTTTTCAGTTTTTTTCTCCCTATGGAGGATAGATGTATTATTCAAATCGGGAAAAACGTGTTGTTTCTAAAATGTGGTTCGCGAAACTAGAATTCGGTTTATTATTTTTGAACAAACTTAAGTGCTCTTTATATTTAATTTCAATAGAGCGACCAGTTTGACCTATGTAAAAACTATTACACTCTGGGCAAGATAACCTATAAACTCCGGGATTTTTATATTTTTTAATTTGATTTTTATTATTAAAAAGCCTATGAGATAATTTAGTTTGAGATTTGAAACTGATATTAAAATTATGTTTCGATAAAATGTTACTTATCTTCTCGCTAATGGGTCCAAAATATGTTAGAGATATAAAATGAGATTTTTATCTAGGTTACTTGCAGGGAAAGTTTTGGGATTGAATTTTCATTGAAGCCGTTATTATTTACTTGCGATTATTTTGAAGGTTTTTAATTCCTTCTGAAGGTTTTCCTCTGAAAGTGGGATCTATGTATCATAGAGTTATATGCGGCTAGTTTTTGCGAAATAGGGCTCACGAATGATTGTGGAATATTAGTGCCTGTGAAAGTTGGTTTTCGATAAATATTGAAACTGATCGAATTATGTATGTGGTTCACGTTAAAGAGATAAATCTAAGAAATTAATTTGATTCTTTTTCAGTTTCTACGGTGAATGTGATGTTGGGATGTATACTATTAATATAATTCAGAAAAATGTCCAGTTGTCTAGGTGTAGCGTTGAAAAGGGACAGCACATCATCGACATATCTATATCAAAAATGAATATGTTTTCTAGCTAAATTCAGTTAATATGCAGATTTTGCAGAAGAATATAGAAAGTTTGTGACAGAATATAAATCTCTCAATCATATGACGTTACTCCCGATAAATACCTATTCCAATGAGCCACATTTTTATTTACCCCATCATTCGGTATTAAAGGAAGATAGCCTCACTACGAAATTGCGAGTAGTGTTTGACGGCTCTTTGAAAACATCGACAGGTCTATTCGTCAACGACATACAGGCTGTAGGTCCTCCACTTCAACAAGATGTAGTCTCCATTCTTCTACGATTCAGAACTCATAAATATGCGGGTATTCTTATTCAACACTCGCAACGTGATATGCAACGTATAGTATGGCGTGAATCGCCTGAAGACCCTATGAAAAGCTACACTCTGAATACTGTGACTTATGGCACTACGTCGGCGCCCTATTTAGCATTGAGATGTCTAAAACAATTAGGTATCGAAAATCAGTAACAATTTCCTAGAGCTTGTAGTGTAATTTTTAACTATTTTTATGTCGACGATCTATTGAGCGGCGCATCATCGATAGCCGAGCTCAAGGATATTTGTCAAGATGTTGATAGTATCTTAGAACAAGGTGATTCAGACGTCATACAGTTAATGTTATTAGCAGCATCTGAAGGTGATATACACATCAACTTAGGAGAAGATTCCAAGGTTTTAGGAATACGGTGGCTCCCTTCACAAGACACATTCCAATATCACATAAAATTTTCTGGTAATACAAAGGCTACTAAACGTATTATATCGTCAACAATTGCTCAAATGTATGATCCCCTTGGTTTAGTAAGCCCGGTAGTTGTTAGTGCAAAAATTCTAATTCAAAGGCTTTGGCAAGCTAATCTACATTGGAACGAATCTATTCAATTGTTGCCAAGTGATAGAGAAAATTAGGTTAACTAATTCATTGTTTATTATCACCGAAAATTTGGTTTTTCAAGGCCGGGGGCATGTTTGGGCGTATCTGATTCGTGTACTAAAGCGCGTGCGCAGAGAAAAAATGATTTTATTGCGCAACAATAACATATAACTGTCAGAAAAATAGTTATGAACCACCGCGAAGTATTAAGATTTCGTCATGGTAATAAATCAGTGACGTTAATCACGGCAGTATTATTTCATCACTATAGCCCCGTTCCTTTAAAGTAGGAGGAATCAACAGAGGCGGTAAAGGGTTACCGATTCAGATAAGTTTCAATAGCCCTCTTTATGCGCTATATGCTCATATGTTTGGATATATATTTTTTTTTTGAAACAATTGCAGAGTAATTGGCAAAAACGAAAACCAGGCCAATTTTCAGGGGCGCTTTTCACCCCTTCGATGATTTTAATCGCAGAAACACAAAGCGTATCAGCTTTACGTAATTACCAAATTTCATTCAAATCGGTGTATGCGGGTAGGGAACCTTTCCTTGCAAGTGCAAAAACGATATTCTCGGTAGTAGCCATGAAAGACGGATTCTGGTAGTTAAAATTACACGAACCGGGTAGTAATTATTGCACATTTAATACACTCTTTGGTCGCTATAAATTTGAACGATTACGGTTCGGAATATCGTTTGCTCCTGTAATATTTCAACGCAAAAATCACGAATTATTTGGAGATATTTGTGGTGTTGATATTTATTTTGACGATATTATTATTTCCGGAGTAGATGAAGCCGATCATGACAGGGCTTTGAAACTTGTTCTTGAAAGAACACTTGAAAATAATTGAATTTTTCCAAATATCAATTTTTTCTGAGAACGTGGACAACAGTACTATTGCAGTACACAGGTTAGCTTACAACATCCATTCGCGATGTTTTGTATAAAAGATAATAATAATTTGACTATTTTTCTCAAGTGCTGCCGGTCAAAAAAGAAACACGATTTGCGGTTATCTCACAGACAAAGATCTATGGACAAAAATTGATGACGTAGATAAAAACTCTAAATAGAAAAACTACAATATATATCGTCGCTAATATTGCAATAGATGCTACACAGTATGGATATATAGGTTGGAACAAAGTCAATAAGATCTGTAAACAGTGAAAAGAAAAACCAACGATCGGACACGTCAACCTCAATTTTTTAATGGACAGATTTTAACAAATAACATATTTTGTCATTATTGTCACAGATATGACGTCGCCTCCTAATCTTTTGAATGGTAACCTCAATGTTTGGTAACGCCATTTGGAGAAAGACGTTTTTCCGCATTCAGTCTTACATTTTAAAAACTGCGTTTAAAGAACCCCTGTATGGTGTCACCGTACAACTATTACAACGTTCCCACAGTGCAGTGTATTTGTTGCGAATTTGGTAAACCTTTGTGGTTTCTTTGTAACTCCTGGTTAGCGCTTGGCTCCGGAAATTAGCCTACTTTCGTAAAAGGGATTTAAACCAATTTGCCAACTTTGCCCCTAACTAAAACGCTACCGACTTATTTCCGGCTTTAGAGACACACTTCACTGTCCATTGTTCTACATCTATCCTCCTCACCATCTAAGGTAAATAGTACATACTTTCTTCGTATTTGCGCATGAATTCATTATATCCTTTCTCTTCCCAAATTAGGGGCACTTTGACCGATTGCGAAACTGTGGCCGCTTGCAAACCCTTTAACCGCAGGTAATGCAACAACCCACAACCAAACATCGGGCAACGAAAGCTGCTATCGATCCGTGCGTTCAGGGAGTTACGGCGCTAGAAGCGATCACCGCTAGCGCTAGTCTCAGCGCCGGAACTCCCTGAACCGTACGCCGAAAGGCATTTTTCTGACGCATGCCCAATAGAATTGGCGGTTGTTGTTCCGCTCAAAGTTACGCAGTATAACCTAATCCAACGTTTTTGTTTAGTAAATTATTTACAATCAGTTTCCAGGTTTCTTTGTGTTTTTTGTTTGTATAATTTATCACTTTATAAAAGTAAGTTATATAATTATATAAATTGTGCGTACAATAAAAAATATTTTAGAATGTATTTAGTTTTGTTTGAAGATGATTTGGCTGTTGCTGTAAAGCCAATTTATCCAGTGGCTGCTTTAATCGACGCACCTATTGCAGCTATCGATGCGGCCACTCGTCCGGAACAAAGAAATTGTGTTCCCGGCAGAACCGAAAATTACGTGGAGCTCGATATATCCGCGATATAACCCTGATGAATTTTTCAGTAATTTTCGATGTATCTCAATCGATTGATCCATTTCTTAAAAATATTTGAATATTTTATTTTAAATTGAAATGAGACCTAAGTACTGTATATATATTAATTGATATAGACGAAATAATCGTTTAAAACTTACCTACCAGGTAAATTAAGTTGTTCGTGGGATTTTCTTTGTTCTTAAGTGTAAATTTAATTTATACTTTAATAGGCCCGATGCTTACAGGAATAAGTATAAGAAATGACAAGAACAACGACAAGAAACATTTCAATTTAACCACCTTACCCCCACTTTTAGCTAGATTGTCTAGCGATCGCCATCTTTGCTAGCGAAAATAAATTCCGCTAGCAAATACGACGACCGCTAGATCTAGCGCCCGAACTAGCGTTTGCGTTCAGGATACCGCTAGATCCAACGCTAGCGGCGCTGCAGCGCCGTCGTAACTCCCTGAACGCACGGAATGTTTAAAACGTCGTAGTGTAGATAAGTGAAGTTTTTTAATTTACCGGCAATTACCGTTATCATCTGTAGTACAATTTAATAACATTATTTGGCGTATCCATCGTGATCTAAATCTTTTATTAGTTATTTGTTTTTTTCCTGTGTTAACTATGTAATTACATGTTGCATAATAAATAGTTACACCTGTGAATTGTATGTACCTATTTGTGAACGAACGAGTTACAGCGTCATATCCCCTTTTGGCCTAACCCATTCATTAATATTGTTTGTATATATGTAATCGTCAATTAGAGTTAATCTTTTCTTTTGTTCATTTAATTATATCCGGTATTGTTCTAAACATACTGCAATAGTGTTTTATGTACTAAATCGTTTTTATTGTTGATTTTCTCTTTTATTTGGTAATGCAATCAACTGTAGTGTGATCCTATAAACAATTGAATCTTCCAGAGTCATACACACTAGCTGTTGAATGGACCTTTAAAGTAAGAATCTAATCTCTGCTGGCGCCCTTAAAATACTTTATCAGCGTCTGACCGAAACTCAATTGGCCGCACAACCGTCTTCACTGATTGTGAGGTACGTCAGGCCCGGCTTCGATTAGATTGTACGATCTTCAATATCGACATTACTGTATTTAATTGAAATTTACTACAGGCCAGTTTAGTACCTTGCTATCAACCTTAAAGGTCAGACGTCTCCAACAAAATTAGAATTTTGAAGCCAAGGGGGTAGCAAAAGAACGATGATTTCTGAGATCGGTTACAGTAACAAGATTTTGGAAATAAACAAAAATGATGTATTATTCAATTTAACAATCAAAATGTAACTAAGAAGTCAAAAGTTACAAACAACTATAAAATTATTCCAATTAACTGTTGGAACTGCATACGTGTTGTTAATGAGCGGGGCAATGTTCAAATTCGTTTATCATATTATTTAATACTTGGGGAGTTATTAACCTGATTTCCTCAGTTATTTTAATCTTCAATATTATTAGGTCGAGTTAGATACACGTTGGATTTGAGATAACCCCACTGGAGTTACATCGGGAGATCTTGTTGGCCATGTAATTGCTCCTCTCCTACCAATCCATTTGTTTGGGAAAATGATATTAAGATAATGACGAACAGTTAGAGAATAATGTGGCAGTGTACCATCTTGCTGCAACCATAAGGCACTATCCGGCAGGAGGGGTGTGTTGATTTGTGAGGGTTTTCTTGAAACGTTAGTACAATATCCAATTGGTTTTCTTCTGAAATTGCTTGAGAGCCCTTTGTTAACTTATCTCTTACGTGACTCAAGTTCCCAAATTTGCGTGCTATCTTGCTTACTCTTAATCGCGTAAGAAGCCGATAAAGAGTAAGCAGGGTACTTATTATAATAAACGATTCACAAATTAATTTTTTTAATCAAAGATTTTAAACAACAAGTTGTAACTGAACGCAAATAAAAATGTTAAGAATACCAAAATACTTTTTCTCAAAAATCCTGTTATGTAACCTCTCTCAGAAATCATCGTTCTGTATGCAAAAAACATTTTCCTCCAATGGTCCTATCAAAAATTGGGGTTACCATTTAAAAGAAAAGGAAGTGACATTATATCTGTGACAATAATGACGTCACAAAATACGTTTCTTGTACAAATTTGCGCATTTAAAAATTAAGGTTGACGTGTCCGATCGTATTTTTCTAGTTCACTGATTTTCCTGGTTTTGTTCCATCTGTATGGACAAAAATGTAATTTACGATTATTATGTTGAAGGGTACAAAACAATTTTCTGCCCTTGTTAAACGTCATAGGTAAAATTCAAATTTTGATTTTTCAAATTTTGCAATATCAACGGCAATATCGAGTTTAAAATTAAATATGAAATTGAAGCAAATAGATGAATTTACCGCTTACTCTCTAACAAATTTCTATACGATTTTTGTTAATAATACTAGGACTCAAAATATAGATGTGCCTAAAATCTGTATCCTTTTTAAAGTTAGAGGAATACTGATAATTAAGGTTTGATAGGAGAGTGGATGACGTGTTATCATTAAGTAGTGTACACCGGACTGACGCTGTCACTCCTTCCAACTTTATTTACTTATTATTCAATCTTATATGATAGAGATCTACCACTAATAGGTCAATAAAACAAGGCTGGTTTGAACGATAGTTATATTTTCATGAAAATATAACTATCGTTCAAACCAGCCTTGTTTTATTGACCTATTAGTGGTAGATCTCTATCATATAAGATAAGTATAAAAGGTCACGAAATATATATATATATATACATTTAACTTATTATTCAATGACCACTTATCGTATGATAACTTGTCATCCACTCTTTTATCCAACCTTACTGATAATGGAGTTCCGATCGCCGACCCCGCCCAATACGGGCTAGACAAAGTCTTGTAAGTTCTCAACGGGAAAAATGTTCACGTATTAAAATTCATAGACAGTTAATTGAAGTGCGTGGGGTGTATATACATGTATATCAAAAACCTAAAAAATATGGAGGCATTATTATTGAGTGAATTTATTCATTCATTCAAAAGATAGACTACTATATTATAATTGTTTTGAATATTCCCTTTAAAAGTAATCTTCATACAAAATATATAATAAAGTTCCATCTCTTAACAACATGCCGGAATCCTTTTCTACAAGTTGGAAACATGAAGTAAAAGTTCAAGTATGTCATATTTGTTTTAATCTATATATATAAAAAAGGAGGCGATTCTGGGCTACGTATGTCGCCGTATCACGCTCAAACGCAACCGATTTACTTTTACTTATACACAAAGTAGCTATTGGGACCTATATGGTTTATGTTAAGTTTGGTTGAAATCAGAAATCGCATGTATGCGATAAATAAATTTCAAGATACCATAAATAGCCGCCACGTTATTAGATGATGGTCGCACAGTTAACTCTGCACTGAAATTAGCCCTCAATATGAATGTCAATGAAAATCCCATGTGTAATATTTCGAAAAATTCTGGAATGGGAAAAGTTTTACAACAATGCCAATTAAGTGTCTGGGATGAATGCACAATTGCACATAAGAAATCAGTAGAAACATTGGACAGGACTATGCAAGATTTACGCAATAGTCAAGCAATATTTGGTGGCGCTTTGATATTATTGGCTGGGGATTTCCGTCAAACATTGCCTGTGATTCTTCGTAACAACACCAGCAGATGAATAAAGGCATGTTTAAAATCAACTCATTTGTGGAGACACCTACAAATACTCACTTTGACTATGTATATAAATGTGCGAGTTCAAATACAAAATGATCCATCGGCCGATGCATTTTCTACGCAACTACTGGCGATAGGAAATGGACAAATTGCTATTGGTCGTGCTACTGGCTTAATCACTTTGCCCGATAACTTTTGCAATTTCGCACCAACAAAACAAGAATTGGTCTCAAGTATTTTTCCAAACATTACGCAAAATTATACATTGGTAAGCTGAAAGAGCCAGACTGGCTACGAAAAATAAGGACGTTGGTGCATTGAATGCAGATATTTTAGCCCATGTTCCTAGCAAGGTTGTAACATATCAATCAGTTGACATGGTTACAAATCAAGATGTTACTGTTAATTATCCCACAGAATTTTTGAATTCATTGGATTTACCAGGTTTTCCATCTCATCGTTTACAATTAAAAGTTGGTGCTCCCATTATTATGCTCCGAAATTTAAATCAGCCTCGGGTGTGTAATGCGACCACATTAGCAGTCAAAAGGGTTATGCATAATCTCATTGTAGCAACCATTTTAAAAGGGAAGATTTATTCATTCCGCGTATTCCATGATTCCACAAGATTTCAAAAGACTCCAATTTCCGATACGTCTTGCGTTTGCTATTACAATACATAAAGCGCAAGGGCATCATTGGCATTGTGTGGAGTTAATTATATGTATCGTGTTCACGTGTAGGAAAGCCATCAGTTCTCTTTATTTACACTACAACTCAGGGGAAAACAAAAAATGTTGTTTACGAAAGAGCTCTGCCATGGTTTAAGTTAAAACATAGGATTTATATTGTAAACAAATAAAAATAAAAGTAGATGAATATAAGCCAAAAAATCAACTTTGTTAAAAACCAGTGTGTTTCATTTCTTGTTTTGTTTTGCCTGGCAAAGCAATACAATGTAGGGATATAGCAAATGTATTACCACTTAGTGCACAATTGAATAGATATGTAGTCTGGCAAATGTAAATATCTGGTAACAATGGTTTCACTCTGCGCATTGTGTATATGAGTGGGCGGAGCGTATACGATGGTTGCTGTACAGAATAGTAAAATGATGTTTTGAAATTATGTGGATTGTGTCAGCATTGCACTAATTTTAATTGTAATCGAATAAAAAAGGAAACACGTATTGAGTAATAAATTTAATAATTTGGTATTATAATAATATAAGATAATAATGTAGATAGTACAAAGTGCTATTGACAGCAATACAATTGTCTTTATGCCCGGCCCTCTATCAGTGCACCAACATCACGAGATTCTTAACGCGTAATAGCTTAGCCCTGCCACTTTTGCCAATACTCAATTTTCACGAGATATTTGCCCGACTGAATTATATTATTAACTGTGTCTGTTAGAAATACTATCACCTACAGTGAGTGTCAGTTAAAATCGTACAGCGAGCGATAAAGGAAGCAATGTTATTGCATTTAGGATAATATACATTTATTCAAGGTATAGTATATTTAAATAGATACTAGTATATTGGTACATAGTACACATATACATTCCTTATAATAAAATTTCAATTCTAAGAGAGTAAATATAAACCAAAGCGTTGTTCTTGTAAAAATTACGCTTCACTTAAAATCGTACAGGAGAAGTATAGCTCACGCGGAATGTGAAGACACCGGCGCAAAGACGCATATTGGTCATTTTAAGAGATAATATAATAATATAAGTGAGATAGAGATACTACAGATCGTTCTGCGAATATCCACTGTGTCAGTCGCTATATTAGTTATTTGTTTACATTTTTACTGTCTTTTGCTCTTCATTATTTTTATCGTTCTCTCTGTTTTTCTTTAAATTCACTCCCAAGTTTTTTCAAAACTGTTTTAAATTCGCACATTATACAAATATGTAAGTAAAATCATTTCATCAGTTTTGCATTTAATTAATAATTGTTCTTTAGAATGTCAAACAAACGCGAAGGAACGCCCGCTAAGAAACGGCATATTATTCCGCAGGAGTCGCGAGAAATAATATGGAATGTATATAATTATTTAATTAACAGAATAAATTGCAAGGTAGGTATACAAGAAATACCACATATGTGTTTATAACAAATGTGTTTTTTTACAGGTAGTAATATTTTAAACACCGTTGTTAAGGCCACTAGGGTATCTAAAAGTACAATTGCTCGTGTTATCCGAGAAGGTAATGCAATTGAAAGTGGTGCTAGCTCTACATTTATGTCTCCGAGACAACAAGTAACGAAGAGTTCTCTAAAATCGACAGTGGATAATTTTGCAGCTATACAACGGATAATTTATAATTTTCACATTACTGACAAATAAATAGTTAGATAGAATAGATCAGTTGTAGTGATGGATAATGCAAGTTACCATGTTTTAGCTATAAAACATCCTACTAGGAATAGTAAAAAAGATGGAATGATGGCGTGGCTAAATGAAAGACGCATCATAACACAACCAGAATTATATCGCTTAATTAAAATACATAAACCCACATATGTACAATATAGTGTTCATGACCTCTGTGCTCAATATGGACACACTGTCCTTCGTTTGCCACCATATCATCCAGAGCTAAACCCCATACAGAAAGTCTGGGGAATTGTAAAGAATTGGGTTGCATCAAGGAATGTTACTTTCAAGTTAGAAGAAGTGCGAAAAAGTTGCTTCTGTTACCGCAGCTGAATGGTTCGATCTCGGCGGAAACCTTAGACAAGTTGAAAACGAGTATATAGAAAAAGAATTTATAATGGATGATTATTGCGAAAACTTTGTAATAAATTTAAACGAAGATTCAGATGTTGATTCTGAAGATGATGAAGAGTGTTAACTGCATTATCTAAATCTTCGTTTCAACTTATTGCAAAAAGATGTAGTGATTATTTTGTCAGTGCCAAATAAATAAATTACATTTCACTTCTTCTTTATACCCTTATAAAATACCATTTACTTGATGAAGTAATAAAATTATATCATTGTACATCTACAATCATTAAATAGTCATTCCTTATTATAACGTGCAATATAATACAATACTTAATTTTTATGTTTAACTAATACAGTCGAGTCTCATATATTTGAGGCTCATGTATTTTGAGTTTCATTTATCTTAACTTGGGAGTCACGTTTATTTTAAGTTCCACGATCCCCTCCATGTTCCACAATTTCACCGTCACGCTAGAATCTAGAGTGAGCTTGGAAAAAATGGGAGGGGTGGAGGTGACGCAATTCATGATATAAGAAGAACAGGTATGGTCTTGCGCATTTATTTGTGACATCACTTGGGCCAAGTACAGTCACTTCAATAAGATCGTGTAAAGTATAGTTGGAGCATTTCAATAAAGCGGTGCGCTCGGGGGTCCCGCGCACCACCATATCCATTTCTCTTCGGAAGTTTCTTCACATCGTGGCCGATGGGAGGTGGAATGCCGCGGATGACTTCTTCGAAGTGGTCGGCATGGATTTCGATTTTCTCCTCGGGGAAAAGCCTAAACCGTGGGTACCGTGAAGAGGCCGGTTTGGGGGTTCTTTGAGGAGTTTCTCAAGGCTTCGGATAGCTTCCATAGTGAGACATCTTCCGTCGTGAAAGACTTAAACTTGTCGTCCCAGTTCTCTTGCTCGAAGGTTTTGAGAGCCTGTCGGAGCTGTCGAGCAAGATGATTCGCTCGGAGGCTGTCAGCGGGGTTGAGGGTGGTTTTGGCCCTTCTCTTGGCTCGTCGTCTTTCCCTAATTAGCTCCCTTAGATCGGGTGGGAGTTGTCGAAAGTGTCTACGGGGTCTGATGGCGGAAGATACTTCGAGGGCCTGAGAGATCGCTTTAGTGCTATACCGCTCAGGGAATACTTTCGTATATCTATTACGGCTTTCAGAGTGTGCCCACTTAATGTATTAAAAGATGAACGTTCAACTAGCGGCTTGGGGAATAAATAACCATTGCCACAAACCAAAAGATTCCAGATTTCGTTATAGTATATTTTTGTTTAGAATTTCGAAGTAATTAGAAATTATATTTAACATGCAAATTTGTATGTATTCTGATATGTGATTCGAAAATATTCAGCAATATGAATTTCCACAATACATATCAAAATAACATCAATTAATAAATCTATACTTTACAATAAAGTTGAGTGCTTGCGAAAGTATTATATAATAAAAATAAAGAAGCTTTATTGACAATACTTTAGTTGTCTTTTTGATTGCATTCTGTACTATCAATACGACCATAAACTGCATAGTAAACAGGCATGTCGATCTGATCTCAACACTACAAACAACCACAAACAACTAATCTGGTATTTTCCAGTGTTTCCTAGCGCAAGGGCAATACCAATACCATGTTACGCTAGATACAGAGCCACCACTCCGTTAGGGAAATATTACTACTAAGGTCCAAGTTCGCATATTTAAGTGAACAGGGCATGATGGGTTCTTCAGTTTATAATAGACAGTCATTAAGTGAACACGCATACTATTTGAATTTCTGTTTTTACGTAAAAATGAGATAAACTGTAGTTGCTGAACATTTTTGTATACCTATATACATTTTGCATAAAGGTATATTATCCTAAATGGTTGTAAATCGCTGTTTGTACGATTTTAACTGACACTCACTGTAAGTATATAATTTTATCTTGCAATGGTGTACCATTTACATCATGCAAAAATATTTATCACATAAAAATATACTGTACGAAATAAAAAGTATTTTATTCGTTTTACAAAAAATTTGTTATATCACAATAAAGTATAAAATTAAAAATTATACCCAATCCTCGCTTAATATCGTAGATATATTCCAGAAAAGTGCGACGTAAATCTACATTTTATTACTCATAACGACAAAGGGAAGGGTTCGCTTTCCGCGGCTTTTACTTCTACAATTTTTCATTAGATATATTTTCAGTAAAATTAAAATGCATGTTTGAAGGAAGCAGAAATATTTTTATTATGTTTATGAGAATTAGTAACATTTGAAAAAAATAATATAATATTAAATAGGTAAACAATAAGAATTAGAAGTACTTAATCCAAAGAGCTATTAAGCTATGTAAGTAATTATCCAATGTTTTCTGTATATGGTTCTTTTTCGCAGCTTTTGAAACTTCGTTATAACATTGAAGACTGTCTGTTACCATCTTTACATCTGAAGTTCATTCAACGAAAAACATTTGCCTCCTATCGGAGGTATACACTTAAAATGATTCTCTGACACGCCCCAGAAATTGTACATATAACTCAAAACGAAATTATGTCCGAAATGTTTAACGACACAACTGCGAAAAAGACGCAAACCGAAACGACAGAAATCGGGGTCTGGGTGTATTATATAAGCGAAAAGAAGATACATGTCATTATATGGCTGTCGTTGACAAAATATACCTATATAAAGCAGTGCAAATAATTTTAAAATATGAATTTTTGGGAAAGTAACAATTTTAAACAGAAGTAATTGGTATCTATTTCTTGATTCCTTGTTTCGTGTTGGAATGGTTACAACCAAATTATGTACGTAAATCTAGAACTTAAACTTTAATCACATTAAAAATAGTAGACGGATTAGTCAATCACAGCTCTATCACAGTTGCCGTCTATGTTTAAACAAAAAAATAAGTTGTACATCGATCATGTAGTAGTTATAGATATATTTTTAACATTGTCAAGTACATATTGTATAAACATACATAGGGAACACTTTCTATGTCAAAATTTTAAAGGAATGAGGTTTCAAACAAATTATTAAAATATTTAAATTGTGATATTTGCAACATCGTTTGCGTCCTTGCGATTTGCAGTTCGTACGATTTTGCGATTCGATAGATAGCCGTATTCTATTATTATAAAAATATTCTTTGTGCAATTCGCGGTCATTTGTACACCACAGGTTTAATAATAAGCAAATCGCAATTCAAATTGTAAATTACCAGTCAACTAAGTTCGGCGTTAGGCGCTTCAAGAAATCATGGTTTCTATATACACCTGCGTTGTTCTTGTACACCAACGATATGACGAAGGGTACTATTGCGCCGTACACGTTTTTAAAATCTGTTACGCCTACTTAGTTATATCAGAGGCAGGCCAAATTACCTGTTAGCGGTCTATAAAGTGATACATGGGCGAAGTGGTTTTTAACGTGTACAATTATTATTGTAGAAAAGTACACAAGAGAATGTAAGTGAGTTAAGAAGAATTTTAAGATTTGAGATTTAAGTTTAATACAAGCGTGTTAATAAAAGGAATAGATATGATTACTTACAAAGACCCAAACATCGATAGTAGTCATATATCTTCCAAAATGGGGAAAAGTACTAAGGATATTTTAAAATCATTTCTTAAGAATCCAAGCTGATAATAGTTTACGTTGGTGGAAGCATGGGTTTTATTCCTAATTGTTGATATTCAAGTATGACAGATGGTTAAAAACAACTTATAGCAAACTTGCCTACGAATTTCGTTATCGTGGTAAATACTGCGTTCTATCACAATCTACAAAACCATTACGCTCCAACGAGTAGGAAAGGCGATATGATCGATTGGTTAACGTTAAAAAGTATTCCTTTCGATACTAGAATGATAAAGTTACAACTGTACCAAATTATTAAACATAATAAACATATATACAATTTATAAAAATATAACTCTTATAGGACTTTTCAAGGGTTGTTATGACGGGCATTTGTATATATGTATATCTTTGTTTTGGTATTCTATATTCATTTACTATAGTTACTATTGCATTTTTAATAAAGGCAAGAACCTATAGTTGAAAGTGTATATGGTTTATATAACTACATGACCAGATGCAAAGAATATCAATAAAATAATAAGTTCACATACTCAGTGTACAGGCACATTGTAATGTAAGATAATAATTATTAACTTTCTAACAATTATTTTAAAACACTATAATCTTTAGTAATTCTATAGTAATTCATAGTTGATTAGAGTAAAATAAGAAATAAAATCGATTGAAATTATTACATGGATCAAGAATTATCACTTGCAAGCTCCTCTTCGTTGTCCAACTTGCTGGTTCCAGCGTTGCAAAACCGACACTTGCAGCACACTATGCATGGTGCAGCTAGTAGTAGCAGTGGCGAAGCCACGAGAAGAAGAATTCCAAATCCAGCAAATATTCCAATAACTTGTGTCCTATGCCATATTACGGAAGCTCGAGAATGACCCAATTTGTTTTTACATGGACCTCTGTCATAATGTCTCAATAAGAAATCATCCTGCAAATAATATATTTTTCAATTTACTTATTAGATGATTTAGAAACTTAATTATGTTTTAAAAATTGTTCTAAAGGCTATAATACCTTTGATTTAGTTTCGCTCATATATATATATATATACAGGGAGATCATTTGAAAACTTCCCACCTTGAAGAACTCTTTAATTAATAAAATTATCAAAAATCACTAAAACAGGTCAATGTTATTTTGAAGGGGGACATTTAATAACCTATTCCAATCAGTTGGGAAACGTTCACCCTCCCTTTCAGCTACCCCCATCCCAAAATTTTAAATGGCACTACCCCATATGTGATACATCATTTTAAAGGGTATAAAATTCTCAATATTTTAAAGCAAAGAAAATTAAAATCGGCCAAGCCGTTCATGAATTAGAGACAAAAATGTATTAAACCGGAAAATTAACTGACAAACGTTGACGATATCGATAACAATCACCTATTTATGAACACAACACTTATTTAATCTACTTGATTATTTAATCTATCTAATTACGTGTCAGATTACGTGTCTTGATAATGCGCATTTTGAGTGGTTGATCAAGCCATCTACCTACGTTTTGCTTTGAAACAAAAGAACGTGCGTCGTACAAGTTCAAAGTGTCAATTGTTGTAGAATTCAGGAATTAAATATCGCCGCTTCAGATAACTTTAGATTCCTTTGATTTGGGGTAGCGTTTGTGCTAATTGTGTCACTAAAATGACATACACTTTAGAAGAGAGAATTGAAATAATTTTCATTTATGGATTATTATTTAATTTAATGCAAAACATCCAAATAACCATGTATCCCATCGATACGTTTTAGATTTGGTAGGAAAATTTAAAGAAACTGGATCAGTAGCAAATAAAAAAAAGGACACAACCTCGAATTGTGAATGAGGACTCTCAAATAGAAATATTAGGACAATTTGCTGCAAATCATACGAGCTCAATTCGGCAAGTGTGCAACATAACTGGTTTTTCGTATGGGTCTGTTCAGAAAGTTTTAAAACTTCATAAATGGCATCCATATAAACTTCAAAATCACCAAGCTCTAAATGAAGATGATTTCGATAGACGACTTCAATTTTGTGAACAAATGACTGTGATGATAAATACCACTCCAAATCTAATTCAAAATATTTGCTTCAGTGACGAATGTACTTTTTCTTTGAATGGCTATGTTAATCGTCATAATTGTCGTTATTGGAATGATGAAAACCCGAATCTATTTAGAGAAACGCATACTCAGTGGCCACAAAAAATTAATGTGTGGGCTGGTATACTGGGGGACTCGGTCATTGGTCCGTTATTTATTAATGAAAATTTAAATGGTACTATTTATCTCAATATGTTGGAAGATGTCATAGATCCCTTGATTACGGAAGCAATAGAAAATCAAGTAGACGACGAAGGAAACTTAATTTTGGATGAAAATCGAGTTTATTTTCAGCAAGATGGTGCCCCACCACATTTTGTGGTACCAGTTCGAAACTGGTTGAATAACAAGTTTCCAGAGAGGTGGATTGGAAGAAGAGGAGCAGTAGAGTGGCCAGCAAGATCTCCTGACCTTTCCCCCTCGACTTTTTCCTTTGGGGCCACCTTAAATCCGTCGTCTATAAAACTCCCCCAGCCAACATCGACGAACTGAAACAACGAATAACATCCGAATGCCGATTGATTCCGCGGCGAGTTTTCGAAAATGTTAGAAGAGAGTTTGAACATAGGCTTTATCATTGCCTAGCAACCAATGGAGCGCAATTCGAGCATCTATTACGATAAATTTAATTGTTTACGTTTTTGAGTTTTAGTTTTAGGTAATTTGTAAACTCTTGTTAATTTATGAAAGTTTATTTTGCATTGTTGTAGTTAATTATTTGCAACTGTTGTGTTCATAAATAGGTGATTGTTATCGATATCGTCAACGTTTGTCAGTTAATTTTCCGGTTTAATACATTTTTGTCTCTAATTCATGAACGGCTCGGCCGATTTTAATTTTCTTTGCTTTAAAATATTGAGAATTTTATACCCTTTAAAATGATGTATCACATATGGGGTAGTGCCATTTAAAATTTTGGGATGGGGGTAGCTGAAAGGGAGGGTGAACGTTTCCCAACTGATTGGAATAGGTTATTAAATGTCCCCCTTCAAAATAACATTGACCTGTTTTAGTGATTTTTGATAATTTTATTAATTAAAGAGTTCTTCAAGGTGGGAAGTTTTCAAATGATCACCCTGTATATATATATATATATAAATATTAAAATAAAATTCAAAAACTTGTTCAATTATACCTACAGTGAAGTCAATCCGGAGCACACTATGTATATGTATACATATAGAAAATTATCAAACTTCGTTACGTGTTTCAAAGAAGAAGAAGAGTAAACTGGTTTACAATACAATGACGTGTTCGGGAAATGTATATTTACAGTCCTATACAATCCAATAATTTCTCAAATCTAGGTAAATTTTATGGAACTGTCCTTTTAATAAGCACTGGTTTACTATGTAATGCACCCAATATTACCTCTGCTGATATTTCCCGATTCCCCTATATTATAAAGCGGCACCTTGTCCTCAATGTATCTGTAGTTTTGAGAAATCCATAAAGCCGAAAAGCAGAGTTGTTACGTTGTGTATTGGCACCGCTGCTTCTTACTGACATAGACCGAAATCCCCCAAGCCACCAATTCCGCCCCAGGAGTGTCGTTTGCACACAGGGTGCCAGCCAGCTAGTCGGCGAGGCAGTGGGGAATTAAACTAAAAAAACTAATTTAGGGCGCCACATGCTCCCTGTGTAGCCCTGGAAAAGCAGGAATCCTGACGATGTTCAAAAATTGGTCAAAAATTGGCTTGCTGAAGTTAAAAAGAGAAAATGCAATAAAAACAGGAAAAAGACCAATAACGTTGGCGAGTCTTTAATGCATAGGCAGAACGTAAAAACAAAACAAAAAATAAGAACAAATTTTTAAGAAAGGAAAATACGGAAATAAAGAATTAATTATATCAAATAAGTAAAATAAACACTAGTGATAGTTCCAGAAAATCTACGTTATTACCGATGCCCCTGGCCAAAGATTTCGTTTACAGTAAAAAAAAAAATCAACTAATCAAATATTCTATCCCTCCCTGTCCATCCCCAATTTGCCTAAATGTGTTATTTAGACTCGGCGTCTACAATTATTTTTCTTCTGCCAAACTTAAAATGGTTTAAATTGGACAATTTGATAATTCTAATATTAAAATTAAAAAAAAAAAAACAAAGAAAGAAAAGAAAATTGAGCAACAATTGAAGTAGGGACTTAGATGCGGCGATTGACGGCGGTGTCGGATCGTCTCTCCGTTCTCCCGTCTCTCGTTCTTCCCAGGCGAAACTGGATTGGCCCGGAGGTTGATCAATCGGACGAGCACCGGCCAGGAGTGATACAACCAAGACTACTACTACCAGTAAGACGATTTGAAATAAAAACTAACGGCCCAGTACTAAAAACGGCCCCAAAACTCAAACCCCTAAGGAAACAGAAAACTCTAAGAATATGAATAGAATAGAATGAACCGCTTACCGTTAGAACGGGGTATAACACTCTAAATGGCTACGGATGTCACACGTGCTTCACTGAAGCCGAAGTAAATCGGTTCTCCGATCCTTCATCAAAACCTCACGCCGGTTTGGCGATCCAACAATGAAAATAAGGCGACGGAATTGTGAAATATTTTCCTCCCAAATATCCAACGAAACGTCGAAAGTTCACATGAACAAACTCTTAGAAGAAAATTCACGATCTTCTGACCTAACCCCGAATAATAAAAAGGGAAACGGATGTTAATTCGGCATGGAGATTCACTCTATCGGGAAAATCATTGAACTATAGTTAATGGATATCGACCGCAAGATAGCTCCCAAGGCCACGAACAGAAATTAAATAAAACGATAAGTGTAACGATAGAAATTACGTGAAGAGAAAAGAAAGAAAAAGTAACAAAGTGTTGATGTCATATATTTATATATGACTATAATTTCTCTAGTAATTCATAGTTGATTTGAAATGTGGCGATCTTGTTTACTGGAAGCAGGAGATAGGACCATATGAGTTTGATATACTGTTTTCTTCACATTTTATGAATCAAATTAAAACAGTATAAAACAAAAGGAAAATATTTTCCTTCTATCACAGTAAATAATTGTTTTCATATTAAAGTTTTACAAGGAAAATTTTGTGAACCCTTGACCTCGTATACGTTCAAGTAAGATGTTTTTGTTTAGCCGTAAAACATATACGCTAGTGGTGGCTCGGGCTATACCTTTGGCAAGTGGAATATTACGATACGACGCATCGAACGGAGAGTTCATTAAACTTAGAGTTTTTAGGTTATTATCCAGCGATCTGTCGCGTTAAATGACTCCAATCGTTACTGTTTAGATAAAGAAATGTCAACGCTAGTAAAATTCGGGCCTTTTAGGTTATTAAGTAATATGTCACGTTAAGTAACTCTAATGTTTACTACGATGGCGAGTGAACAAGACTTTTGTTGTAGAACATTTATTGCTACAGTAAATGAAATTTTGAATACACCGTACTTTTCTATATAATCTCCTCTTTTATTCACACATTTTTCTCACCGAATCGGAAGTTTTTTAATTCCGTCATCAAAGAATGAATCTGGTCTCGTCTGTAACCAATTACGTACGAACGTTTCTACACCTTCGTCGTCATCAAAGTAATGACCCCCAGTTCTTCTTTGAGTGGACCAAACGTAAGGTAGTCACACGATGATAGATCAGGACTGTAGGGTGGATGTTCCAGTGTTTTCCATTGAATTTTGTCCAATTTTTCTTAGCTTAATGCACCTGTGTATGGCCGAGTGTTGTCATGGAGCAGAATCGCATTTCAAATAGGTATGTCTCGCCTCTCTCGTCGATAGGTCACTTTCATTTCATCAAGCAATTGGCAGTAGTACACAGCATTCAATAATTTCATGGATCGCAAGAATATTCGTCTCACTGGTGCTTGTCCGCGGTCGGCATACATGGGTATCATTTTGCACTGACTCTCAGCCATCGGAAATTTTTTGTGCCAGTCGTAGATTTGAGTCCTTGAGAGCGTTGTACAGTTAGCCGACGCAAAATTTCGGCCGGTTTTACGCCCTCCCGCGACAAAAATTTAATAATAATACGTTGCTCAACAGACGTGTGCACCTCTTGCTCAGACATGATCCTGTTAACAACCAATCTGTTCTGCCGAGCTAATTTACTCCCCTCCACTTTACATCCCCACCCAACATATATGAACACGTCACGTTACTACGTTTACGTAGGGAGCGCTAAAAAGAAAAGTCCGGTTCATATTTGATTCGCCCTCGTATTTAGACAAAAAAATGTAAACGGTAGTAACAATCTGAAATAACAAACTTGCCTACGAATTCCCTATTCCTATCACAACATACAAAAAGATCACCGTCCAACCAGTAATAATAGGAAAGGCGAAATCGTTTGGTCAACGCTAAAAAGTATTTCTTTCGATACTAGAATGCTAAATGCTAAAGCCACAACTGTGCCCAATTATTGAGCATAATAAACATGTACAGTAAAACTTCGTTATAATGCTCTTCTAGGTCCCTAGAAAAAGAGCGCTGTTACCGGGATATCTTCAAAACGGCTAAAAATGAACAAAATTTATTTTAAAACGTCTTTATATATACGTACACTTCCAATTCAAGGCCGTAAGGTCGAATTTCAATAAATAGTACTCCTATATATGTACTATGTATTTTACTTCTTTTAAATAATGTAAAAGTTAACAAAATCTATTTTATATAAAACTTGTCCGTTAAGAAAAAAGAAATATAAAACAAACTATGTATACATTCCTACAAATTTTATTAAAAACAAAAATCATTAACTTATGTTTGTTTATAGTGACAGATGGTTTGTTTTTTTAAACTGTATTTTCTAGTTTATTGATCGGACTCAAAGAAAGGACGATGGTCCAGATGAGTCTAAGTAAAGATACCACGGTCTTCCAAGCGGAAATAGCCGCGGTACATCTCTGCGTCGGAGAAATCAATAAGCAGCGCGGCTCCAATCGCACGATGGCCATTTTCTCCGATAGTCAAGCGGTGCTGAAGGCATTGAATTCGGTACAGGTCGATTCAAGGCTTGTATGGGATTGTGTATGTGCTCTGAACGAACTCGGCAATCGCGCGAAAATGACGATAGTTTGGGTTCCGGGGCACGAGGGAAATGAAAAAGCTGACGAACTGGTCCGAGAGGCCTCGTCGATGGCATTCATAGGACCGCAGCCCTCCTTCGGCATTACAAAAACAAGAATCAAATCGGCCATAAGAAAGTGGACCGAGGATAAATCTCGGGAAAGGTGGAGGAACTCTCCAGACGAGAGATCGGCGAAACAGTTCCTTGGAGAGCAAATGCCGAAGTTTACAAAGGACCTACTACGCAGGGACAGAAAGTCCGTCAGAAGGATAGTGGGCCTACTAATAGGGCACTGCAGGCTCAATAAGCACATGAATAAAATGGGCTTGACAGAGAAAGCGATATGTAGATTCTGTCAAATTGAGGAAGAAACCGCGATCTATGTATTGTGCCAATGCGAGGTACTGGCAAGGACGCGGCTGTCACACATGGGAGACGAATATCCCGAGGCGAGACTATATGCGGAAGAACCGTCCTCAAAGCTAATAAGTCTAATTAAAGGAACAAAGCTAGAGAACGTACTCTAAGAAGGCATGAGGACCACAATAGATCTGTAAAGATCGCAGTGAAAGAGATAGTACTGCCACCTCAAGTAATCTAATCTCTAATTTAATCTAGTTTATTGATATTTTTGAAGGTTTCTCTTCTACCTCCGTACAAGAAAAAAATGCTCTGATTGTTTTCAAGGGCTCCAAAACGTCGTTTATTTTTGGCGTAATTATTTCTGATGAATCTTCATCCTCTTTATTTTCCACTTTTGATGGTACATTGTAATCGACGATTAGTGGCTCAAGGCTTAAGACTTCATTGGTCACTAGCCCATTGTCGAAGTTATCAAAACTTTTCAATTCAGTCAATCTTTCTTCCACTTGGAAAAGGTCTCGGCAGCCTTCATCAATTTCTACCTCTTCGGTTTCATCTTCCTTTGTAAAGTTTCGGCCACATACCCTTACTTTATTCGTAAACAAACTCTAAGTTAATCAAACGAACATCGGCAACACTGTTGGAATTCAACGGTAGAAATTTTGATGATGTAACTTTGATGATGTTTTCCAAGACGATTACGCATACGTGGCAGATATCTTGCGAAAATTGCGCATTGGCAACAGAGCCGGGGTAAACCTGTTCCGCTAATAACGGTCATCGTATACGCTTCGGCTACTCATGTACACAATGCGCAATGTAACGCCGCGAGATATTTACGAAACTGCACTATACAAAAATTCTCTAAGCAAGTAGAAAGTGTGCTTCGGTCAGCAGGAACTCTAGTAAAAATAAATAATATCGGTAAATTAATCAAAAGCAACGTGTTTTAATTCCTTGCAGGCAGATATAGGCGAATACAGATAACATCACGGCATCACTATGAACGTTCAACTACTAAACTCCTAAACGCATAAAAAATGAAAACAAATATTAAAAGTTCAATATCATCAGATAACGTCCGATTTGGATTGTTCCGTAGCTACGATTACCATTCGGTAGGATTGGCATGTTACCCGGAACATGTGGTTTAACTGCACCAAACTCCACCGAGGGATTTAGGCGTTATTTGCGAATGGGCAGGTTTAATTTTAAGTTATGCATTATATCCATATGTCTTTTACCTTAGCCTATATATACCTCCACATTTAACCTTCGATTTTTCCAGCTACACGATCTGTACGGTGTGACTGCTGTCCACCAAATGCCGAGTCCTAACGCCGGGTACCTGTACATATAGCTTCCGCAGGTTCCGTCGACAGCCAACTAGCCACGCCCACGCGTTTTCATTGGTTGGCGGATGCTATATAAACTCAGTCGCTGCCACCATTTCTTTAGAGTACGCATCTAGCCTTCGTTGCGATAGGACGTGTTCACGCGCTCTATCAACCCGTTCGCCAGATTAGTACAGCTTTCGTTCACTCGTGCATGTGATCTAGTGTTCGCGCTGTCTCGTGTGCACTTGTTCTGTGTTTTCTGTGCTGTGCAGTGTTTGCCCATCGTGCCGCATTGCTTCTTTTGAAGCAATGCAGTTCGCCACATTCTGCAGCGTACCAGAATTTATTCTAGTCCGCCGCCTTTTGCCGAAATGGCCGCTTCCAGCAATCAGGAGGCTTCCACGGCCCCTTCAGGACAGTCTTTTTCCCGCCCGACGGCAGGAGCCGCTACAAAACCCACCACCGATTGGGTGAGTGCAATCGCTGGTTCCGAGAACTCCAGCGACAGCAGAAATGCTGTCGCTGATTCCAAGAATTCCGGCGAGAGCATGAATGCTTTCGTTACTTCCAAGAATCCGCGTCCTTCGAGGAAACCCAATACAAGGAACTCCGTTGTGGATAATGCGAGGGATCTTGCAGGAGTCCAAGCAGAAATCGCTCGCCTGCAAGGAGCGATTGTCTTATTTTCGGACACCGACTCCGATATGGAATTAAAATCCATCACGTCCGAGTCAACGAGTGACTCATCGTCACGCGACAATGATAAATCAGATAACGGCGAATTCATCGTCGCAAAGAAACGCCGGCGTCCCTAGAAATCCGCAGCTTCAGCTGCAAAAAGCAGATCTTCGTAGGAGCCGAGACTAAACCAGTTCCAACTGGTGGTACTGGCCTCAAACCTGTCTCGTCCACTGAAGTTCACCCCAAAATAAAAGGCGGCCGTGGGTCGCCCGTCGTTTTGCGGGAAAAAATCGAAGTGGGGTTCGTTCCGTACCGAACTCCTTCGGCGAGGAATTCGCATAAATAAGTCGGTGAATACCAACATCGGCATTCGAATTCTTCCCACTACGCCCAACGACTATCGCACTTTGGTAAGTGTACTAACATCTCTCAACTACCAGTTCCATTCGTACGCTCTCCCGGAAGCGAAACCAATTAAAGTCGTGCATCGAGGCGTGGAAGAATTTCTCTCTGAGGAAGACGTCGCCGAAGAACTCCGGCAGCAGGGTTTCGAACCCGTCCAATGCAAACGCATGGCGAAGGCTTCAAATCACATTACGATCCCTCTTGTTTTCGTAAAATTACCGAAAACTGAGGAATCGACAAAAATCTATGCAATCAAAAACGTTTGCGGGCTCGAAATTACCGTCGAGTCCAAAAACGTCTCCAAGGACTTCGTCACGCAGTGTCATCGCTGCCAAATATACGGGCACGGATAGAGAAATTGTCATGTCGCGCCTCGCTGCGTAAAATGCGCCGGCCAGAACCCCTCATCGGCTTGCACAAAACCGAGGGAGGATGTGGCCACTTGCGCTCTATGTGGGGGCCCGCATCCGGCTAATTACAAGCCGTGCTCAAATGCGCGCCACAAGCCCGTCACCGCCGATTCAATGGCGAAGAACAACACCCCCACCTGCGTCCAAAAAGCGCCGGCCAACAAAACGGAAAAGACAGCTAAGTCTGTCTCTTCCGTGGCTGCGCATCAGCCAGGGCCCTCAAAAACTCTGGGAGCTCTCCGATTCTTCCAAAACTACTCCCGGTTCTTCCAAAACCACCCCCACCATCTCCTTGTTCCAAAAGGTAACAAAGCGTCTCTGTCTGCGAAAAAAGCAAAAAAATCCAAAAAGGGAAAAACCCACACAAAAAAGACGCAGGTACTGACCAAAAGTGCCATTGCTTGCGCTTACGCCACCATGTGAACGTCACTCCATTCCAGCGTTACATTGAAGCAACAAGCGTCACAGTCAAGACAGCTACCGGAGCCTTAAAGCTCGTGGCGGCGTATACCCCCCATTCGCATACTTGAAGAAGATCTGGAAGAACTCTTTCAAGATCAGAGGGCCACCGGCGTGGCCGGGGACCTGACTAAGTCTAATTTTTGTCGTCGAGAAGGAAGCTTCCGATAGGGAGGAACCGGCATTATCGGTTTCTCGCCGTCCGAAGCGGCCAATTTCTTCGTTTTCCGAAGTTCCGTGAAGCTTGTGTCGGCGCCCATCCGACAAACTACAGGGATGTCCCCACTTCCCCAAACCACCACCCAACCGATCTCAAGCCGCCCCTTCGAAAAAAAAAAACAAAATCACCCCCCGATTCAAGCGCTCTCCAAGGCCACGCAACCTCCCCAACCTACTTCTTCCAGCAGGAAGTATTCAGATGCCACCAAAGGGAAATCTCCCCTCCCCTCCTAAGGTGCAGCGTACAAACGTGCTCAGCCAGTCCCTGCTGAGTACAAACCCCCTTCCAACCCCGTTTTCTTCGGCGGCATGACTACCCTCATGCAGTTGGTCGGATGATTTTCGTCCGCTCTCCAGCAGGTCCAGGGATCCATTCCGCGAAATCTGTATTAACCAACGAACTATATTAGTAAACCATAGAACGGCTGTTAACGGTTGCATCAGCACCCTCAACGGTGAACGTGTGTACTACTAGCGGCCATGACAGTTGAGGTCAAAAGTACTTTTTCTTCATTTGGTTTAATTAGATTTTATCGAGGTTTCTGTTAATGTCCCATTAGTTTTATTTCGATATTCAATTATATTAATAAATAAGATGCCGGCTGGTTGTTCCGCAATTAATTGTACAAACAGAAGAAGAAAAAATGCAAATATTTTGTTTTATATGTAAGTTACCTTTAGTATACAGCTCTTGTGATACTATAATTATACAATATTTTTAGGTTTCCTTTAAAGGACAAAGTGTTATTAAGAAGGTGGATAGTTGCAATGAAGCGAGACAAATGGACGCCAACTAAATACAGGTAAACCTCGTTTTGCGCCGGTTCGTTTTACGCCGATTCACAATTACGCCGGTTGGTGCCAGATGGAGATTTCCCTGTTGGGCCTGGGAATCCCCGTCTTCAGACGACAGACACGCGACGCGATTCTACTAGTTGACAAACGTTTCTACTGTTTATACGTTGTTTTATTCTATTACTATTACTGAGTACACGAGCAGCTTATTGTGTGTGTGTTGGTTTCTGTTTTGTTTTTAAGAAAAAAATGATGAGAAACACCTAAAAAGGCTGATGTAACCCGCATGCTTTCTTCTATAGAAAAGTTGACAGATGAACTGTATGAAATAGACGGGGATTTCAATCGAAGCGCAAATTATGTCATGATTCTACAAGAACAACAATCAAAGCAAATGAAACTGGACGATTTTCTCAAGAAAAAGTGAGAATTTAATTTCGTACCGACGTATTAGTGAATTAGTATTATTAATTATCCTTTATAAGATGCATTGATTACATAGGGATTATTATTGTTTTTAAAAGAATATAAACTTGCTTTATTAAATACATTTATAATTTATTTTGAATATATACATATATAGGCCATTTAATAAATAAACATGTTCGATTGCTCTTAGAAATTTGACTCGGAACCTAACCTTATATCGACCATTATGTTTTTGTTCGTTTTACGCCGATTTTTTTACGACGGTGTCTCGTGGAACGCAACCTCGGCGTAAAACGAGGTTTACCTGTACATTTATCTTTGCTGTATACACTTTGAAGAAAATTGTTTTCGTTATAATAATGATAGACGGAGCTTAAAACCCAATTCTGTACCAACCATTTTTAATTTTCCACATATGCGGCAAAAGAAAGCATCAAGGCGTTCACCAAAAGATGCGCTACTGATATTGGTATATCAGAAGTATCAATAATTATTCCATTGGAAATCCAAAGAAATTAAAGGAGAAGTTCGATAAAGTAGTTGAACAACTTGCTGTCAAAAACCGAAAAATACAAACACTAAAGCAACATTTGAATAGAAAGAATGTCAAAATAAGTAGTTTGAAAGTAGTAATAAGTGGCATGCAAAAACGTCTTTCTGAAAATGCAAATATTATTATTAATAATTGTTTTGAAGATGTACTAAAAGATCTTTTGTTGCACCATAAAAATGGTTTTAAAAATAGTCAGTATCCTGAAATGTAAAAAAATTTGCAATAACACTTCATTTCTATTCTGCACAAGCTTATAAATATGTCAGGAAGTTTATTAAATTACCACATCCACGAACAATTCGACATTGGGCACAAAATATAGATGGCAATCCAGGATTTACAGAAGAGTGTTTAAATAAAATAAAAACGATTGTTTTGACTAGCAATAAACCATTATTAGGAACTCTTATGCTGGATGAAATGGCAATTAGAAAAAAATAGATTTTGATGGAAAATATCTTATTGGTCATTGCGATTTGGGCCACGGTGCAGTTGACTCTGATGACCAAGAACTTGCAGGAAATGTTTTAGTTTTTATGTTTGTTGCTGTAAACCAGGGATGGAAAATTCCAATTCGATATAGTTTAATAAATTCTGTAAGCGCAGATGTTAAAGCCAACTTAGTCAAAATCTTTTGCAGAACGATTATAGAAACTGGTGCTTCTCTAGTGGCAGTCACATGTGATGGGGCTGCATCAATTAGAGGAATGTATAAAAAATTAGGTGCTAATTTGGACTTCAAATCCGGGCCTATTATAAATTGGTTTATCCTAGACGACAAGAAAATATATATTCTTGTGGATGCTGCTCACATGTTGAAGCTATGCAAAAATTTATTGGCAGAAAAACAAGAATTACTTGATGGAGAAGGTGGAAGAATCAAGTGGTCTTATTTCGTTGCATTAAATCGGCTTCAAAATAATGAAAATGTTCATGCGGCTAATAAACTTCGGAAGAGACATATGGAATGGCAAAACCAGAAAGTGAAAGTAGCTTTAGCGGCACAAACTCTAAGCAACTCTGTTGCTAATGCTTTCCAGTATTGTCACAGCTTAGGTATCTCAGAATTTATTGACTGTTCAGCTATTCTAAAGTTTTGTAAAAATGTAAATTTGGCGCTTGATATTTTAAATTTTTGTCACCCAAAAACACGTGGATCAAAATCAGCTATTTCTTTAAAAAACAAAGCACTAATTTTAAATCAAATAGAGTATTTAATAAAATATTTTGCAAATTTAAGTTTAGAACATGGACAACTAATAATATATTCACAGAGAAAAGTTCCAGTATTGGGAATGATACTTGACTTGAACCATCTAGAAATGCAAACGCTTCTGCAAAAGATACGAACATAAGTTTGGAAGTAGGGCACATACGACACATTAACGAAAACGCTGCTAAAACATTATCTTCATTTACTGAAGGAATCGTGGAATATAATGCAGGTAATGTTGTCCGCGAAATTATAAAAAAATTAAAGTGCTATGAATGTATAAATGTACTCTTGGATAGAGAAAATAATAAATATGCACTTATTACAATCAAAGATGTGCATCATTCACTTATAGTTCCAGCTGTTCAAGTAATTAAAATATTAAAAATTTCTGAAAAAATATTTCCTATTATAAACAGGACATTTTACAAAGTGAAAAAAAAATATTCATCAGTTGTTAGAAATTAAAATATTTAAAGATATATGTGATCACAATTTTTTTATAACGAGCATCATTTATTTACTGAATTGTACAACAATGACTTGATTCATTATATACATTTAACAAAACTTATTATAGAACAATATATGTTGATTCGGTTACATTATTTATCTATAGTATGGTTTCCGTTGGTTCTTCCATACGACAAAGACTTACGAAAACCATAATTTTTAGTCGGCAATAATTAATTACAATTACTAAACATTATTCTGTTGAATAAAAAGATGTTTAAATCCGTATTTGTGTTTTTCTTTTTATTATTTATTGAGATTAAACTTACTGTATACTACTTCTTCATCTCTAATTTTAACAATTAAATACATTGTCATTCCTTTTTTATAATTGTTTTTGATTAGTTTACTGTATTAGTATTAGTATCATTTGAATTTTGACCTTAACTGTCATGGCGGATAGCCACGCCTACTTGTCACATTCTTGTAGGAAAACCAGCCGTTCTATGCTCTACTAATATAGTTCGTTGGTATTAAACGATTAAAGGGTACATCGGTAAATACAAATTTACAAGGTATTTGCAGAATAGTCGCCTGGAATTCGAACGGCATTAAATGCCGAATGTTCGAGCTAAGAGACTTTCTTCAGCAAAACCAAATCGACGTCGCCCTCCTCAACGAGACTTGGCTCCGTGCGGGAGTCTCAAGGTCATGAAGTATAAAACCTACCGTCGAGATCGCTTGACGGGCCGCGGCGGAGGGACAGCCGCACTCGTTAAAAATTCCATCCGCCACTCCGGGCGGCAACGTTCATCTCGACCGATTTCGGTCCATTTAAACTCTACGCGACCATGAAGTGATGTTTCGCGCCAAGGTTTCGACCAAATCTTCACCGGTCCAAACGCGGTGCCGATGCCGGGCGATCTGAACGCGAAGTACCAAGAAAAAGGGCCAAACCACCATCAACCCCGCCGATAGTGTCTGAGCGAATCGCTCCGAGAAGCTCTCAAACTTTTCGAGCAGGAGACCTGGAACGATAAGGTAGAGTCTCCACGGCAGCGGACGGCTCCTTATGGAAGCTATCCAAAGCCTTAATAAGCCCTTCCAGAAACCCCCAAACTGACTTCTTCGCGGCGCCCCCGGTTTAGGCTTCTCCCCGAGGAGAAAATCGAAATTCACGTTGACCACCTCGAGGAAGTTTTCCGCGGCATTTCACCGCCCATCGATGTCAACAAAAGAGAATTCCGCAGAGAAGTGGATACGGTGGTGCACGGCATCCCCGAGCTCATCGAAATTCCTCTCGACTCCGCCTCCCTCAACGAAGTCCGCGCCCTCATCAGAAGACGAAACAACAAGAAGGCCCCAGGATCGGATTGTATCACCAATCTGACCCTAAAGTGGTTACGCCCAGAACCAGCGGAGTATCTTTGCGTAATCATCAACACGATACTCCGAATCCAGTACTTCCCCTCCTACTGGAAGCACGCCGAAGTCGCCACCATCCCCAAACCCGGGAAAGACCACAAATTCTCACAAAATTTCCGCCCGATCAGCCTTCTCTCCAACATGTGCAAACCGAACTAAGCGAAGACATCCAAGACGAACAATTCGGTTTCCGAGCCGGATTGTCGACCGAACTTGCAACCGAAACAGACTCGAAAGGCGAGCACCCGTAGGAGCAATTTGCTTCGATTTAAAGAATGTCTTTGACACAGTCTGGCGCAACGGGCTGATCTACAAGATGATAGTTACTGGAATTACCCCTCCATGGTGAAGCTTGTTAGGTCCGATTTATCTGACAGATCCTTCTGCACCAAGTCCCAATCCGACCTTCCGCAAGGATCACACTCACTAGGCCCGCGACTCCTCTCTACCTACATGTCGGATTTCCCCGGGCACCCCAACACAGAGATGGCAGTCTATATTCAATAAGTGCCTTCAAAGCGCAATTGATGGTTTCCTGAGTTGGACCTCTCATTGGGGTCTGAAGGTAAACGAATCTAAGTGCGTCGCAGTTAGATTCACGAACGATCGCAAATCCCCCGGTAAGCCGATCAAGACAGGAAACTTCGAGCTCCCCTGGAGCTCCGAAGTGACATATCTTGGTGTCATCTTCGACCCAAAACTCACTTTCCGAAAACACATCGACGAGATGCGTAACCGCTACACCAGGACCCGCAACATGCTTCTCCCCTTTCTAGAACGAAAGAGTCCCCTTCACCTAGGAAGCAAGATGCTCCTCGAACGTCAAATGTCTGGACACTCTCCAGAATCGAACCCTCCGTCTCATCATTAAGTTCCCCTTCTTCGTAAGGAACGTTCAGGAACTCCGGAGGTCCCTCGATGATTATCAATTTCCAACAAACATTCGTCAAATATTCATTTTGAGCATTTTTAATCTTTGTAATCCTTACAGACGAGACAATCTTCTTCCCCGGTAAGCCCCCGCTAACCCATTTTCATCTTTCCCCAGGCTGCGACACCGAAGCAGCGCTTAGCAAGAGGATCAAACGGCGGAAGGAATCCAACGCCGCCCCTAGATGCGAAAAGTTCCAATTGACAACGAAATGTAGTTACAATTGCAACACCGTCGTGCGTAGTTCCCCAGAGAGCGCTGGTCGGCTTCGACCGTCCAGCGTGGAGTTGTCATATTGCTGCTTATTATTATTATTATTATTATTATTAAGGAATCAAGCGTGTATGTGTAGTATTTGCGTTAGCATATACAAACAGTGTACAATTATATCATCATCCAATAAGCACGCATTTTTGTTGACGAATTGTATTTACGGACGCATTTATCCAATTTCTTAATTCTTTCACGTCGTTTACATCGGTATTATAAACTAATTCTTTGAGGTGATCCCACAAGAAAAATCTAAAGAGTCAGGTGAGCGACGAGGCCAAACGATCGGTCCTCTGTGGTCTATCCAATGATTCTCCTTTGTGTGATTTAAATGGCGGCAAATGTCTACACGGAAATGTGGAGGAGCCCCATCGTACATAAACCACATGTATTATCGAATATTGAGCGGTATTTCTTCGAGTAATGGTAGTAACTAGTAAATTTTGTAGGAAATCTAAATAAGTTTGTCCGTCCAGACGATTAGAAAGCACAAGTGGTTCAATAATAAAGTTATGTATTATCCCGCACATAGATCGAAGAAAATCGTGGTTGGTAATGACTAAGGTTCGACAAACGAGAGCGCGATAAGTTCCGCTTGTTGCCACTTACATGCAAGGCGCGACATTAAAATTCGGAGGAGTGACAGCGTCAGTCTGATTTACACAACTTATCACACACTTGTTTGTCGAAGCTTAGCAATGAGTATACCACATAGCATGGGAAGTCTTCGTCGCTCAATGATTAATAATTCCTTCGCAAGAAAAATTTGCTGCATTTGTGAATAGTATTTTTCTTAAGAAATTATCTGCTGCATTTCTTTCCAATAGCCATTCACAAAACTTCACTCGCTAGAGATAGTCATTTGGTGATACGGCACATAGCCCTTGAAAATGATAAGGATGCAACTAATTTCTCCTCAATGTTCGACACACCATTGAACGAGGCAAAGTACTTAATCTTAGGATCATCCTCAACTAAATTTAACCCTTTAGTACACTGGTTTGCACTGTGCAAAGTCATATTTAAATGCTATTTGTATTGCTCACATTATTATAAATGCATGGAATTTATCTTTGCACATATATCACTACAAGCAGTAATAGCGGGATCGTCAAAATTAATACTAGATAGTACTGCAACCGCAAAAATATTTTTTAAATTCATCATTTATATGTATAGGTGGGCATTGGCCTCTGCGATATGAAAAATCAACAAGCAAATTTACTCAGTGCAAAGGATATACACTTAGGTTAGATGTGAAAGATGTTCTGTAAATTTGTGTTTTAATAAAGACAAAAATTGTTTTAGATATTTGCCATTTGTTCTAACCGTACTAAGAAAATAATTACCCTATACTACTTATTTTTATATTATACCACAAAAGCCACAATTTTGTACATCTGCAAAATTAACAGGTGGTTTTATTTCTTTCAATTACAGGTATAATAGATTTTTCTAAAACTAGTTTTACGTATTTTATAGACGATTACCTCAACCATAAAAAATGTGAAATCAGTTAGGAAAATTCGCGCATTAAAGAGTTAACGCTGCTTTGCCTGCACGAATGCTTCCTTCACGACCAGCATCTAGATCTCGTTGAAGTTAGAGAAAACCTGTATCACGTGCACGTTGAACAACATCAGCAAATGTTTGTACTGTAGCTCTGCCTATCGTCTTCGAGTCCGCGAGGAGTTCTGTTTGGATTCGCCGTAAACAAGTATGATATCTACTAATTCTGCATAACTATAATGACGAGCCATATCAATTACTTAATACACGTAGATGGGATAAAACTACACGCTCAACAACTTATAAAAACATTAAAGAGTGAAAGCAATCATGTACAACTTGTGAACTAACCTATCCAACGGTTGAACTGTTAACGCATTTCAATTTATTATTAATTATTGTAGCTGTCTATTGCTAAAATCATAAAATTCCAAGTTTCGCAAGGGGGTGCTCTTTGATAGCAAACGAAATACTAGACCTCCGCTCGTTTTGTCAAGGGCATTGTTTTTGAATATAAATATTATTATCCCGGAAGCACACTGGATAACAACATATTTTGTTTTGCCATTTCTAGTTAACTTTTACAAGGAAAACTTTTTACTACCGATTTGCTACGTATTGAAGCATCTGTCCTTAAAATCCTAAGATTAAGTTAAGGCGTACGTTGTATTGAAAGTACTAGACACCAGAAGTCAGGTAAATTTAATTTCAAATAGATTATATAAACAATGTCAGTTAAAAACAAACTGTGCCAAGTAATAGTGAAAACATATTTATATTTATTTAATATTGAATTAAATCCATGTATGTGTAATAGCAATTTGAATTTGATAATTATCAAACAAAATCCTCAGCCTATACTAGGATATGATAAAATTAAATTTGTTTAAAAAACTGTAGTGTAATTGGGAGTAGTAAATATATTACCTGAGATTCGTACATTTTCAAAATAATTTAGATCTATTTAATGAACGATAGTGATTACCAGAGATCGGATTATATGGTTTTTGCATATCGATAACTATCAACGGTATATTTGAACGCTTTAAGATCTACACGAATTAGGGTAAATAAAATAAAATTAGTGCTAAACGCCTTTGTTTACCCTTATTCGTGTAGATCTTAAAGTGTTCAATTGTACCATTGATAGTTATCAATATGCAAAAACATATAACTCCGTCTCTGGTAATTATAAGGAAGGGCGCAGTTGCAAACACTATTTCACATAAATCACCTCCTCACTACACAGTAGATATAGTTTCTTTTGCTGTTGTCAAAATAATTTCTTTAAATTACTTCCAGGTTTCCTGTAGGTTGTTGTTTCTATGTTCATTACTAATGCTAGTTATTTTGCCTTCTATTGTGTCTTTATATTCGGTTGGTACTGCTTGTTCATTTAGTTTGTAGTTTCTTATGTTCACGTCCACTTTATTATTGCATTTATCTTGATTTGTGTTTCTACATGGCTTTCGAAGCAATCTTATCCTTGCCAGGACTAGGTAGTGGTCACTAGATTTCTGGTCTTCTTTTAACTCTAGCATCGGTGATTTTTCTCCTGCATTCCCTGTTAATAAGTACATAATCTAATATTAATTTTTCATTCCTTCTTTTGACCTTTCTCGTGAACTCGTGGATATCCTTGTGTTTAAAAAAGTTGTTAGTTATAACTAGAGGCCGGATTATATGCAAAAAAAGTGGAAATATGCGTATAAATATGCGATGTTTTGGCCTAAATATGCACTTTTTTATGAAAAATATGCAGATAAAAAAATAGGAGTAATGCTAGAAAATATAAAATGACGTTTAAAATAAATAAGATTGCTTTCGAATATGGGAATAAATTTCTCCGAATAACAAAGAAACACCTGTGCTCCTAATTTTCTGGTGAAATGTAGTTTTGTATTTGTTTAGTAGTTGCAGGGAATTAGCTTTTCCTTGAATTCTGTCCCGGTCTAGATGTATGGGAACAGCATTAATAAATTTTTGGGAGCGCTTCTCGGAAAAGTATCGAGAAGATGCTTCATAGAATGCTATTTTTAATTTAAAGAGGGCTGTTTAACTCTTTGTTTGTTACAACCACGACATATTTTTAGTAATGCCTATCCTACAATAAATTACACCCAATAACTAAATAAAACTCGGATACTTCAAATATGCTGAATTACTACAAAATATGCAAATAATATATAAAACGCATATATCATGCAAATATGCAAATTTATGCAAACTGCCTTTAGTAATTAACCATTCGTGTATTATTATACTACAATTATACTACCGCCCCTCCCTATAAAATTTTCTGTTATTTGTTCTGTTATTTGGCCTTTAGTTATAGCCATATTTATTCTATATACAAAAATATATATTTCTTATATATATTTCATATTTCTTCCATTGTTGTCTTCTCCATGTGTACCCAGTACCTCTGTAATTTCATCATCTCTTTTGCCTACACTGCTATTCATGTAACTCGACTTGTCGCCAAACATCCGATAATGCGCAATTCAATTCAAAATTGGGTTGAAAATATCCGCTAGCGAGGCTTAGCAGAAACAGAATATCTTTCGTAAACCTAAGTTCACTTCTTACTACTTCGATTAACTCCTCCATTTTGGATAAACGTATGGCACACAGAGGAACATATTCCACCGTAATAGTGTAAAACATGACGATACTACAAGCTCGTGCGCAACCGGCATAAATATTTCTGCAAATTTTTACGCTGAATCTTCCATAATGGTCCCATAAACGGAGTTGCGATTCATTATTAAACCCAATATTCATTCCATTCATCTTACCATAGTTGTCTTTTTTGGGAGTATGTCAATCTTTCATCTTAAAGGTGTAGCCTGAAGTGTAAGGTTAGTAGTAGATGGTGATTACGGAATGTTATTTGGACCGTTCGATTGTACAATGCACGTAATGTGAATTGGGTCGCTTGTGTTACTCCTTATTTGAGCTACATCAGTTGCTAACTCAAATGGATATCCTACGAATAGACGTTTTAGAACATTTTTTGTGGGGAGTGGTTCTTCGTAATGCAATGGATATCCATCTACGCTCTTCAGAGTAGTTCGCAAGCTATGCGTTCCACCGCAACACAGTTGAATGATATGGTTGAGTTTACAGACGATTTTTCTACAAGCCACACGTACTTCGTGCAATTCCATAATACGCCCGTGTTCAAATGCTTCGTCCACGGACAACCCGAATATTATTAAGAAAATTGAGGTTTAGAATAACCCTTTCTAGAATCTGAGTTCATTTTCTAATGACTTAAAAATTATTTGAAGAAATGTTTATGTAAAGACATTCAATTCATTTATGTATAGGTCGTGTATATTCACATTTGGTGTCATCAAATAAAACGGAACGGGTATAATTCTGCCGGTTTTCGTTTTGATAAGATAGAAATTAAAAATGACATGCAGTATACTTACATCTAAACTGGCCAAACAGTACCAGCAAAAGACATGCTTACATCTTTTACACATCATCTGAGCGCAGCCCTCATCTTTTTCTATAGGAACGTTACACATCGGGCAGCATTTGATGAGATCTGAATTAAATGGTATACCAATATCTTGCACCTGCAGAATATATGATGAGTATCAGAAAGAGAGAGAACACCATTCGATACATTGATCAGTACAGAATATTATGACCTTTTGATTTCAAGAGACACCGCTTCGTGAGGGTATGATAATAAAACGGGGTTTTCAATTTTTAGCGCTTTATTGCTAAATGAAAATGGGAGCACCACACGTACCACATAAAATAAAAATAAAGATTATTATAAATAATATAGAGAGCTTTGACAACTATCTGATAACATGTAAAAGAGAATGGCAATTACAGTCGACAATTTTTGGTTCTATAACAACACAAATAGGAGCTATTAATTTAAAAAATGAAGAAACCGTTTGGAAACTGTTTAGACTCGAAAGATTAGAAAAAACTACTTTAGTTTCAGTCCGTGTGTACGTCATCGGTACTAGAGATTGCAAATTTACCCACTTTTTCGATATGGGTAATTTGATAAAAAAGAATTTCATTACCGTATATTGATAATAAAAAGCAATAAATTGTAGTAATGTCGCCTATTTTCGTCAGGTCCGAATAAAACACAAACATAAACAATTTCACAGTTTAATTTCACATAATACACAATACGATCCGCCCTCATTTTACATAACCTTTACTTCTCCTTAGCTCGCCTCTGTCGTTGATTATGATTACCAACCATCAGAGAAGCGGGATATTCAAAAACTCAAATCTACTTATTACAATTTGACCTTCCTGACAGTTGATCGTCCTCGATCACATCTCCATTATACCCAAACATTAAACAACTCATAAATACATAATATGTGTTCCCCTTCTTCGTAATGTAAATGCCTTTACAAACTACTTGATATAATACTTTAGCAGACATAATATAGATATAAAGAATTACGTAAAGCATAACGAGGACATAATCTAGGAAAATATTAATTTGACTTACTCATAAGGCTTCAATCTCGACGCATCAATGACACTTTCTTACAGTATTAGAGTGTTTTGAAAACTCGGTATATTGGTTATGAGTAGGGTAAGATAATCGTGTCGTCCCAGCATCCTGTTATGTTGGCTACGCTTAATAATAATATGCTGTTAAGTTAGCAAATAAGCAAGTTACAAAATGTCCGCCCAGCACTCTAAAGGTTTCTATAATGAACAACGTAATTTCAATATAACAATATATACAATTAAAAGTGTCAGTCAAAACACTCTCAAACATGAAACCTCCGTAACAGCTGGAGCAGCCAGATGCCAAAGCAGTTCAAATTCGTAAACATTCATCAATAATTGGCTGCTCCAGCTGTTAAGGCTATGCTGGGACGACACGATTATCTTACCCTAGTTATGAGTATTCTACGCAAGGAGAAAATAAATAAAATAGAAATAGGGTCCACGATATTTTAGAACAAGCTTTTTATTCGTTCCTGGGGCCGTATCTACGTCGTTATATAATGATTCAAATAAACCGCCAAATAGTGTAAACCCCGCCACAAAATTATTTGTTCTTCAACCTCTTCATCTTGCGAGAGTGTCCATCAGATACAGCTTTTTGCTTGTGCCTGTGCCTGCAAAATTTATAGACTAGAAAAGGGACACATTTTTCTAGAATTAAGTTATGGCAGTTGTGCTGTGTGCAATTATGGTCTTGAAAATCGTTACCAAAATTGCTTATTACCTCATTATTTTGTAAATGTGAGGAGATACTTCGTTCCATCCACAAGTAGTTGTGGATGTTTACAGCTTATAGCATGAACAGGAAGGTTCTTCTTTTTCTGGTAAAGTAAACAGAGCACTCTCTGTACTTACCTTACTATTCTCATCTGGAAACGGAAGATCTTCCAATAATGCAATATGGAACTGCCCCAACTTTCAATCGGTCTTTCCCCTCATTTACAAAATCTGAATCTACAAAATGATCCTCATGCCAGAATTTTTAATTTCGAGAAGAGTCTACGTTGCAAATCATTTTCCACAGATCATGGTAGTATTCATCTCATTGACTTTGCTCTAGTATCAGTTGTGCAGCCTGAATACTTGCAACAATCCTTCTTACAACTTCTATATTAAAGTTAACAGCTTTCACCAAAAAATCAAGTAGCACAAGCAAAAAGCGCTATCTGATGTGTCTTTTACTGCAGGCTACAGCCCTAAAAAAGAAAAGAAAATTACAACGCAGTAGTATCTGTAGTCGGGTTGTGTTCGGGTGGTCAGAAACAGCCTAGTTCAGGATGAAAACTTCTCTGAAGACAACAGTGTAAAAATAAGAAAAAAATAATTTAGAACTAAGTAGAAACCGTCATTATGTACTTAACTTTTGGTTTAAATTAAAATTATGAGGCAGTCAGAAAACTGTAGCTTTGGCCGGCGTTCAAACCGCTGACAAATCATTGCGTATACGAATAAAAAACGTTAGTTTGAAATGTTTTTGACATTTTCTACCTCGTTTTTCTCCTTTAAAATTTATACTTACCAAATTATTTACGTTCTATGAAATCCAATTCTTCGACCAGACATTTACGAACAACACAACACAGGACGAATGTCGCTTTTTCCTTTAAAATTAACGCGGCTTTTTCAAATATCTGCGAAAATTTCAAGCATAGCTGTAAAAGCATCCGCTCTTATTGGTTGTTAGATCCCCTTACGCCGGCCCGCCAGAGTGACCCACATACTATGTTTGTTGTCATAATCCCAGTTTCATACCCCTGCTCTTCATACTACCGCGGTCCGTGCGGAACTGGCGCGCAGGCAAACAACTAGCGCGGGGCCAAGAGTTGCTTTCGCCGGGAACGTTCGCGCTCGGCGGGACTGAGTGAGACGCCACACATGTATTGGACCAAAGATTTACTGTGAATGTTATAATAAGCACCTTAAAGTGTACTTTAACTTAAAAAGTTGAATTTAAAGCGGGTTTAAAGTACATATATGGGTTTAATAAACGAAATAGTGGTCACCTTTAACTAAAGTTGGCTTCAGTGTAACGTTTGTAGGTTGGATGGATTGTATTCAATTTTTTCGTTAGTTCTCTAGTTTATGTTGTTTCTCTGAATAATTTTCCCCGCGTTTTTCATCGTTTACCGGGTTATTTATAAGTAATTACATATATTTCTAGGTACTGGTAAGATAATAGGTATATATTTTTATTGTCTCTTTTATTTTACTATCGTTTACAATATGTTTATTTTATGTATAAGTAAAAACACATATAGTTACAATATTTCAACATTTACATTTTATTAACAAAAATAGTATTTATTAAAAATATGTTACATTAAAAAAGACTGCACTATTAATTGGCAAAATACTCTGTAATCAACAATCTTCTAACACCTTGTCCTCCATTTTCATAGTCATACTATAATTGAAATCTTTTGGTTGAATTTTTGTCGCGCATTTAGTTTGATTTTTAAATTTTTTAATTTTTATTTTTAATTTGTACTCTCAGCCCTGAGAATTGTATTTTTTTCTATAGTTATATATTAATTACTTTGCATAATGTATATTTATACGATTGTCCTACAATTGGTCTTTTGTGAACTGTTGGACAATAAAGACTATTATTATTATTATTATTATTTTCATATTATTTCCAACTGCTTCTATATTATCTAATTCTTGATTGTTCACATTTAACCAGCCCTCTGGGATATCTTTATTCATACCTATAGCTATGTTATGGAAAACTGCTGTGGCTACAATTACATTTATTGCCGATTGTAGATGTAATTTGACACCCAAGCTTAGAACGGGAAATCTCTTTTCCCACAATCCATACTGCCGTTCCACAACATTGCGAGATCTAATTTGAGACTCGTATAAACTTTCTGCAGCTGTTTGTGATTGTAGCAATCGTGTCATAAGCTAAGGTTCAATTATATAGCCACTATCCCCTAATAATAGGTATCGACCATACCTTCCAGCTACAAACTCTTGCTTTAAATTTGAATGATTAAATATTGTGTGGTTGTGGCAAGAACCAGGCCATCTAACAATTAAGTTTCTGATCTTCAGGTTTGCATCAGACAGTTTGAACGTTTTCTTGATCTGAAGACTTCACTATCGTGCCCTCCAGGGGACTGAGTCCTTATTAGGGTACAGTCAACTGTACCAATTTCGCTTGGAAATCTAGCATTGTTGTAAAATTTTTCAGCTGAGTTACCCATTTCAGCATGATCATGATCAGTACTCGGACAATAGCGAACTTATTGCAGTCGCAACTCTTTTAATTATTCTACGTGTCAAGTGTAGTATAGTAATACTCGAATGGATAATTACCATTAGAAAATTCATCTTTTATTACAATTCAATATATTAAAATTTACAGTTAATGTTGGGGCTATGGTCCTCAATTGTCATACAGTTTATTTAGATGTTCTATTTATATCTCTTCGACACCACGCCTACCACCTTTTGAGCATTTTATTACCGTACGGGTGTTAGCTTCTTATTGTAACTCCAGACAGAGACGTTTAATGGGACAAACAAATGTCACTAGAAATAAAATTATTAATTTCAATATTCCCGAATGCCGCTAAAATTTGAATGTATTTTTAGTCATGCGCATTTTTAAACAGTCTCAAACACTTGAGATGACACTTGTATTTTTGTTCCACTTAGACTTTCTACGCAATTCAAAGTAACTATGGCGTGTTATATCTCTTATATTTACGGATAGATTACGTATCAGGTGAGATATCTGTTGATAACTACCCCCTCCCTTCGAAAAATCCAATCCCCACCACATAAGTCGCCCCCTTAAAACGGCTGTCATTAAGGGCGCGACTTATGTGGTGGGTGTGTCCTAGTACTAAGTACTAATTTCCAGAATGTTATCTACTCCATAATGACCCATTTCAGTATGGTATGTGTAGATTATAGTGAACTCCATACCTTGTGATACATACATACAACTCTTACGATGGATGTTCCGAGTTCTCTAACGATTCTCTCGGTGCAACTAAATTTCTATCAGTCATTTGCTTGTATGCTGAGTCTGTGTTTGTTTCTAAAACCAATACATGATTTATGCAACTTAAAGCGTCTACATGTTGCATGGGAACATTTGAACGATGTTCGATGATATACTGATAATTCTGTAGAAGCAGACACCATCGCATAATTCTGGGAACTACGTCCTTTTTGGCTAACGTAAGTCGAAAATTGTTTCAATCGGCCACAATCCTAAATGGCAGGTAACTGTGAATCCTTTTAAATACATATACCATCGATAGACATTCCAGTTCGTAACTATGGTATTTCATTTTTTGCTCTAGTTCTTTTGCTAAGAAAACGATGGGTAGGAATTTGGCATCTGACTGTTTTTGAAGTAAAATGGAACCGTATCCATGCGTGTTCGCGTTGCAATGGAGTTCTGCATGTATGAACCGCCTAAAACAGCTACACAATTCGATAAATTTGCGTACCTCTTTGGTATTTACAGGTAAACGATATTTCCTTATGGATTCTGTATTCATTTCATCGGGACTAATTCCGTTTTCGTTAATACTGTATTCTAGAAAATCAAATCTTTTCAGAAAAGAACATTTATAAATTCTAAGTTCCAGCAACTTATCGGTTAGGATTTTAAAGACTTGTTTGACTATTTCTAAATTCGTGCTAAGTGGTCGCGATTAGAATATCGTCTATATAAATTTGGATCTTGTTTAACTGATCAACTACTTGAAAGCTTTATTTCAAATTTGGAAAATGTTGCAGGGCTTGAACTGAGGTCAAATGGAATCCTACAAAATTCGTATTGCACCGTTGACGTGATAAATGAGATATATTTTACTGATTGGTCATCCAACGCTATATGATAAAATGCATTCTGAAGGTCTAACCTCGTAAATTACTTAATACTGTAAATTGCCAAATCAGGTGATCTTGCAGGTCAATGTACCGTTCCATTAATTGCAATTACCCTCTTATTAAATCGCTCATTGAAATAGTCCATAACGGCGAATGGACACCCATCCAACTTAGTTTTTCACAATTTTGAAGAAGTGTCCATATCGTGTGATACATCATTGCATTCAGAAGAAAATCCACTCTTTAAAGGACCAAAAAAATGCCTGGTATCAATTTAAAATTTTGAGGTTAGGTTAGATTACAAAAAAAAAGCACAAACGAAATTGGCTTTATTAAGTGTGAAACTATCAATAAAGTTACAGTTAGTTGGTAAGCCTGTAAATATATAGATTGGCAGAAGCGTAAAAAGGAAACGGAAAGACGTATTCGTTAGAGGAGCGGTTCCTTTAGACATGCGGTGAAAGTAGGACATACAGTTATAGTAAATGTTATTATTCCTTTTGTTCCAATTAAAACTCGGTTAATAAAGTAAAAACGTGAATCTTTAGAAAGACAACAAATGTTAATGCCGATTGCGAGACCCATAATAAACAAGAAGTTCGGTCGCGCGCCGTGCCATTCAGCTGTTCAGCCGTGTGTCAGAACCGGCATAAGATGTATACTTCTTATGAGATGTATATTTCGGGGCTACAAAAGGAATTGTGAAATAATAAACAAACAGAATGCTTACATTCCAAGGAAAGATCTGAAATATCTCCAATCGCTGGTTCAAATAATAACACATGGCATTTTATGCATCAATTCCTGACCACGAATCAGACTCGTGGTTTCCGCTTATGGCACAGATTCTTTACCACGAGTCAGACTCGTGGTTGTAAGCCAAGGGATTAATTTGTGGGACAATCCATCTATATGTTCAAGAAAACTGCAATTGAAGAGTGCTATATGTAAAAGGGCCAAGTTACCCAATAAATTACGGTTAAAGTAGAGTTTTTTGAAAAAATATTTTGATTTTTTTAGAGAGTACATGTTTTAACTGAGAATAATAGACAATATGGATATTTGGTGAAAACATGGTATTGCATTAACTTTCTGTTAAAGACTTAGACATTTGTTTTAGAATTAAGATATATATATATATTTTATATGTAATATTGTTTCAATATTTGCTATATATCAAGATTTGTAATTTTTGTAACTTCATTAACTGTTCCTTTTATTTTTTACTATTATATTTTAAAGAACTATATTCAATTTTTGTGTTATATGTGTTATAGGTATTGTATATGTACCACATTTAAATTTATCTCGTGTTTTGACTCTTGTAAGTGCTTATATTGTATCAAACGCTAGCGACAGTGCGTGCGTGTATTTTAACGTACGTTCAGACGTACGAGCATATGTCGGTCTGTTAACCGCGCGAAGATGGAAAGTATCGAATGTCACCATCAGTGAATACAAGTCAATCGTCTGCAGTCCCCGTCTGAAAAGATCGAGCGCCGAGGGAATCATCTTAACCCATTGCATTAGGCCTCGTTTCAAAGGAATCGACGAATCATTCAAATAAACATTCTGTGGCCTCGTCGGTACTATAGGAAAGGCAAAGCACACAGATATGGATGTAGATATAGCAAAGCAGGGACATGCGAGCTGGGTATAAGACCACCCGAACGTCTTAGAACTGAACCGCCTTCCCAGACGTTCGATCTATGTACATCTCATAAGTGCTTTAAGTACGTTAAGACCAGATACGTACAAATCTCCTAGCGAGACCGTAGAAGACCCGTCCGTCTTCCGTCGTACGATGAACGAAAGTATACGCATAGGCGACCGCCATCCGACTTGCGACTGCATACACGTTTAGGGGCAAACGTATTTTGAAACCATACGAACTTACGTTCCTTCATTTTAGCGTCTAACAGACCTCGGCGACCGCCCGGCCGCATAAAATTTTGTGTAGACTTCGGTCTTCAGTAAATTTAAACGTTTAAGACAAACGTATGTTAACGTCTCCGTCCTAAGAGATCGCCGTTTTTACCGCGCTTAGGCGCAAACGTTTGTGGCTGGCGCCTTTAGAACGTTTAGGACAAACGCAAGGACAAAATACTTGAACTGTTTTGAACGAAACGTATTCTGAAACGTTTAGCCACAAATACATTTTAAATTTTCTCCGAAGCGAGAACCATCCGATTCTTCGGATTCAAGTAACAGACCGTCGTTCACCGCCCGACTTAAATGCAAGATATAAGCGTTAAGTCAAATGGGCTAAAACACAGAACACGCTAGACGTGATACACATTATAAGCATAAGTTGCGATACATTTTTATCTAAAAAATTTGACCTTGGAATGATGATTTACCATCTTTTCGTTTATTGTGAGTGTCGATCATATCTGTGTGTAGAAATGTTATATAGTAACTGTGTCAATTATAGCTATCTGATGAAATGTTCTCTTATTGTGTATTAAATGTATTACTAATCATATCTATCAAATAAACCGGCATAAAACAGAAAAGCCTGTTTTAATTTCTATATCCACACGCAAGCGGGTAACCGCATGGTGCTTTCTCCAAAAGAGGAGACCGTAACGCTTTCTATCAAAACAGCTAAATACCTAACATAGTGCACCTTAAGTCTAACTTAAACTAATTAGTTTTTAAGATTAAACTACTAAAGATAATGAAAATGTTTCAGTTTGCATGTTTAGTTATCTTTTCGATGACCTGTAGATAAAATTCTTCTTTTTTTCGTTTAGAAATGGAATGTCCTGCATTAGTTTTATTTTAGAAGCTGGCGATAGGTTTCCTTTCGTTGAACCGGAAAGGTTGTAAGTTTTTAAAATAATCAATGGTGACGTTTTCTTTTAAAAATTTGTACTCTACGAAATGCAGCAAAATCGCTGTAATGATTTTTAACTTCTATTATTCCATGTTCCAATATTTGGGAGCCAATTTTAAGTATTACAACTTGCGATATTCCAAGGAAATCCGCTTATAAAGTTGTTATAAGTTTGCTGAATGAAGTTTTCGAATATTTAAATCCTCAGATAAGTAGTGCCTCAAACTTTTTCTCTTCCTAGTTGGGAAAGACGATATGAATTTAACTATTTTTGATTTCCACCACTGGTCCCTTTTAGGACGCCTCCTATCTCATTTTCTCTATCTGATCTCCGGAAATGCTGTAATTTTTTGACACAGGAGTTTAACTCGCTTATCGTCTATACCAAACGTCTCGCATAATGACTTCCTGCAGACTTGTACGTTTGAATTACGAGGGAGGAGTAAGAAGTATCGGAATATATGCTGCCTGCTTAAATCAGGTGAATTATACGTACTATGCCTTCTTCTATTTATTTTGTCACATCCTAACAATTTTTGTTCCTCACTGTATTTTCGACTGTCCAAAAATTGTTTGAAAAGCTCCAGTCTAGCCTCAAGTGTAATGGACTTGCAAGCAAATTTACACTCATAAGTAACCTGAAACACACCAACTAAAAGAATAGAATAGAATAATAAAAATTAGCCCATTTTTGACGAAATTGTTACGTTATACAACAAACCTGAGAAGGACCTTTTTTCCTGAGACACAAAAACGTGGCTTGTTCTGTGAGGGTGGCTGCTTATAAGGTTGTGCGCTCTTTCTTCGAGCTTTACCATCGCAATCGATATTTCCGGTTTCCGCCCTCTTCTTTCTTAATGTACATATTATTATATTTTCACTCACTTTCTATGCACCAACATTAACTGAAAGCCACTAGAAGAATACTGTTGTGTACATAAAAATTAGACAACAAAAGTGAGGTTAACAGTAACGATGTCCACCTTAGAGGCACTTGGGTCTGTTTGACAAAAAATCTAACTATTCAGCACAGTTAGCACCGCAATCATCATAATAATTTTTGTTGCAAGTTTCTAATGGCATATAGGCCCTGAAATGGTAAAAATATTTATTTTAGGAAAGTTGGCACTTAGGCCCTTTTCCATATTGCACTCTTCAATGGTAGTCACCGGTTATTTCCAAGAGTTTAGTTTCATTAACGTGTTTGATAGTTTATATATGTATATAGTTTGTCAATATTTATTACCTTCGAATAATTTTTAGTTCTAATTGCGTTTCTGCTCTATTCAAAACTAGACCACTATTAAGAAAATATGTAATTAATGTTTCCAATTTTTTAGTTGCTTCACTACAAATTGTCTCACTCTTTGTCGTTCCTAATAAAGATGTATCATTTGTAAACATTACAACGTTATTGAGTGGTATATCGTTCACATAAATTATATGTAGAAGTGGATCTAGAACACTGCCTTGAGGAATACCTCTAGTGATAATAGAAGTTTCGGACTTTACTCCTCCTATCTAAACATAATATTTGTGGTCCTCCATAAATGTTTTAAACCAATTCATAACCTCGCCCTTAAACCATAACAACGGGTTTCCGTTGCCATGTGGTTTACTAGCAGACACGTTCTGTGTGACTGAGAGATTTGGGGTTCTTTTAAATTTTGAAACAAGACTAAATTTAATTAAATGGGGTTTTTAATGGATGGTTTTTAATAATAATTTTGTTATTAATGAATTTTCAAGAGGAGATTGGGTAGCAGCATGGTGCATTAATAAAATCCCCCCTCCCCCTTCTGCATCATCAGACTTTAACCCACACTGAAAAAGGGGTGAATTTAACCTTTGTCGCCCATTGGACTTTTAAATAAATATTTGACTGTGTACTTCGGGCATTCTTCTTGCACATTCATCAGTCAAGAATCTTTTTCATCATATATATATAGGGAGGATTATTAAAGATGGCGGATAGAACAACTGCTTTTTATTGAACCTATGTAACCAGAAAAGACTAAATGGTAGTACCTGCTGTAAAAAGAAAAACAAGAAATGAACGTAGCAAATCCGAATTCCGAAGATGAGTTAAAAAAGACTTGTTTGATGGATATTTCATTAGCCGGGGCAATGTGATATACCAAAGGTCAAAGTTAAATATACGAAACCAAAAAGAAGGTGAGTCGTGCAAAGAATATATAGCCAAGGTGTAATTTCAGTACACTAGCAGATGAGCTAATTAGACTTGTTGTAGGAATCTTAGACCATAAATTATCCAAAGCGTTACAATTAGACGAAGCACTTACCTTGGAAGAAGCAATAGAGAAAATCACGGATTAAAAATCTATAAAGGAACAGAATAAAGAATTACCCGAGAATATATCAGTAAAAGTTGATAGAATTCAAAAGAATAAATTCAAGAAGGTAGGCAAACATGAGCAGGTAACATCACCATCGATTTTTCAATAAGGTAAAAAAGTAATAAATGTAGTAGATGCGGCAATGTTTCTAAACATAGATTTAAAGAATGCCCGGCAATTAAAAAGAAATGTAGTAATTGCAAAGGAATACGGCACTTTGCTAAACAGTGTCGTACAAAAGCATTCCCTAAGTGTTCATATGAGCGACATATGGGACGAGACATCAGGTGAAAATGAAATTTCCGAAATCATCAGTATTAATACCGTTTCAACAACGTGGTTTGTGAAACTAACAAGGGGCATCGCGTAATGTTAATCACGGACTTCGATCCTACTACGTGTGAGTGTTCTTTGAGACTTCACGAAAGAAACCCTCCGAGCGTTTATCTCATTGGGGCTTCGTTTTCGAGATATTAAAGTCCAAAGAATGAATGGCGCACGCTACACGAGTTACCCGCGGTAGCCGAACGGACAAGGTGGCGGACTGGTACGTTGGAGGTTCTGGTTTCGATTCTTATTGACTTCACTTTTTTGATACTTTCATGTTGCCACAGCTTTTGCTTTATAGTTCACAAGAATATATTTCTTCATTGACAATCTTATATGATAGATCTCTACCACTAATAGGTCAATAAAACAAGGCTGGTTTGAACGATAGTTATATTTTCAGAACGTTTACAAACGTTTTCGGAACACCTTCTTCAGTGAAAATATAACTAGATAAATATATAAACAAACATTTGTTTTTTATTTGGGAACTATCAACAAAATAACTAATGACTAGGATTTCTTGATATAGAGGATGTGTAACCAACTTTTATATATATGTAAATTATAAAAACTAAATTAATGTGTAAACATACATGCAAATTAAGTAAAACCTTATATCAAAAAATCTTTGTCGAAACCTTAACAATTCTGTTCAAGGACTAGGGAAAACCCAAATTTAAAAACCTAGCCAAAGGATTCCTTCTTAAGAAATGCAAATGTCATTTTAACAAATTGCTATATACATTACTTAAATTTTGAATATCGGTTCTGAAATTAATAGTTTTAGTGTCTTTCTGTATATTTATCATTTCATATATTAGTCTTTTTTATAATTATTCTCTGTTTTTAATATAATTGTGTTTTCAAAATCAAAGTAATGCCCAAGATCTTTGTAATGCTTTGTTACAGCGGTCATTGCACCAAAATCATTACTTAAAGAATACTTATGGCTATACAACCTTTTCTTTAAATATTGTTTCGTCTGACCGATGTAACAACCATCACAGTCTTTACAGTTTATTTTATAAACTACATTACACTGATTTTGTTTAATTATTTTAGATTTAGTATTAGTAAAAAGAGATCTGTTACTTTAATTTGGAATGAAAGCAATGTTTATGTTGTTTTTATTAAACTCTTTTTATTTTTTCGCTTAAACCTTTTTTATAAGGAATAGCGTTATAACATTTATTGTTATTATTTTTAATTCCTCTATTGTATAATTTGTTAATTCTATTTTTTATTATTTTTTCCTAAAACTATTTGGATAATTATTTTTATCTAAGATTTCTTTAACTTTGTTTAAATTCTTTTCCCTAAATTCAGGATTAGCTAATCTAACCGCTTGATCAACTAAACCGGTAACTACATTAATTTTATGTAATTTTGATGTTTCTGAAAAATAATTTAAATGTCTTCCTGTATTGGTAGACTTTATATGCCAATTTGTTTTTACAATGCCGTTATTATGCATGACTGTCACGTTCAGGAAACTCAATGACTTATTAGATTCCTTCTCATATGTAAAGTTTAATCTATTATGATAACTATTAAATGAATCTAATATCTCATCAATACTATCCTTTCTTACGGAACAAAAACAGTCATCCACATAACGTCTGTAAAAACTTACACTAGAATTTAGTTTTGCCAAACAAGTTTGCTCTAGGTCCTCCATTACCAGGTTTGCGATAACTGCTGATAATGGAGAACCCATTGCAGTACCGAAAATTTGTTTATAAATTTTATTTTGATATGTAAAATAAGTAGAATTTAAACAAAGTTTCGAAGCTGCAATGAATTCCTCCTTTGGAAGATCTGTAAAATCTTTTATGGAATTCCATTTTTATCTAAAATTTTTAGTGCTAAATCCACAGGAGTATTAGTAAATAAAGAAACAACATCTAAACTGATTAATTCGTAATTATTAGGAATTGTTTGATTTCTAACCGAATCTACAAATTCCCATGAATTTTTCACATTATATGTAGTTTTACCTACAATACTGCTTGAAATTTTAGATAAAAATTTGGAAAGATTGTAAGTGGGGGAATGAATGCAATTTACGATTGGACGTAAAGGAATATCATCTTTATGTATTTTAGGAATACCGTATATTCTTGGAGATATAGAATTTAGAACTTTTAAATGGTTACTTAAATCTTTAGAAATATATTTTTTAAAAACCAACTATTTATTAGTTTATTTATTTCATTTTGTAATTTATTTGTTGGGTCTGATAATAATACCGAATAAGTTTGATTATCTTCCAATAAGGAATTCATTTTGGCTTCGTAATCAATCTTATTCATAATTATGGTTTTTTCTCATTTATCTGATTTAGTTATTATAATATCCTTATTAGATTTCAAAAAATTTTTTGTTTCATTAAAAGCTTTTTGTAAGATATTATTGTTACTATTATTATTTTTATGGTTTTCTTTATTTTTGTAATTTGTCAAAATGTTAACCAACTTACGTCGTAAGTTAGGTTCTAAGTTTTCCTCATAATTTTGAACGATATTTTCTATACTACAAATAAATAAAAATCGACATTAAGGTTTCGACAAAGATTTTTTGATATAAGGTTTTACTTAATTTGCATGTATGTTTACACATTAATTTAGTTTTTATAATTTATATATATATAAAAGTTGGTTACACATCCTCTATATCAAGAAATCCTAGTCATTAGTTATTTTGTTGATAGTTCCCAAATAAAAAACAAAAATTTTGTTTATATATTTATCTAGTTATATTTTCACTGAAGAAGGTATTCCGAAAACGTTTGTAAACGTTCTGAAAATATAACTATCGTTCAAACCAGCCTTGTTTTATTGACCTATTAGTGGGAGAGATCTATCATATAAGATAAGTATAAAAGGTCACGAAATATATATATATATATATATATATATACATTTCATTGACAATGAGAGTGACTTCTCCTCATACTCATTTGGGTCGAATTCGTTATCGTCTTTCGATTCCCGAGTACACTGGAAATATTTTTTCAAATATTGGAAATATTGTACTTCGTTATATGTTTCTCTCTTTTTTTGCTATTTACATAAACGAAACAAATTACGTCCTAATATTCCCTTCGGAGATCTTCGTTCATCAATGATCAGTTTTAATCGCACTCAAAAGCGCATCATAGAATGCTTTTCCAATGGCAGGTACTGCATCAGAAATCTCTCCCCGAGCGACACTAACATTCCACGGTCTTCACGAATTCGAGGGAATGCGTGAAATTCCGCTTGAAATCTCGTCAAAAGGCGGAGTTTCATCACCAATTTCATTTCCATTCGAATCGCAATCCATACTTATAGAAGGATCTGTCGTCGCCATATTTTCGCTCGAAATCGATTTTAACGTAATAAATATCACGACATACATATGTATGTATGCAAACTGACTGGAAGAGCGAAACAGACCTAAAGTGAGAGAGATTCCCAAGAACAGTCGGGAAGTAAATAAACAAAAGGGAATACATGTCGATCAGAATACAGACACACGAATTTTCGACGTACATTGCATTGCTATTTTATCCTCGGATGGAAGTTTATTGAACAATTTTATATTTATTTTAACTATTGAATTCGAACCACTGATGTTTGTCATGAGGGGAACATTCTTTTTTGCTTTTCTATTCTTGCATGAAAGTTTATGAAACGAAGCAAAAATTGGTTTTGATTGTTTTTAATTATTGAATTAAAAAAATGAAGTCAATGGGAATCGAAACCAGAACCTCCAGCTTTCCAGTCTTGTTCAACTCTATTCACGTCATTCAGTTTTGACTCATGTGGCGTGCGTCATTCATTCTTTGGACTTTAATATCTCGGAAACGAAGCCCCAAACGCCGTGATGGACATTATGCGGTGTCCCCTTGTAAGAATATTGGACATGGAATAAAATTCAAAGTAGATACAAGTACAGATGAAACTATTATGATGAAAGATACATACAGTAAGTTAGCACATGTGAAACTAAAGAAAACCAGACTCGTAGGTTCAGGGAAAGGCAGCAGGGAATTGGAAGTGTTAGGTAAATTTAAAGCAATATTCCATTACAAAGATCTCCAAAGCAATGTGAAATTCTACGTTGTCGAGTGCTCACAAGGGGAGGGCCTAGTCTTCGAAATGGACTTTTCGATGAGACTATCATCAATCGATAATATGTCAAAAATAATTAGACACGTGTCTCGGCTTCTTTGTAAGTGGACCCTTGTTTAAGAAATATACGGGTTTGAAAATCAGGGTCGTCGCGGTTGCCATACTTGTACCGAGTCGCGCGGTTCGATTGCCACTAATCGCTGCTGGTGTAGTGGTAAAGGGCCTGCCTAGCGCCCAGGCTGCTACTGGTTCGAATCTTTTTGTCGACATTTCTTTTTTCATTTTTGGCGTTATAAACCTATCAAATAGTCATTTTTTGATGCTTCTCCAACGATGAAAAAGTTTTTTCTCAAAGATAGTCAAATTATCGGGAAATAAATATCATGCAGATTCATTTCTCTGTATAATCGTGATTTATTGCTCTTTGCGTGTTTGTGGATGATAGTAGTCATAAAAACATGGAAGGAGAACGGCAATGAGCGTATTTTACGAACGCAACCCCGTTGCAATCGCAGCTTTCACTAGTTAGGTTCAGAGGGAAGCAAGCTTCTTTCATGTTCATGAATTGAATTCTGTCTGGTAATAATTTTCATCTATACCAAGCATGTTTGATCATGTCGTTAAATATCGGATAACTTAATTGGTGGTGGATGATAGAATATATTTTGATGGCATCCTTGCGAGTGTTCCCGTTCCTCTTGCAATAAATTTGACGCTTTTTGCAATCTTTTAATGACGTTTTTCACTTGCCGGTAAAAATAAACGTCAAGGGGCTGACATAAAGGGGTGCATTTGGAGGAATAACTTTAACAGTGCAAGGTACTTCGTTTGATTCGTTTGTGAAAATGTCATCGTAAATGAGTCAATCTGCCTGTCCTCCCCACAAATCCAGAAGTAACAGGAATTTCATTTCACATACATAGGATTTGAGAACTTTTTCTAGGTAGTTGGTGAACAGTCTTTTTAGTTAATTTTCCAGATTTCGAGCACCTTACGATGACATTTCCATAGTCTTCGGTTAAATCTTCCACTATTTTTAAAACCCTAGGGTCGAATGTGTTTCCTGTTTCTTGAGTGCATATAAAAGCGTGACGGAAAAGGGTTCTAGTAGCAGTTAAACTATATTGAACTGTATATGAATGGATGATTTTGTTCAAATTCTGTTTTTGCACTAGGACGGTTTTCGTGCCTTGGAAATCGAGTGTACCATTCATAACCATTTCGTATGCACAACCGGACTGATCTGTGTTGATCACGTATTCTAACGGATATTTCTTCATCAATACTCGCGTTTGCCGTTGGAACGTTTCTGCGATTGTAAGGGTCTCGTCGAGGGAGGCAACGTCATTTTTGCTAACGAACTTGGTACTTTTGCGCTGCTTTATTCTGTACTTCCTTTTTCTACCTCAAGAATGACTACCTATAAAATTGGAATTGGCATCAAAGAGGAAACGTCACAGATATGGCCCATTGCTGGGGAATTCTTGTGGTGACCTATGAATTATGAATACCTTCTCTTCTTCCAACAAAGACCAGGCGACTTTCATCGAGTTCGTCACATCGTTAGAGATAGAGTTTCATCGAGAAAAATGCTATAATTATTTTCACCACTGGTACTCGCGGAATTATCTGCCATGTTTGCCATGATTATTTGACAGGTTTGCAATGCGAAAAATGGAAAAATAAATGTCGACAAAAAGATCCGAACCACCAGCAGTATGGTCGCCAAGCACGCCCTTTACCACTTCACCAACAGCGATTAGTGGCAACAAAGCCGCGAGAATCGATACAAGTATGGCGGTAGCGGCGACAGTAATTTTCAAATCTTCATATTTCTTAAACAAGGGCCCACTTACAAAAAGCCGAGACACGTGTCTAATTATTTTTGACCTACTATCAATTGATGATAGTCACATCGAGAAGTCAATGTCGCAGGCTAGGCCTTCCCCTTGTCAGAGAACCATTAGGCAGGCGCGTTTTAGATAAGTTAAATATAATTAAATGGGATTATGAATGTTAAGGACTTTATGTTTCTTAATATTAAGTGTACATATATTGTATTATTTTTTGCCAAACCTTAAAATATGTATTAATTTAGTCAAAATGCAATTATACTTTTAGCGGCGCCAATGAGTTGAAACCGGGATTGTAATCCTAGGCGCCCGGTGCATTCATTGTCGCCTAATATCATCATACGTTATTGTTGAAAGCAGACTTGGTCCTTTCCACGGATTGACATTATTATCAATGCTTTCCAATGAATAGACCATGCGCTGCGTTGTACATTTAAGTTTATTTGTTTGTTAGAAAAGTATTTACGTTCACAGTTTCGTCATTTAAAAGGATTTGTACTCCTTCCAGGGTTAGATATGTTTTCGATACATTTACGTATTATTTTCCGGGAATTTTCTTCAGCCACTTTGGCGAGTCTTCAAGTCGCCAGAGAGAATAGTGATATCAATTTTTGAATATAAAAGCCCCTAAGGGTAAAGTCAGTATTAGACTACAGTTCGGACCGAGCGAAATACTAGAATACTCGGCTAAAAACCAATAGAGTAAACCGTTCAATTCGTTATTTCATGCATCAGAGTTAAGTTCTTATTTTTTTAAATTAGTGTTGAATATATTATTTTCAACTTTAAAATCGTGTTTTACTTCGCGTATTTCCCGCGGAAACCTTGCAGTGTATATGGCTTTACAACCCATGCACAGTCGCGAAACAATCCACGGCAGTGTTCTTTAATAACCCGTTTAAAGGACACGCTTCAACGAAGGATTTTTCAAACCAGGAGGGTCCTAAATAATGAATATAAAATTGAGAAAGTGCAAACAGGAATGTTAACAAAAGCTATAATTAAAAACCAGTATCCCCAGTTGTTTAGAGAATTGGGTAACGTTAAGAAATTCGAATTTACAATAAAGGTAGAGGAAAAGGCAATGCAAACACCAAGAAGGGTACCCATTCACTTATTGCGACCAGTACGGAGGGAAATAAGAGAAATGATTAAAAATGAAGTAATTACTGAAGTTAACCAAGCAACTTTTGTTCGCCGATGGTGGTGGTTTCCAAACAAAATTGTAAGGTACGAATTTGTACAGATTTTACACATCTGAACAAACACATAATCAGAGAATGGTACCACCTACTATCGGTTGAAGAAACAATTGCCAAACTTCAAAATGCTGTCTATTTTCTCAAATTAGATTGTACGTCGGGATTTTGACAATTGAAATAAGCAAAAGAGAGTCAGAAGTATACAACTTTTACAACTCCCTTAGGCAGATACATGTATAAGCGTCTGAGATTTGGAATCTCCAACGCAAAAATATTTCAAAGGACGTTTAAAAATATGCTTGGAGGACTAGACTCAGTTGTAGTGCATTGCGTAAATGAGCACAATAAGAATTTAATAAAGGTGTAGAACATTGTGGAGAACCACAATATTACCTTGAGTGCAAAATTGGAACTACCGAAATAAAGTACAGTACCGGATAAAAACTTATGAACTTTTGGTTTTCGAGGCGTAACTTGTTAAAAATCAACGAATCACTCCGAAATTTTCAGGGTGTGTGTGTGATTTCTTTAAAAAGTAACTTTTTATTTTTGTTTTTATTTATGTGTTTTTAGTAATTTTTATGCTGCTAAATTTGATGATTATTTATTGCAGAACATGGTATAACCGGTTGAAAGTCGAAACCTCACCTCCCAGCAACAGGAAGGTATCGCCCGCGGACGTCGTCAGGGACTCACGGAAGTTCAACTTTCGAAACAATTTAATGTGGGAAAGTCGACAATAAATATCACTGAAAGCACATAAAACACAGAATAAAAACAAAAAATTAAAATGTCATTTTTTTAAGAAATCGATAGTAATTTCGAAAATTATGGTGTATTTTGGTAAATGGCACCATGTACCACGCACAAGTCGCACATGATGATACACGTTGATTTTTAAAAAGTTACGCCTCAAAAACCAAAAGTTTATAAGCTTTTTGCCTGTACTGCATCTAGCCGATATAATCAGACAAAAGGGTATAAAGCCGGATAACATAAATATCCAAGCTATTTTAAGTTATCCAACACCAAAAGACAAAACGGAAGTTCGAAGATTTCTGGGGCTATTTACATATTTCGCTTTATAGAGAACGTGTCAGGAAGAAAACAAGCCTTACGAGAATTGCTTCGTGAGAAGAATGACTTCATATGGAACCGGGCACACCAAAAGTGTTTTGAGGAAATGAAATCACAAATTTCCAACGAAATTTAATACGAATTATGATTCCAGAATCAGCGTAGACGCATCCTGTTATGGTATAGATGGAGTACTTGAACAATTACACCCGGAAGGTATGTGGAAACCTGTTTATTACTGTTCTAAAACACTTAGTGAAGCAGAACGTCGAAACGCCCAAATTGAAAAAGAGGATCTAGCTGCCACCTGGGTGTAAGAGAGATTGGATCAATTTCTATATGGCAAAAAATATGTAATAAGAACACACAATAAGCCACTATTGTCACTGCTAGAAAGGAAACCGATTAACGAATTAACGGCACGACTGCAACGATTTCGTATGCAACTTATCAAGTTCCAACATAGAATGAAATTTGTTCCTGGAAAAGACTTTCATGTACCCGAAGCACTTTCTAGAGCACTCTTGAACAAAGGATACAACGACGACGATAGAAAACTTATACAATCGATAATCCATGAAGTGGATCATCTAGGTAACATTTTAACTGCTCAAAAGGAAGACCCAATATTGAGTAAGATATCCCAATATTTCACGAATGGTTGGCCCGAAAGAGAAAAATGCGATGATAGCATATGAAAATATTACAAATATAAAGAAGACATTTCGATCTGTGATAATATTATCATATCGAAAAAGCTAAGGAGAAGAATATTACAAGATCTTTATTTAGGCCACTTGAGACAAACAAAAAGCAACTTTAGAGGAAGAAACTCTGTTGGGTGGTCATACATAAGAAGTCATATAAAAGAGTTAGTGCAGAATTATGAGGTTTATTTGAAGAATTCCAAACCAGGTAATAAACCTATGTTATCTTTACAAAACCAATCTGTATTCTGGAAAACAATCGGAATTGACTTATTCGAAATAAACGCTTAAAAATATGGCGCAATACAGGACTATTACAGCAAATATCCAGAGGGTTGTGAATTAGAAAACACAAGAAGTGAGTTGGTGATACAACGTTTGAAAGAGACTTTCGTGACATGGAATACCGAAATTTGTAAGATCGGACAAGGAAACCAATTTCATCTTCTAGAATTTAAAGAATTCGCCAAGAACTACAATTTTAAATGTATTTCTAGCAACCCACATTATGCACAATCTAACGGTTTGGCTGAAAGCGCCGTTAAATTGCTAAAGAAAATATTAAAGCGACGTGAAAACATTTTCTTGGGCTTGCTAGCATATCGAAATACTCCGTTATCGTGCGGGGCATCACCGGAACAGCTACTCATGGGCAGAAATCTGAGAGAAAGAATACCGACACACAACAAAAAGTTAAAACCAAAACTACCAAACCACAAAGAAATACAGACGAATATGAAGGCATAAAAACCGAAACAGATAAGAGACTACAACCGAAGACATAGAGCTAAGCCATTAAAACCGTTAAAGCCAGGAGACATAGAGAGAGGGAGAGTATTCATCACAAATGAGGAGACAGAAGGAATCATTAGTAATGACAGAATAGAACCCAGATCATACGATGTAGAGACGCCCAGCGGGATAATAAGAAAAACCGAAAACATCTTCAGAAGCTTGGAGAAGAGAAACCCATAGGGAACAAGGCAAAAGGACTGACACACGAATCATATGGAGAGCAAAATTACATACATAGCAAACCTAGAAGAACCATTGAGGGACCCAGACATTTGGACAACTACTACTAAAAGGGGATGTGGTACAAGGTTGTTATATATATGGACGCAATGTAAAGAGAGGATAGAACAACTGCTTTTTATTGAACCTATGTAACCAGAAAACACTACAAGTAACACATAAACGAAATGTATAATAAATACTACTAACAATAAGTACAGGATATAAAAACGGCGATACTCTTTTCACGCATACGGTACCCTTCGTTGCGACTTTATATATTTAAACAAACAAACGAGAAAAAGGCAGGTGATTAACATTGGTATGTGCAACAAAATGATGTACTGCATTTGTATAGAAAGTTTGAAAAGTTTGTTAAAGACAATATAAAGGATTTCCAATCTAAATAAGTTAAATATATTACTAAATTTATGTATATATATATATATATAACATTAAATGTACATCTATATACGAAGGGCGCCTTTTATGTTGTTACAAAACACTACTAATTGGCAACACTGACAAGGGGAACGTCAAGTTTGTGAAGATTGAAATAGATATAGTAATGGAACGCGCACGTTAATGTGTCTATGCAACGAAAAACGTGCCGTTTGTGTTGGAAGAGTGCAGATATATGTAAGGTATCTCTATCTTCTTCTCGCTCATTGACTGTTATATGTTTATCAGACTAGGATTTGGTTTTTTAGCAATATTCATAGTTTAATAGTGAAAATGGTTAAACACTGTAGTGAATATTGTTGTAAAAATGAATGGACTCCTTTTGGAAATATAAAATTTCACAGGCAATTATCTTTTAATTAGTTATCATCCCATTATCTAACCTCAATATTGGTTATCTCAAAAATAAACATTGAAAATTGAACAATATAGATATTTACCATAGAGTTATTTTCGAAATCGTCGAATTTACAGAGAAAGCCTTCAGAGCGGGTGTTATTTCGGGATACATGCAAAGAACCTTATTTAAAAAAGGATTATAAATTTGGTTCAACAGCAATTCCTACTTGAGATAAAAACATTATTCTATTCTTCACATCCAGTTGATATTTCAGAAGATCATAAAATTTGTCAGCAGTACATATGCGGATGTAAGAATTCAAACGCATGCGAAAAAAAAATTTACAAAATTAGGCGATAAAGCGAATATAAGACATAAGTTACACAAAACTGTTTTATTCTACCAAATATAGCATTAGTATTACGAAATATTTTATATGTATATCGCTAAATTAAATGTTTTTTAATTTTTGTTTGTTATTGCAACAGGTAATTAGAGAAAGCAATGTATTCATGTAGTTAATACGCAGGTTTTTAATATTTTACCTATACTTATATGTTATGTATATTGTTTGTAGGAATGATCTACTTTCTTATGTTATTTTGTAAATAGTTAATATTCTTATGGAATAAATTTTTATACATTACGTGGTGTCATTTATATATTTATCTGCATTGTATTCGTTTTCCATTATAGCTTTACCTGTTGCGGCGTTATTTCAGATAATAGCGCCAGGTGCAACTATCTTGCATACGTTTGAATGAATACAACAAGGATAATGATACCTTAAAGTATGTTAATCCTTTTCTAGCAGCAGTCTCTCATTTTTTTACTGTAACGTCAGCGTTCCAGTTAACCTTATACTTCATTGGTTGTGAATAACGGATTTTGATGTGTCTCGAATATGTTATAGAGGCACATCCTACGAGTATCTTGCTACCAGCTTTTGTAGCCATTCGCCCTAGTTCCCGAGAAAATTGCAAAAGTCAAACCTAATTGACTTTATATACCATCAATCTTAATAATTTTGTAAAGAAGTGAATATAGCGCAGTTAAGTTCCAGACATACTACGCTGGCGATCAGTGTTCAAATCGAGCACTTGCAGTTTTTTTTTTCTCAATCTTATTGCATATGATATTAACAAATATATTCAATATCATGCAAAATTGTTCAAAAAAATTTTCGCCATACTAACTTTATTAATAAAATTAATCGGAAGCAAATGTGCAGCATGGTGTGTATTTTAAATTTCACAATCAAATGTTATAATTAAATCGTTTTATCAGTAGTGATCATAATTTAAACCAGGCACGGGCGACCTTTTTTGTAGAAGTTTTATGCTGCGAGTAATCTTGAAAAATATACATTTTTGTGGTATCCTTATGATTCATTATGAATTAAGTTTAGACGGGCCGTGCTAATATGCAACGAAAGAATTCAGTAGCGGGCCAGGCAAATCTTACTCGAGGCCGCATGTGGCCCGCGGGCCGGAGGTTGCCCATCTATAATTTAAACTATTATTACATGTTAAACTAAAATTGACTCGGGCGGAATTGCAGGGATTGGAGGATATTTGTATATTTCAACAATTTGAACAATTTTGCATGAAATTAAATATATTTGTAATATTATATGCATTAAGATTAAGAAAAAGAAACTACAAGAGCAGGATTTGAACACGGATCGCCAGCGTAGAAGGCCCGGAACTTAACCACTGGACTATACTCACTTCTTTAGAAACTTATTAAGATTAACGGTATATAAAATCCGTTAGGAAAACTTTTATAATTTTCTCGAGAACTAGGGCGAATGGCTACAAAAGCTGGTAGCAAGATACTCGTGAGAGGTCCCTCTATAATATATTCGAGACACATCAAAATCCGTTATTCACAACCTTGACGTTCCCCTTGTGAGATGTGTCACTTCTTATTGTGAAAACAGTGGCATTTAATTAAAAATTGACTGAGTAGTTTGTTTATAGAAAACGTTAAAAAAAAAAATTTTAACTCAACAAAAAACCATAAAATAGCTGCGTTTATCTTTTAGTAATGACGCACCAGAAAAAATTGTTTTGGTTTACAGAATTTCGTGGTGGTCATGCGTTAATCAATGATAAACTGAGTGAAGGTCGACCAAAATGGACTATTATTCAGAAAAACATCGATGCTATGCGCAACATGATAAAAGAAGATCGGCATATGACTTACAATAAGATAGAAGCATTCTGAAGCATATCGAAGACTACAACACATTCGATTTTTCATGAGCTTTTAGATGTGAAAAGAATCTGTTTCCGATTGATACAGACGTAATTGGGAAAAAATCGAAATCGAAATGTCATGACAATGGCAGCTCTTACACAGCATTTTTATTAGAAAATTGTTTCAAAAGATACTTGAGAAAGTTACAATCACAGAGAACAGAAAACTAGAACATCTACATAAGTTTTGAATGAATAACCTACACTGCGTTTCATTTGTTTTTGCATTGCTGGACTTGCATATGCTAATAATTGTCATGCAGAGCATTGTGCTTAATCGCAGACTGCAACCATAGACTAGTTTCGTCCTCTTTTTAATTAGTTGCAACGGGGAACTAGTCGACACGAGACATCAATGGAAAATATCCTAAAATAATATTGGATATAATTTAAATTTATTGTCTGTTTTAAAATTTACCAATTATGGAAATACAATCACTTGAAAATAGAAAAAAATGTGTGCAATTCACACGTGATAGAAGTGAAACCTTCAGAAATAAAATTTCACATACTTTCACATAAATTATCTCAGTGAGATGTATTTATTTGGCAACTTTTACAAAAAGTTGTGCAAGGACCGCACTGCGGCCTACGTTGCATATACCAATAATTATCACGGAGGGAATTATGCTTTGTTTGCCGCGGACTGCAACCGCAGACCGGTTTCGCCCTTATTAGGGGCTCATCAGTACGGTATAGCACTTCCACGACAAACAAAGCCACCTACCATGAGATGCTATACACAGGTTCATCATTCAAGATTTTAACACCATAACGGTAGCTCCATCTGATGAACGGAGATAATTATTGGTATACCGCCTCCGATAAGTCGGAAACGACTGAAAACTGTGTGAAAAATACTTTACAAGAGGTTGGAGAGAGTTTTAAATACTACCGTTGCAACGTAGGCCGCAGTGCGGTCCTCGCACAACTTTTTGTAAAGTTGCCAAATAAATACATCTCAGTGAGATAATTTATGTGAGAGTATGTGAAATTTTATTTCACTTTTTTGGTAGTTTTAGTTTTATTTATTTATATTAGCATTGTGTTATTTTGTTCAATATTATATAACGGTTTTCTCTAGTTCTTATAAATATGTTTTATACAACATTGTTCTTTTCTTTTATTTTACATTTGATAACTTCAATGCATACAATGATTTAGAAATATTTCTATAATAAACGTCCGATTCGATGTTAACTAGCACCATAATTACCGTCCGAAAGTTATTTTTCTACGTTGTAGTTGTAATTATGGTCGTAACGTAAACAAGTATTAGGCAGTTAAATATAGTTACCATACTCACTATACTATTTCGCTCGGTTCGGCTCGGCAACACGCAGGCGCGCCTATAGATGTATATGTTCTTTTTAGTGTCACTTTTTTCGTTTCATCGAGTTTCAAATCACTCACAACGGTGCTAAAGAAGTTTTTACTTCAAAAATTATAATATGTTACCATCAAAAGCAGTCCGCAGGAAAAATTTCACGTTCATTCCAATTTAGATTTGGAAATACCATAGGAAGAGAAACAGTACGGCGCGGCGTATTAATAATTTCGAAAAACATGATTGTTTCCTAGACATAGAAAGATGTACAGATGTACAAGGTGAGGAACGTGGTTCTTTGATAGTTGCCGCTGTAGAAGAACAACAGACGACATCTTTTCGAAACCTTGTCGAACAATTAGATATATCTCATACAAGTTTTCCGCAGTTTTAAAACGGAATAAATATCGCTCTCATAAATTACAAAATGATTATGAAATATTCCTCAGGAACAAATACGAGAAATTAAAGTTTTTTAAAGCAGTGATAGAGATGTAACAATAATTTTCTTAATAATATTTTGTTGGGCAACGAATCGGTCACCCAGTATTGATCCTGGAACATCTCGTATATGATGCACTACCTCAGTACCCCCAGAAAATAAACATATGTGAAGGTCCATCGCAAAATCACACAATTGCAGCCTTTTATATTTACATTTATTATATAAAATAAATTAAAATACCTTTACCACACTTTCCGGGAGTAGTTCCAGATACGTATTTCGGCAACTAAGTTGCCATGCTCACTGGAAAACTGGGGGATTCAGTATCACCAGCTATCGTTGGTATATAACATATATAACATCACACGAGCACTGTAGAACTCTAAAGCGCGTGGATAATGAACAGCGCACACTGAACGCCTGCGCGAAACATACCAAAAACTATTGGCACCCAGTGTCGTCAGTAGTTTAGTGTTTCGCTGAAATACGTACATATCTGGAATTATTTTCGAAAGGTGTGATAAGAATATTTTTATTTATTTTATATATTATTTTAACAACGGTCTTCTTTTTCTTATTTACATTTACTGCAAAGTGATATTATACCAGCGATACAAGACCTTGAAAATGTCACTTTTAATGATATTTGGTTTCAACAGGATGGGTGCCCTATTGTACTGAGAATTTAGTTAATTTGTTTTTTAAAGTTAATTGCACCGGTCTAGCTCGTAGATAATAATATAAAAGCATAAATTATAATAACTTATATTTATAAAATTTGGAAATATTGAACATAAAATCGAAATATTTACCTACTTTAGTGTGTGAATGTATGTGTGTGAATTTTCCGTTGACGGTTCTTCCTATATTTCCTTTCTTCACTTCTTTTCTCGACGCAGTTTATGGATTCTTTCCTTTTATCAATTCTTTCTTCTTTTGTATGGTGAGGTTCTTTTCTTACTAATACTTCTATTTAAAACCTTTTCTTTTGGAAATATATTTTCAGAATTCTTTATGGACTTTTCGAAATTGTCAATTTTTTCGTCGTTCACCCAACAAACCTTTATTTCTTCTCGAAACCAGGACAACACTCCTGTCTTTCGCCGTTGTCCCCCAAACGAAACTTTAATTCACCTTGACTTCAGTTCATGCAAATATATTGCTGTTATAGAAACCTGTACCGTACGTCGATGTATCCTTGACTATTTCCAGTAAATTTATGTGAATTCTTGTAATGTATATTTGTTGTTGAAATGTGTAAAAAATGTTAACAAAATTCTTTTATCCATTAAATCATGCTTTTATAAAATATTTAACAAATTTTAATTTCTGGTGACATTTGTTTCTCCCATTAACTGTCTCTGGCTGGAGTTAAATTAATGAGACACCCGTAGGGAAAAAATGCTTAAAAGGTGGTGGGCGTGGTATCGAAAAGGTATAAATAGAACCCTGCTACTAGGCTAAATGTCAGATGAAACCCATAACGATCTAAAATCGATTGTAAATATACATATATATCTGCCATCTTTATAATTAATCATATAATTTTGTGGACTGCAAGCATATGTAGCCTTTTCAATACTATAATATGATGAACATACATAGTTAATGTCCTATATCCATTGTAACTGTTCGTTTTAGTTTGTACGAATGCTTGGTATGTTTACAATGCACAAACAGTGCTAAGGCTTCCTCTACCGTCTACGCTCATTGTTTGTCAAAAGATTCAAATTCTTCAAGGTGCGACCGCATAATATTAGCTATGTCTCTTTTGCCAGATGAACATACAGGTACTACAATAGTATATACAAGTTTACTCTCAATTCTGCATTCTTCTATTGGTCAAAATTTTTCATAGGTTTACCGAGTACAGTAGCTCATGATGACGTTGATGGCGTTGGTTGATCTTAGGTAACGTGTATAGCAAATGTTATGTCAAACTTTTTAGGAAAGTCTCTATCTTTCTTTGACCGATCACTAATTTTAGAGGACTGGCTGATATCGACTTTTATTTTCGTCACACTAGCATCTGTAAGTTTTGTTGATCTGTATATGTGTACGAGTATTATGTGTTTAAAAATCTCACCATGTCTACTTTTCTTATCATGAACTCCCCAAACATCAAAATACTCCATTCTTGTGATTGTGTGAGTTACCTCGGAAAATGTAATCTTTTATTAGTCGGGCGAAAATATGCAGATTTTTGCTTTAACGTTTATTTACATACAATAACGATTATTATTGCAAATATAGTATGTGCGTTTCGGGTGATACTAAACTTCACACTTTAACATTTCGCCTGGAAGACTCATCCCTAGTCAGATCGATACATCGGCGATCGCTATAACATCATCACAACGTGCATTTTCTGTTGAATAGACATTTAAACATAAAGTAGATTTTAAAATAAATGTGAACAATTTTGTCATTTGCTAAATCCTTGCTTTCTTTCTCTCTTTTTCTAATTTATCGCTGTTTATTTCTTTTAATTTCTTTTTTGTTCGAAGGGCCGCTTCTAAGTTCGTAAGCGCTGAGGCGGCTACCTCACCTGTCTCAAGCACTGGTATGTACGTATATTCACTTCGTCGTACAGTTGTTAATAACCTGTTAACTTTTCTCAATACAAAAAATCTTTGGCATATTAAAGGCAACACCTACAATTATAAGATATATACTTTGTTCTTGAAAACTGAAATGGATTCTAGGTCCCACCGCTTATGTTCTGAGATGTGACACTACTATGTTCTTCCTTTTTGTGCGCTCCGCTTTGTTATTAAATTTAATTAAATGTATATATATATATATATTTCGTGACCTTTTTATACTTATCTTATATGATAGATCTCTACCACTAATAGGTCAATAAAACAAGGCTGGTTTGAACGATAGTTATATTTTCAGAACGTTTACAAACGTTTTCGGAATACCTTCGTATTTATTTTTTTATTTAGGTATTCCGAAAACGTTTGTAAACGTTCTGAAAATATAACTATCGTTCAAACCAGCCTTGTTTTATTGACCTATTAGTGGTAGAGATCTATCATATAAGATTAAATTTAATGAAGACTGTATTACAATACCTTTAACCTCCAAAACCCGTACGCATTAATCGAAAAGAGCGATAAATACGCGTCATAAAATATTTTTAATATGATTTCGTTAGTGGCGGGGAGCTCAATGTTTAACAAAATAATGTAAGAAAATAAACCCAGCTATCTTCCAATCAAGATGTTACGTATACATAGAAAAAGTAAAATATTTCAACACAAAGCAAAAAACAATGATACTAACAAGCAAAAAGATAATGAAACAGAAGTCACTGTTTATGTTTAAACTTGAGTGTTCTGTCTTAATAGAAATACAATGCTCTATAACGTTTCCGCCAAGATTACTAATGTGGATTAAGTTTATTATTTTGTTAATTGATATCATTGCTAGAGTATGTTTTAAGATGTTTAAGGGTGGAAAAACAGGGTTCTGATTCAGCGGTAAACACTAGAGTTGTTACAATAATTTTTAATACTTTAAAGGTTTCACTGAATGTGTTATATACATAAACCATTTTTAAACAGCCAATAAAGCATATTTACTCCGCCCACAATATTTTTAAATTAAATTTTATTGAATAAGTTACTACTAGTTCTGTCTTTAATTTTTCATAAATAATAAAACCCAACGACTGAACTAAGATCAAAAACATGACCGTCAAATTTTAACATTTATGTATTTAATTCGACTTTCGTGTTATAACTTCGCATATTGCTTTTTTCGTGAATATTTGTAAAGTCTTGATTAGTTGTTGTGTTTCTGTGTTTTTTTCGTTCTTTATGTAATGTAAATGCTAACTTGGCAGAAGAATAATATCGCATATATTTCTCAAATTAGAGGCATCCTAAAGCGAATGTACTTCGAAGGCTGGATCAACGTCATCATGAAACTGGTTCGTTTAATGCGCGAAATACTAATGCTAGTGTATCAAGTCAAAGGCGTACAATACAGGTAGAAGCAGATTCTAAACACATTAAACGATGATTTCTCTGTTAATACTGGATAGTTAGCATCAACATTAAACATCCCCAGTAGTAAGATAGGTCAGTTGTTTCTATGAGAAGAGCTGCTTAATCCATATCATATTACTAACGTTCAGCCTGCAAACGATAACTTATTTTGATTACATTTTTGGAACACAATCTTAGATAGGATTCAAGAAGATGGCGACTTTTAGGACGCATTCTCTGGAGCGATGAGTTTATGTTTACAAGAGATGTGTAATTAACTCATAATTTGCACCATTGGCCAGAGGACAATCCGCATGAATTTCGAGAATATGATTACCAAAGAATGATTTCCGTTAATTTTGGCTGTGCATAATAAATCACAAAGCCGTTGGGCCAATTTATCTACCAAATAGTCTTGATACCTGTCATATATTGGTAACACACGACTATACAATAACATACACATCCGCATAACAGATATGCAAGGACACACATACACACATCCTCCATACATCCGTTCTGTAATCTGTACATCAATATACATCCATAATCATCCATAGTTTAAGTCGAACCTACAAATAACAAAAGTAAGTGAGAAATATACATAACCTTACTTTTTCCATTACCACGTGTTGGGAAAACGTACAACATACATTAACACCGTACACTCAATCCATACAGTTTCTTCAATTGAAACATTCGATACATCGAATAAATTCGACAGATGGCTGATGAGACTGGAGAGCGCATTCAACGTTTTCGCGGTACCACCAAACAAGAAAGCAGCATACTTACTACATTACATGGGCCCGGATGCATATGATGTCTAATGCGATAAAATATCACCGGACACACCAGACACAAAAAGATACGAACAGCTAGTGAATACGATGAAACTACATTACAACCCGGAGCGATTAGAAATTACAGAAAATTTTTGATTCATACAGAGGATGCAACACGAAGGAGAGAGTGCCCAGGAATATCTGCAGCATTACAGAGAATGGCAACGACATGTAAGTTTGGAGAGTATCTCAAGAAAGCTTTAAGGAACCAATTTGTTTTTGGCCTGCGAACTCAGAATATTCAAGGCCGTTTACTTGAGCAAAAGGAACTTGACATCGAGAAGGCAATTGACATAGCTGGCAGTATGAAAACCTCAGCGAGGGATGCGGCACAACTCCATCGATCCAACACAGCCAATGTACACAGTGTCAAAACTGTATTCAAAGATTGAACATAGACAACAAAGTGCAGTACTTTCCCACTCTTGATATTTCTTAGAGCTGCTTCTATTTCCTCCATTGTGATTCCTTCCATTGCCTCCACTTCTTCTTGTGCTTCTCCAGTTTGTTCAACATCTAGTATTTCTTCCTGTCTAAACTTCTCTTCAAAATATTCTTTCCATGTCTTTACAATCTCGGACGTTTCTGCCCTTATATTCCCATCTCTATCCTCGATTCCACCATCTTCCTTCTTCTGTTTTCCTCTAAAATTTCTTACCTTGTTCTAAAATTTCCTATTGTCCGTCTTATAGTTTTCCTCCAGCTCCTTTCCAAAATCTTCCCAGCTCTTCTTTTTGCTTCCCTTACAGCCGCCTTTGCTATGTCGAGTTTCTCAACATATTTTACTCAATTTCTCTCATTAGTCACTTTTTGTAGTTTTTTCAGGCTTGCTTCTTCTCTCTAATTTTTTCCTTAACCTCCATATTCCACCATTCAGTTCTTTTATGATCTTCGTTATACCACATACTTTCGCTGCTGCTTTAATAATCGTAGTTTTAAGGATATTCCATCTTTCTTCCATAGTCCAATAATTCCTTTCTTTTTCGTTTCTCCTCAATTCATAGTCTATTTCTTTTCCATACTGTTTCTTCATTTTGCTATCCTTCATTTTCTTGATGTTAATCCTCGTGTACGCTTTCTCTGTTTCGTATATTTCCTTCCTTATATTCATTTCCGTTATAATTAGTCTGTGTTGTGTATTCAGTTCTGAAAACTTCTCCGTTCTTATATTCTTGATATTATTCATTTCCGAGGGGAACGCAAAGTAGTCGACCATACCCTTGGCGCTTCTTTCTGGAGTTATAAAGGTGTACATATCTTCCTCTGTTTGATACCAAACAGTATTTCCAATCTTTAAGTAATTTGCCATACAGAATTGTATCATCTTCCGACCGTTACTGTTTAGCATCTTTTCTCCATATGCTTCAATGCATTCTCTTGCATTCCAGTCCCCCATAGTTATTACCTTCATACTGCCTTCTCGCAACTCGTCCAATACCCCTTGTATGGTCCCATAGAATTCCGAAGTTTTCTGCTCTTCCTCGCCCTCAACAATACAAAAATCGCATATGGCAGTATTACAAAAAAATTGAAATTTTATGTGGTTACTACAGACAAACAACCATTATTGGGGCGCGAATGGATACGTCAACTACATATCAATTTTTCAACATCAGACATTGCACATATCAGTGTAAATATACAACTTGAGGGTAAGATTACGAGGCTACAAGCTAATCTGAAATTAAAAAGGATACGCAACCATTTTTTATTAAAGCTAGAAAGGTGGCTTACTCATTATTAATAAAAGTTGACAAAGAACTAAATTATTTGGAAAAGGACGGCGTATTGGAAAAGGTAAATAGTTCGGAATATGTGACACCGATTGTCCCTATTGTTAAAGCTAACGGAAAAATCAGAATTTGCGGAGATTTTAAATGTACATTAAATCCAAATTTGGTTGTCAACGAATACCTTTACCCACAATAGAATCGCTATTTTCTTCAATGGCCGGAGGAGATAAATTTTCAAAGTTAGATTTGCAACAGGCTTATTGACAGATGGAGGTGCGTCCTGGGGACAGAAAGTATCTTACATTAAGTACACCAAAAGGTTGTACCAAAGTACCATGTTAATGTACGAAATAGTCAGTGCACCTGCAATTTGGCAACGTGAGTTCGAAAATATATTAAAAGATATAGCGGGAGTTTCAGTATTCTTGGGCGATATAAAAATTACAGGGCCGGACGATAACATCCATTTGAAACGTTTGGAAGAAGTTCTCTGTAGATTAGCTAAACACAACATTCGAGTCAATTATGACAAATGTCAATTTTTTGCTAAAAATAGAATATTGCGGATACATTATCGATAAGTTCGGAATTCACAAAACTAAAGAAAAGAGACGCGATTCAGAATGCAAAATTTGCTTTGGAGTAATATGAGGACAAGACGCATTTGATTCTCGAAAAAGAATTATAGCACCGTAAAAGCGACCTAAAGGGTGATAAATTATCTAAATAAAAGTTTTGTGAGAGATGCTTCCCAGAGTCACAATTTAAGAAAAACGGTCTTACCTTGACGTGTTTACGTTACATTCAGATGGAGTTTTCTTATGTATTTAATCACATAAATACAATTTGTAATACATTTATAATAACTTTCGGTATTTTCAGTAATTTACCAACATTTTCACTTTTTCTGAGATGTTAAAATGTATGACTTTCTAAATGATATTTGACTGGTAGCAACCAGTACCAACTTAAATACATATAGATTTATATAATTCTTCTTATTCGTCTTCGAAGCGGTCTATTATTGAAGTTAAACGTTGGTTAAACGAATAATTGCCATATACGGAAAAAATGATGCACGAACTTGCGTATTCTTACGATTTTCTTTTTGCATTTGCTAGTCGTTGCTACAAGAAAACTTCAATGTGTAATTTGCATTAACTTACTTGATATTTCACTGATTCACACCATATATTCATTGCATTACATATATTCTTGTTTCGTTTAGTTGCTTGCTTACTAATTGCTGTGTTTCTTTGAACTATTAAAAAAATTTTCAAACGATTTTACTTTAAAATTTGCCCAAAAAATAATAGAGCAATATACAAATAGATACATATATCATCGACGACATCTAACAATTTCACGGTCTTCTATTTCTGCTTCAGCTGCTTTTAGGACTTCCACGACAGACACGTTAGCAATTTCGTTGTAATTTGCCATTTCTTCTTTATTACCCTTCTTATAATACACAAACGATTTAAGCTAAACGGAAAATTCCACAGTTCGATCCAATTTTAACTCGGCACATCTTTTGTCAAACATGTACCGAGCCAAATTTCCCGGAATATGGGATTTTCTTCGTACGCTAGAACTTATTGTATCTTTGGCACCCCGCCACAAGGACTCGATTGCATTGGTATGAGCATCTGTATTAGGATCTTCAAAAAGTCAAAGAATGATTCACCTTCAAATGCTCATACCGGTGCAATGAGAGGCAGTGATAGGCCTTCTAATAATCGCTGATGACCGTTGTTCCCAATTCAATCCATTCACGGATAATCGGAATCAACGTGTCAGCAGACCTGTAAATAAAAGAAAAATTGTTAAAACAATTATGGTTTCACATACAAAATATATTAAAGTATTCAACGCGATCTAACCTGGCTACAACCACTCCGCTCCACGCTACCCGACTCAAAACCATCCCACATTATCCGGGCCAAATCATCCTACACCACCCGACCTAAACCAATACAGCCCGGCCCAAACCATCCCACACCATCCGCCTCAAAACACCCGACCTAAACCCGTCCCACACCATCCTGCCCAAAAGCACCCCACACCATACGGCCCAAACCACCCCACACCATCCGGCCTAAACCACCCGACCTAAACCAATACAGCCCGGACCAAAACCACCCCACACTACCCAGCCCAAAACCATCCCACACCGTCCGGCCCAAAACCACCCGCCACCAAACCACCCCACGCCATCCGGCCTAAACCACCCGATTCAAAACCATCCCACACCATCCAGTGGTTCGTAGACCGGAAAAGACGCCCAATCTACAGCGGTATTGCTTGCGATACGTAGTTCATCGCAAATGAAAGTTAGGGGCTGTTGGCAACCCAAAGATGGACGAATCCCAAAATTTGGAAAATAGAAAGTTTTGATTAAAAACAAATGTTCCTGCTCTAAATTCAGACGCTCCCCCGCGTACCGCTACCTTTTTAAAACGATTTAATTTCACTGAGTCGCATCGCCATTTAAGTCCATCACACCATGTACAAAAGAAAATCCTAAATATAAAGTATACAACAAATGCACATAATACTCACCGATTCCCTTCTGTCCTTAATTTCAGTGGGGATCCACAACGAGGGCACATGTAGCTACCCGGTTGGGGATTCGTCCCCACTGCATTAGTTGGCGACCCATTTCAATTTTATCTGAATTACATATTTGTATAAATCAATTAAATTGATTTGAGCCATTGTAAACGCAATGACAATGACAATAAGAATAAACAAAACTGCACTTTTATTTAAGTTGCTACTGGTTGCTACCATTCGTCGATATCTACGATATTACTTGAACTTCCTAATTTTTCTTTATGTATGCTATACGTATCCAAAACAACCTCCCGAAAAAGACAAATATTTACAGAAAAAGATCATAAGAATACGCAAGTTCGTGCATCAATCAATTTTTCCGTATATGGCAATTTAACCAACGTTTAACTTGAATAATAGACCGCTTTGAAGAAGAATAAGAAGAATTACATAAATATACATATATTTAAGTTGGTACTGGTTGCTACTAGTCAAATGTCATTTAGAAAGTCATACATTTTAACATCTCACAAAATGTAAAATTATTGGTAAATTACTGAAAATTATATTAATATTTGAAGGTATATTTGTAGAAAAAGGATGAAAGTTATTATAAATGTATCACAAATTGTATTTATATGATTAAATACGTGAGAAAACTCCATCTGAATGTAACGTAAACACTTCAAGGTAAGACCGTTTTTCTTAAATTGTGACTCTGGGAAAAATATCACAAAACTTTTATTTAGATAATTTATCACCCTTTAGGTCACCTTTACGGTGCTATATTTTTTTGCGAAAATCTAAGGTGTCTTGTCATCATATTTAGCCGTTCCTTTTTAATAAAACGGAAGTCAGAGCATTTGAACGGTTAGTCAATTATTACGGACTCTTTTTAAAGAACCTAAGTGCTACACTACATCCTATTTGCAACTTGCTGAAAGACGGAGTACCTTTCGAATGGGACAAAAATTGCAGCTTTCACTGCAGTTAAAAAGGAAATCTTGTCCGAACGGGTTTTAGCCCATTTCGACCCAAATCTTCCGTTAATTTTAGCTACGGATGCAAGTCTTACGCGGTGGTGGCAGTGCTGTCTCATATATATCCGGATGGGTCGGAACGCCATATTCAATTTGCGTCACAAACACTTACGATGGTACAACAAAAGTATGCTCAAATCGATAAGGAGGCATACGTAATTAATTTTAGAGTTTAGAAATTCTATTACTATTTGTTTGATCGTCCATTCACATTGTTAGTAGACCATCAGCTCTTAACCCAAATTTTTGAACCTACAAAACATTTACCGATATTGTCAACACACGCATGCAGCATTATGCTTTATTTCTACAAAGTGTTAACTATAGCATTAAGTACAAGAATACAAAATTACACGCGAACGCTGACGCCACGTCGCGGTTATCTATTAGTTCTACCAGTGTCCACGATTATGACGTTTGCGATTGCTTCGAAATTTCACAAATAGAAAAGCTATTGATTACAGTGAAAGAGCTAGAATTAGAAACAGTAAAAGACGAAACTTTAAAAGATTTGTTCACAGCTCTGAGGTTAGGGAAAAGTGTCCCAGCAAAACAAAGATTTAACATACCGCAAAACGAGTCCACACTATAGGGTAATTGCATTTTTAGGCAACAAATGGCGGTAATTCCAAAGTGTTTACGCAGGAACATACTGCAGGAGTTACACACTTCTCATTTCGGTATTGTAAAAATGAAAGCTCTTGCGCGAGGTCATTGTTGGTGGCCAGGGATTTCCTATGATATAGAGGATATTTGCAAAAATTGTACGGATTGTAATAAAATTAAAAACAACCCAGTCAACAACAGTCCCGGAAAACACCCACAGCACTGTTATATTAGTTATTACATATACTACTAGATACATTATACATATGTCGATAAGTTAGGAAGCGATACAGAGAAATATAGATACTTACTTACCTGACATGGCGTCATTGTTGTTTACTTTACGACTACTGCAAAAATAAGTTTAACTACTTACCTGTTTTACAAGCCATTACGAACCCGATCCCCCTGCCGATACAACAAGCACCATTTGAGAGAGTTCATTTAGATTTCGCAGGACCATTTATGAATTCCTACTATTTAATTCTAGTGAACGCGTATACGCGGTGGCCCGAAATACACACAGTCAAGAGTATGACTACCCAAACAAATTTAACTCTTACGAGAAATTTTTGTTACATACGGAATCCCGAATATTTTGGTTTCAGACAATGCACAGAGTTTTGTTTCATATGAGTTTAAAAGATTCCTAAAAGAAAACGGGATTATACAAATAAACTTAATGCGCCATACCATCCCGCAACCAATGGTTTAGCGGAAAGATACGTTCAAACTTTCAAACAATCTGTTAGGGCATTGAAAGGGGATGATAGCGAGAGAGAAAGACAACTTTCAAAATTCCTATTGAATTATAGGAAGTTACCTCACACAGTCAGTAACCGGGGTAAGCCCTTTCTATTTAATGTTTGGAAGAGAAATTCGGTCGCGGTTAGACTTGTTAAAATCAAGTACAAACATAGAAAGAAACTACAATCCACTACATGTCAAAGGAGTACGGGAGTTGACAATAGGGGAGAGAGTCGAAGCGAGAGACTACATTAATTGCGATAAGTGGGAATTTGGGCACGTAGAAAAAAGATTAGGGAAATTACATTAATAAATTAAGTTAGATGACGCCAGAATTTGGAAAAGACACATCGATCAAATCAAATCGATTGGAGAAAATACACCAATCCAGATGACTTTTCTGAGTTGCGAAGATCTAAACGGGCGATTAAACCTCCCGTTCGATTAGATTTGTGAGCGCATTTGTGTTTCTTCAAGGAGGGGAAGAAATGTCATATATTGGTACACAAGACTATACAATAACATACGCATGCGCATAACAGATATGCAAGGACACCAAAGGACACACACACATACACATCCTCCATACACCCGTTCTGTAATCTGTACATCAATATACATCCATAATCATCCATAGTTTAAGTCGAGTTAAGTGTTAACCACGTAAGAAATAAAACCCTGTGGAACTTACATACGCCTTTACATAAACAACAATGCCAATGTGTATGTACTGCAACAGGTTATTGACGATATGCCGTTAAACATACGACATGACTCATTTGCATGCATGACTGAGGTCCTGCTCATTTTGCGCGTAATATGAAAGAGTGATTGGATGAACACTTCCCAAACAGATGGATTTGTCAAGACAACCCTCTAATATTGCCAGCGAGATGTCCCAATCTCAATCCTTTAGACTTTTTGTTTAGTGTTTCATTAAAGAGAAAGTTTATGCTGCGATTGTTGAAGACATTGACGGAGTTAGACACAGAATAAACGCGACAGTATTAGAAATTATACCAGGAAGGCTCGAACAAATATTACAGATATTTTACAGACAATTTTACATTTTCCAATATGCACTATTTTGACAATAAATAATTTCAGAGCAAGTCATCTCACCTAATGTGTCTAATATAAAAAGTAAAATTCACCCATCTGATACTACTAATGACAAGTAAAATGACATTCAGAAGATGTTACGATCCCTACTATTGCAGTAGTATGCGAGTGCAGTGTTGTCAAATGTATATTTGTTTCAAGTGCTTCCTAATGACATACGCAGCCTGATACAACACTTTAAGGTTAAGATTTTCGATTAATAACCGAACGAAGGATGTCGCTGGCTGTATATTATTAATTTAGAAAATCGTATATTTTCTAATGCCGATTATTCGGAAGCTCGAGTCCTTGAGCCTTTGATGAGAAGCCACTTCTAGATTTCATATAGTACATTGTTTATCTTTTGAAATTTAATTTGCTGATGTTTAAATTTCGAAAATATGTATATTTTTTCTCAAAGCTTGTACAATTTATACAACTTATTTAAGGGTTTTTACCTTGCCTTGCATTGCCAGTTGCTTATTGTTTTCTTCACATGTCTGGTCTGGATGCCATTCTAGTTTACAACTGCTACAGAAATTTAATGTGCAGGTAGGGCAATAGACACTCTGTGGTTGGCAATGTTGAGAAGGGCATAAAGTGCAAACTGTTTCACAACCAGCTTGTGGACACCAAGTACGACTCTTATCCAGCTCTATTTCTGTAAATCAAAGAATGTAATTAGGAGTCCTTATTTTGCTACATGTGCGTTAATAAAAGGAAGCAGATAATTATTGCACAAATATATATTTTTATTTATTATTATCTGCATACACAATCTAGCTTTTACAAAGTTACAATGTATAAAAAAATTATTACCTCTATTTAATCTATATTTCCTATGTTTTTCTAGTAGCTCATCACCAACAAGTAATTTTATTTCTTCTTGCGTCAGCGCTCCCTGAGATGGACAGTGTGTATCTGGACAGGAAATGTCATATGCTCCTGCAGCGATTTCAAATTCGACATATGTACGCACACACTGTAATGCATATCATAATATATTTTTTCAGATGCGTATATGTTACGAGTCTGGGCAAACAGCGGTAACAGCGCACTTATCTAGTCAGTATTGAATCGATGCGGTATGCGAAAAGTTCTATGTATGTATATGTAGGCTGTCGTAATTATGTCTTGTTACCGCTGCACGCCCAGACTATATGTTACATAGTAAATTGATATTGAAGTATACACTTTAGCGATAATAGAATACGCTTTCCCAAACAGTACTAAATTCTTGCTAAAAACTAACTTTTGAAACCATTACGTATTTATAATAGCTTACCAGTGCATTTTGCAAAATTGTTTACAAGTACAGAGTATTCTTATTTAGAAGCGTCCTACATATCAAAAAATTTCTTTTGATTACATGATTTAAAATATTTTGGTGTGTGGCTTGATGGGCAGACCTCGTTCGGCACTTAATGGCGTAGAGACTGGTAATGCACAACAATTTGCTTAATGATAATATTGGTGGTGTGATGGAGTATTAAAAATTCACACTTTTTACTTTGAATATATTTTTCATGACTTAATTTAAATTTATTTCATAACGTTTCAGGAACGTTAACTGAAATTCATAATCGTAGTTTTTGTTGATACCATTAGAAATTTAAACAGTTTGAGACGAACTGTTTCACAAAAACATTGATCATTTCATTTCAGTTTTAAATCTTCCACATTTTGGTATTCTCTGCTGGTTGTATTCTGGGTGTTTTACTAAAAACTCTTAAACAAATATTAGGAACCCTGCGTATATATTTATTTGTAAATATTGATATTTGATATTAGGGCAGTTCGGTGGTTATATGATAAATCCAAAATTAGGTAATTAATTTACTTGAAAAACACACCAAGACAAAAGATTAGATATGCTTTGCCGCGGTAAATGTACAAATGTACAATGTTAGCAAAAGGCTAAACATGATAGTAGGTTAAAAGTGACAGCAGACTTATATATATGACAAAAAAAAAGACATAAATGCCCGGATTTTTTGTCCTTAGCGTATTTCATAGATCTAATGTAGTGGTGACTGATTTTGATGGAACAGTTACTTGTTTTATGGGATTATATTTTATTGGCTTTTGCACTGTTTCAATGTCGTTAATTCCATTAGGTACTCCAATGCAGCTGATCCTTTGTCACGTCTGCGATTTAAATTGAAAAACTTTGTATTGTTTTTTATTACAAATTTTGCATTTTATATAATCAGTTGCAATTTGGAACAGAAAACAATGTTTTAAGGAGCTAGCAACTTATACACACAAGCAAAATGATATAATCACGTTAGCAACGCTCATGGCTTACACACATATTTTCCTCTATGACTGGTTATTAGTACATTAATATACAAGTATCCCATGCAACTGGTTCATTAGAAGTTTTCGATGTTCTACCATTTTTTATTTGAAACAAAGTACCTATACCATCGCTCGTAAGTATTTGGGCACCCTTGGATTTTAGATTTTTGTATACAAAGAATATATTTAGGAAATACATTCCAGCATTATTAAAAAGTATACTAATAATCAGTAACAGCCACTTAAATTCATAAAATAATATCGGTCTATTTGCTTCTTCTATATGTATAAGAGGTAATACCGTCATAAATGGGCAGGTAGTAACGACAACAAAGAGCGCATTCCTTAAAATTCCAGAAAAAATGTACCTGTTGGTAATTTTACTATGAATCATAAAGCTATAATAAAGCTGTTTTTAATGTTTAATGTTTTTAAATTACGAGCAGTTATCGTTCCATATTAGTAGCGGCAACATCTCTTAAGGAATAGTAGTTTTAATTTCGTTTAAAGTTTTAAAACATGCCGAAAGGGAACGAAATTAGTATCGAAACGCGTGTTCTGATAATAGTAAACACATAACTTAGCCATAAGCAATCGTCATATAGCTAGAAAATTACATTTAACTCCATCTACTGTTGATTATAACATCAAAAGATGCTGTGAAAGTGTCAGTTTACTAAATAAACTAAGTGGTAGACCCAAGGCGGCAACGTTAGCTCAAGAAATCATGGTGTTCAGCAAGCGAAATAGAAGAAAATTAGCCCCAGAAATTGCCGCAAAAATCAGTACCGCACTTTCTACGCCAATTAGTGTATTCACGGTTAAACGCCGTCTGTAAAAGCCGCACAGTGAATCGAATAATACGGACTAGAGGGACAAAATTCTGATTTAGGTTTTTTCTCTTTCCAGGTGTCTCATATAGTCAGTTTATCACTAATTGATGTAAATGGCAAAAAGTGATGGGTAGGGGGCTACTTAAAGTGTGAGAAATAGACTATACAGGATATGTGAAAGAATAATAACTTAAAGATTGTCTATAACAAGTCTAAAGTTTTGTACTTAACTTTGCAATATTGCCAAATAGTATGAGAGGTAATATTTTCATGAACAATAAGGACTAAAACGCCAAATTAAAAATAAAAACTAACATATATTTAAGATACAAAATGTATATTAAACAAAATAATATTTAATATTTATATTTATTTTATCAGTCCGATGAATCTGAAGTGTTACTGTGATATTCTGTGGAGTCACTGATACTAAAAACTTTATTTTCACATTGTTCTTTCAAATTCAAAATTGCTGCTGTTGGTTGAATGTATAGAGGTTCATTTGATGCTGGCGGAGATGGAAACTATAACAGAGTTAATACAGCTACAGGTAATACTGATTGTAGCTTTCGGGGAACATCTTGAAGACTATTAATGAGTGGATCAGATTTAATAAGCAACATATTTAATAAACCTGTTTTACTTACAATACGGTTTTTCTTTGAATATACCGTTCTTTAAATCTGCGATAATCTTTATTACGCGCTTCTTCGAATAATTGTCCTATAGGAGCAAACTATGCTTTATAATATTGGTACTAAACAAAATTTTGTGTAGAGCAACGGCCATGTAATACCATGGATAAAGATGTAGGTAAAGCTTCCTGGTTTCTTCTGTAAATTGCTGGAATTAAGTATAATTTATGTGACACAAATATCACATCGGTAAACTTCTCACCATGCAATTGTTTGGTGGTGGTGAGAAGTTTACCGATGTGATATTTGTGTCAGTAAATTACACCACAGTCCTTGCAATCACCTTCATTACCTGATGCCAAAGTTTGTAATATAGCGTAGATTTCTTTATTTATGTTACATCTACTCCACTTATATTGGCTCTAGTTTCAACATATTTGAAAAATCTTCTAGCTGTGTTGGCAAAGGAAACCATAATTTCCTTCTGAATCTCTAAATTTAGGATTTGGTTCATTCATCAATTTTGGTGTAACTTTACAAATATGTCTGAGTAGATTTTGTTTTAGTCATTGCATTGCATACTTTACCATCTACCGTTGTAAATAATATTATTCTATCATATAAGGTTGTAAATAATATGATTTATAATAATTTCTTGATCTTCAAGTTTAATTTTGGTGAATTGCAACACTATATTTTAATCTTTTATAATGTTTATTTCTGTTTTTGAAATTTTATCGTTTTCTTTCATAAACATAAACTTGATCCGACGGCAAGGTGTTGTGGATGCTGGTCTTAGATTGTGCCGTACTCACTGCTCGTTTTCATCAAGTTTATACAATTTAATAGGAACGAAGAATTGCAGGAACAGATATTCGTCGTCAGAATCTTCAGAAGAAAATTTTTCTTTATATCTACTATGACCACTGCTCCCATTACATCCCTTCTTGGTTATTAATGTGTATTCGGTGAAAGGTGATAAACTTCTAAGAACTTCACTTTGAACGCTGACAAGTCCTTCAGGCATTAAATTTAAAATTGCTTGGAAATGAATTTATGCTCGAACGTCCGTAACCAACAAAAACCGTTTGTTTAGCATTCATGCCAATTTTGACTTCTGAAGAGCGTAGTATGATGGAAGCACAAGCTGACCAGTTTTCTGCATTCACTTTGGAGTAACATTATAGGAATCGGAAGTTAATTTTGGGTCCACATAGCATGCCAAAGTTTCATCGGTACTCACAAGCGGACACCGCGTAATGTCAATCACGGATTTGGGTCCTATTACGTGTGAGTGTTCTTTGAGACTTCACGAACAAAAGCCTCCGAGCGTTTATCCGATTGAGGCTTCGTTTTCGGGATATTAAATTCCAAAGAATGAATGGCGCACGCCACACAAGTCAGTACCAAATCACGTGAATAGAGTTCAAGAAGCCCCGATTGCCGAACGGACAATGAGGCCAACTGGAACGTTGGAGGTTCTGGTTTCGACTCGTATTGACTTCAATTTTTTGATATTTTTATGGTTTAATTTTGCAAAGCCCCGAGACCATATTGTTTTGTGGCTCGCTTTGGGGTTTGTAGCAGCGAACTATATTTCTTCATTGACAATGAGAGTGACTTTTCCTCATACTCATTTGGGTCGAATTCGTTATCTTTAATTTTTTATCGTCCTTCGATTCCCGAGTACACTGGAAATATTCTTTCAAAATAAGAGGAAATATTGTACTTCGTTATATTTTTCTATTTTTTTTTTGCTATTTACATAAACGAAACAAATTCCGTCCTCATACTCCCTTCGGAAATCATCATCTAGGATCAAATGTTCATCAGTGATCAGTTTTAATTAATCGCACTCAAAATCGAATCGTAGAATGCTTTTCCCATGGCACGTACTGCACCAGAAATCTCTTCCCGTGCGACGCTAACATAACATGGTCTTCACGAATTCGACGAATTGCGTGAAATTCCGCTTGAAATCTCGTGAAAAGGCGGAGTTTCATCACCAGTTTCATTCCCATTCGAATCGCAATCCATACTTATAGAAGGATCTGTCGTCGCCATATTTTCGCTCGAAATCGATTTTAACGTAATAAATATCACGAAATGTGTATGCGATATAACAATGGAGAGCGAAACAAACCTAAAGTGGGAGAGTTTCCTAGGAACAGTCGGGAAGTAAATAAATAAAAGGGAATACATGTCGATCAGAATACAGACACAAGAATTTTCAACGTATATCGCATTGCTATTTTATCTTCGAATGGAAGTTTATTGAATAATGTAAAGATTACTTAAATTGCTTTTTAACTATTGAATTCGAACCACTGATGTTTGTGATAAACATTCTTTTTGCCTTTCTATAGTTGGATGAAACGAATCAAAAATTGTTTTCGATTATTTTCAATTATTGAATTGAAAAAAAAATTAAGTTAATAAGAATCGAAACCAGAACCTCCAGCGTTCCAGTCCGTCATCTCGTCTGGTCGGCAATCGCCGCTTGTGGAACTCTATTCACGCGATTCGGTATTGACTCGTGTGGCATGCGCCCTTCATTCTTTGGAATTTAATATCTCGGAAACGAAGCTCCAATCGGATAAACGCCCGGAGGGTTTTTTCGTGAAGTCTCAAAAACGCTACACGTAATAGGATCGAAATCTGTGATGGACATTACGCGGTGTTCCCTCGTTAGAGGTGTTCTCATGTACTCACCAATACGAGTTTGTTTAAATTTTTCTAGCTCATTTAGGTGACGGGCCTGTTACTTATTTGATCAAATTTGCCGCGTCTCGTTGTCCAGAAGCACGAACGGTCATTTTAGCAACGAAAGTTAATACGCTTGTTGTGTGGGATTCTAACAATTCCTCTACTCGCCTTGTTTTCGTCCTAAGTTCAGCGTCCCCAAATTCCAACTTGTAAATAATCGCATAATTTAGTAACACGATCATTTTTCTTGTGCCTAGTCCATTCTTCAAAAAATTCCTGTCTTAAAATTTAGAAGCGTTTATCTGAAAAATGAAAAGAATGAATGAATGAAAAGAAACGCAGCACAACAAGAAAGCAGACAATTAGTACTAAAACATATTAAAAGGCCAGACCTATTTGGTACAATATAACAAAACTATTTTTAACAAATTAAAGAAAACGTGAAAGATGATATAAATATGTAACGTAGAAAAAAAAACAGTACTTACCTTCTAGGATATTCATTATAATAATTATTACACAATACACTCTGAAACACTTTCAAAGAACCTATCACTGCAATTGTAAGATTAGCACTAGTGAATGTGCTACCTAAGAAGTGCTTTTGGAATGTCGTTATTTGGATGTAATTAAAATGGAAGAACCCATTACGGTTTTATAATCCCTGGGGTATTGTAAGTAAATGTGTATACCTGGAATTTCATAATTAGCAAGATAATTTTTTCCTTCCAGATTACATTATTCGATTCAGTGTGAGTCGGCTTCACGGAAGAATTGCTATGCCAAAGCACTTGCTTCTCCGAATTAATAAGACAAGGAGGATACAATGGGCACGTGAATATCGAAATTGAACGGTAGAAGATTGGGCAATGTGTTGTGGACATATCAATCCAAATTCGAGATTTTCGGTTCGAGAAGACGAGTGTTTCTAAGAAGATCTGTAGGTGAATGTGCATCAGTCCAATGGACAGCTTTACCGTCAAACACGGTGGTGGTTCGGTAATGATTTGGGATTGTTTTGCTGGTACATCCGCATGTGATCTCGTGAAAATTTAAGGCGTAATGCGAAAAGAGCAATACGCAAACGTATCTTAGAGGAAAATGCAGTACCCTCTGGTATAAGAATTTTGGGTCAGAATTTTATATTTTAACAAGAGAATGACCCAAAACACTTTAAAATTATGTACGCAATATTTATAGTAGTTGGAAGAGGAAGGGAGACTTACAATCATGAAATGGCCACCCCAAAACTCGGACTTGAATTCCATCAAGTTATTATGGGAAGAACTCGGGATGTAAGAAAAATTGCTCCAACTTCAGCAAATGACACGTGGAATAAACTGCAGACAGCATGGGTTCGAATAACTCCGCAACATTGTTAAAATTAATTGCAAGGATGCCTCAATTATGCGACGCAGTCATTAAAAGTAAAGCAGGTAACGTTCGTGTAATGGATCTTTTTACACACGTCATTGTGGAATGACACAAGCAAAGATCGCCGGTTAATCTAACTATGCTTATTTAAAATCGGTATCGAATATTCAAGTACATATGTTTGTCAGAGAAATTTTATATGAACTCCTATGTTAATCAATTGACAAATTCAATCAGATTGCGTTCATTGTCTTGTCAAGTTTTGTGCGTACTTTGAGTGTTATTTCTTCTTTTCGTTCGTTCGTTTTAATTTACTTTTATTCTTTTCTATATTTTGCAAAAGTAACTGTTCTTTTTAGAACACAGATCGGTGTGAATTTCTGTACTATGTAAGTTACTAAAAATTCAGACAATTTATCAAATAGAGCTTGATCTAAGTTAATTTCAGATAATGCCTAGAAAATGTCTGAATACTCAAGCTAAAGAACTTGTGCTAAACGTTTTGGATTTCATCGAGAGAGAAAAACAAAATAGAGGGCCTATGTTACCTGTAAATGCTGTTTATGAAGTATGTGTTCTAATGCTGTCTGATAATGTTTATGCAGTGATTAATATTGGAGAGAATATGTGATGCTGTTCGTATTTCCTGTCCAAGTGTTTATGCTATTAAGGAGCGAAAGATGGTAAATCCAGTTCTTTGTTCCCCTGGTAAAAAGAGACCTCGTATTAAGCCAAAAATAAAAGATCTACGAGAGTTGTCGAAAATAGAAGTGCGAAACACTGTTTACAATATCTATAAAGAAAGTAATAACTTATAATTGTGATATTTCTGTTTCCTTTATTACGAAAGTATTATTTCCGAAAAAATATGCTATCAAATTCTCCAAGACCAGTAGTGTTTCTGGATAAGACCCGGATGTACTCAAAAGAGAACAAAGGAGTGTCTTGGCAAAATGATTCTGTCAAAAGTGTTCGCAAGCCAGAGAATTACGATGGTAAACGTTTCATTATTTTGCATGGTGGAACTGAAAATGGGTTTATCCGTGGTGTAAGTTTAATCTTTGCTTCAAACAATAAGGCGGCAGATTACCATGCATCGATGAATAGCACGAAATTTGAGCAATCGGTAACAACACAGCTTCTTCCGAATATTCCAGAAAAATCTCTTATTATAACGGACAATGCCCCGTACCATAGCGTTGTATTAAATAAAGTGCCGACCATGTTATCGAGAAAACAAGCAATTACGGATTGGTTAAACGAAAACGACATAAATTTTTCAACCAATTTAACAAAATATAAATTCCTGGATTTGGATTTGGTAAATTGTGTAAGGCATACAAATAATCTAATTAAAAGTGACCCTATCATTATCCAGGAGAATCTTCAACTTCCGAGGAAGAACTGGAGAGCGATTAGTTCATAATTTAGGAATATTTATTCGTTGTCTACTATTATATCATTTCTAATATTAATCTTTCTGTACTTTATTATTAAACATGTATATGTGTACTGTATATGTAACTATACTATACTATACTATACTATAAACCTCTTCTGCTGTATAATGTATCGAGTTTTATTATATTGAATATTAGCGATGTTTGTCTTGCCGTATTTTATTTAGTTTATACAATTATCCATAAAAGCCATGAGTAACTAACAGTTAACATTGTCTAGTGCCTGCAACAACTAATATTTGAAACTAGCGGATACCCAGCGTGTGCTACTGCGGTAAAAAAAAAAGGAAATATATTTGGTTTATTTGTTGGGAAAAAACGGAAATTGTGTTTCTTTATTTACTAGCGCATAAACAATATTTTGAGTTTTTCGGTGGATGTGCAAACATAAAGATTTTTCGCTGTTCCAACTCTGGAGCAAGAAACATAATTGGCCGCGCGAAAAACAGGAATTTTCTAAGTTCAAACTAGCAACACTTAGGGATTGGGCTTGAGCCTTGTTGATGGTTATGGCGACAGCCAGACGCACTGGAAACTATAATCGCTTGAAATCGAAGAGCAAATCGGTTGAAATCATTGCAATTGATTGATGTAAATGATTGTGGCTTCGATAAATTCGGCGATAGTTTTTTAACAGCAAGTCTTCTTCCATTGCACAATTTCTGTGGATCTAATTGTAAGTTGCGAATGAGCATCAACGGTGAATCAACTTTTAAAGTGATGTGTGGTGGCATTCCAGATGGTTCCAAAGAGTTAAGAAACTCTATTGGAAAGTTGACAGCTTGTTCCTCATCTGTAACTGTGTCAATCGATTTGTACGTGACAACTTCACCAGGTAGCTTCAATTAAATTTGATGGTTTATTTTGTTGATATCATCATTCTTCGGAGAAAAAATTGCTCGTTTTTACTGTCTATGAGATTTTTAATATTTTCTAATTCGATTATTTGACATGATCGACGCGATAACCACAAATGATAAAACTTTCTGATGAGAATGACAGATCAGTGTTTTTGTGTTGACAGTTTGTATTCGAGAAAATTTTTGTATGGGGAAAGTCGAAAATCGACTTCATGAATGGACCGAATGTGCCTAATGCGTTGTTTTAGTGGTCAAAGGCCATCTTCGCATTGTTACCTTTCTAATGAAACCGGTTTGGGGCACATAGGTAGGATGGCTTCAAAGTCTATAACGAACATGACATATTTTTTGTATTTTATATATGTATGTTGAGTGCAGTTTGAACTTGGCGCTTCGACTGCCCGACTACAGCCGAACGAAATCGGCAACCAAGGACGAAGACCCGAAAAATTGATAGAATAAAAAATATCGAAATCGAATATCGAGTGACACCCGTTTACTTTGTTTTATGTATTAGTATAGCGCGCTTTGCTTAAACAAACCCTCGAAACGAATGCATCAATATATATAGATATATACTAATTGTAAGATGTCAATTTGTTTCAATCAGGTAAATAAATGACTACATTTTCTTTTTCTTGCAGAGCATGAAAATTTACACATTAAAAATTAGTAATAATCTTCCTGTTTACAGATTTTTAAATACAGAATGTAGTTTGATATATTTCTTATACCATAGCATCTTTTAGATTATTCACGTTCAAATAACAGAATCATAACCTATTATGTGAACTGTCAGAGATGTGCAGATTATTCAGATGCATTATGTATATGGTATAGTGCTTAGCTTGAACTAGGAGTACCGATTTGATTCGTACGGATAAAAATTAATGACGTGTGTAAGAAGATCCATTAGACGAACTATATATATTTCTCTGTAAATATCATTTCCTCTTTTACAGGAAATTAATGTCAACTTTGTTATTTTAAATAAATTTATGTTACAGTTAATTTTACATTTTTGTATTCTACCATTAAAATAACTCAATACTTAGTATAGTTTCATATAACCCACATACAACCGATTTTTGAGTTATTTTAAACATTATTTTTTTATGGTTTATCAATTGGTGCTTTAAAACTGGTTACAACATTAAAGTAAAATTCGTTGCACGTGTTCCACATTTCATACATTTACATTGTATATCAATAAATTATGAAAATTAGAATAATACGCCCTATGAAATTCTATTAAGGTTCCGTATATCTATCTTTATTAGTTTTCGAGTTTGATTTTTGGTATATTGACCGAAAATCTCCTAATCATACTTAATCTGTTAATAGTAGATCTTGAATTCTTTATATACATTATTTGGATTGTAGAAAATTCGACAGTGTCAGTTGACATTTTTCTGTGCTTCTTGATAATAAAAACATTAAGTAACTGTGCAGAAGTTAACAACGTAAGCACAATTTGTATATGCTAATAATCCATAAACAGAATTAAGCTTTGTCAATCGCAGAATACAACTGCAGACTAATTTCGTCCTTACTGGGACAGTAGATCGGTCTGCAATTGACAAACGATAACGTTTAGCATGACAATAAATTGAGGTTTACAGTGTTTATCTAGTAGGCGTAAAAACAACAGCGTTCCACAAAAATATTATATTCTTATCTATATATATAAAAATCAATTGCCACATGTATGACGGAGCATCACTTGAGAACGGCTAGCCCCATTTGGTTGATTTCTTTTGTTGTGTTCGTAATTATCAGGACAAGGTTTGCATATAAGTAAATGTTTGGAAAATTAACGGAAAAGTCGGAAATTTTGATGGTATTTTTATAAGAAAAAAATCTGTATGTCAATTTCACGTATTGAGTTTCATTACGTGAAATGAGGCACAGTTTGACAGTTCTGCTGTCACATATTTTCATAACAAAATAGGAAAAGGTGCAGGGCTTTAAAATCTTGCAACCAAGCCATTAAAAAACATTAAAAATAGAAATGTGACATTTTGCGAAGTGATTTCATTATATGAATATTGGGAATAATATGAGAACGAGTCCCGGTCGATTTTCGCAAAAACTATAGCACCGTAAAGGTGACCTAGAAAGTGATAAATTATCTTAATAGTGTTTCCGTTACGTTGAAATGTATATATATATATATATATCGCGATCTTTTTTATACTTATCTTATATGATAGTTCTCTACCACTAATTAGGTCAATGAAACAAGACTGGTTTGAACGATAGTTATATTTTCACACTATTGCGAAAATCGACCGGGACTCGTCCTCATATTTAGCCGAATATTGTCTTATCGGTGGTGTGCTGGAAAGATTAATTTGGTGCCTTTGAAAAAATGCCACCAATAAGGCATCGAAATATGGGTCGGCGTACTCGCAATGCAAGAGAATTACATGATCATCAAGGCAATGGGACCAATGAAGAGTGTAGAAACCGTTTACACGCAAATCGAATAAGAATTTCTCAAGCGCAGTGAATTATGACTCCGGAACAACGGATACAGTCGAATTCGACTCGCTCAGTAGATAACGTACAAAATAATTTGGAACATAGACAAAACAAACGGCCAAATGTAACAATCAGCAATGGCGAAAGTACTACAGAATTGCAAAATAATAATTTGGGATGAGTATACGATGGCGCACAATCGATCATTGGAGGCACTCCATGGAACATTGAAAGATTTGCGCAATAATCAGGACCTCTTTGGAGGTACGATGATTCTGCTGGTCGGCGAATTTCGGCAAACGCTGCCAGTCATTCCAAGATCAACAGCTGCTGATGAAATAATTGCTTGCTAAAAGTCATCAAATTTGTGGAGATACGTGAAAACTCTAAATATGCGAATATGCCAGTCGCGTTACAAAATGACGAATCAGAAGTGTTTTCCACGCAATTATTAGACATTGGCAATGGAAAAGTTCCGGTTGACGCTTCCACTGCACTATAGGTAATTTGACCCGTCTTTTTGGCAGAAAGTCATATTTTGTACTTTTTTTTGCTATTGCTATTCGATAGAGGAAACATCAAACCAAATTACTGTGTTATTTATTTTTTATTAAACAAAGTATCTGCTGATTGGCGGGTTGTCAAAGTTGTAATTTATCGCTAAGGTATTCCACGGAGCATATTCACTGTAATTTTGTAAGAAGTTTGAAAGTGTTTAAAACATATATAAAAAGAAATTGTAAATAAACTGAAATATGGAAGAAAGTAGGGATGGTAAGTTCATAAAACAAAATAAGGAATATGTCATTAGACCCTTTTTTGGTGGAAAAAAGTTGATTTTTACAAAAATGAATTTCTAAGAAGCTTTCAAAATTTTGGCCGTATTTGGCCGCGTTGAAACTATCAAAAACACAGACAGTAAAGTGTTTTGTGTTTTGTTCGACTTTTGAGAAATATGCTTTTTTGTAGACGATGTCCGCTTGCAGTATAAAGAACTGGCGAATGTTTGGTTTGAAGAAAAAAGCAAATCTGAAAAGAACAATGCCGTTTATAACTTCATCCTCAATAAAATAAAATATAACCATCTTTTCGATGAAGATTCGATTGGGTTAAAGGAGAGAGTCCGAACTTTCTGTAAAAATTTGTTAGTACGATGGCAGAAATCACATCTGAAAATTTTTCAATTCTACAAACAAAACGCACTCTGGCTAAATTCTGATTTCGTTGTTAAAGTTAATATGTCAGCAATTTCCACTGCATCTTTAGTGAGACGTCCCAAAAAGAACTTTAGGGAAAAATCAGAAATTTTTCAAATCCGTTATATTTTTATTTCCTGAAGTCTTTTGCATATAAGGGTTAAATTTAAAAAAATCTCTTTACTACCTTTTTTACGGGTTAATTTTTTCAATAAAATCAACATTTCTCTGCCAAACCCCTTTTAGTTTAACTGTCACAATTTTTTGTTAAAAACAGCCTAAATTGCCCACTGCGATATATGGTGAGAAGATCGAAAGTTTAATCGTTTAATAAGATCGTGTTAAAAACAAAACTTCTTTTTGTTGTATGTATAGCAAAAGAAATTTTAAGGATCTCAAAGAAAGTATTTTAAAATTGTCATGCGTGACAGAGCGTGAGCGTGAGCGTGAGTGATGAATAATTTGAATGACCAGCTCGTAGTCCCGATCTTAATCCCCTCGATTTTTGATTTTGGGGGTTTATGAAAAATGAAATGTATGCCCCAGAAATAAATACTGAAGAGCAATCATGAAACAGAATTGTGGAGTCTGCTGATACATTTTGTAATAATCCGATAATATTTCAAAGATATCGTCAATCATTAATACGAAGATTGTAAATGTGTATTCAAGAACAAGGTCACCAAATTGAACACCTTATGTATAGCTAATACCTTACATTTTAATGTTGTTTTATTAAATAAAAGCCTTTTCAATTAATAAAAAAGATTAGACAGGGACTGGATGAGCTCCTTCACGATATTGTCTAGAGTTGCCGGTTGCTCCACTTTCACGTGATGAATTTTATGTGCCGGTGCGCTCCGAAGTATTGCTGTATCTTGTGTGAGCGCATGTGAAACCGTCACACCCCTTTCACCCTTGCAACGAACTCCGCAGGTGCATTCACATTTGCCAAATGTACAAGGCATTCAATCTCGGTTGGGTATTCTTATAATGTCCCGTTGGCCTTCTCGCAGCGATTTATCAGTTACATACATCTACAATACAAAATCTGTTTCTTATGCTTACTGCCATAACATCTTTCGATTACAGCCATCAAAGCGTCATGATCACATCGTTCATTCTCTGGAACTGCTTGCAGTACCTCAGCGATAGAACCGTTCCGGGGGCCAATTAACGCGGCTACCTTGTCTTAATTTCTCCGGTGATTGGTTGACGCTATTCTTTAGAACTGCAACCTGAAGATTATAATGGCACAGTTCCATCAAAGGTTGGCCCTTTCAATTTCGTAATGCCAACAAATGTTACTGAACCATTCAACTGCAGTTCACGGACATGGTTGCCCAACCCTGAAATTTCAGCTTCCAATTTATGGACGTCTTTCTCAAGTTTGTGATGTAATGTGACGAATTCCCCTTTAATATTATCTTGTCTTGTCTGGATTTGTACCGCAATCTCTCCCATGCCCGAAAGTTATGCACGGATTTGGGAGGAGTTTTCTGCTAAACTCACACTGAGCCGTTCTTCGAGTCGCAAAAAAGTTTCATGTGCGAGGAATTTTCGTGTATGCGCAGTTCATTTTTCATGAAATCTGCTCTTGCATTCGTTGCAAGACGCCCAACAGCGAACTACTGCCAACAGCTGGAGCTGACCACGGCTCCTCCAGCATTTCCTGAACTTTAGAAACAGTTTTCGGAGCATCCTGATAAAATTAGTGCCCCTCAAGCGTAATGCCTCCGGCTTCCATCGCTTTTTGGAGGCGTGCTTGTAGATCTGCTTTCTGTACAGTTGCACAGAGACAATTCGCTCTTTTACGAAAACTCCAAATTCGATGAAGACGCTAAAACCGAGGCTCAACCTGATACCGAAATAAATGAACAGCAATCTCGTCATCACCGGAATTTGCCGTGAAGGTGTAGCCTTTTAAACTGTCGATGGCTGCTACGTGCTTGTAGAATTTTTGGGTCCACTGAATTTCGAGTAAATCTTGGATGTGGCTACGGTCGTAAGTTAACCGTTCCGTAACTGTATAAGGTCTGCGATACTTGGGCATCAGCTTCCGTGACTCTCCAGTGGCTCGGCTCCTTTCTCAGCATCACCAGGTCTCCTCAATTTCTCTCGCGGTTGATCCTCGTGTATATGTTCAATGGCTTTCAATCTTCTTTCCTTTATATCGCTTGGTTCATGAAGATGTCGGAGCGCATCGTCTAAAGGGCCACCATCTAAACCTCTTGGGTCAAAGGTGAACAGTAGCTCGAATGGTGTGCATCTAATAGCTTGGTGATAAGTGTTATTGATCGATCATTGCACCCTGTCTGCATGCTTTCAATCTTGACCGTCTTTGCTCAGAGATGCTAGTGCAGATGTAATGGTCCTATTTACAACTTTTACTTGGCCATTACCTCTCGGTGTCGAGCTAGCGTTCAGAATGTATGTATGTAATATTCCTTTGTTTACAGAATTCCTTTAAGATGTTGGTAGTAAACGCGGTGCCTCGGTCCGTAATAACTCTATGAGGTGGACCTACCTTCGCAATTACCTCACCAAATGCCTTCGCTGCTGTAGGAGAGTTAGTATTTCTCGTGGGCTTCAGGAATATAAATTTCGTGAATCCGTCTGCTATCACCAAGAGGTAAGTATACCTATGATCAAGGTGTATGGTATGAAAAGGAACACCTACTTTCTCGATAGAATGGAGCTGACCCGGTCTTCTGCCTCCTGGAGGCTTGTGGTATAAGCACTGAACACAAGACCCTATATAATTTCTCATTCTTGGCCACCAATAGTTCCCTAAACATTTTCGGACGGTCTTCTCTAACGCTGGATGACCGAGGTCATCATGGTGCTGTTTCGCTATTCGCCAACGCATGCCTTTCGGTACAACCCATAGGAACTTGCTTTTGTATTTTCTACAAAGGCGTCCGTCCATTACGTCGTAACTGTCTACCAAATATTTCTCATGTGCGTTTTTATCCATCTTTGCTGTCAGTTCTAAAACCTTGCTTAATTTCGGGTCGGCTCTCTGGGCTAAGCATAACCAATCACTGCTTCAGTTTTCTCCGACTTTTCTAAGAGATTCCGGGAGAGAGCGTCCACGTGCGCCATTTTGGTTCCTGGTCTCTGCAATACTTCGAATTGGAACTCTTGTAGTTTCATCCACCAGCGACCGATCTTGGAGTTAATATTCTTCTTGGTAAGGGGCGATCTGAGGGCACTGCAATCTAAAGTTAAAGTGAACGTCACTCCAATTAGGTATACGCGTAGCCCAAACAACACATAAGGTCTCCAACTCCGTCAAGTGGTATGTTCTTCATCGACAGTAGTTCTTCGACTTATGTAGATAATAGGGCGCAAATGACCTTCAAGATCCTCTTATACGAGAATACTGCCAAGTTCGTATGAACTGGCATCTGTATGCACTTCTGTGCACGCACGATGATCGTACATCAAGACATTACTATCTGTGAGTCCATTTTTAAACTTCTCGAACGATTCCTCCTCATCCTTGGCCCATTTCCATATGAAATTCATATACAATGGATTGGTTAGTAGTCTAACGAGTACGGGGTGGTTTCTGACAAAACGTCGGAAATACCCAGTTTGTCCCAAAACTGTCGCACGCCTGTTTGGTTCACCGGTACCGGAGACTGCTTAACAGCTTTCAACTTGCTTTCGTCCGGGTCTTACACCAGAGATAGATATTTCGAAATAGCTGATTTCCTGTTGTAAAAATTGACATTTCTTTAAATTCAGTTTCAAGTTCGTTCTTCGGAAGACATCTAATATCTCTTTGAGATATTCTAACCCTTCATCGGTAGTTGTGCCGGGAATTAGAAAATCATCCATATACGCCATGGCGATTGTAAACCGCAAAAGACCTAGTACGTTGTTGATTAACTGTTTAAAAACTGCTGGGCCATTTACTAACCCGAACGGCATCTTTGTAAATTGATGAGTACCATCCGAGGTCACGAACGCCGTCTTCTATTGGGACTTTTCGCCAACTGGCACCTGATAATATCCGGAAAACATGTTTAGGCTGCTAAAATATCTTTTTCCAGCTAATCGGTTCAATTGATCATCTATACGAGGTAATGGGTAATTTATCTGCATTGTCACCTTATTTTATCCTCTATAGTCGGTACATATTCTTTCATCTCTTTTTCTGCACTACTAGAATGGGACTGGCGTAGGGCGATGTTGAGTCCATAACTATTCCTGCGGGTTTTAATTCCTCTACCACAGATCTCACCTTCCCGCGCTCGCTATAACTCAACCAGTATGGTCTAAGCGTCACTGGTTCTTCAGTGATGGTCTCAACCTCACTATCAACCTACAACGCTGTTCCTATGTCTTGTAGGCTTCTGGCAAAACAATCTTTGTACGTCCATAATAATGTATATAGTTTCTTCTTCTCGTCGTCGGTAATATCGCCGGTATTTACCTCTTCCATCAAGAACGGTTGGTATTTGCTCAGTTCTCGTTCCCCTTTTTCCACACACGGATCAGCCTTGGCTAAACGTTCGTTGTTCTTGACTGTTAGGTGTTGGCTCGTTATATTTAGTACTGGTATATAGGTTTCCACATCATCAGTTAATTGAACAACACATCGTGGGGTACATCGGTTAAACTTGGTGTTGTTTTCGATATATAAGTTGTTATCATGTCTGGTGTCTGTATATACTGATACAAATCCTACATAATCGGACGGGATTCTTTTAGCTTCCTTAGCCCATAGATTTACTTTCATTTGTGGAAGGTCAGGCATCCGCAGTATATTATGCTCGGCGTTTTCTTCAAATAGTCATAAATAGTTTCCTCTTCTCACTATAACGACATGTGGCTGTTCGGTAAAGGGTTGTCCTATAATGAGAGGAACTTGTTGATAAATATCTGGCACGACCAGTATACCTATGACAGCTGAAGCTTGATCCACCTTAACTGTAGCAGTAAATGAACCGATTGGTTGTACAGTACCTGAACCAAACCCACGAATGTGAATTGGGTTATGTAACACATGATACTCAAATCTCTGTTGCTGAGCACATGTCGTTGTCATCATATTTCATCGACTTCAAAGGTCTACGTATGATCGCACACGTCTTATCGTCAACCAAAACCTCTTGAAAATATTTTAAATTAACAGCACTACTTTTATCACAGACATTTATGTTAACAACATTTTGTGTTGTCGTTGCTATTCCTGTCGATTTGTTGTTTGACTAATTGTCCCTCTGCAATACTTTGAAATATGCCCATACCGTTTGCATTTGAAGCACAAAGGCCGGTTGTTGGTGTCTCGAGATGGTAGAAAACGTTTCCTGTCAGCTCCAACACTGCTTTCATTTTTTCAGGTTTTTCATTGAATGTCTCGCTATTAGTCCGCCAGTTACCTTCACTTTTAACCACAGGTGTGCTAGCTGATGGTCTATTGCTTCTCTCTAAACGCTTATCCTCAATCATCGTATATTCTATTATATCTAAGAATAACTCGTCAGTATTCGTGTGATACTTGGCAAACATTGCATCACACATATTCTTGGAATACAACCCTATAAGGATTTGCTCTTTAGTTTCCTTAAAATTTAATGATAAATCAATACATAACTTTTACCTTTTCATGATAATACTTATCAATACTATCACCTTTTCTTTGTCTTTTGTCTTCCAGACGCCTCCAACGAACACTTAAGTTTTCTTGATGTACAAATGTATTGGTAAATTTTACAACGAAATCGTTCCAGTTATGTATCTCATTGCGTTTCGTTTCATACCAGTAATTAGCACCATCCTTTAATCTCGTACGCGCTGTTTCCAGCATTTAGGTGTCTGGTAATTGATGAAGCATTTATGCACTACCTCTAGTTTTTACTGCTTCACCGCCAAAACTTTCTATGTTCCGAAGTATATTGGGCACTATATTCATGTTTGTCGAACTCTGCATCATGATCTCTTTTCTCTGTTATCTTCTCAACTAGCTTCTCCATCAGTTTATCCTTTCGTCTCGATTCCTCCATACAGTTTTGCAACATGTCCTCTATATTGTTTCCCGTCATTTCGCCTGCATCCATTCTTCTCTCACTTTCGTTACTATTTGGGTTATATACTACCATCACATCGTTGCTATTATCTTCACTATCTTGACATCTATTGAGGTTTCGTTGAAATGCTTCAAACTTATTCATCGTCTTTTCGTTACGCGACTTGGTTGTTGTTTTTCTTTTTATCAGGTTGTTATGTTCCGAGTTTGATCGTCCTGCCTGTGTCGTTCTTTATCCCACTTCTGAGATGATAAATGTTTTCTATTCTATTGATAAATAATATATTAAGGTTCTTTTATGTACACGTATAACAAATATAACTCAAACATGGACATATCGACTCTTAACACACGCTTCGTATCACGCCTCTATTGACTCCACCTTTCTTTTTCGATATTGCCAACCGGGTTCCTTTTTTCATTTATCATATTCATTAATTTGTTTCTGTTGCAACATTTTTGAAATGCTTCTAAATAGTTTTTCTGATTCAAAAAGGTACTCTGACTGACATTTATCGTTGGCTCTAAAAGTCATGAAAGTAGTATCTCACATAATAACTACATACAAACATGGTTTAAAGCAAATAAAATGTTAAAATTAGAAACACCCGTTAATAATGAACATCTGCGAAGTTAAGAAACAGAAAAAATATTGGTATCATGTTTTAGAAAGAATTGTAGCAGTAATTAAGTATTTATGTAGATGTGTTTCAAGGTTCTTCAAAACAACTTTTTATTCACGATAACGGCAATTTATATATATATATATATATATATATATATATATATATATATATATATAATTAGGCTAATACATTTCACAATGAAATTGTAGCTGTTTCTTGAAAGAACTCTTGGAATCCTATTTCATGTGGTGGATTGGTCCACGTTCTTGTTTCTTTCTTATAGTAGTAGTTCTTATATAGACTTTCCGCCTCCTCTACGATTCTTCTCCACTCCTTCCTGTCGTTGATTTTTCTTTCCATCTCCCTGGATTCAGTTTTCTTATGTCCTCCACCTGTTGTTTCCATCCTGTTCTGGGTCGTTGTTCTTATTATGTTTTTCTTTTTCTAATAACCTGTCTATCTCAAAATTTATCAAAGCCCTATATTCATTATTTTCCGTCTTTTTTGGTCCCATTATTCTGCGCTCAAAAATCCTTAGTTTGTCTTCTTCTTTTGCGGTGAGTGTGAATATGGCATATGTTGCTATTGGCCTAATTATTGTGTTGTATATTCTTAATTTGTTCCTTGGACTCAACTTCTTATCCTTCAGTAGCTTTTTATTACTATAGTATGCACCATATCCCTTCTGTATTTATTCCTCTATATCGAGTCTCTCATTTTTCCTGCCAATTATAACTCCAAGGTAGTTGAAAGTTTTCACCTCCTCGAAGCTGACATTTCCACACTTTCAACCTCTCAGCACTCATTTCTGCTGTAACACATGTACTTAGTCTTCTGTTCATTTATTTCTAGCCCTTTTTCTTCACCTCGTGTGCGACTACGCGATGTAGTTCTTCTTGGTTTCTGGAAATTACTGCTACCTTGTCTGCATATCCTACGATTTGTACTAGATGCTTGTTTAAGCTTCCTATGATTTCAATTTTCTTTATTATGACGTCCAATGCAACTATGACAAGAAATGCCGATAAAGCGTCTCCCTGTCTTACTCCTTTCTTTATTTTTATGTCTGACGTCATCCCCTGTTCCGTGCTTATCTTTGCTCTAGATTCATTCATTGTCATTTTGTTTGGTACTTGGATGTTTTTGTCATTCATGATTTGTTTTCTGTTGATTTTATCAAAGGCCTGCATGAAATCTATGAAAAGAATATGTGTTACCAGGTTATAAGCATATGTCTTTTCCGTGATTTGTTTTAATATGTGTATTGGATCTACTGTTGATCGCTCTTTCCTGAAACCGCATTGGTAACTTCCTATTTTATTTTCCGTATATATCTCCAGTCTATCTTTTGTTATGTTTGTTAGTACTTTATATGTCGTACTGAACAATGTAATGCCTCTGTAATTACTGCATCGCATCATTGCTTTTTTGGGATCGGTATTATAATTCCTGTTCTCCATTCATCAGGCATGTCTTCTTCTTTCCATATTTTCCTTATAAGTTGGAAAATTCTTTGGTGCAATTTCTCTCCGCCATGTTTAATTAGTTCTGCGCATATTTCATCAGTTCCAGCCGTTTTTTATTTTTGAGTCTTTTAATCGCATCAACAATTTCTTCCTAGTCAGGCTCTCTTACGCTCTCTTTTTCTCGTCTTCTTCTTTCTCTGCCTTTTCCACCCATTCCTCACTCTCGTCTTCATCGTACATTTCTCTGAAATGATTTTACCATGCTTCGATTTCAATTGTAATAATTGCTTTCCTTCCTTTCCGTTTGGATACGTGCTTGAAAATTGCATTCATAGGTGTATTTCGCTGTTTAGATTCCTTTTCCACCTCTCCCTATTCAATTTTTGATCCAATTGTTCCTTTTTGTTGACACATCCTTGTTGTCTTTTTTCTACTCTCCTTATATGTATTATAATCCTCTGTTTTTTGTTCTGATCCATGTCTTCGCCTTTTTTTTTCATTTTTGTCTATGACCATCTTTTCATATTTTTTATCAAACCATTGGTCCCTTCTGTTGTTTTTCTTGTGTGATATGGTGTCTTCTGCTGAATCTCTTATGCAACTTTTTATCACCTTCATTTTGGCATTGAATGACACAAGCAAAGATCGCCGGTTAATCTAACTATCCTTATTTATCAGTATCGAATATTCAAGTACGTATGTCTGACACAGAAGTTATATGTAAACTACTACGTTAATCAATTGACTGTCAGAGAAGTGCAGATTATTTCAATGCATTATGTATATAGTGCTAGGAGTACCGATTTGATTCGCACCGATAAAAATAGATGACGTGTGTAAAAGATCCATTAGACGAACTATATTTTCCTTTATTAATCTTTCCTGTGCCACTCCATCTCTCCTCCTGGCGTCCTGCTATGCATATTCGATATCTATCGATTTCCTTTATTACTTCTTCGATTCTACCAGGTGCTAACAGCGTTTTCACATTTCATGAAGCTATCCTTGTTATTTCCTTTTCTACTTTCTTTCTCATGTTCCTTTTCCTGTGTTTTCTCTGTCTTTGTCTCTCGATTTTACTGTGTTATTATTAAAAGAATTTTTGCTTATGTCCTTTTCCTTTGCCGTGTTAGTATCCGTTTGTGCTCCGCTGTGCTTCCTATCTAGTTTGTTGTTGTTGCCATTCGTTTGGTATCTTTTATCTCTGTCATCTCTTCCCTCCTTCTATTCCACACATACGTTTTCCCATCTACTGTTATTTTTTTGTATCGTATTCGTGTTACTTTGCCCTTACTCTTCTCCTCTTGTGCTAGCTTTCTTATAATTCGGCCCACTCTTCTCTCCATAGTCATGTCATCATTTATATATATCTTCCCATCTCCTATATCCTTCAGCTTCTTCTTATTCTGCATTACTTTGTTCTAGTCTTCTTTACTTCCCATTCTCACTAAGCATGTTTGTGGTCCTAATTTTCTTGCTGTTTTCAAAGTTATTTCCATCCTCAGCGCTCCATTTATAAATTTTTGTGTCTCTTTCGTTACTACACTTGCCTCATCCTTGTTTATCTTTAGACCACTTATGACTACATTATTCTCTCTCTTTTCTCTTTTCAACGTTTCTACTCCTTCGTGCATTTCGTCGATTTCCATCTTTATACTTCTGTTTTCTTCGATATTTTGTAAACGTTCTGAAAATATAACTATCATATAAGATTATATATATATATATATATATATATACATAATAGGAAACATTTTTAGTATTGTTCAAGAAATATATATTTCCGGCTTCTACAAAAGGATGGGAAGTTATAAAACAACATTTACCGGGATTAAACTTAAAGCCATTAATTAATAAAAGCTGGTCAAGTAGAATTGACGCGATAAAACCTTTAAGACTTCAGGGCCCACTCAAGGCCCGCGCGACTGCCAGGGCGCTGCGTCAAGGGGGACTCCAAAAGTTCAACCATCAAAAATAATTTTTTCATTACAACGATTATTACGTAGTATTAAGTACTGTTACGGTGCTCGAAATTAATTACCGTATGGTTGTGCGAAGTGTCACCGTTTTGTTTGGGAATTTCCACTGCGCTCGCGTGGTTGCCAGAAATATCTAGAAGTTGCCGGAATATTCAGGAGGCCTGACTGTCGGGTATGCAGTGCAAAAGTCCCCTCCTCTCCTCCTATCTTTTGAACGATTACACCTAGAATGAAATTTTGGAGGGTTGAAATAAACGGATATAGGCTTCGCAACTAGTCGTAACAGGTGACCTAATAGTCATAGGTGAGGTCACAGGGCCACCAGTAATTTTAAATGACGCTTTATGGCAAATGATATCTCATTTGAAAGGTATTGAAAATACGTACTGCATCCGACAAAGTAGCAGCTGTCTTAATCATTGGTGAATGTAGAAAAAATTTCCATGCAGCGGTCTTTTTAATGAGAGGTACCTAAACCCAAACAAAATTAGTATGACTGAATAGGTATTTTCAATACCTTTTAAGCGCCCATTTAAAATGATTGAGGTCCTGTGATGTAATCTATGTCACCTGTTACGACTAGTTAAGAAGCCTACATCCGTTTATTTCCATCCTCCAAATTTCATTATTATAAGTGTAATCGTTCAAAAGATACGAGGGGAGCGAGGGGACGGGGAGCACTCTTGACTAGCACTGTATAAACAGCTGGAGCGCGCGTCCTCGGCGTCCTAGCAATAGAATAGAAAGTGAAGTGCGAAAAGTGTGATCTGCTTTATTTGTTGTGTTAGTGTGTAAATAAAATAGTTTATTGTGGATTGTGGTGCGTCGAGCTTTCGCAGACCCTACAGGATTTTTTAATTGTGATTTTATTTTTATCGACACGCGATATTTGTTAATAATAATTAATAAATAATTTATACAACTTAAAGCAATCACCAGCAACATTTAGAATAATCTCAGTTGTATAGTATTTTTAGGTTGTTATATCCCAATCGTCTAATGCAGGCATTCAGTCGAAAGAAAAATAAATCACATTCTGAAAACCAAAGGATCATTAGAAATGAAGTTGAACGCTGGAAAGAAGTCCTCACGCGGCTAGTTTTGATGATTGAGTTTCTTGGTTCATAAAATTTAACGCCACGCGGTGGAAATGATAAGCTGTACTCAAAAAATAATTGAACTTTTTTAAAACTGTTGGAGTATGTGGGGAAGTCTGGTAATTGCTGAACATTTAAGAAAGCTTACGTCTAAAGAATCGAATGTTCATTACCTGGATAAAAATATCCAGAATGATATCATGGAATGCTACATTTAAAGATAAAAGAGCACATTTTATACGAAATAAATAAGTGAATATACTATTGCATAATTTTAGATTGTACACCTGATGTCAGCCACACCGTACAGATGTCTGTAATAATTCGGTGTGTTTGTTGTGAACCAGAAAAATAACCCGCCATTAAAGAACATGTTTTAGTATTCATTCCTGTTGAATGTTCTACAGGAGAAGCTTTGAGAAAGACCGTTTTGCCACAACTTGAAGATTTAAAGTTACCTTTGACTAATATGCGAGGTCAAGGGTACGAGAATGGGGCTAATAAGCGAGGGAAACATGCAGCACTCCAAAACAGAATTTCAAGTATGAACGCACGGCCATTTTTCGTTCCATGTAGTGTACATTCTCTCAACCTAGTTATCAATGATGCAGTTTCGTCGTGCAGTGAAGCGGTTAGTAGCTTGGCATTTTACAGGAAGTATATAACTTCTCTGCGTCTACTTATAGATGTTAAAACAACATGTTCCATCGTCCATCGTCAGATATCAGAAGACTCTAGTTTGTTTGCTACCTAATTATTTGACACAAAATACTCTTCAGGATAAATCTTATCAGCCAACAACTTCAGAAAAAGAAATACAAATATATGAATATCAAGTCAGATGATCGAGAATATGCAATGTCATTTTAGGGAAAAGCGAACTGATAAAGCAAATTGCAGAGAATCTGGAAGTTGTACTGACTTTTCACACTGAGTCTGTGATAAGACGAAGAAAAATCAAAAGTCATTTTGACTCTGAATCTGAAGATGAAACAATTTCGGACCCAAAGAAGGCTTTCAGAAGTAGCTTCTATTTTTACTTACTAGACTGTGCTACCAATTCACTGAAAGAAGCCTTTTCCTAACTTACAGTCACCATGATATTTTGGGAGGACATAAGATTTGAAGATAACAATAACTTGTTAAAAAACCGTTCTGATTTACAATCTGCACTAACGGACGGAGACCATTCTGATATCGAAGGTATTTCCAAGATAGGTTTGAGTTAATGTAGAGTTTATTTATGTTTTTGGAGTCTTTACCAACATTCCTGATTAAATTGATAAAAGAAATAATCTGACATTGAAGATTTATTGAATGAAATAAAAGCGTTTGGACTATTTTCTCTAAAAAATGAATTTTACAATCGCTCTGATATATTGCAACACATCTTTGAAAACAATTTATCACCAACCAATTTAATAATTTCTTTGAGAAAGTGCGTCAAATTATGTTGTACACCCAGGCGGCCTTGGTATTTGCGGGCACCCTGCTTAATTAAATTTAATTAAAAAAACTTGGTTGCCAATATATGTACGTATCTAGAATTATTTCCGAAAGCTGTGGTAAGCGTAATTTTATTTATTTTATATATCGAATTTCAAAGTCTTAGTCAACTTTGTAACTGTTTAAAATTTATGTTGCGAAAATTAATGTTGCTGTTTCAACATTATTATGGCGTACATAACTACCATGGCAACCAACCCTAAACATATACTGACATATTACAGTCATTTATAATCTCTCTATCAAATAATTTATGACGTTCTTTAACTTGAACTCTCCCTTATTATTTCTCAAATAATTTGGAGATAAAAATTAGAGAGGTGAGAGTAAATACTAATACTAAAACTCTTGATAGTCCGTCAATAGAAACTATCCAGCAATATTATTATTTACAATATAGAATATTATTAATTGGGATAAATTTTTTGTAAATGGGGACCAGTAGACCGAAATTAACAGCAGAAACAAAACTATACATTTATATACTATTTGAATACCTCCAAACAAAATGAGCAGCCGCAATGTGCTATAGTAAAACATGTTTTCCAAGGCACCTCGCTGAGACATAGTTTACATAATAAAGGTGATTCGTCGGGCACTTGCACAAAACCGCCAGTGTTTGTATTCAAAGAATACCGTGAGCTTGCCGCCAAGGTTAAGAGACTTGAGCAACGTGAGCATATTCGTGAAGTCGAACTCGGTGACGACATTCGTAACCTATTAAATGGCTGCAAGGGTTCTAAACTACTCATAGATGACGTAGATGAAGATGATCCAAATACTCCCGTGCTAAGAGCAAGTACAGTTTCACATTTTCGAAGATTTCCCACACTATCCTTAGCAGGTTTGACCAGGGCATTGTAGCTGCCATCTCGTTTAACAAGTGGAGCAGAAGTGTCAGGGCCGCTTCCGCTATTTCGTCGTCTCTTTACTAGGGATTTTAGTCCGGGCATAGTGAGCAAGTTGACCATGTAATGAGGACGACGATTAGTTGTTGATGTGGTTGCGGCATGTGGTACAGGAGTAGAATTCGTTACATTTCGACCCAAGGTCAACGTATCCAGAGAGCTACGGTTACTATCCGCCACCTTCTTAGGCAATTCCTTGGTTTGTGTTAAAGTACCGTAGTCAACAGACCAAGAGTATATACCGCGTCGAATTTCTTTTCGTGTACGTGGCTCTGCCCAATAAGCGCTTAGGCACGGTCTTCTTCGATTATGTTCTATTCCTCTCAGTTTCTGCGAATTATCGCCGTGCAACGGCTGAATTGGTAACGTCATCTTTGCAGTATATAACGGCGATCGACTTAAAGTATCCCAGCCTTGAAGATATTCGTTCTTTATCCTGAAACAATTACAAAAGTAAGAAATAGTTGGTAACGTTTGCATATCTATTAAGTCTTTTTCAAATTGATAGTAATTGCAAGGTGCAGTATTATTGGTAATAATAATAATAATAGATAAAAAGGTAATTGGGACAGCAAGTTAGCGTCTGATACAACACCATGAATTAATTTATAAATAAATAAAATTTGGTCCTATATCATACCGGTAATTTATTCACCACACAATTATTTAATTACATCTGGTGACAAGTGCTTTGCTAGCAACGAGGCAAGTGTTTTTAAACTGTACCTTGCCAAATTCGTCCCATTCCTAGCGAAACACGAGTCACCGGATTTAATTAACTAATTTTGTGGTGAAGAGTTTAGTTTAAAAAAATTAAGTTAGTGAAAAATCGCAGACACAACTATATACATAGACTACTATCACAAGATAGCCGTAATTAATTTTCTTAGCATTCAAGTTTTGCATGAAAGATTTTTAGTACCCTCAGATGAGAATTGTGTGATGTGCGGGCAGATTGGCATGAGTGAAACAAAATCGATTTTTCAGGCCAATCTCAGTTCTATGTGTGAGGCCATGGTGGTCGACTTCGATGTCGAAGAGGAGAAAGTTTTTGATTTTTTTTCCTTAGAACTACACTACACGTATTAGAATATTGATGGTTTGTGGTGGAATTTCCACACGAAGTAGGATGCCTTTAGTATTCCTTCAATTGCATTTAATGGTCAAATGTACTTTTACGAAGTTTTGGAACAATGATGTTATATTTCAGCAGGATGATCCCTGCCCTCATGTTGTCGCAGCTACATTACATTTCCTGCAATTCTAACTGAGATATGATCCATTGAAGGGTTGGTTATCTTCCTAATCCTGCAATTAGCCTACAACTACATGATGCCCTACAAGTTGCTTGAAATAAGCTTCCACATGAGATCATCCTGTTAGAAGTATACCCAGGCGAGTAGTAGGATGTATTCACTTACCTGGAGTGACAAATTTTCTCTATAAAAAGTATGAATTTTACAATTAAATTTAATAATTTATTATTTTTTACTGTCAACTGTCGTTTTCACGTTAAAACCTATATCTTGAGTAGCTACTTAATTCCGTGGTGTTGCATGCGTAAAATTGTATTCATAAGCTTGCCGCGATAAGAAATTGACCCGCTCAGACTATCAGTTAAGTGGTAAATACCTATTCGATAGAAACTTAGTTCTTGCGAAAATAAATGAATAAACATGAGTTCAATCCATGTTCTTAGTGGACCTGGATCGGGGGCGACTGCTTCATTAGTACTGCTGAGCTGCGGAACCACCAGAATAAATCCTCAATTATTGCATTAAGCATTAAATATTAACATTTAGCATTTACTTAGTATTTCATTAAGAATATTAAATCATCGTGCGTAACTATCATTTTAATAATTATTTACTCCTATGAAAAATGCAACAGCTGTACAATCATACAATCATAAGTGCAACGCACTCATAATTTCCGAGAATGTCGTCTTTGCATTTTCGGCCAGTGGGAGTCGGTCGATGTTAATGTACACATCGCGGGCGTTGAAAATTACAATTACGTGTCAATTTGATGCAAAAATTGATATTGTTTTTAAGCTCGGCGAAACTAAGTTTCAAAACCTTAACTTTCAACAACAACTGGTAGTCAAAGAGAGTGGACGTCTTCTTCTTGTACTCAATAGTGAAGTGACCGGTAAAAGTCGTGGAAAAACTTATAAGACAATTTAATAAATACATATATCTTTGTAATAATTGGATTTGGGGCTGTGACGAAAAAAGCACTTTTGTTTGTTTCCATGTGTATTGTCCGGAACTGATTGTCTTTTTGGAGATTTACATGATATACCTGGATTTCTTAGTCATTCGCCGTAAAGACTCGCGGTTTTGAAGCAATTCATAGTCAAAAATATACTCCATTCTGCACCTACGCTTGGAATTTCAATATTCGTACGGTTAGTGTGATTTACGAACACAGAGATTCTATTATAGAATGTATGAAACATCTGGAAGAAAGAAAATTCAGGCAATGATTGATTATAATTTTCAAAATAGTCTGAATAAAAGAGCGATGCGACAACCAAGTGGTTTGTGAAAGCAAAACGTTTTTTGCATCATTTATAACAATATCACAAACTTCTATACATGCAATACGGTGGTCTTCTTTGCTATTATTTAAACGTTTCCTTTTTGCGGGGACGGGGGACTGTACTAAAATTTGAAGCTTGCTGTATGATAGAATCTATTTTATTTCGAACGTTATTCATGCTTTTCTCAAAATTATTTACCACGTTTTGTTAATGTATTGGATTCATGTCCTTTTTTGCAGTTGGTTGTATAAAACTTCAACATGTGGCATAATATAATGAAAAACAGTCCACCAAAAAGTAAAATTTGGATCTTCCAGAATATCGAATACCTCTTGCTTCTTTGCACGTCACTGCATTTGAATCTTTTTCCATATGTTTCATACATTCAATAATAGAATCTCTGTGTTCATAAATCACATTAACCGTACGAATATTGAAATTCCAAAGCGTAGGTGCAGAATGGAGTACATTTTTAGCTATGAATTGCTTCAAAACCGCGAGTCTGCGGCGAATGACTAAAAAATCCAGGTATGTCATGTAAATCTCCAAAAAGACACGTACCTGAGAATTAATTGAACATGCTCGTGACATTACCAAATTTAATTGATGAGTATAGTAGTATTCGAAATGTGCATTTTCGTATTTTCTTTGATTATTGCCTGAACTCCGTCATGTATTCCACTCATTACAGGTGTCCCGTCATAACTTTGAGTAACAAGCTTTTTTTATCATTTTAAAAATAGGGTAAATAACATTAAAAATATTGTTAATTAATGACACACCATTATGATTTTCGGGAAGCAAGAAAGTCCAGAATCTTTCTACCGGGTTTCACTCTTTGGTAACATAACGAAGAGCAATCAGTATTTGAAATTTAGAGGAAGCGTCTGTAGTTTCATCAGCCATCACAGCTAAAAACGGGGCTTTATTTATTTCGCAAAAAATTTGTTCACGATACACTTCCAGCATGCAATCTAAAATCTTATTTTGTATAATTTTTCAGGTGCCTTTGAAAACCGTTGCATTTTTAACATATTCACTAAGTGTTTTATCAAGTTCTGACGTAAAATTCACCAAAACCCGAAAAGGGATTTTCGGATGATTTACTTTCATCATGTCCTTTTAAGGCTTTTTAATGAAATACTCAGTAAATACGAAATGTTAATGTTTAATGCTTAATGCATAAATTTATTTTGGCGGTCCTGCGGCTCAGCAGCACTAATGGAGAAGCCGCCCCTGCTCCGTGGTATATGGTACAAAGTTATCCGGGCTGTATGTATTGAATTAATACTACTTGAAAGTAAACATAAGCGAAATAAAAGAGATGAATTAAGGCGAGATTTGATGGTTAACAGCATTTTAATGTCACTTGGTACAAATAGACAAAAGAGAAAAAAATATATCAATTAAATTAGTGTAAACGCTTGGTAGCCGATGGAATTCCAACGGCTTTACCTTGCAGCTTAGCTGAACGTAATTATAAATACGGTTATATATGCACGTAACAGTACTGAAAATCCAAATAAAGGTAGATAATACTAACTAAAAAAATGTAACCATAAAAAGAAACCCTCTGTATAGTCGCACACAGTTCCTAACATAAGATTAATTCGAGTTTCTAGGGAGTTGTGAACTTAATGATACGAAATGTAAATAAAACTAAATAAAACAGCGTTGGCACTTTACTTTACTGTCCTTGTACTTACTTTATTGTCCAACAGTAATTACCAATAATAGCACAAAAAATATAATAATTAGATACATACATTAAAAGAAAAATACAAAATATTAAAGTAATTACAAATCATTAATAGCATTAATAAAAATATCCGTGTAATGAAGGTAGGCAGATCGGCACATTATACCAGGTGGCGAAGCGCTAAGTAAATTAGTTATAGAAAATGGTATAAAAAATGTAGTGTGAGAACGACACGATAATCTAGGAACATAAAAGTTTAACTGGAAAAGCAGAGCTGAACAGTCAATGATTCCATGTACCAATTTTCATATGAAACGGGCGCCACTGCATTCACGTCGAAAGGCTAGAGAATTAAAGCCGTGCCTCCCCAGCAACGAATTGTAATCAATTCCTCGAGCGGGATAAATGCCATCCATCCTAAATGATAAATATTTAAGAAAACGACGCTGAATTCTTTCAATTGGCAGCTGAAGATAGATGTAATGAGGAGACCAGACTTGCGACGCGTATTCTAATTTACTAATAATAAAGTCGAAAAAAGTGATTTCAGCAATTGGTCATTACGAAATGATCTGCAAGAGCGTATTTTAAACCCCAAAGTCTTAGAAGCAGAAAGTCATAGGTGAGTAATGTGAGGTGAGAAGCTCATGGCATGATCAAACAGCACACCAAGATCCTTAACCACATCCAGTTTGGTCAAGCCCACCCATGCTATAGCTAGAGGCAATTGGATTAAATTTACGGGTAAAAGAAACGCAGCAGCATTTATTGAGATTTAATTTAAATTTAAATTTAGCGCACCAGTTCATAATGTAATTAAGATTGTCCTGCAAATTTGAAACATCATTCCAAATGTTAATAATAGAATAAATTTTTATGTCGTCAGCATATGCCAGCACCGGACATGGTAGATTCTCCAAGAGGTCATTAATGTACGGAATAAATAGCAAAGGCCCCAGATTTAATCCCTGCAGGGCACCAGATGTCGAAATAAAATCAAAGCATTTATAGCCATGGAACAATATGAGGACGAGTCTCGGTCGATTTTCGCAAAAAAATTATAGCGCCGTAAAGGTGACCTAAAAAGTGATAAATTATCTTAATAAATTTTTGTGAGACGTGCCTCCCAGAGTCACAATTTCAGAAAAACGGTCTTACCTTGAAGTGTTTACGTTACATTCAAACGAAGTCTTCTTATGTATTTAATCCCATAAGTGTAATTTATAATACATTTATAATAACTTTTATCCTTTTTCTACAAATATACGTTCAAATATTAATATAATTTTCAGTAATTTACCAATAATTTTACATTTTCTGAGATGTTAAAATGTATGACCTTCTAAATGACATTTGACTAGTAGCAACCAGTACCAACTTAAATATATGTATATTTATGTAATTCCTCTTATTCTTCTTCGAAGCGGTCTGTTATTGAAGTTAAACGTTGGTTAAGCGAATTGTTGCCGTACACGCAAAAATTGATTGTTGCACGAACTTGCGTATTCTTATGATTTTTCTGTATTTGCTAGTCGGTAATTTAAGGAAATTTTTGTGTTAATTTATCTGGTATTTTACTGATTTAGATCATTGACGTGCGTATATATACATATAGTCTTGGTTCGTTTAGTTGCTTGTTTACGTCTGTTAATGAATAATTGCCATATACGGAAAAATTGATTCATACACGAACTTGGGTATTCTTACGATTTTTTCTGTACATATTTATGCCTTTTGGCTAAATATGAGGACGAGTCCCGGTCGATTTTCGCAAAAAAAATTATAGCGCCGTAAAGGTGACCTAAAAAGTGATAAATTATCTTAATAAAAGTTTTGCGAGACGTGTCTACCAGAGTCACAATTTCAGAAAAACGGTCTTACCTTGAAGTGTTTACGTTACGTTCAAACGAAATCTTCTTATGTATTTAATCCCATAAGTATAATTTATAATACATTTATAATAACTTTTATCCTTTTTCTACAAATATGCCTTCCATTATTAATATAATTTTGAGTAATTTACCAATAATTTTACATTTTCTGAGATGTTAAAATGTATGACTTTCTAAATGACATTTGACTAGTAGCAACCAGTACCAACTTAAATAGATGTATATTCATGTAATTCTTCTTATTCTTCTTCGAAGCGGTCTATTGTTGAAGTTAAACGTTGGTTAAACGAATCGTTGCCGTACACAAAAATTGAATGATGCACGAACTTGCGTATTCTTATGATTTTTCCTGTACATATTTATTAATTCTTTTTGTCGCGAGGTTGTTTTGGATGCGTATATCATACATAAAGAAAAGTTAAGGGGGCCAAGTAAAATCGTAGAGATAGACGAATCCAAATTTGGAAAAGAAAGTATCATCCTGGATATTTTGTAGAGGAGCAACAGCTGGTGTGGTGTAGTGTAGTGTGGGTTTGGGTCTGGTGGTGTGGGATAGTTTGGGCCGGGTGGTGTAGTGTGGGTTTCGGTTTGGGTTTGGGTTTGGGTTTGGTGGTGTGGGATAGTTATGGCCGGATGTTGTGGGGTGGGTTTCGGTCTGGTGGTGTGATTGGATTTGGGTCTGGTGGTAGTGATGTGGATTTGGGTCTGGTTGTGTGGGATGGTGTTGGGTGTGTTTGGGTCTGGTTGTGGGGGTGTGTTTGGGTCTGATGGTGTAGTATGGGTTTGGGTCTAGTGGTGTGGAATAGTTTGGGCCAGATGGTGTAGGGTTGGTTTGGGTCTGCTGGTGTGGGATAGTTTAACCTTTCTTTCTGTATGATATACGCATCGAAAACAACCTCGCGACAAAAGACATAAATATGTTCAGAAGAATCGTAAGAATACCCTAGGTCGTGTATGAATCATTTTTTCCATATATGGCAATTATTCATTTACAGACGTAAACAAGTAACTAAACGAACCAAGAATATATATATATATATATATATACGCACATCTGATAGTCAATGATCTAAATCAGTAAAAATAGCAGATAAATTAACACAAAAATTTGCTTAAATTATCGACTAGTAAATACAGAAAAATCATAAGAATACGCAAGTTCGTGCATCATTCAATTTTTGCGTGTACGGCAATGATTCGTTTAACCAACATTTAACTTCAATAATGGACCGCTTCGAAGAAGAATAAGAAGAATTACATGAATATACATCTATTTAAGTTGGTACTGGTTGCTACTAGTCAAATGTCATTTAGAAAGTCATACATTTTAACATCTCAGAAAATGTAAAATTATTGGTAAATTACTCAAAATTATATTAATAATGGAACGTATATTTGTAGAAAAAGGATAAATGTTATTATAAATGTATTATAAATTATACTTATGGGATTAAATACATAAGAAGATTTCGTTTGAACGTAACGTAAACACTTTAATGTAAGACCGTTTTTCTGAAATTGTGACTCTGGTAGACACGTCTCGCAAAACTTTTATTAAGATAATTTATCACTTTTTAGGTCACCTTTACGGCGCTATAATTTTTTTGCGAAAATCGACCGGGACTCGTCCTCATATTACTCCATGCTTTCTTGTCGCGAGGTTGTTTTGGATGCATATATCATACATAAAGAAAAGTTAAACTATCCCACACCAGCAGACCCAAACCCACCCCACACCATCCGGCCCAAACTATACCACACCGCCAGGCCCAAACCCACACCACATCATACCACCAGACCCAAACACACCTCACACCATTCGGCCCAAAACCATCCCACACCAAGTGGGCAAGTAAAATCGTAGAGATAGACGCATCCAAATTTGGAAAAGAACCTCCCCCATCAGCCGGCCCTAACTATACCACACCACCAGACCCAAACCCACCACACACCATCCAACCCTTACTATACCACACCACACCATTTGGCCCAAGGTATGCCACACCACCAGGCCCACACCTACACCACACCACGAGACCGAATCCACCCTACACCATCCGATCCAGACTATCCCACACCACCAGGCCCAAACCCACACGACACCACCTGACCCAAACCTAAACACACCATCCGGTCCAAACTATCCCACACCATCCGGGCCAAAGTATATCCCACCACCAGAACCGAACCGGGCCCACACCACACCGCCAGACCAGAACCCATCCCACACCATCCGGCCCTAACTATATCATACCACCAGACCCAAACCCACACCACACCAGCCGGCGCAAACTATCCCACACCACCAGACCCAAACCCACACCACCAGACCCAAACCCACACCACTACCATCAGACCCAAACCCAATCACACCACCAGACTGAAATCCACCCCACATCATCCGGCCTCAACTATACCACACCAGCAGACCGAAACCCATCCCACACCATCCGGCCCTAACTATACCACACCACCAGACCCAAGTCCACACCACACCACACCACACCACGCGACCCAAACCATCCCACACCAGCAGACCAAACCCATCCAACGCTATCCGACCCAAGCTATCCCACATCACCAGACCCAAACCCACACCACACCAGCTATTGCCCCTCTACAAAATGTCCACGATGATACTTTCTTTTCCAAATTTGGATTCGTCTATCTCTACGATTTTACTTGCCCACTTGATGTGGGATGGTTTTGGCCGAATGGTGTGAGGTGTGTTTGGGTCTGGTGGTGTGATGTGGTGTGGGTTTGGGTATGGTGGTGTGGTATAGTTTGGGCCAGGTGGCGTCGGGTGGGTTTGGGTCTGCTGGTGTGGGATAGCTTAACTTTTCTTTATGTATGATATACGCATCCAAAACAACCTCGCGACAAAAAGATATGTACATAAAAAATCGTAAGAATACCCAAGTTCGTGTATGAATCAATTTTTCCGTATATGGCAATTATTTATTAACAAACGTAAACAAGCAACTAAACGAACCAAGAATATATATATATATATATATATATATATATACGCACGTCTGATAGTCAATGATCTATATCAGTAAAGTACTAGATAAATTAACAGAAAAATTTTCTTAAATTACCGACTAGCAAATACAGAAAAAATCATAAGAATACGCAAGTTCGTGCATCAATCAAATTTTGCGTGTACGGCAACAATTCGTTTAACCAACATTTAACTTCAATAATGGACCGCTTCGAAGAAGAATAAGAAGAATTACATGAATATACATCTATTTAAGTTGGTACTGGTTGCTACTAGTCAAATGTCATTTAGAAAGTCATACATTTTAACATCTCAGAAAATGTAAAATTATTGGTAAATTACTGAAAATTATATTAATAATGGAACGTATATTTGTAGAAAAAGGATAAATGTTATTATAAATGTATTATAAATTATACTTATGGGATTAAATACATAAGAAGATTTCGTTTGAACGTAACGTAAACACTTCAATGTAAGACCGTTTTTCTGAAATTGTGACTCTGGGAGGCACGTCTCACAAAACTTTTATTAAGATAATTTATCACTTTTTAGGTCACCTTTACGGCGCTATAATCTTTTGCGAAAATCGACCGGGACTCGTCCTCATGTACATTATTTTGTTAATAAAATACTAAAATTTTATAAATTATTTGTAATAAATTTTGCTTTCTATAATATTAACTAAATTCATACTACAATTTTTGGCGCACAGAACGTGGGGCGAACCTAAATTCATTCATTTCATTTGCGAACCTAAAGTTAGTTTTTAAATTGATTTAATTTCATTTCATTGTATCATACACAGATTTAGAGTTTTAAAATGTCAAACAAACGTCAAGATGACACAGAGAAGGGTGAAATAGAAAGGACGTTAGAAAAACTAATGTCTTCGTTAAATATGTTATCATGCGCTATTAATGGTCAAAATATACAAGTAGAAAGTACAAGTAAATCTAATGAAATAAATGTAAGGTTAGAAGATATCGAGATTACATATGAAAATGAAAATAGAAGTATAAACGAATGTACAAAGAGAAATATATCTGAATTAAAAGAATTGGTAACTATTGACGCTTGTTTATCTGAAAATAGGGCATTAAAGGAAGAGAATTCGTTGCAATTAACACATTTGAAAGGTGTCAATGAATCGAACTTTAAGTTATGTCAAAATTTAAATCAATCTACGAGTCTAAATATAGCTTTGTGTGAACAAGTTAATCAACGTAATGACAGGTTATTGCAAAAAGACGCGTACCAGAAGGAAAGGGAACTTGAAACCGAATCAACAATTCAACAGCAAACTAAATTAATTGATTTCCTTCAAATAAAACTCCAAATGGAAGAAGAAAAGAAAAAAACTATAACAGATAAAATATTTGGGAATTCGGAAAAGGAGAATCACCCACCCCTATCTGTTGTGCTTAACTATAAAGATTTAGAGTACCAATTGAATAAAGAAAGGGAACTTAGAAAGATCTTAAGACAAGAGATAGTAAATTTGAAATCGCAATTCTGTTCAGATAATTTGGAAAGAACTAATACCACAGGAAATATCAAGGATCATATGACGCTGTTACAACAAATCACACAATCTCCTAAGAAGAACGATTTATTTCGGCAGAGTTTCATTCAAAGAATACATTACAATATACCGCACAAGTTCGATCCCGGCCCATATATACCAAACCATTAAGGTGTGCTAATTGCAAAGATCAGTTTCCGCTAGGCCCATATCCAGTCTCTGCAACGAATGCCAAATTGTTGTGCATCCTCAATGTACATCAAATTTACCAAGAACTGATATCGTAAAAGGCATTTACAATGTAGAGAATATTTATTCATATAAAGTTAATTAAATACGTTTCCTATTAAAACGATTTAAAATTAAATATATTGGTTAAATAAAACAATAAATAAATAGAATAGTACATTTTAGAGATTGAAGTCGTGTTAAGTACTTATCTTGTTTATTTAAAACTGTTCTCCTCTTCAGTACCATTTTATACTTACCAATTGTTAATCTACAATAAGACACTAATTTCTGTTAATGATTATCTTCTAGTTTCATTTTTAAAAGATATAAAGCATTTTTAAGAAATAGAAAAGCGTTGTAAACATTTACCACACACATACACTTGAAACATTTCAAAATCTAGAATTCCAAATTGCTATAACGACGTGCCGAAAAAATTAAGTTTGTTTATAAAAGGGACGGAATGGGATGGTCGACGAAAAAGTCAGATAAAAAGTTATATAAAATACCAGGGTTGATAAGAAGCAGACCACATCAAAAAAGAAGTTGTTGTTTACAAACGACGAACAGACCAAAGAAAAGGAAGTACAATAAAAGGAAAAGACCAAAGAAAAGAAGTGAAGAAAGAATTCAAGAGGGAGGGAGAAGTTTAGAATTGGAAAACAAATTACACTGATACACACTAGGTAATATATTTTGATTGTATTGTTCATTATTTTGTTAATATAATACTAGAATTTTATAAATTATTATTTGTAATAAATTTTGCTTTCTATAATATTAACTAAATTCATACTACAATATACAGCGAAAAGAAACAAGCGCGCAAAAACGCACGTCAGAGGGAAAAAGGACACAGCGATATTTTAAGTGGAAAACTTACCACACAAATAGCGGTCAAAGCAATCCCCAACGCCTAACAAAAATCACACAGTAAGAAAGAATGGAATTAACACTATGATCCGATATAAGATTCACTAAAAGTTGAGAACAATAACCCGTCGAAAGAAGTAATTAAAAGTGGAGCAGAATAAATATGTATGTACCATACGAGCAATACGAGCAGTGATACATACAGGGATAGATTCAAATGTCATCAGCCCTACCCGAACAATATGTTACTGCTACATCTCATTCACGGAATTCGAGAACGGTAACCACATATTCCATGCCGTTCCCGACAGCTTTCCTATTGACTTTGACGGTATCGTAGGTAACGATTTTCTAAAGCACTTCAATGCCACCATCACCACCATCAACTACCAAAATGATAGCATATCCCTTAGCAATCCTATCGTTCAATTACAACAAATAAACGAATCAATCAAGAACGTCCCCGACGACCATAGAAATACTTATCCTATAACCTCTAACACTAAATTGAATTCAATTCCTAATTACAATCCTAATTCAAGCTCGAATTCAAATCACCGATCTAACCTCTTCTAATTCTCCTAGTTCTCCTAAATTTCCCAATTGTTCTAGGTCTTCTAATTCATATAATTCTCTTAATTCTGCTGATTCTCTCAGCCCTGAACTAGATTAAAACGTTAACCTAAATCTACATTCAAATTCAACTTCAATTTAAAATCGAATACCGTAACAATACCTCCTAGATGCGTTAGGTTATCAAAGTTAACGTTCTTAATCAGCTCCCCAATAATGAAGGTATAATTAGCAAATTACAAAATGTATTTCTATGCGAGAGTTTAGTAAAAGTATCGGAAGACAATACAACCTTTTCCACTATATTGAACACTACGGATAAACACGTAAAAATCACAAATATGAGTATTAACCTAGAACCAATTTATAACGAATATACCAACACCGCGAGAATCAACACCGTTACGGAAAAAACTAATTATAATTCCAATAGGTTGTCACTTTTAACAAACACACTACGCACAGACCATCTCAATAACGAGGAAAAAGAATCGTTGACAAAAATTTGCCACCAATACAACCATGTAATCCACTTAGAAGGCGATACCCTCTCACATACACTTCAAACAATCGCACATCCAATCCCTACTTCTACGGATACTCCTATTAATGTAAAAACATACCGATACCCTGAAGTTCATAAGGAAGAAGTTGAAAATAAAATTAGTTCTATGTTAGATCAACACATTCTACGTCCACTTGGAATTCCCCGGTATGGGTTGTTCCAAAAAATTAACATCTCCAGGTGAAAAAAATGGCGACTATCGACTATAGGAAGCTGAATGATATTAGTATAGGTGATTCATACCCTCTTCCCAATATCACAGACATTCTCGATCAACTAGTCACTCAAAGTATTTCACAACTCTTGATCTTGCTTCAGCTTTCCATCAGATCCCCATGGACTCCAAAGATGCAATAAAGACATGTTTTTCCGTCCCCTCTGGACACAATTCACTAGAATGCCTTTTGGCCTGCGCAACGCACCTGCCACCTTCCAGCGTTTAATGAACACCGTTCTCGCAGGAATTCAAAATTATCGCTGCTTCGTTTATCTTGATGATATAGTTATTCATGCTAGTGACTTAAACACTCACAATAAACGGCTGATCGAAGTCTTTGATCGTCTGTCAAAATCTAATTTCAAGATACAACCTGAAAAATGTGAATTTCTCTGTCACGAAGTCATGTACTTGGGACACCTCATCACAGATTCCGGTGTCAAGCCCGATCCTTCTAAGGTAGCATCTATATTGCAACCCCCAAATCAAAAATGTTAAAGACATCCGTTCCGTTCTTCATCATCTCTACTATAGACGTTTTATTCCTAATTTTAGTCAAATATCTCAAGCTCTTACCCAACTATTAAAAAGGACACACCATTTCTACGGACTAGTCTTCAACAAGATGCCTCTGAAACTCTAAAAGTTATTCTCACCTACGAACCAATCCTCCAATACCCAGATTTCACTCAACAATTTAACCTATCCACTGATGCCAGTGATTTCGCCATTCCCTGATGCATCCAAAAGATACCTTATACATTACGATAACCTCCACGAAATCAACAAAAATTTTACCGACTCTAACAGTAACTATGTAATTTGTATATCCGAAGATTTACAATTTAAAGAAAAACCCCAGTTAGATTTCCTTGCAAAATTTAATCACCAAGACATATTGGAATCCAAAAATCTTCAAGTAGGCGACACCTTCACAGTCAAGGCCGACGATTTATTCATATTCTACCTGGTTAGTAAGCAATTTTATTGGGACAGAACCGACTACGAAACGTTATTCAACCTATTTGTAAAATTAAAAGACGAATTAATTTTCAATAATATGTCGACCATTAATTTACCCAGACTAGGGACCACCTGAACTGGTATAAAATACGTTCCATGCTCAGATTCATTTTCAGTAATTCTAACATTGTGTTGAATATATTCCACTACATCTTAATTACCCCGAAGGAATCCCAGATACGGGAAATACTGAAAGAAAATCACTCTAACCCTGCAGCAGGACATACGGGCTTCCACAAAACCTACAACCGAATCAAACAAACCTCTAAGTCGAAAAACATTTAAAAAAACATAAAATCCTTTATTAAACATTGTAAGTCGTGCCAACGAAACAAGCTAGTTAGGAAAAAGCCGTAACCCCATGAAAATAACCACAACTGCTCTTAAACCTTTTGAACGCATAGCTCTTGATATAGTAGGTCCATTAACGTTGACCGAATCAGGTAACAAATATATTCTAACTCCACAGGACGATCTGACGAAATTCACTCAAGCATATCCTATCCCAAACCACGAAACCGTTACTATTGCCAACACTCTAGTTCATAAATTTATTTGCAATTTTGGCATCACCGTCTCTATCCTCACAGATCAAGGGAAAGATTTTACCTCGAAACTATTTAAAGAAGTATCAAAACTTTTTAAAATCAAGAAATTAACGAGTATTGCGTATCATCCTCAAACAAATGGCGCATTGGAACGCTCGCATTCTAGTTTAATAGAGTATTTGAAAACTATATTAATCAAAGTCAAACCGACTGGGATGACTGAATAGATTTCGCAATATTTTCGTACAATACTTCCACCCATACTTCGACAAAATTTACAGCCTTCGAGCTAATATTTGGCACTAAACCACTTCTACCGTCTCAAATAACGAAATCCCCCGAATTCAAGTATACATACGACGATTACGTTGACAACCTCGCACTACAGCTCCAACAAAGTCAAAAACTTGTCCGCGAAGATCTGATCAAATCCAAGGAAATTAATAAGGTAACCTATGATAAGAAAACGATTAAGGTAGAATTTAACGTAGGCGACGCCGTATATCTCCTAAACGCGCAATCAATATAAAATTTTAACAGCACCATAACAGACGTAAAAATAAATAATGCTATCTTCGATGGCAATTTTAAAAGGATGAACGATATAGTATCGAAATCTGTCAAATCAATGTTCAATTTCTACTTGAAACAAATTACTGACGAACACTTATCGCTCCTAAACCTCTTAATTAGCGAATTAAATAATGAACTTTCCGCAATAATAAATGCAATATTATTTTCCAGAGAGAATATAATCCACCCGATTATAATGACGCCAACACAATATATAACCGAACTCTCAAAGACCCTGTCACACCTGCCCGTCTCCACATCGTATGCGCTACCACTAGAAGAAAAACACTCTTTCGAATTGCTCTCCCTAACATCAATTAAAAGTCATATTGCTGAATCAAGATTAATATTTACCATCAGCAATCCTCTCGTTAACAATCTTGTGTATAACACTTATAAATTAATCCCTTTACCCACACTAAATCAATTCAACGAATATATCTTTGTTTTACCCAGCAAAAACTTCCTTACCATTTCGGAAACAAAAGCAAATTATGCTTTACTAGATAATTTAGAATAATGTAAAAAACTATCAAGTAGAGAACTCATTTGTTCTCCCAAACATCTAATCTTTTCAACGTATACTAAACCCGTTTGTGAAACCGAACTACTCTTTAACCGCACTAAAATTTTACAACTTTGCAACATTAGGTTATTAAAAAGTACTTCTGAAATTTAGTATCCCTTAAGGGAAACAAACAAATGGCTTTTCGTTTTACCCAATCCTACAGATGCTACTCTAAATTGCGAAGATGCAAAACCGGTAAACTATAAACTAAAAAAATTGGCATTATAAACTTAAAAGGGCGCTGACAATTATTTACGATGACAACAAGTATTAAGTACAACTAAATCGACTAATTATACCAGCAGATTCCCCTGTATCCTACCAAACGTCGACATCGTCACAGACGACTGTTTCAATGACAAACGTGAACCTAATATTTCCATTCCAGATTTATTAGCAGTTCATACAATTTCTTTAGACACTGAAAGCCTTAGCTAGCAAGTCACAAGCTATCACGTATGCACGATACAATTACAAAGACCGAGACTACCGAAAATCCATTCCTTTCAAATTCTTATTTTGTTTATATCCTTTTAAGTATTTTAAAAATCATCGGAGTATATACCCCTTATAGACTATTCAAATATTGTAAGCGATCTCGTTGTACAGGTTGTATCAGGAACAGAATAACCTCGAGTCAATCCAATTACAATTCAAATATCCGCAAATAACGAACCAGAAATTGACAACGACGAGTTAAATAAAACTCCTAACAACGCTACTTCTGAGGATACGCCTTTGAGACGTAGCGCTAGGATAGCTCAATTAAAAGTTCCAAAGTAACTTTTAATTTTCCCGAAGAGGGGGTGTAATGTCCCTACTAATTTTAGCATTAGATAGTCACTATTTTTATTATTATAATTATGTAATCATTATTATATCATTATTTACACCTAGGTACGATTATATATGTATATTACTGTAATACATTTTTATTTTACATTTCATATTTTCTAGACGATTATTTAGTCTTAAGAACTTTAAACTATACTTATGTAGGTAGTAGAACAGTGCATGCAAACCTAAACTAAACATAAACACTTCGATTGATAAACATCATCGGAATGCCTCGGGCTAGGTTATATATACATCCTAGGGACCCTTTTTGGTCATTCACATTTCATTCCCATTCATATACACATTCATATTCAGATTCATATACACATTCATATCGATATTCATATTTACTGTATTTTAACAAATAAATATTGGTTTACGAATTCGACTTTACATTCTTCCGACCCAATACACTGCTAAGGAAGAGAGAAACAAAGGTAATCGGACAAAGATAGGTTATAAGAAATTAATTATAAATGGGAAACAGTGGATCTGGGACGATAGTTCAGATAAAAGGCAGTGAATGTGGCAACAATTACAACTAACGCAAAAAACTAAATATATATATAAAAAATAGAAAGTAAACAGACATACGTAGGAATAAATGGAAAGAATGATATAGAACAGGCATGGGCAACCTTTTTTGTAGAAGTTTTATGCTGTGAGAAATCTTGAAAAATATACATTTTTGTAGTATCCTTATGATTAATTATGAATTAAGTTTAGACGGGCCGTGCTAATATGCAACGAAAGAATTCAGTAGCGGGCCGGACAAACCTTACTCGAGGGCCGCATGTGGCCCGCGGGCCAGAGGTTGCCCGTACCTGATATAGAACATAACAATAGGAGGAAAATTTTAACAAAATCGAAAAAAAAAAAACCAACAATAGGAACTTGGAATGTGAGAACTACATATGAAGAGGAAGCCCTCAGAAATTTAGTAGAGATAATGGGAAAATATGATGTCAACATACTGGCGTTTCAAGAAACAAAACAGCAAAGAAACGAAATAATAGATATAGTAAAAAATATATTCTTTAATAGTGGCGGGAAAAATAGATATTTTGGAATGGGATTTGTTATAAATGATAAAATCAAAGACATGGTTAGTGAATTTAAAGCTGTATCTGACAGAATATGTTTGTTGTTATGCCTCGAGGTAAATATAGAAAGATAAGTATAGTAAATGGACCAACGGAAGAAAAGAAATTAGAAATCAAGATCAATTTTATGAAGAATTCACGGAGGTAACACAGGAAATAGCACAGTAAGATTTAAAAATAGTTGAGTTACCTAAATGCAAAAGTAGGAAGAGAAATAGAATATCGTAACATAACGGGAGGAAAAAGCTTGCATGGAGGAAGTAACGAGGATGTGAAAAAGTTGATTGAGTTTATCATAGAAAATAAGATGAAACTAGTGAGTACGCACGTTGATCATAATATACATAAGGTAACACGCACTTCCCTAAATAGACGCGTGACAAATCAAATTGATCACGTACTAGTACAAAATATACACTTTACGGCAATTAAAAACTGTAGGAGCTATAGAGGAGCAGATACAAATAGTGATAACTTCCTTGTCTTAGAATTACCAACTCAAAGGGGGAAAAAAGAGAAAGGAAAAGATATAATGTAGGAAAATTACAGGATAGAAATACAGCCAAACAGTAAGCTCAAGACTAGAAACTGAAAGATCATCAAATGAAACAATAGAGGATAATTGGAATAAAATTCAGATAGCAATGATAGAAGCAGCAGATGTGTGCTTAGAAAATAAGAAACCTAAAAGAAACAATGACTGGTCTGATGAAGAGATGCAGGAAGGCTATGTTAGCAAGAAATAAAGCAAACATGGAAATGGGCAGAAACAAAACATATGAATCAACCAATTAAAATCTATAGAAGGTAATCATAAAAATAAGAAGATAAGAAATTTCTACCAGGAAATTAAAATGATAATAGAAAATAGTAACACTGAAACAAATTATTGCAGAAACAAAGAAGGATTGCTTATTGGAAATATGGCAGAAAAACTAATAAGGTGAGCTGAATATTTCGGGGAGTTGTTGAATGAGGAAGAGGAAAGCCAACAGCAAGCTGGAAAACAAGAAACACCCGATGAACAGAAAATGACGATGAACAAATAATTGAAAATCCAACAAACCAAGAAGTAAGCGAAATAATAAGAGAATTGGAAAATACTAAAAGTGGTGGGGAAAATGGGATCCTAGCGTAAGTTTGAAAAATGGCGCAGAGAAGCTTATTGAAAGGCTACAATGCCTGGTGCTTAAAATATGGAAATGCCGAAGTGTTGGATGAGGCTATTATTTACCTTGTGCTAAAAAAGGAGATAAAATACACTGTGAAAATGACAGAGAGATTGCATTACTGGATGTAACCTACAAGATCCTGGCAAAGATCATACGTAGAAGACTGAAGGGATATAAGACTCAAGTACTAGGAGAGTATCAAGAGGGATTTAGGTCAGGAAGGTCCACCATAGACCAGATCTTTACACCAAAAATTATACAAAATAGCAGCTACGGACAAAATCTGGGTCTGCATATCCTTTCCATTGACTGTAAACAGGCGTATGATTCGATAATATGCAGTAAACTTTATTAAGCAATGAGTAGTCTGAGGATACCAAAAAAACTGATATGCTTGGTCAAAATGATCTTAAAAAACACGAGTAATAGAATAACAATTGAGTTCGTAATTAAAAGGGGATTAAGGCAAGGTGACCCGCTGTCGACCAATTTATTTAACTCGGTTTTAGAAGCAATCATCAGAAAAGGTAAAATTCAAACGGACTCATCTTCCATCATAAAAAGCAATGCGTCGCATACACAGATGACGTTGCCCTTAACTAGATCAAGGAGGGAGTTTCGAGGAAGAAGCAAGGAAGTATGGACTGAGGGATGAGCGAAAGAAAAAGAAAATATGTGGAAATACATGCAGATGGTGACAAAAGAAAATAAAATTGTTTGGTTTAGAGCGGGACAATGGGAATACAACAGCCAAAAAGTGGAGGAATTTACATACCTTGGAGTAACAGTGACAAGCAAGGCTCAAGAAGAAACAGAAATAGATAAAAGAATTTTAAAGGAAAGTAAAGCACTAGGGTCCCTAACAACAATTCTAAGGTCAAGGAATGTATCAAGAACTACAAAGCTGTGAGCATATGAAACTAAGACCTGCTTTACTAGGCGAGGGCTGAGGGCGAATGGAGGAGAAGAACAAATGCTGATGTAATGAATATGTTCAGAAAACCAAGTATTGCAAACAAGGTTCGGGCTCAAAGATTAAGATGGGTAGGACACATCATTTGAATGCCGAAACAGAGACTCGTGAAGAGGGTATATATATGCCATAATGAACAACCTAAATATGAAGTCGATTAAGCTACAATAATAAAAATCAAATTAATGCCATATGAATTGATTGTTGTTTCAATCCACTGCCCACCTCGACATAACATAGGAAAATGAATTCAGTAAGTGTTTTCAAACACTACGATCGAACTTCATTATAAACGGCGACTTTACCAGCAAGCCTACTCTTTGGGGTTCACAATTCATAACAACAAAAGGTAGAGAACTTAGCAACACTCGTTCAGGAGCAAAACTACACGGGTATCTCAAGGTATCCCAACGTACTGGTCGACTGACTCCAACAAAATTCCAAACTTGCTGGACTTCTTCATCATCAACGACATGATCTCAACATATGTAGGAATTGTATAATAATGCTTCATATACCATACTTTGTTAGTATATTGTACTAAATGTATATATATATATATTTCGTGACCCTTTTTATACTTATCTTATATGATAGATCTCTACCACTAATAGGTCAATAAAACAAGGCTGGTTTGAACGATAGTTATATTTTCAGAACGTTTACAAACGTTTTCGGAACACCTTCGTCAGTGAAAATATAACTAGATAAATATATAAACAAACTTTTGTTTTTTATTTGGGAACTATCAACAAAATAACTAATGACTAGGATTTCTTGATATAGAGGATGTGTAACCAACTTTTATATATATATATATATAAATTATAAAAACTAAATTAATGTGTAAACATACATGCAAATTAAGTAAAACCTTATATCAAAAAATCTTTGTCGAAACCTTAACAATTCTGTTCAAGGACTAGGGAAAACCAAATTTAAAAACCTAGCCAAAGGTTTCCTTCTTAAGAAATGCAAATGTCATTTTAACAAATTGCTATATACATTACTTAAATTTTGAATATCGGTCCTGAAATTAATAGTTTTAGTGTCTTTCTGTATATTTATCATTTCATATATTAGTCTCTTTTTATAATTATTCTCTGTTTTTAATATAATTGTGTTTTCAAAATCAAAGTAATGCCCAAGATCTTTGTAATGCTTTGTTACAGCGGTCATTGCACCAAAATCATTAATGGTTGTATAGCCATAAGTATTCTTTAAATAATGATTTTGGTGCAATGACCGCTGTAACAAAGCATTACAAAGATCTTGGGCATTACTTTGATTTTGAAAACACAATTATATTAAAAACAGAGAATAATTATAAAAAAGACTAATATATGAAATGATAAATATACAGAAAGACACTAAAACTATTAATTTCAGGACCGATATTCAAAATTTAAGTAATGTATATAGCAATTTGTTAAAATGACATTTGCATTTCTTAAGAAGGAAACCTTTGGCTAGGTTTTTAAATTTGGTTTTCCCTAGTCCTTGAACAGAATTGTTAAGGTTTCGACAAAGATTTTTTGATATAAGGTTTTACTTAATTTGCATGTGTGTTTACACATTAATTTAGTTTTTATAATTTATATATATATATATATAAAAGTTGGTTACACATCCTCTATATCAAGAAATCCTAGTCATTAGTTATTTTGTTGATAGTTCCCAAATAAAAACAAAAGTTTGTTTATATATTTATCTAGTTATATTTTCACTGACGAAGGTGTTCCGAAAACGTTTGTAAACGTTCTGAAAATATAACTATCGTTCAAACCAGCCTTGTTTTATTGACCTATTAGTGGTAGAGATCTATCATATAAGATAAGTATATTGTACTGAGAATTTAGTTAAGATTCTTAAAGAAAATTGCACCGGCCTAGCGCTTTATTAAAGATATAAAAAGCACAAATTATAATTATAATTATTTATAAATTTTGAGAAATATTTAACATATAATCGAAATACTATGCCTAGTGTTGTGTGTGTGTGAGTGTAAATTTCTTTTCTGAAGATGGTTCTTTCTATATCTCCTCTTCTAACTTCTATTCTCGATGCACCTTTAATTTCTTTGGATTCCACCCCTTCTTAGATTCTATCTTCTGTGGTATGGTGAGGTTCTTTTATTCACTGGTACTTCTTCTTAAAACCTTTTTATTCCAAATATATTTATGGATTTATTTTTTGATTTTACTATCTTATCAATTATTTTCGTTGTTCACCAAACAAACTTGTTATTTCCCTTGGAAACCAGGATTACCCTGCTTTATTTATAAGCTGTTCACGAAACGAAAACTTTAATTCACCTTGACTCCAGTTCATAGAGGTATCTCGCTGTTATAGAAACCTGTATTTGTAACGTCGATGTATCCTTGGTTATTTCCAGTAAATTTAAACGAATTCTTGTAATGTATGTATGCATCTGTCGGTTAACAATGTTTTTTATATATCCATTAATATATGCTTTTTAAAATATTTAATAATTTTATTGCTAGTGACATTTGTTTCTTCCATTAAACGTCTCTGGCTGGAGTTAAAATAAGAAACCAACACCCGTAGGGTAATAAATTGTTCAAAAGGTGGTGGGCGTGGTGTCGAAAAAGTATAAATAGAACCCCAAAATTTACTGTGACTTTTAATATACTACAATATACAGTTATACCTGTCACAAAACCAAATAAACGTTGGAAAACTAACCAGGACCTTTTAATCACTCTAGACCAACGAAAGAACGCCTACATATTAAGAGCTTAATAGGGATATACAATCAATGGCGGGTTGAATAAGATATCTACGACTATAGTAAACCACGTCAAATTGGCAGACGGGAAATATGCCAACTAATTTGCAGTCTCTTTGCCGCGCATCGCCTTGGCCCAAAATTTTTACATTTGACTAGTCCTATTCAGAATTTTACTGTTTCTATGCGCGATTTAGTTTAACCCCTTGGCCTACACGCTATCTGCCGATCGCGCGAGCCATAGTAAACAAAGAATTTCGGTCGCGTGCCGTGCCTTTCAGCTGTTCAGCCGTGTCTGACGCAAGGCGTATACTTCTTGTGGCATGTATATTTTGGGGCTACAGAAGGTATTGTGAAATAATAAACGCCGTGGCAAAGCTCGATACTGGTAGTATTGAGCAAATACAACCATCATGTTTTAGTGTGTCTGAAAAAATCCAGCGATCAAACCATCTGGTAAAAATTTCGACATTACTGTACCAGAAAGAATCACACACAACACACAACACATCACGTCGTCTCCGTATCATCCAAAAACAAACGGACTGGGTGAACGTTTCGTACGAAGATTTAAAACTAGAATGGCTGCAAACAATAATGACAATCAAACGCCAATACAACTTCTACGGAATTTTATATTCAATTACTGTAATACCCCTTATAGCACCACTCATATGAGCCCAAAACGAAATGGCCTTTGGACATCACTTTTGGACAACATTAAACCAAATTTGAAGGAAACGCTAAGATACCAACATATAAAAGATGAAATCGACAATTTAACAATAACGATAGTGTTCAGTTTCGAACAAATCTCGAAGAGGAATGGCACCCAGCAAAGATCACAGAACGTACCAACAAGTACTGACACAAAATTGTGATCAACGATGAACCGGTTGAGAGGAACGAACCGGACATACCGTTCATTACACAAAAATCAACAAGCGCTGAGATTACTACAATGACAAAATCAACCCAAAATCCAGAACCAGAAAATACCTCCCCTGACATGAATCCGATACCGAGTAGTTCAATAGCCGAAACAGTGAGAGCCAAATTAGAAGGAGTACCAGAACTCGGAAGGTTCCACACCGCTATCGTGAGGGACGCATACGGGTTTCTTATATATATATACATACATACATATATATATATATATATATATATATATTATACAGTTATCTCGTACTTTTAATAAGAATATACATGTAGACATATGTAACAGACGTACCTATCAAAACACATATTTTAAGTAACTACAACTGTTTTAACTTAAAGGTGGATTATGGCCCACGCAAAAGGAGAAATGGGGTTTATTTGTGGAGCTTTTCTTTTATTCAAATCAAAAGCAATCAATATGGGGTATGGTAAAGAGAAAGGTAGAGATATATATCCCAGTGGAAATCTGGAAGCATTAATACGAAAAACATTTGACGGGGTCTCCTGATATACAGAAGGCAGAATGGAGATACATAAATACCGACTCAACACGGATAAATGTGTGGTGGTGAGGTTTACGAGGAAGAAGACGATCCCATCGAATAATATCTTCGTGGGAAACCAGAGACTTTCATGGAGCGTAGAGGCCAAATATCTAGAACTGACCCTCGACCGCCGCCTCACATTTGGTGCCCACATTGGTTCGGTCGCGAGAAGATCGTTGTGTCGCTGTCGCTCCTCTATAAGAACTCGACGCTGAATTTGAAAACAAAAAAGTTGATATATACATCATATTTAAGACCAATTCTTACATATGGAGCGCTGTCATGGTCGTCACTAGCAAAGTGTCATCTACAAAAACTAGTAATAGCACAAAACAAAATGCTGAGCATGATAACAGGGGCACCGTGGTTTGTTCGAAACACACAGCTGCACGACGACTTAAAAATACCGCCGTCAAACGAATTCATTAGGCAGCTGGCGAAAAGTACTTTAGATAGAATACAAATAGAATACAATCCGGTGCTCGGATACCTCGCCGAGCTCGACCTTGACATTCTCCCGCCTAAGACCCAATGTTACTCATGTTCAATCGACGATACTTCCAGTGACCGGATCACCAGGATCAAAACCTTCCAATTCCACCAGCGGTGAGACCGTGGCCGCTGAGTAGAGGATCGAGGGGCCTCGAATGATGAAAGACAGCTCTCCGTAGATACATAAATAAGTACGAGCGCTTGAAACACTTGTTTTGTATACATAAATATTTATTATTACTATATTTTATTATTGTATATACAATTAAGATGCATATTCTATTTGATTGTTTAACTGTCTGAAATTTCATTTCCGTATTATTATTATTATTATTATTATTATTATTATTATGCCTTTTCGTTAGCATGAGATATTTGTAACTTTGTCAAATGAATCACTTTCTTTGGAGACAAAATTGGCAATATACTCATGTAATTGAAACACTGCAAATATATTTTCTTGCAATATTAACTATAGCGATACACTAACATATGTATTAAATTATAGTTTTAACTATGAATGGATTGTATCGAAACAATTAAAGAAAATAAAACTACAGCTAATTCTTTTCTTAAATTATGATTAGTACCTGGTGGACCAAGCCTTGCTCGAAGTTCCCAAATTTTTTGGAATAATTTTGAACCAAATAATAACGCCCTTTGTTTTAGTTTTGATATTTAATTTATATTGTATATTTCAAGTATGCACATATATATTAAAAGTTTTTAAGGTTAAAAGTATGTGCATTTACATGTTGTTGTTAGTTTTCGTAGATATTTTTCTTTTATTAACATACTACTTTCAGCGCCATCTATGGTTTGCTAACCCACGTTTAGGCCGAAATTGGTGAAAACCTGGACTAAATGGATTGAATCGACCATGGGGACCATGCTAAATCGGTTTAACGTCCCCAAAAACTCGCAGATACTAAATTGTAACAAAATCTTGAGAGTAATTTTCGATGGCACATTTTATGTACCCCAGAAATAGGTAAAAGCGGGACAAAAATTTCTTGGGGCCGGGACCATGCTAGATCAATTTTGTGTTCTCTAGAATCTCCAAATACTCAATTGCACAAACATTGCTAAGTCATTTTCGATAACCAATTTCATATAACGCAATACTAGAAATGTGTGTAAACCGGGTCAAAATGGATTTTCCCGGAACCGAGACCATGCTAGATCGATTTCTCGTCCTCGAAAACCCCCAGGTACTAAATTTCATTAAAATCGTTAGAGCGGTTTTCGAGAAACCAATTATATATACCTATATATATACAACAATTGCTAGTTTAAATATATTAGATTAGATTAGATTATTCAATGTGATTAGAAACAAATACTGAAATATAAACACTAAACAATTTCATGTTCAAATATATGTTGGTTAGAATTATTTTTAATTAACCGTGCCAATATTTTGCTTCTGACTGTACATAACAAAACGACTGTTGCGCTCGACCTGCCATATCTGCTTGGTTTTACTACACCCCTGGTTAAGGGCGCGTTTGGAAAGCGCCATTTCCATAACTTCGGAAACTGAGCTGAACTAATATTTTATGCCTATGCTTTGCAATTATAGGTAGCGCTAGTATGCAGTTTACATTAATATCTAAAAATAGAATTAATTCGTTAACATGATAGGTTTTTCGATTTTTACGGTGTTTACCAGTGTTGCCACGTCTACCGATTTTTCGGTAGATCTACCGATTTCTCTGTATATCTACTGATCTACCGAAATGTCATTACTTTCTACCGAATTTGAAAATTTTTACAGAACAATAAATTTTAAACGTTTTTTAACTTTAAATTATTTGTGATCGGTTTCTTTTAATTTTTATTTGCTATTATTAGAGTTTATTAACAAAGTGGATGACGTGTAACTGACGAGCCACTTCATTTTACAATGACAACTTATTTTATTTAAATTTATATATTATTTTAATAATAAAATTCGTAAAATAGCATCGTTACGTAATCTGTCATCCACCTTTTTAACAAACTCTAGATATTATTAGTTTGCATCTTTTTGTATGTAGCGAAGTGAGCAAAACTATAACGAAAAGTAAGGCTAAAATCATAATAGAATTTCGTTATCTACTCTAAGAAAGGTGTACATGGCGCCATAAAAAGTATGTAATGGATTTTCCAGTTAGTCACTATTAGAGTTGTTCAGTTTACGCCAATAATAAAGTAAAATAAATTTGCGCTATACGAATACAAATGGCTTCATACTATACATTGAAAGTGAAAACATATACTACAGTCATTTCAAATAGTTGTAGTACTGTTGGCACAAATTGAGCAACTCTAGTTACTACTAAGGTTCAACAAACAAGTGCATGATAATGTAGTGTAAACCGGACTGACGCTGTCACTCCTCCGAATTTTAAGAGTCCGCTAACTTCACACCGATTATAATTCGGAGGAGTGACAGCGTCAGATTAGTTTACACTACTTAATGATAACTTATCTCATGCATTCGTTTGTCGAATTTTTGTAATTAAAATATTAAACAAATCATATAGCTAACCATATATACTTGTTTCAGAAATAAATGGACGAATTTCTGAACGAACCCCAAGCCCAAATTAGACACTATAAAATCTGGAATAAAATTTATGCGGCAAATTAAAGCGATACTTCGAAAGATGCAGAGAAAACAGAAAAATATAATAAACACACAATAACTAGGGGTAACAAACAAATGTCAATATATTTGACAGAATTACGTACACGATACGATTATAGTACTGTAATTTGGTGCTGCTTTCGACCAATCAGAATTTACTATAAAAGTGGTGTGTTCAGAAACTCGTTTCTCTATTTCTGAAACAAGGTATAGTGCTATTTTATACTTTATATATCTACTAAAAATATTTTGTGTTAGTTACGTTAGCCAGTCACTGTTTCGTATTGCACTTTTCATAATAAATGCGAAATGTTTCGCAATATAGAGCGTTTTGCATTTTTCTTGGGTAATGTTTGAGTGTGATATATAAGGTTTTATGTAATTGAAATAAAATTATTAATTCGGCCGCCCCGGATTAAGGAAATAATGTTATTATTCGCAGGCCCGTGAATAGAATATATGTCGTGACCAATCCGCTCTCATTATTTGGTAGAGTTGTTTCATTATCGTTTGACACCAAACTGCGCGTTGACCTCTTGATCCTCTATACAGACCTTTTAAAAATATGGGGTATTTCGATCTCTTGTGTAAATATATATGTGATGTACTGTCAAATGCAAATTTATTTGAAGTTTGAAAAAAACTGACAAAACTGCAATTAAATGGCAAATGGCAATATATACAGCGGTATGTCTCTCATATCATCGCTGTGTTTCATTCCGTTGTCAAAATTCGGTAACTGAGTAGGTGCTAAAGAATAATGAAACAACTCTAAGATCCGATGTTGCTTTGGAGATTTTGGAGGTAGAGTCCGGCGCCTTTTTACTCCACGCCGTGATGATGCAACTTTGATTATTCGATCTTCGAAAAATTTAGGATCGAATGAATTGGTGCTCTGAGTTAATAACAACGTATTTGTCACACAATTTATTTTATCAATTTGAAGTTACCATATATAAAAAGATAGCTTGTACTTGGGGTTTATTACGTTCTGTGTTCTTTCTTCTTTTTTCGGCTTTTGTAATGTTAATTATTAATTTTTCAAAGTGAAAACTTCGGTTATAACTGGTAATATGTGAAAACAATATAATATGTGTGATGATTCGATAACAATTTACAAGCTGATAACAAATAGAATGTATAGAATGTATGTGAAAGTTACTTTAATTTAATAGATATTATTCGTAAGGCGATGTACACTCCCAGTCACGGTAGTTGGGACACCTCGTTAAATTTAGGATATTATGCAATAAAAATTCAAAATCTTACACAATACTGAGAATTCTACTGCGTAGTAATTATTACGGGTAGTGGATCATACAGCATTATGAGGAATGCTGCACTAATGGAATTTACAATAGAACTTAATCTTAATTACAATAATCCCTAATAATCGCAATATAATGATTTCACAGTATTACCGAAAGAAATATTCAAGTAGTATTGCAATGCTTTATGTGTCAAACATTTACTAGGGTGTTTCCAAGAACGATTTTATGGTCATCAAGGTATTATCCTATCCCTCTAGTACCTCGGCTCGGACCATTCAATTTACTTCTAAACGTCTCCGTGTACGCGCGAAGTGCAAGTGGGCGAATTTTGAAAGTATTAACAGTGAAAATGCCGCGTGGAAAACCGATCAGTGTTGAAAAGCGATCGTCCGTGATCACACTCGATAAAGAAGGGTATTGTGTTCGACAAATTGGCGAAAAAGTGCATCTGGCAAAATCTAGTGTAGCCAATATTATAAAACTGTACCGTACAACGGAAAGTTTAAATGACCGTGATCGACCAGGTCCGTCTCGTATTACGACTAACGTTGATAATCAGCGAATCGTTTTAATTAGTAAACGAAATAGAAGACTGACAGCACCACAAATAGCAGCAGAAATCAATCGCGATCGTCAAAACGCGGTGTCAGTGAGCACTATTCAACGTCGCTTGTGAGAGGCAAACCTATTCGGACGAATTGCTGTACGGAAACCGCTACTAAGGCGAACCAATCGTTTAAAACGATTACAGTGGGCCCAACGACATCGAGATTGGACGGTGGAGGAGTGGCAAAATGTGCTTTGGACCGACGAATCCAAGTTTGAAGTGTTTGGGCAAAATAGAAGAGTTTATGTTCGGAGATCAAAGACAGAAAAAATGCTTCGCGAATGTCTAGCACCCACTGTAAAACATGGTGGTAGCTCAGTTATGGTGTGGGGTTGGTTTTCGTACGCAGGAGTAGATCTCGTTCGGATAGAAGCTATTATGAGAAAAGAACAGTACAGAAATATTCTAGAGCATAATGCTGTACCTTCTGTCCAGCGATTGATAGGGAAAATTTCACCTTCATGCAAGATAATGATCCTAAACATACGGCGTTAGTATGTAGGGATTATTTGAATACACAACAAACACAAAATACCTTGCAAATAATGTCATGGCCTCCACAGAGTCCCGATCTTAACCCGATCGAACTCTTGTGGGATGAGCTGGATAGACAGGTACGAAAAGTGGCTCCAACTTCGAAACAACACCTTTGGGAAGTTTTGCAAGAACAAAGGAACAGTTTACCACCCAACACACTTACAAAACTTATCGAAAGATTGCCCAGAGTTGTTCGAGCCGTATTGAATGCAAAAGGAGGATTCTTCGACGAGAAGAAAGTTTAATGATTGTATTTGATAAATATTATTATTTGCTATCATTTTGTCATAATAAACCAATATTTTGTTATATATAACTGATTTTGTGTTTTATTTTTATTTTTGTGCAAGTTAAATACTTATATTGAAAAAATATTAACTGTCCCAACTTCCGTGACTGGGAGTGTATGTCATCATCCGATGGAAAGGTAACGATGAATCACCGTAAACATTATTTAAACTTTGCGGATAGTTTAAGTTGGTAGTTCCGATAGTTTGTGCTTAGAAATTGGTGAGTATGTCCACTATTGGCGGAACTGCCAACTTAAAGTGTCCGCGAAATTTAAAAAGTGTTTACTGGCATCGACAGACTCATTCAAAGATATCGATGTTTATATATCATAATCATAAATATCGACACATTTGTTACGATATATCAAAAAATATCGATATATTTGAAAATATATCGGGCGAGGTTACTTTAAACTTCCTCAAAAATCATATTAATTATTTTATATTAGATGGTATTAATGTTTTGTTTCCTCACAAGGTAACATGGTTATTCTACAGCTATAATATAAGCATCAGTGCATATTTTACTTCAAGCCCGTCTTATAACATATAATGAGTTAAAAGCATAAAAGCTGTTAGGACTTCTCCGAACAATTATCTATTATTCGTCACATCCTAAGTACAGCTCTCGCAATATAAGTTGGCGAGCGGTGGGGATGCGCTGTAAGCGTATTTAGGTACCTCCCACCTGTCTGATTCAGATAGTGCTGCATTAGTGCATAGGAATTGCAGGACGAATGATAGGCAATCTGTCCCTCCTCTATCTGCGCGAACTCGCTCCCACCATTCGCCAACTTATACTGCGAGAGCTGTACTTAGAATTTTAATTTATTTTCAATGTTGTAATTTTTTCTCTTATCTTTCGAGTTGTTACCATCCGATAAACTCGGATTCACAAGCATTATGAATGAGACTGTTAGAAACATTAAGAATATAAAAGCTTGTACATTTAAATTGAGAGGGAGTGCAGTTTTACCATGCCATAGCGTTAAAAGGGATTCAACGTATTCGTGCGCGTTATTTTACTTGTTATTTTAAATTGTAATGTAAAGTTTAAGTTTTCAAACCGTTCAAAGTCATCAAAGTCTCATACGTGTTCGGTTTCTTTCTTTTTGTATGTAATAATTAGTTGTAAATAAAAAACGTAACGAACTACGAATGTGTTTCCTTCAACCAACTACAAGAAGTGAAAACCCAGCTCATCAACGTATAAAAGCAGTATTCCACACTGTACAGAGAAACCCTGAAATATTAGGGCATTGTTGCCACGTCAATTCCGTATGAACGATTATTCTCCAAGGCTGGAGCCACTACTATAAATACTACTGCACAAGTACCAAACGAAAAAATAGTTTTTATATATATTTTTTATTTGCTTTTTAAGAAAAAATATTATTTTCGTAAATTTAATTCGAATTACATCCCAAAATATTATGTTGAATATGTTCAAAAATTAATATTAACAATAGCGCCCCCTTCTCAATAATAGGTGAACTGCTAGCACCGCATAAAAATTAGGAACTGTAGTAGTTACGTTAAGCATATGGGAGTTTCGTATTTCCAATTGTTTACGAAAACGCTACTTTAAATAATTACTTTCTTGTTAAAAATCGGTTTATATTTCTATTACCGAGTGCAAATGCCCATTAGTAGCTAGAAATACATTTACATGTTTGATTATTTGCCACTTTTCTATGTCCAAAATATAGGTCATCTTTGGGAATTATTTATGAGAACCTAAGTAATTATTCATCAATATAAACTAGGAGGGGAAACAGATACATGTTTCCTCTCTACGTACATGTATAATTCATCAGCAAAAACTTACTCCCTTTGGAAATCAATTGGAAATGAGTAGCCCACCTTAGCGTGTGCTGTCAACACGTTTCCAAACGCAACCTTAACTCGATAGGCATTAGTGTTACCAATAATTTAGTGTTCGGGTTTGTGGTAGATGGTGCTGATATTACCGATTTCTGTAAAATTGTAGGTGCCTATCCTTTAATATAAATCCAATCAAGTTCCACGTCATTCTACGTCTGTACGAGTCCGTGCGCTTGTCACATAATAGTTTGGTTAGATTTTACGTACTTTCTTGTCTTTAATCTCATATCCTTTTTAAATCAATTTCTCCAATATTACAAACGTGTTCTTGAAAAGATAAAGTTTGTGGTGTACAATCTAAATTTTACTTTTATTGTAAGTGGAATATGGAGAATCCACTAAAGCTTACTCATTGTGCTGTGTCTGGATTTTCGCACGAGTAGAAGAAAATTTCCGAACCCAGCAAAAGATATGGATAGTTTTTAAAGTTTGTAATTTTTAATTATTTTAATACCGTGTCAAGTATAATCAATGGGAAAACACGTGATATAGATCTTAATGATAACTTACAAATATTGTGTTTACAAAAATATAATAAATCCTGTAAATATAAAAATAAAATTAAATGAAAAAATGGCTTCTTATATGTTGTTTTAATAAACTTAATTTATTTCTTAATTACACAGGTCTGCATTTTAAAACTTTTTAAAAGTTTTTTAACCATTCCAACTGATTCTTATGTTTTTGGCAGGCTAAACCCGAATATGAGCTCAGTTTTCTCCCATCACGTAAGCATTTTCCACAAAATGGAGTGAAATTTTCAATAAACCAGTTAAAACGCACATTTTTCATTTGAAACGGTTTGCTTTAAAATTTTATAATAAAAAATGTATGTACATGGTTTAAAATATATTTAGATCTATTTTATATTTTTTCATCATTAAATCGTCTTTTCGTTTGAGTAAAGCTTCTTGTTGAACTTTTCCTACTGTGGTTTCCCGCCTCTTCCCTATACAGCGACCAGCAGTAGTCCGCCATCATATTTACATTCCATCGACCCTGATATCGTCTTTCCATTTCTTTTATATCCTGATGGAACCTTTCCCCTTGTTCTTCACTAACTGCTCCAAGATTTTCTGGGAAAAAGCCTAGGTGAGAATACAGGAAATGTACTTTTAAGCTCATTGAGCAGCCTAGAAAGTTTTTGACAACATCTTTAAAACTGTTCCAAGCCTCACGTTCTATTTCTTCCATTTTTGTTTCAAAATCATCATTTTTCATAAGCTTCCTTATATCTGACCTTACGTGATTATTTTTTAATTTTATATTTCTATGAGTTTATACACAACATGAACAAAAATAGGTGATTTCTTTTGAAAAAACAGCTATTCGTATAATGTCTTTTTTGCATGAGATGGGTGGGGAGCTGGTATAGCCATTGCAAGCCTCTACTAGAAGGAAAAATGAAAATTGTGGGAAATCCTGACGTGATGGAATTTTTTCACTATTTTTCCCGGTTTTAGCGCATGAAAATGCTTAAGTATCACCTATTACTCTTAAAAAAATTTTTCAATGTCGACCTGTGTTATCTTTAAATATCACTCTTAGATTACACCTACGCTGTTCCTCATTACCATTAGTTTTCCTTCTTGTGGTAGATGGAGCCACTTCGTGTGCTTCGCCTTTATTGAAAGAGTACGCGTTCTCCCTTGGGTATTATCTCTGTTTTACTATTGAAAGAAATACTACTGACCATACGACGAGAAATAGAGGAGTAATAAACCAGGATTATACAATGAGCATTAAAGAATAGAGCACTCGACGAGAAATTCTGAGGTAAACCGGCAGAAGCGTCGCCTACATTGGGAGGTTGACGGTAGGATCTAGATCGTTTTCCGTTATTTGTAACAAACATCGTGTAAGTTTCTTGTATTTTATCTTTTAAATTAGCATATTCACATATATCAAATATACTTACAATTAGTAATAAACAATTTGTAAAGGAATCTGGCGGATACGGTATACGGTACTGTCTGTATTTTATTTATTGACTAACTCGTCTTCAATCAATCACCTAGCAAGTAGGAAGGAAAGGGCTTGATAATCTACATCGGAGTGACTAAAAATGTAATATCCCCATTAATCAGTTCGTTTAAGATATTCACTGTATGCGTCAAAACCAAAAAATACCTGAATCATGCAACAAGATAAACCTTGCGTTGTTCCTCTATTTGTCTTATGGATCTCGGGCGGGCGGACCAGTTCACCGAAGACGGGAGTAGGTCCCGAACTTGCTTACGGAAGGTGGTATAGGGCGTCACTGCTTTTAGGCTGTTAAAGTAGTAATTTCGATATTGTTATATTGGTAGATTTCAAGTTGGCAATAGTCCTCTGTAGCAAAAATAGAGAAGTAGAAAGAAATAGCTTTTTAAGAAGTAGTAATAGTTGATATACGTTACAGTTGTGTTTATTTTATTAGAAAATATGGTAAATATATACTTATAATACAACCATTGTTCTCTGACTGAAATTTGTCCTGTGTGAGCAAATTAACTGCTGTAAAACAATAGGTGATGGGACCAGAAAGTACCGAAAAAGAGTGAGTAAAAGAAAATAAATTAAAAAACTAAAGAGATGGCAGTTTCAGCAGGAGAACTAACGCAAATCACAAAACTCAAAGATAGAGATAATTTTAAAATATAGAAATTCCAAGTCGACATTGAACTATACTCGACTCGCCGAACAAATGCAGTAGTAAATTATGGCAACAATGTGTGTTTAATAGGTCACATAACCAATAGCGTTTGTAATTGATCGATCAGGGTGGCCGCTTACAATAGAATAAAAATCGAGTCCATATTGCATTTGGAATATTAGATTTTATTAGCTTTCTTTGTAAATGATCCATTATCTATTATATTTCATAAACCAGTGTTTCTGAAGACTATTTATCGATCGTTCTAGTGCACCAATAATACATTATTGTTTTGTAGGTTATACATTATTTCTTGCTATATTATCGTATATACTTACATTATGGAAAACTCTCCTCCTAAGAAGAGAGTTTCAAAACATTTTACGGTAGAAGATAAATAGAAGGTTTTGAATATATTTAAAACATTTCAAGAAGAGCCTAGCACTTCTAAAATTGTTAGTGTTGAAATGACAGCCAAAGCAGCAGGTATCTTTCCAAAAACGATAACCAAATCATAGTAACTATTATAGTATCTTTTACAGGAATTAGTGAACGCAGTGTTTACAATATTGTGAAAGAATATAACACTAATCACGAATTACAACCACCAAAAAAATATCATAGAAAAAGGGCTGTTTTAGATATGGTGGATGATGAAATGAAAAATGCTATACCAAGAATTGTACATTCATTCTTTTTAAAAATGAACCTCCAACAGTTCAAAAAGTTCTCACAGTGATAAATGAAAGAGATGACATTCCTAATTTAAAAATTACGACTCTCAGATCATTATTAAAGGAACTAAACTTTCGGTACAAATATTTATTACTTTAAATTCTATATACTAATCATAAGATAATTATGCTTGTAGTTATAATAAGCGAGCTCGAAATAGTATTTTAAAAGAAAAAGATGACATTATTACCTGGAGACGGAAATACCTTCGTGAAATTAAGAAATATCGTGAAAATGGTACCCCGATATATTACTTGGATGAAACTTGGGTAAATGCTGGACATACTGTAAATAAAGTATGGACAGATATGTCTGTTGTCACTGCAAGACAAGCATTTATAGAAGATTTAAGTACATGTCTTAAAAATCCTTCAGGCAAAAGCAAAAGATTTATAATTGCACACATTGGCTCGGATGAAGGATTTGTAGAAAATGGTTTACTCCTCTTTGAATCAAAGAGAACAGGAGATTATCATGAAGACATGAACGCAGAAAGGTTTGAAGAGTGGATGAGATGTATTCTCCCCAATTTAAAAGAAAATTGCGTTATAATTTTTGACAATGCTCCGTACCATAGTCGTAAATTGAATAAGCCACCTACAACTAATAGTCGCAAATTAGAAATGCAAAACTGGATGAGGGAAAATAGTATTGCATATGAAGAAAACATGGTAAAAGCAGAATTGTTAGCTTTAATTAAAGAACATTTATCTGGCCCTCCGAAATATGCTGTTAATGAATTAATAGAAAGGTACTTAGACCCTCCCCCCTCCCTTATCACTGTGAATTAAACCCCATTGAACTAATATGGGCACAACTGAAGGGGTATGTTACGAGACATAACACCACATTTAAATTGGCAGACGTGAAAGAATTATTTCAACGAGGTATTGACAATATTTCTGTTGAAAATTGGCAAAATGCTATTAAACATGTTATTCAAACAGAAGGAAATGTGGGAACTTGACAATCTCATAGATATACACATAGAGCCGTTAATCATTAGAATTAATGATGATTCGTCTACATCATCTAATAGCGAAGAAGATACATGTTAAGAACGTTTTAGTGTGTCATAATTAATTCCTTTACTGTATTAAATTTTTGTAATATGTATAAAATTTATTATTTTTGATTATACCTATTTGTACAGTGAGTTAATTTTTAGGATAGTGTTTCTTATATAAATACGTACCAAAAAAAAAAAAAATTAATTATTTGTTTCCTTATTTTGTATTTATATATTACATAGATCTTCTTAAAACCATTGTGTATTTTTTATTTACTATATATAATTCTATATATTGGAGATGCATAATTTAATTCAACAAAACATACTTGAAGAAATAAGAAAATTATTTTAGTACTTATTTTGCAATTTTTATTTATGTCAAATACAAAATGAGGTTATTATTTTGATATGTTTACATGTGATTTATGCTGTGTGAGTCGGACATTTGCATTGCAAGGTTGCCATAATTTGCTACTGCATCTGTTCGGCGAGTCGAGTATAAAAGCCCACGGTTTGTTTGAGATCGTTGCCGGTAATGTTCAAGAGGAAAGGAATAAGAGGCATGCGAAAGCTCAAAGGGTAATCGCTACGACAATTTCAAATTCGTGTATAACGCACATACTGTAGGAATAAAGGAAGAGCATCAACAAATATCTCAATTAATTATAACATCTGTAAGAAAAACAACCATCATGAAAAAGGATTACTATTTTAGAAAACGAAAAGGTAATCGACAAGAGAAAAGGAGTGAAGTATCATTTCTACGTGAGAAAGAGACAGTCGTATGTGAGAGGGAAACTGAATGGATAGTGGACTTGGGCTCTACATCACATCTAACAAATAACAAATATGTACTACATGAAATAAAAGAAAATAACTCCGAAATTTAAATTGCAAAAAGAAGCAATACAATGGTAGCAGAATGAATTGGAAAGGTGAACACAAACAATTGCATGTTAAATAATGTACTGTATGTTCCAGAGCCTACCAAGAATCTTCTGCCTGTAAATGTTGTGACCGAACATGAAGGTGAGGTAAAATTCACAAAAGATAAGGTGGAGATCTATAAGGATGATGAAATAGTCTTCAGAGGAAGAAAAGAAAATGGCCTATACACTGGAAAACTGAATCATGAAGAAAATATAAGAAAAATGGCAATGATAACGACGAACAAGTACCTGAACCGTTTGTGGCATAACAGACTTGGACATTTAGGCAAGGAAAGAAAAAAGCAGCTGTACACTCTGACATATGCGGTCCCATTGATCCAGAAACATGGGACGGGAACAAATACTTTATAACTTTTTAGACGACTATATTCATTATTGCATGATCTATCCAATAGAAAATCGGTAAATTATTGAAATAATAAAAGAATACATAAAAACTGTAGAAGGCAAATGGAATCTGAAAGTTTCAACATTCAGATGGGACAATGGAGGAGAATATATATCCAACAGTTTCAAACTTTAGTGTAAAAGAAGAGGCACTGTCATAGATTTTACAATTCCACATATACCCCAACTAAATGGAAACGCAGAGCGCTTAAACCAAACACTAATGGAGAAAGCTCGCGCTCCAATTAGTGATACAGAATTGGACAAAGAATTTTGGGGAGAAGCAGTAAGAGTTGCAACTTATCTGTGCAATCGTAGCCCTCTAACAACGATTGAAACCACACCACATGAAAAGTGGACAGGAATAAAACCGGACCTATCAAAATTAAGAATTTTCCCATGTGAAGCTCATGCAAAAATCCTAGGAAAACTAAAGAAACTAAACAGCAGAAGTAAAAAACTAGTGATAATTGGATATGCCACAAACGGCTACAGATTATGGAATCCTGAAGAAAGAACAATTGCAACCCATAGAGATGTAGTGTTCAATGAAAACAAAGAAATTAAAAACATTATGAGTACATTATCAGACAGTGAATCCGAAAAGACAGAAACAGTTAATACAGGTTCACAAACGTCTGAAGAAAGGAGTTTCAAAGAAGAACAATCAGAGGGAGATGATAAAGAAAATGAGATTGGAAAACAAAAAAAGGAGAACTTACAAGAAGTTGGCGAAAAAATGGAACAAGGAAGAAAGTCACAAAGAGAAACTTGAGGAAAATTACCCAAACGACTGGAAGATTATGCTTTAATAACATATGAAGATGCTATATGCGGCAGTGATCAGAAAAACTGGGTTAAAGCAATTGAAGAAGAAAAGGAAGCAGTAGATAGGAACGAAACATGGACATGGACAGTAGACAAGAAGGAAGCAGGTAATATAAGTAATTAAAAATAAAAAATTATTGGAGATACAAGGCAAAACTAGTAAAGAGGGAATCGACTACAACGAAATTTTTAATCCCGTAGTAAGTCCATCATCTTCGAGAGTAGTCTTAACCTTAGCTAGTACCAACAACCAGCCAATCCTGCGATTTGATGTTAAAACCGGTTTCTTGTATGGAAATCCAACAGAAGAGACCTATATGCAGATACCAGAAGGTTACAAGAGGGAAGAAAAATATGTAAACTGAAAAAGTTATTATATGGACTTAAACAAGCCCCAATGTTGTGGAACAAACGTTTCACTGATTTTTTGAAGAATTTCGGGTTAGAACAGACGTTATCAGAACAATGCATATTTAAATGTAAAAACAGTGATACAATCCTAGCAATTTACGTAGATGACGGGATAATAACAGAAAAAAGACAAGAAAGAATAAATAAGATACTAGAAAAATTAGAATCAGAATTTGATGTGAAAGTATACACAGAGCTCAAAACTTTCCTGGGAATGGAAATAGAAAAACTAACAGATGGACTCAAACTAAAACAAGCCTGTTATTCTGAACACATTTTAGAAAAATTCAACATGAGGAATGCTAAACCAGTGAAAACACCAAGTGAACAAAGTAACGTAGGGACCGAACGTAGGGACGTTAGGGACCGGACTCCTTGGTCCCTAACCTCTACGTCCCCGTATATAATTGACAAATCGGTAATTCACCACCAAATCGAAAATTCAAAACATACCTAAGCTGTTGGGCGGCTTTAATAGATTTCAACTCACAGCACGTGGCAAAGAAAACGGTAAAACCTTCCAATGGCGAATAATGAACAAAAAATATCCGCACTAAAATTAGTCTGGGTTCCAAAACCGATCAATATCGCGATGGATTACCTCCCCAACTCCAATAATCTGTAAAATCCAAATTTAAAAGTATCCTCAAAATGAATCCAGCAGACAACCGTTTACAATGTAATGCGAGAGACAAAATGATGGCTTTCATAAACTACTAGACGAGCAAAACCAAGCAAGGTAGCCTAAACCGGTAGAGAACTAACAAAGTAAATGAATATGATCCCAAATTAATTACGCATAAATAATCAAGCCAAACATTAGTTTCCGATAAAAAAGTTCCGCCTATCGCCGTCTGGATCGCTGCATGCAAGGAATCGACTATACAGGCGCGGTCAAAATCAACGAAATACAAGCACGGTCAAATATAATGTAACAATCATTGGGGAGCATTGCAAAAATTGAGTAGAATACGGAAATTACGGAAACGTAAAAGCAGTTAAAACTTTACACTTCCTCGCTATAGGTAACGAACGCCAACCAAGGAAAGTTGGAAAAGCTTTGCGATCATTTACCGGCTTTGTGCATTTGATCATGACAAATATTTAAACGAAATTGAAAAAGTTAAATATGTTACAGTTAGCTGATCTTATCGCACTGTCACATTCTTGATTTAAACTATTCGAGAACAATTAAAAAAGACACAACGAATTGTACTTGCTCTTTCATGACTGACTCAGAGTTGAAAGACGACGATAAAAGTAAAGACGAGGAAGGAGAAGTAGAGGGCACTCCGTGTGAAGATGGCGCAAAAAAGTTTGACGAGAAATTTTGACTCTTTTTCATTTTTCCTACTTGTCATTGCTTACTGAAGCGGTTCTTGCGATTGATGTGGTTGGAGTGAAACTATTGGGTGTTAATGGAAGTGTTTAATTTTAAAGAGGCAAACTTCCATTTGTTCTATAATACATTATTATCTGCTGATTGGAGCGATTTGGACGGGGCTGACGATGACGCTTGTGCTCTCCTGTACGCTGCCTTTTATAATGTTTTTTTCCCTGACTGTTCCTACTTTGAAGCCCTCATTTATGCAGCATGGAAGGTATCCTCCTTGGTTTGATGAGGAGATTATCACCTGCTTGCGACATAAATCTGTCATGCATCAAAAGTACAAAAAATACAAAACAGCGTATGCTTATAATCGTTTTATTTGCCTCCGCTCTCAATCTAAACAACTTATAGACACTGCTTTTGCAAGAAATATTGGCAAAGTTGAGGGAGGCTTGACTAGGGATCCTAAACAGTTTTGGTCTTATGCCAAAGGTAAAAGCGGACACTCTCATATACCTGGTTTTATGAGGCACGAGGGGAGGCTATTGTTGAAGTCTTTGGGCAATATTTTAGCAATGTCTACATTGGACCTCAAAATCAGCATTTACCAATAACTTAACGACTATGCTAATACGATCATTACGGTTCCAATGGTATCTCGAGATGAAATTGAACATGTTCTACGTCATTCCAAAAATACTAATATGTCGGGGCCTGATTTAATTCCAAGGTTCATTTTGAGGGATTGCACGCCTATGCTTGCTGCTCCCCTACATCGCATATTTAGTTTGATACTGCAGACTTCCAACTTTCTCACTGTTTGGAAAACCGCGTACGTTAGTCCAATATTGAAGAAAGGTGACTCTTCAGATGTGCAAAATTATAGCCCGATATGTTTACTTTGTAATTTCTCTAAAATCTTTGAGACTATTCTTCACAAACATTTGTATGCTGCTATTGGTAATTATGTCTCACCATTTCAACATTGTTTCATACAGAATCGGTCAACTGTTACAAACTTAGCTTGCTTTACCCAGTTTGTGCCGGAGGTTGTGGATGGTGGAGGCCAGGTGAATGCGATCTCTTTAGATTTTAAGAAAGCGTTTGATCGTATTGATCACTATGTCTTGCTTCATAAATTAAAACACTACGAATTTTCTGCTTCGCTAGTCGACTTACTTATTTGGAAGAATATTTTCTATCAGGTATCGAAACTATGTTTCCCAGTCTTTTAATCAGTCATCAGGAGTACCACAAGGCTCGAACTTAGGCTCACTATTATTTTTACTTTTTATTAATGACATCTTAGACACTGTGAATTGTGAAAGGTTAACGTTTGCGGACGATCTGAAGCTCTTTACAGCGTGGGTTCCATCTAGGATTGCTTGTCACTACAGAGCAGTTTAAATTGTATATCTTCCTGGTGCGATTCTAACAGACTTACACTGAATATAGCGAAATTTGTAGTAGTTACTTACACAAAGAAAACTCTACCAATCTTTTATTCCTACTAAATATCTAATATTGCTCCAAGGGTTTCTACCTCACTAAGGGATTTGGGTTTAGCAACTGCTTTAAAATTTATGGTTTCATATTTCGACATTGTCGAGACTTCCGAAACACACGCACCATGTACAATGGGACCAAACTAAACTTGGACGATTGACAAGCGACGAACTAGTATCGGCAGAGATATTGCAAGCGAAATTGAACCTTATCCGCAATCCGCATTCATCATTGATAGTGATGAATCCATGAAACTATTGAATCAATAGTTTGCTTGTGATAAAGGGGCTTCCCCTCTAAATTTCGGATTTTGTTTTGGAATTCGCCTAAAATAAAAATCGTTCTTAAATAGTAATTTTAGTTTGAAAAAGGGAATAAGGGGGAAGGAACCTAAACGAAAGAAGTAATAATTTCTTCCGATATTGCACATCGTACAGCCGTACTTCCACCTTATTTAAATAATAATTACGAATAAGAATTAATGAACTATTCCGGAACTCTAGTTCAGCTACTTCACCCGTATTTTTATAAAAAATATTCGAATTCGTGCAACTCCCGTTTGCGCGACGATTTCAAAAGAAACGAAACTTGCGGTACCTTCTTTTTCTCATATTGTCTTAATATATGGCGGATTATGAATTTGTACTTTTGATTTTATTGTGAGTGATAAAAATTATTTTCGTTCTTTTCCTAAATAAAATTCATTGGAGAATACTGGGAAATATGATTCTACATAGAGTGATATATTCCAATCTAATTGATCTGTGGATAATATTACTACAATTTAACTTTTATAATATACAAGAAACAGGAAACCGATTTAGGATAGAAGGGAATATAGAAAGACGGCGACGACCTAGACCTGCAGGAAGGAAAACCACTCTACAAGAAGATGAAAAAATTATAAATTCATTTAGAAATAATCATTTTCTGATAGCAAAGAAAGTACTGTAAACTTTCGGTTTGTAAACAAACCATTATAAATCGTACCGTTGAAGCAGGGTTAAGACCAAGAAGACCGCCTAGAATATTAGACCTTTTAGCAGCACATGCAGAATTAAGATTCCATTTTGCAGTTGAAAATTTATATAGAGACTGGACAAATGTTATATTTAGCGATAAAAGCTTTTAGGTCTAACGAATGTTCTTTTAAATTAGTATATAGACATGCAAAAGTATAAAATGCAGTAGAGAGTATGTTGCTCGGCATACACAAAGTGGTTGAATTTCAGCAGTGTATTGGCTGGTCTTGGGAATTTAGTAAAGATAGACGGAAGATTAACGTCCGTACAGTATAGAAATTTACTTGATACTTATATGCCAGAATTTGACTGTCAATGTCACCGTTGATTGCTTGGTAGTCCCTGTCATACACCATCCTCCTCTATTAATAAAATATCCTGTATCACAAATTATTTGTGGCACGAATGATAGTGGGTGGAGATATAATTTTAAGAAAGCGCCTTTATGGTTTAATTAATGAGTATTTTTGTAATTTTGATTGGCATGAACTGCTTAGTTTTGGAAACATTCATATTTCTGTTAAGGTTTTTTATGATATTCTATACAGAACATTTGAATTTTTTTTTTTTACCTAAATATTATGTCAATTCAGAAAATTATCCTGCATGGTTTTCCATTCATACTAAACGCTTAATTAAAAGAAAAAATAAAGCTTATAAAACCTACAGGCGCACACACACTAATTCAAATTATAAGAAGTATAGCGACCTGCGATCTAAATCTAAGGCCAGTATTTCTGACGACTATAATCGGTACTTATCGTTTACACAGAGCAATGTCAATTTAAATACATTTTTTGGAATGTTGTTAACTCCCCAAGGTCTACCTAGGAGGTTGCCCTTTGGTAATGAATTTTCTGACGATACTAGTATTATAAGCAATATGTTTGCAACATATTTTCAGTCCACTTATTGCTGTTATTCTGATTATATACCGTTAATCAACCCAACCGACTATACTAATTCTAACTCTATATCTACCATCTATATTAATGCTAATAGTGTTTTCGAAAAACTGAGTTCTCTTCCTTCGCCATGTTCTTCGGGTCCAGATGAAGTTCCACCATATTTTTTGAAGTTCTGTAGTCCTTCACTGTCATTGCCTACCTCCCATTTATTCAGCATATCTCTCAGGACAGGTGCTTTTCCTGAACAATGGAAAACTGCTTTTATTTTGCCTTTTTAAGGCAGGTAATCGATCAGATGTTTCCAATTATCGTCCTATTAGCTCATTACCAGTTCTTGAAAAGTAGTCGATTCTATAGTCGCAGAACAACTCTTAAATACTTACTCAACGATAATAATTCCAGAACAGCATGGTTCGTCTATTATCTCCATCTACCAATAATAGTTAATAATATTGATATTGGTATATCCATGTACCATTATTAATACCTATGTCGATATATCGATAATTATCAATATATTTATAAGTAATATCGAATATATCGATAGAGTCGATAATGAAACGATACTAACAAGACTATCGAATGTATCGATTTATCGATAAATATCGATATGTATCGATATATTCGATATTACTTATCGATATATATCGCCCAGCTCTAGTGAAGAACATCCGGAAGTAGAATTTATAGTCAATTCAGGATCTGAACGCAATCGAGAATCTCTGGGCTCAAATTGCAAACCATTGAAATGACATACAACGCCGAGATTTAAGAGTTCGAAGTAATCTGGATAATGCCGTTCAAGAAACATCCTGCATGACGTAAATATATTTTCAAATCTGGTCTTATCACTGCAGCGAAGGTTACATTAAATTATTACAAATTCACAATCCGTATAAGCCATATGTATATTAAGGCAATATGAGAAAAAGAAGGTACCGCAAGTATCGTTTCTTTTTAAATCGTCGCGCAAGCGGGAGTTGCACGAATTCGATTTTGATTTCATTGTGAGTGATAAAAATTATTTTCGTTCTTTTTCCTAAATAAAATTCATCGGAGAATACTGGGAAATATGATTCTATATAGAGTGATATATTGCAATCTAGTTGATCTGCGGCTAATATCGCTACAATTTAATTTTTATAATATACAAGAAACAGGAGATTATATTATTATCATAAATGTATCCATCAAGGATAATAAACATATCACACAAAATTTTAAAACTAAATTCTAATACTTCAAAATACTATAAATTCTAGTATTAAGTCCAGTTTAATATAACCTTCGCTGCAGTGATAAGAACAGATTTGAAAATATATTTACGTTATGCAGGATGTTTCTTGAACGGCATTATCCAGATTACTCGAACTCTTAAATCTCGGCGTTGTATGTCATTTCAATAGTTTACAATTTGAGCCCAGAGATTCTCGATTGCGTTCAGATCCTGAGATTTAGGAGGCCATACTATAAATTCTACTTCCGGATGTTCTTCTCACTCCAATTTTTAACTATCCTACTGGAATACACCGCAAAGTTATCTTGCATAAACAACACATGTTTATCGTTAGCATAAGCTAATGGCAATATAAGTATCAAGTAAATTTATATACTGTACGGACGTTAATCTTCCGTCTATCTTTACTAAATTCCCAGGACCAGCCAATACGTTGCCCAAATTCAACCACTTTGTGTATGTTAAGCAATATACTCTCTCCTGCATCTTATTTTTGCATGTCTACATACTAATTTAAAAGAAAATTCGTTAGACCTAAAAGTTTTTCATCGCTAAACACAACATTTGTCCAGTCTCTATATAAATTTTCAACTGCAAAATGGAATCTTAATTTTGCATGTGCTGCTGAAAGGTCTTACATCGTAGCCGGTCTTCTTGGTCTTAACCCTGTTTCAACCGTACGATTTATAATGGTTTGTTTACAAACCGAAATACCGGTTTCTTTCTTTGCTATCAGAAAATGAATATTTCTAAATAAATTTATAATTTTTTCATCTTCTTGCAGAGAATTTGCAGGTCTCGGTCGTTGCCGTCTTTCTATATTCCCTTCTATCCTAAATCGGTTTACTAATATTTATGCCGTACTGTTCTGGAAAGGAAGTAAAGTGTGTTCCCTTAGAGAAAAGCACATACGTCATATATACCATGAACTAAATTTGATGTTCGGTATATCTTACCATGGCAACCGACTAACGAAAGTGAGTGAAGTAGATAGAGCGTTTTCATGACGTCACATTCCGCGCATATTTTCAAACGTAATGTGCTCTTCTCTAAGGATACAAACTCTATATCTACTAAATCTCATTGCCATGTAAATAAATATTACTAAATATTGGTAATCATGGAAAAATTAAATTACAATTAGTTGCGCTAGCGTCTCGAAACTGCTTACTGGTATATTGCGTACAACTTATTTGTGCAAAAGACATACATCTTTCCATAATCCCACAAATTCACCTTTTTTCTCTAGTTATCTGATGTCTCCCCACTTCCATGACTTTGTAATTGGAAATAAAAATATTACATACTAATACTACTTGTAAATTTAAAAGAGCCTGCCTTAAACTCATGTATTTCAAAAATGTAGGTAAGGGAAAGGAATCTCTATTTTCCAGCTCATCTACAACTTATCAAGAAACAAAATATTGTTCAGGAGACCATAGAGAGCGAAAAGCGTAAAAACAATATTATTTGATTTAACTTGCTTGTGAAGGGAACTGGAAGTAGGGAGGAACAAGTTGCTGAGGATACCGATGCTGTGCGGGCTATTTTATCGACGTTGGATATTTGCTTCGATAACATCAAACCGATGAGATTGGGTAAATTTGACCCAACGAAAGCTGATGAAAGGAGACCAATTAAGCTGACAGAGAGCTATCTTTAAGTAAACGATCAACCGGTGGTGGTATACTTTCTGCATTTACTGATGATTGTCATGCATCCTTGGTGGATATTTCCGATCTTAAAGGCTTTACTCCGAATATTGATATACTGTTATGCAAATGTAAGCTTGTTTATACTTCGATATTTATTGTCAATATTTATACCTCCGGATATTAAAATGGATGATTTTGAAATGTTCTTTGATGCTTTGAGTCTGCATCTGCTGAATAAGGAACTGAACTCCTAGGTGGTACCCAGGTGATGATCTTGTGAGTAGGCTTAAAATCCATTACTCTGGACAAGGCGGTTTACCTGGACTTCTGACTTCTAGTGCGGGCCCATATAATAAGTTAGGTTTAAAATAAATAAAAATAAAAAATATATAGGTATAGCTTTATATATGCCGTTAAAAATAACTTGAATCTAAAATATTTGTCTGACTGTTCCTAGAATCTTCCAGTGATCGTAGTGAGTGCACTACGAATGTCGGGAAAGGCTGTGTGGTGTATTGGTGTTGGCGACCTTCACCGTGCGACGCACCTACTTTATGACATGTTATGTCTGGGAAGCCCGGGAACGAAGGAAGAACGCGTAAGCGGAACTGATGTCATTTTGATCCTGACTATCGAGGTTTACGTTAAGTCTCCTGTATTGAAGTTTTCTTAAATATATTTGTATGTTCAGTTTTTATAATTTTTATTTTGTGTGAGTAATTCTTCTACACTTTGTTATACATCTAAAGAGGAAAACATAACTTACATAACCTTATTTTGTAACCATGTTCCAACATAACATAAAATACATCTTATTAATACTGGTGGCGCCCTCTGATGATTATCACTTTCCTTAACACCTTCTCCTTATAATCATCCGAGTCAAGCCTTACGAAAATACAAAAATACAAGCAAGTTAATTTTACTATAGTTTGAGTTTACAATACTATTTTACCAACTTAGCTTTATGTTTCAAAAACTTATTACTATTCAAGGCTTTGGTAAAAATGTATCCTATCATCTCTTCTGTTGAAAGGTATTCAATTTCAACTAGCCCATCTCTCACCTTTTCAGTTATGAAATAAAATCTCACGTTGATATGTTTACTGCGACGATTGAACTGCCTATTTTTTATTAACGTGATTGCACTTTGATTGTCCAATTTCAATTTTATTTTAACCGTTTCACTAACAATTTCTTCTAATAACGTTTTTAGAAACAATAGTTCTTTAACACAACCCGCAGCTGCGATGTACTTCGCTTCGGTGCTTGACAGCGCTACCACTGGTTGTTTACGTGAACACCAACTGACGGGTTCACCGCAGAAATATATAACATGCCCTGATGTACTTTTTCTCGCCTCGACATCTCCTGCAAAGTCTGAATCACTGTAACCAATTAGTTCATTTTGTCCATTTTCACTAGCTTTATTGTACACTATTCCATTGAGTTTGGTTGATCCTAAATACCTCATTATTCTTTTAACATTGCTGACGTCTATTCTCGAAGGATTTTCCAATTTTCGACTACCATAATCAACAGCGAAAGCAATATCCGGTCGAGTTTTATTTTAGAAATATAGAAGACTACCGATTGCTTCTCTATATGGAAAAATGTCTTTTGATTTTTCGGAATTTTCATTTCCATTGTTGTTAATCATAGGTGCCACTGCTGATTTTGCATTTTCCATACCATATTTTTGTAAAACTGTTTTAACATAGACTTCTTTGTTTCAACTTGAATTCTTCTAGTCCTTTAAGAATTTGTATTTTCAAAAATGTTTCTAGTCTATTGAATTTTGACATCTCAAATTGTTTTTCTTATTCTTCCAGTAAATTATTAATTTCTTTTTCATATTTCCCAACTATTAGAACATCGTCTACATATATAGCTAAGAATAATGTCCCTTCTTCATTTCTAAAAATGGACTGTTCAACTTTCAACAGGTTCAATCCCTTTTGTTTCAAATAATTTGTGAAGTGTTCATTCCATGTAAGTGGTGCTTGCTTAAGGCCATATAGAGCCGTTCTTAATCGAGATACGTTATTTCCTTTTATTTCATACCCTTCAGGCGCCGACATATAGAGATCTTCATGCAATTTACCATATAAGAATGCAGTTTATATATCAAATTTCTTTGCAATGTAATCGTTTCTCACTGATAGAGCTAATAATAGTCTCTGTAGATTGATAAGCTAGTTTCAATTATAATTTCGATATGGACTGTATTTCTTTTTAATTATTTTTATTTTACCCTTTTACTACATACAAGTTACAAGAATAAGAATAAATACAAGTGATCTGCGCATGCACATGATGCCTACTACTCTCATACTCATAAAATACCTAAAGGGGGATGTGTAATGTTGGTTGTCTAACATTGATGTCAAAATGCTCATGTATTAACAGTCTCAATGAAGTCACATTTACTACTGGACTGAAAACTACTTCAAAGTCTATACCCTTTTGTTGTTGACATCCTTTCACTATCAATCTTCCGTCGTCTTTAATCTTGAACACCCACTTGTTCGTTAGTATCTTTTTATTATTAGTTTCCTCAATATTCACATAGTCCCAAGTTTCATTTTTGTATAATGACTGTTTCTCTTCTTCTATTGCTTTTTTCCATTTATGTTTGTTTGGTCCATTCATTGCTTCTTCATAAGTCAGTAGCACACAGTCCTCATATAATTTTGGTAATTTTATTTCCCTTCCTCGTTTATCTGTCCTTTTTGCCCTTCTTCTGTGTGCGTGTTTTCTTGTTCTTCACCTTATGTTTCAGTTAAATATTCATTGACTATATCCTACTCTTGATTTAAATCTTGCGCAAGGTCATTATAGTTTGCTTCAACTTCATCTTTTTCTGTTTCTATTTCTATGTTAACATTTCCAGGGACTGACAATTCACTTATAATTTCGTTTTTTGGGTTACTAAACACAACATCTCTGTATACCACTATTCTCTTTTTCTCCCCATTCCAAAGTCCATATCCATTTAGTGCATATTCAACAAAGACATATTTTTGCTTCTCTCATCTAGTTTCTTCAAGTAGCGTAGTATTTTCGCGTGAGCTTCACTGCCAAATATTTGCAATCTAGACAAATCTGGCTTTTGGCTTGTCCATAGTTCGCATGGAGTTGTTTCTACTACGTATGATGGAATCCTGTTCAAAAGATATGTTGCAGTCCTTATCGCTTCACCCCAAAATATTTTTGGTAAACCAGAGTCAAAAATTAATGATCTCGCCTTCTCCAATAGAGTTCTATTCAGTCGTTCGGCTTTTCCGTTCAGCTGTGGAGTATAAGCTATTGTTGTATCCATTACCATGCCTTTTCTTCGACACCAAGCAAGCATTTCATTATTTTTGTACTCTCCTCCATTATCACTTTTTATTTATGATACTGTATGGTTTTTAAGTGTTTCCATTTCTTCTATATATTCTTTCAAGTATTCAAGTACTTCCTTTTTGTTTTCCATTAAGTACACTATTGTATAATGCGTAAAATCGTGAAGTACTGTCAAAATGTATCTTCTTCCGTCCCAAGTTGGTGGATCTATAGGGCCTACTATGTCAGTATTTATTATATCAAATGGTCTTGTACCTCGTTTTCTTTCACTGTTAAACGGAAATCTAATTTGCTTAGATTTTAAACATACCTTGCATAGTGCTTGGAGATAATCACAATCACATATATTTATGTCCAATCCAGTCACAATCCAGACACTTATGTGTTCCAATTTTCTATGCCAGTCTTTTACTTTTTCTTCTTTACTTATTACTATCATACTTTCTTCACTTTTTTTCTTGATATTTACAGAAGAAAGACAGTTCTTTCCTTTTTCACCTTCTAACACGGTTTTGTTGTCTTTTGTTATGTATACCTTATTTTTCCTAAATGTAACCTCACCCCCTTTATCGGTAATTACACTGACTGATAACAGGTTTGTACTAAGTTCTCGTACAAAAAGCACTTTTTCTAAAATACAAGCATCTGTTTCTATTAATCCTTTACCTTCAGCTTTCATTATTTCATTCCTTTTGGTCACACCAATTTCTGTGTCTATATTTCCAAAATTTCTAAGTAAATCTCCATTATTCACCATGTGAGAAGAAGAACCCGAGTCTATAACAAATATACTATCTTCTTTTTATTTTGCTATTTTTATTTGTTTTGTAAGAAATGCTACTTTCTTATCTTCTTGTTTTGGTTTCCCATCTCTATAAACCTTTTATTCCTAAAATAGAAACCTTTCTCTGTATGATTATCTTTTTTACATATTGTACATGCTTCTTTCAAGGTACAATACTTGGCAAAATGACCACTATTGCCACATCTGTAGCATTTCACTTCTTTGCTTGTTCCAGCAGTACCTTCTACTTTGGAAAATCTCCCAATATGTCCTGGTTTTTACATTTAAAACAGATTTTTTCATTTGTACTAAATGCAACTGATCTTTCACTTTCATTATTTTTATCGATTGTTTCTTCTGCTATCAACCTAGATGTCAAATTTGTTACGGTACGGCCCTGTACAGGTGTGGATTCCCATGCTGTTCGAAAATGTTTGTATGTTTCCGGCAATCTACTTAAAATTTTTGAAATTAACATCTCATCATCAATTACTTACTTCAATACTCTTAATCGAAATGCTAAATTCTCTAATTTGCTTATATGTAATGAAATGTCACTAACCTTTTCATGTTTGAAGTTAAAAAGTTCTTGCAATAAGGCACACTTTTGCTGTTCGTTATCCTTCTGGTAAACATTACACAGCTTCTTATACATTTCACCTGACGTTGCACAGTTCATTATATGAATTAGTACTTTCTTCTCAATTGTTGTTACTATAGCATTTTGAGCTTTAGCATCTTTCCTTTTCCAATCTGTTCTTTCTTGCTCACTAGCTAGATCTTTCAATTTCACATTTTCTCCATAACTTAGTTTTGTTGCTCTGTTTCTTTATTTTTACTTTCACTGGTCACTATTCACACAATACTACTTCGTTTTACTGTTTCCTTTTTTACTTTCACTATTTTCTAGTTTTATTTTATAGTTTTTATTTTGTGTGAGTAATTCTTCTACACTTTGTTATATATCTAAAGAGGAAAGCATAACTTACATAACCTTATTTTATAACCATGTTCTAACATAACATAAAATATATCTTATTAATACTGTTGGCGCCCCCTGATGATTATCACTTTCCTTAACATTGTAAAAGTTTAACTGTGTTTTTGATTGCATTTACTACAATACATTACATGAAATAAACAGTAAATACGGAAAAGCAAGTATTGAAGGAAAGTATTAGAAAATTATATACACGACTAGAGAGTGTGTGCGTGAGCATTCTTGTTTGGGATATGGAGAGGCCTGTATAGTAGATCCCTTTCTATTAGGAGTAGATCGAGAGAGAGAGAGAGAGAGGCAATACGCTCTCCCAGGGGTATGAAACTGGGATTATGAAACGGGCAACAAACAGTATGAGCCATTCCGTCGGGCCGGAGTAAGGGGAACTAACAACCAATAAGAGTGCATGCTTTTACAGCCATGCTTTAAATTTTCGCAGATATTTGAAAGAGCCGCGTTAATTTTAGAAGAAAAGTCACATTCGTTCTGTGTTGTGTTGTTCGTAAGGGTTCTGGTCGAAGAATTGAATTCGATAGAATGTAAATAATTTGGTAAGTATAAACTTTAAAGGAGAAAAACGAGGTAGAAAATGTCAAAAACGTTTCAAACTAACGTTTTGTTTTATTTGTATACGCAATGATTTTTGTTAGCGGTTTGAATTTAAACCAACAGTTAAGTACATAATGACGGTTTCTACTTAGTTATAACTTTCTTTTATTTTCACACTGTTGTCTTCGGAGAAGTTCTCACCCTGAACTAGGCTATTTCTGACCACCGGAACACAACCCGACTACAGATACTACTGTGTTGTAATGTTCTTTTCTTTTTTTTTAGGGCTGTAGCCTGCAGTCGAAGACACATCAAATAACGTTTTTTGCTTGTGCTGGTTGATTGCTTGGTGAACGCTGTTAACTGTAATATACAAGTTGTAAGAAGGATTGTTGCAAGTATTCAGGCTGCACAACTGGGATTAGAGCAAAGTGCCCGAAGGCTTTGTTAAAAAGTATCTCTTTAGCTTCTCCGTAGATCCATACTACCATGATCCGTGGGCTTTTAGTACAATGTTGACTTGGAATTTCCATATTTTAAAATTATCTCTATCTTTGAGTTTTGTTATTTGCGTTAGTTTAGAAACGCCTTCGATCGCGTTTGGCATGAAGGCCTCATATACAAGATGGTCCGCCTGGAATTTGAACGGGCACTGGTGCGATTAATCGCCTCATACCTTTCCGGCCGCACATTTCAAGTATGGATGGGGAAAGCCGTTAAATCGGCCCTTTACACCGTAACGGCCGGTGTTCTTCAGGACTCGCTGCTAGGACCGGATCTTTTATATTATTCACGTACGATATTCCCAAAATACCGGGGACAGAGCTAGAAGTATACGCAGACGATACAGCCTATTACACCACTTCAACTGCCGAGAGTCTCATATGCCACCGCCTGCAAACCGCAACGGATGGATGGATGACAGATGCCCCGTCCCACATTGCCACCCTAACCAGACTGCAAAATAAGACTCTGAAGATTATTATCGACGCCACATGGTTCATGAGGAACGACAGAATTCAGAGCGATCTGGAGACCCCTCATTAGAAATCTGTCTACGTGCCATGGTGGCGCCCACCTGGAGAAGAGCTGAGGACTCGAAGCATCGTCTGGTGAAGGAGTTGGCGATGCTAAACCTCGATCGTACGCCGCCTCATTTAAAGGTCCGACGCGGCAGGGATGCACGGCGGGAGATTCAAGAAGCCTAGGACAAGTATCATCGACTTCGATGGACTATTTATTCGCCCGTAGCGCCGTGACATTTCAACCCACCTTTCTAACTCTTACAACGACGAACCGGCGTGGAAGCAGCCGTCTATCCTGGAACATATGAACCCTGGGAGCAGAGGCTCTTTGTTCGAGGGGAACGATATCGCTCTTAGGAGAAATCTTCAAAGGACGAGGTCGATTTTGGGTGCCTATATAAAGTTTCTCCAGTCTAGTGAGTATGACGTCCCTCCCATATACCTCTAAGGCAGAAAATAATTCCTTTCCAAAGTAAGCATCCTTCTGTAGCCGCTCGGAGTTCGTGTCGCAAGCGGATTCGATCCTTTCAAATATTGTATTTGACTTACGGCTCTCCCTCTCACCGAACTCTAAACAGGTCTCTGTTTCAATCAATGAAGAACCATCATGTTTGCTAATATTCTTAAGTACCTTAATAGTGCTTTAAAGCTATTCAAATCACGTTGGAGACTTCTGCAGCGAGTAACGGTGAAACTGACAGCAACAAGACTTCAACGTTAATAATAACATTCAGAGGAGGACTGAATGTACTACAAACGATTCTTGGAGGGCAGCAACCAAATTATGTGACATTAAGACTGTTGGAAACGTGCTATGGGAGCAAATACTTGCAGCTCGTCTACCAAGTGCAATTCAAAGGAAGGAATACAATTCGCCAAAACCTTAGTACAACACATAGATCATTTCATTGAACCTTAGGTATACTCCCGCTCAAAAGTATTTGTTCGCCCATATTTTTTGGATCTTACGCATTTATAGCCAGGTTTACTCTGTAAAATAATTTTAATAATTCTTTAACTGATACTCTGTCTATAAAACAATTTCGTAACTGTGGTCATAACCTTACGAAATTTCTCAGAATAATGCAAACACCATGCACCGCTTTCGGGTGGGATTGCCCGAAGTAGATAGCTTAATCTCTTCTTCTTATGAAAATGTAAGCTTAAGTAACATACCAAATTTCCATTATCTGAGAGCGTCACTAGAAGGATCTCCACTACAAATTATAAAATCTTTGAAATTTACCCCGCGTAATTACAAATTTGCATGGAATACGTTAATCGAACGGTACAACGATAATCGGTTACTAGTTCATAATCAGGTGAAAGCCTTATTCAGTGTTGAAGTATTGATTCCGTATCGAAAAATTCATGCGCACTAGAACAGCTAGCATCCGTGGTTTACTCGATTCTGGCTCTCATTCCAGTTATATCACAGATGAGCTACGCAAGCATTTAAATTTGAACACAGCAAATATTACAGTTGTTGAGTTAAAACAAAGCAAGTCAAACATTGACCTTGAGTGCGACACTACAATTAGCTCGTTGCGCAATAAATATTCAGCCCAAACAAATTGTTTCGTTATCCCTCAAATCACGACGAATTTGCCGAGTGCATTATTGGATGTATCTGACTAAAAAACAAAAAATTATGAAGTTAGCTGATTCATCGTTTTTTGAACCAGGCAAAATAGACGTGTTAATAGATGCAAATTTATTTTGGAGTATTTTAAGCATTGGACAAATATCTTTGGGGTCAAACAGACCAGTTTTACAAAGGACACGTTTCGGTTGGATTGTGTTCGGACCTTTACGGCAAATTCAACTTTAGTAGAGATATTGATATACAAAATCAGCTTTCCAAATTCTGGAAGGTCGAGGATTGTTCGTAGACAGCACCTTGGACAGAGGAGGAGATGCAACGTTTCAAAGAAGCGTTCAACAAATCTACAGGGCGAAATGGTAATGTCCACGTAAACTTGTTGTATGCCAAGATCAAAGTAGCATCATTAAAAACCATTACCTTACCACGCTTGGAGTTATTAGGCGCACTGATCGTATCTAGACTTGCAAAAGAAGTTTCGTTCGCATTACGCATAAAATTTGAACGGCCCTGGTTTTGGTGTGACTCCACCATAGTGTTAGGATGGATAAAGCTACCACCCAATAAGCTAACGACCTTTGTAAGAAACCGAGTCAGTGATATTCAGCAATTAACTTCACATGATAATTGGAAGCATGTTCCAAGTCGAAGCAACACAGCCGATATCCTGTGGCGAGACCTCATGCCTAATGAAATGAAATATTCTAAATTATAGTGGCGGTCCGAATTATCTTACCAATGAAGAATATTATTGGCCATCAAGGTCAATATTCCAAAGATATGTATTACTTAATCTGAGAAACAACGTTCACGCATTGACATATCAAAATGTATGTACCTTTACGTTTGATAACTTGTCAAATTTAAACAAGATTAAAAGAGTAACCGCATGGATGTTCAAATTTAAAAATAATTGCAGCGACAAAGATAGTTTAATTAAATTTAGTTATTTATCTGAGCAACAAGCACTTGCCAAACTTGCACAGAGTCAAAGCCGCATCGCAATAGAGAAGCTAAACAGAAGATCAGGAATTCATAAAAGACGTGAATTATTAAATCTAAACCCTTTTTTGGACGAATCTGGTATCTTAAGAGTAGGAGGGCGCCTGCAGAATTCTAAATTTTCAAAGGATAAACAACATCCCATTATATTAAGTTCAATCCATAGATTAACCAGACTAATATTCGAAAATGACCATACCAGGTTGTTACATGCTTTGGGAGTAGTAACCTTAGAAAACAGGTTGAAAAAGTTGTTTAAATTGTTTTCGAAAGAAACCAAAGTTTATTCAGCCAGTTATGAGTCAGTTACCAGAAGCGCGGGTTCAGCCTGCACCACCCTTTAATGCTACAAGCATTGATTATGCCGGTCCAATCCTTATTAAAGATCGTAAAGGCCGTGGAGCAAAATTTACTAAATGCTATATTGGATTATCCACATGCTTCAGTACAAAAGCTCTGCATTTGGAACTTATATCAGACCTTACCAAAGAATCATTCATTATGACTCTAAGACGAGTTGTAAGTTGTCGCAGAAGACCAAGTAAAATTTACTCGGATAAAGGATCTAATGTCGCGTCCGCCTGTTCACAGCTGAAAGAACTAGCGAACTATCTAATTCATCATGAACGGCTCTTAACAGACTAAGAGCAGATCATATGGAATTTTATCCCACGTTATTCTCCTCATTTTGGAGGTTTGTGGGATGCCGAAATCAAGAAAACCAAATTTCATTTAGGATGATTTCTTGGCAACGCGCGCCTTATCTTTCAGTAACTAAACTCAATATTAGTACAGGTGGAGGCGATCCTAAATTTTCCACCGTTATCTCCCTTATCTTCCCATCCTTACGACATTACTACTCCTACCCTGGTTCACTTCCTGATAGGGCGAGCATTAACTGCGATTTGAGATCCAGATTTGAGGGAACTTCGGGTAAACAGACTGACAAGATTTCAACACGTACAACAATGCAAGCAGCACTTTTCGAACCATTGGTAAAGGATGCTTATATCGATATGTCTCTCCCTCGTAGCGACATATGAATAGAAAGGGAGTAACATACAAATGTCAGAACCAAACGCAGTGACATACAAAAGTCAGAACCAAACGTATTGGTTAAAGATGAAAATCTTCCTCCACTTAGATGGAAAATTAGCCGACTTAAAAAACTGCATCCGGGGAATGACAGAGTAAGCAAAGTAACAACTATCAAAGTTCACAACGGAGAAGTAAGAAGAACCTACCTCAAAATTGTGTCCACTGCTGCAAGCCGATGTATGATTTGGAATACAGATGGAACACAGATTACTACAGCTATTCAAGTAAATACGAAAAGTTATCCGCTATAGTTATCTTTGTTTAGTAAAAAGATCATATGCTCCTTCTTTGTCGGTATGAATCCAAGGTTTGGCAGACGACGCGTTACTTGCCGGGATTCGTCAAGAATCGGGCCACAGTCGTAGACAATCGTACTTATTGGTATTAATACATTGGCGCTGGATCAGCATCAGTGTATATTGTTTTTGATTTTTTAATTCGTTATTTTCCACCGTTTTTCACCGTCTTGCACCATTTTTCATCGTCAAAATGAGAGACAAATTATAGGGGTTACAAAGATGTGCAGGAGCAAAGCATTGCGAGGAATTTTGTGAGGTACGTATTGATTTGTTAAATAACCTTAAATGAACGAAATAGTTCTAAAATTATGTATCTTTAATAAAATTTATAGATAATCATAATTGTAGATTGTAAAGTTTACAAAACAACAATAGATGAAAATAAATATATTGATGAATATAATTGAATCAGCGAACTATCTAAAAATTATTTTTTTGGTCTTATCAGTCATCCATTTAATTGCCAATTTTGGAGTGATACGTAATAATAATATGTTTTTAAAGCAAAAATATGGCTTGATGCATTGCATTTTGGAATCCAAAATGACGTAGAATTTAAGATCGCGCAAAGACTATTTTGATTCCTCCATATACGATTCGAGCAAGAAGTTCTATTGTACTGCAGTACCTAAACCTGTTCAAGAAGAAAGGAAGACTTTGGATTCAAACAGGTAAGCATTCACTTATCATTATTAGCAGTACTTTCGGTGCTATATATATTTTCTCCCATACTCCCATTTTTTACACTTCGATCAATAAAATTGTCAGAATGACTACCTATGAATAATATTACTATCTACAATTCTTTAAATTTTCAATTTTCAGGACTGCTACCATAACAGGCACTGGGGACTGCTACGAGTGCTACGTTCATCCCTGATATCGACGAGCTATTCGATAGCTTTAACGGAAGTGCCCAAGTACTACCAAACAGAAAGCCCTCTGCTGCTGCGTCAGCCGACTTTTGGAACACAGCCATTTCCAACGTCGAGATGTCGAATTATGTGTGCGGCAAAAGGCAGACCGGTTGGAAACTACCATCACAAATTGGATGGATGCACTCCATTAAAGCTATTACTTTAATGTGGCAAAACATGTAGAATCGCCGAATAACTAGTATCCGATCTCCAACTTTTAACCAGGGTATGCCTAAAAATTTATTTGGTACAAACCGTCGTCGGTTGTGGCTGAATTGGTTCAACAGTTCCAACAGTTCCATAGTTTGTTACTTCTTTAAAGACTCCAGTCATTAATTGTCTCAAAAATCCAAGGTTGCAAGAAACCGATTGTATATATATATATATATATATATATATATATATATATATATATAATTATATATATATATATATCTCATCGGATAAGTTTTTAGCATTGAGTCGGTGGTCTGTAGGTCCATCTCAATCTGGCGAACGGAAAATATGAACACTAACACTTCCTTCTCTCACCGCACGCTTCCTTATCCTTATTATTTACTAGTACAGTTCGAGTAAATTTGTTTATGTTTTGATTTTGTATTAGTGTTTTTTTATTTCTTTTATCAGTCGTGTTCCTTTCTTATCATTATTTTATATCTTATTGTACTTATTTCGTCAGTGTTTTTCAACACTAGAGAAATATTCAGAAGCTTTTAAGGTACATAATCAACATAACATTTATTATATACTGTGTGTCTAGCTAAGTTCGCGACAAATGGAAAACTTTTTTATTCTTGGGTTTATGAAAAAAGTTATTCTTTATAAAAAGTCCTGCTTCATCCAAAACTTACATTCAAATTATCAGATTTTAATATTTCTTAGTCATATACGAGATATGACAAAAAATATGACATTAGTATAAGAGTAAAGTACCTTTATTTTCAATAATACTTAAAGTGTTATAAGGAATGGTCGTTCAGAATTGGAAATTATACAATTTAAATACAGCATTTACACAAAAGAAAGCATTGAAAATGTTACACAAATGCTTCAACATATCCGCCTTCTCGTTCCATACATGTAACGGTTCTATCACAAAAATGTCTTAAAACCCATCTAATTGTTTGTGGAGTTATTTTACGGATTTCTTCTCTAATAACACGTTCTAGATGGCCTACATCCGTAAACGGCGCTTGAATATAAACATGTTCTTTTAAATAACCCCACAAGAAAAATCAAGTGGGGTCAGATCTGGAGACCGAGGTGGCCAACGTATTGTGGAAAAGAGGTGTATAACCCTTTCGTTAAAACAATCTTCAACATATTGCCTTACGTCCAACCTGCTATGACAAGGTGCACCATCCTGTTGAAACCAAATATGTTGGCGTTCCAGCAATGGAAGATTGTCGATAAAATTACTAATTTCACTTTGCAAAAATTTAGATACCGGTCGGCATTCAAAGATTGGTGAAAAAAGAAAGGTCCAATTACATAACTTTTGTAGATTCCGCACCATACATTTGTCTTGAACGCATATTGACTTCGAGTTTTTATTGTAAAATGTGGGTTGGCATCTGTCCACCAACGGCAGTTTTGACTCGATACAGTTCCGTTCGATGTAAATGTTGCTTCATCGGAAAATAAAATTTGTCTCGACACAAAAGGATTATCTGCTAATATTGCCTGAATGTCGGCACAAAACTCCAATCGTCTGTCATTATCACCTGGTCTTAGAGTGTGTACAAATGTAGGCTTGTAGGGATGAAATTTGTTTTTTTTTAGAATTTTAGCTACCGAATCTTTTTTCACCAATCTTTGAATGCCGACCGGTATCTAAATTTTTTGCAAAGTGAAATTAGTAATTTTATCGACAATCTTCCATTGCTTGAACGCCAACATATTTGGTTTCAACAGGATGGTGCACCTTGTCATAGCAGGTTGGACGTAAGGCAATATGTTGAAGATGGTTTTAACGAAAGGGTTATACACCGCTTTTCCACAATACGTTGGCCACCTCGGTCTCCAGATCTGACCTCACTTGATTTTTTCTTGTGGGGTTATTTAAAAGAACATGTTTATATTCAAGCGCCGTTTACGGATGTAGGCCATCTAGAACGTGTTATTAGAGAAGAAATCCGTAAAATAACTCCACAAACAATTAGAAGGGTTTTAAGGCATTTTTGTGATAGAACCGTTACATGTATGGAACGAGAAGGCGGATATGTTGAAGCATTTGTGTAACATTTTCAATGCTTTCTTTTATGTAAATGCTATATTTAAATTATATAATTTCCAATTCTGAACGACTATTCCTTATAACATTTTAAGTATTATTGAAAATAAAGGTACTTTACTCTTATACTAATTTCATATTTTTTGTCATATCTCGTATATGACTAACAAATATTAAAACCTGATAATTTGAATTGAAGTTTTGGATGAAGCAGGACTTTTTATAAAGAATAACTTTTTTCATAAACCCAAGAATAAAAAAGTTTTCCATTTGTCGCGAACTTAGCTAGACACACAGTATATTATTAATTAAGTCGAGAAAGTAGGACAAATACAAATTTTGTATATAATACTAAATACATCATAATTTGCAGCTTTTAAAATGCCAAAACGGAAGTCTAAAGATGATATGACATACCTTCTGCAAGAGCTGGTAAATATTCGTTTACCGTAGATCAAGTGAGAGCAAGAGTAGCAGCTATGACTGGTAAAAGAGGAAACAATTATTATTCGCGAAAATCAATCTGATACGAAATCAGATTGGAATGAATTTTCAGATGACTAAAAACTTCTTTCTGTATAGCATTAAGTGACTGCAGCATTTTAGGAAACAAAACATGTTTATTTATTTTTTGTGTTAATATATATTTTCATTGTAGTAACTGTAAATAAACAGTTAAACGTGAATAAAAACAGTATTTTGGAGCATTATTCACTTAAAACTATAGTGAAAATCTTTTAATACCTTTATTTTAAACAGATAACAAATGAGATGTATGGAAAGTATTGAATGCTTTCAAATTGTTACATTATTATTTTCATTGTATTAAAACTATATGCAATTGAAACAAAACATAAACATTGCTACATAGCGGTGTTCATATATGTTCAATAGTATTCATAGTAGTATTCAATTTGAGCAACAACCCAAAAAACTATATATTGAGAAATTATAACATTTATTTAGATATTCACATTCATAATGAGTGCGATAAAATTGTTTTCATGAGCGCGCAAGGTTCGCCACATTTACTTTGTTCGACTATAGTCTGTGATTTGGAAGCACCACGTGAGTCGTTCCAAGAGGAAAAGTATGTAGACGATAACGCACTTTGTTATTGTTATTATTTATTATTTGTGTTGCAATGTTTGTATTTGAGCATGTTACTGAAGGCACGCCACTACCGCATTTGGTTCACTGTGCGGACGCAGTAGCAAAAAGTTAGATGGTGAAGTGAGCAGAGTTCGACAGTGTTACGGTTTACTAAATATTAGTATTAGCAAGGCTTCTAACTCAGAACAAAAATCAACTAACGTAACAACGGGTCTAAATTCGAAGTTTTTGGATCGAGGCAAAGACTTTGTGTGTAGGGCAGCATAAGAACATATATTTTATCAATGTTTAGTGCTTGCCGTGAAACATGATGGCGGTTCTGTTACGATATGAGGCAGAATTGGCAATATTTGCAGAATCCAAGGAATAATGAGAAAAGAGCAGTACCGTCTGAACTGCGTATTTTGCGACACCGATTCACATTTCAGCACGACAATGACCAGAAGTTATGCAGAGAATACTTTGATAAATTATCAGCTGAGGGAGCGCTTAATGTTATGGCTTGACCACAACTGTCCCCTGATCTCAATCTCATTGAGGTCCTGTGGGATGAGTGCGACAGATATGTCACCAAAGTTTGTCTTAATTCTACTGAACACTTTCGAATATTTTTCAGGCAGAATGGGACAAAATCCCACCAGCAACTTTAATAAAACTGCTTAATAGGATGCCGAAACTTTGTGAAACGGTTATTAAAAATAAGCGTGAACACCTTGACGAGTCAAAAATTAAATAATAAATCTCTTTTACTAATTTTTTATTTGCTTTAAAAATACTAAATACTACTCATCAGCAGTTATTAAATCTAATTTCAAACGTCAATAGACAAGAAGAAGAGAAATGAAGTGAGTGAGTGAGTGAATGGGTGTGTGTGTGTGTGTGTGAGAGAGAGAGAGAGAGAGAGAGAGAGAGAGAGAGAGAGAGAGAGTCATCTGAGCATCAATAAGATATTAACAAGGATGGGAATTGGTTTTTCTTAAATGCATTTACTAGAGTTATACTTAAATATATGGAGATAAATATTTGATATTAATTATTACAGCCTCCCTTTGTAAACGTAAATATTCAAGAGTAAACATACAGAGTTTTAAAATTTAAATTCTCTGCTGAGCATGTCTATATATGTACATGCATTTACTTTTTACAATATAGCTATTTATATAAATTGCAAGAGCACTTACCATATCTCAAAGTTTCGTGGTCCACATGCAAACGAGTTGCCTAAACAAAACAGAAATAATGAAATATAATACTATTTACCTAATAATTACTTATATCATACCACAAAATATATAATAAAAATCCAAAAACCATATCTAGAAAAGATCATGGCAACAGCATCACTAGTGCCAGAAATATATGCATAATGCCTATATATCATATGCAGGTAAAATGCAATAGTGAACAAAAGTAATGCCAAAGAAATTATGATAATAATGTTCGTACTAGTGATGGGTCGTTATTGAACTATCTGTTATTTTAGAATCGTTCTCGAAAAACTTAAGGTACGTAGGATACAGTTACATCAGCAATACACAATCATATAACTCGGGGAATCACCAAGATGTTAGAACTAGTGATGGGAAAGTATAACGTCGGGCAAAACCAAACTATATATCAAATCTAACAAAGGCCGCCAAAGGCGATGTGCGCATGATATTTTATTGATTTTATGATGCGTTATCAAATAGAACTGTCGAGTACGAAACGACGATGACCTATTATATTGGAACCGTTATTTCAAAATAACGAGAACGGTTGGAACTGTTCTTTTAAAAGAGCGGGTTTTCGCATCACTAGTTCGTACTAATAGCGATGATAAAACAGAAATAATAGTAGACGTAGTAAGAAATCATGTTTATTTCGAATCGGGTGAATAGTAAAAAAAAATAGTTCTAATTATAAACTTTATAGATGTATTCTTTTCTATGAAAATAGCACTGGCATCCGCGATTTTTGTAACACAGTTCAGCTCATAATTTTCACAATAGTAATACCCTTCTAATAATGGAAAAAATATTCATTAAGCCCTAAAGCTAAGACCGCACTGAGCGGAACTGCACTGCAGCGGAGCGGCGCGGCACGACGCGGCTCTATTTGATAAACCGCACTTGAACTGCACCTGAGCGACAGTACGCAGCAAATTTGTCTGTGAGCCGTCCGACAACCTTTGAGCAAGATTGACGGAAGTGAGATGGATATGATATTAATTTCTTTGTTATGTGAGGAAGAAGAAAGGTTGGAACAAGACCAAGCAAGGAAAAAGCCAAGAATATGGCTGCATGACATTTCGAATTCACGATATGAAGAAGGAGAATATCATACACTTTTGCCTTACTCTTTTTTGCCTAACGTACTCTGTACTCCCATTCCCTTAGCAATTTTTTCCAAATGTTGTTTTTTATAGTACTACTCATGTAATGTTAATTTTGGAGATCATATAATTCTGGATATTGATTTACAAGTAGAATTAACTTTTCCTCGTCTAACTCCATTTTGACGAGCAGTGTCGCGCAACTTATTGTATCGCACTACACAGCAGCGGAACTGCGCGACGCGGCACTACGCATCATAATTGATCAGTTGGTCAACTTAGCCGTTCAGTGTCGCGTCACGCAGTTCCGCTGCCGTGGAGTGCGTTCTGTCTAATACGATTACATGTAAACAATATTTAGTCGCGCCGCTATGCTGCAGTGCAGTTCCGCTCAGTGCGGTCTTAGCTTAACACGTACAGTTTTTATTGAGCTGATTAGACCCTTTCATATCGGCAGGTAGTAAATTTTATGAGGGGTCATTTAAAAGCGGTACATTTTAAAACAGAAAGATAACCTAAAATGAAGTGTATATAACATTAAACTTACTCTCTTATTCAGTCTTCGTTTGATTTTTAAGTGAGTGGTTCTGTGTAGTTAAGAAAGTTTTTAACGACGCAAATATCAAGTGAAATGCGCCGTGGCGTGGTTGCAAAAGTTGTTCTGACAAGTTTTGTTATATTTGTGGCGATTTTCTGCTGAAATAACAAGCGAGACCATTTTTTGAAAATGTGAAAAAACCCTATTTCATGTATTTTGGCGTATTGGTGCAGTAGATGAAAGGGAAGAGAGAAAGTATGCCTTTTGCAGTTCCAATGGTATGGCGAGAACCCCCAAATCATTTTAATGATTGCTATTTTTGCATGACAAAGACTGAAGGATATTATAAAAAATAAAAGCGCAAGATCGAATATCCGAATTTGCCTTCTACCATAAACCTATTCCTCACAATGCAGACTTACCAGTACCGACTGCGCCTTTAAATTGGCAAGATATAGTTTTGGGAGGTAATAGAGGTAGTAGCGCTTCATCATGCAGCTCCGAAGAACGGTCCATCGACCCAAATTTTACTTCAGGTCCCAGTTCCGGCGAGCTAGAGTTGTTTGTTTAAGGGGTAAAACCACTCTAGAGGCAGAAAAAGGACCTAAATTTGGCAATTTATTCTGGGAGTATAACAAACAGAATAGAATTTCTTTTCGGAGGGTTTATTTAGCGCATATTGAAATACGAGACACAATTTTTTATTGTCATTTTCATACAAAATGGCCGTGTCAGAGCACGTCGTCGCCGAGAACATCGTTTTTTAAAACACCGCCACAGGAGGACGGATTTCTCGGCCTGTATGAGTCCCGGAACAAAAAATATAAAAAATTTATAATCTATATACAATTGACTTGGGAAGTACATAGGAGTTTCTTTTTAAATCAATTTTTGTGGTGCATTTTGTAAGAAATTAATCGATTGTTTGCCCTAAAGATGAGCATTAAATGGTTCATAAAAAAGTTCACATTCTTCCAAAGATAATATTGTTGTGAAGCTACTGTAAAGATTTCAAATCGATCCTTGCAATAGTGTTTCGAGAAATCCGTCTTCCCAGTTTGAAAAAAGTGGTTCCGAGAAAAACGCGTTTAAGGTTTTATGAACAGTTTAATCTTTGAAATTTTTGTTTCCATCTAATCTGCGATGCCTGCACCATACATTTGCCCATCCAGGTCGATGTACGCTCCCTCCTCTTCCTTTCTAGATGCTTCCAAGGATGTTCGGGCCCTTTTTGCGGCATCGGTAAGCGATCTTTCGGAAAAGTCGATGCGGCGTTCGTCAGTTTCCACGCAGAAGTTATAACAGTTCGGCTCAATTTTCATACCCAAATTCTGCATGAGCCTCATGACAGTTGACAGGCCGTCATTATATATGCCTGCACTGATATAAACTGCCGTGTCAAGTACGTGTTTGCCGCTGGAAGTCAATTTTCGGAGCCATTGGCCAGACTGTGGCGTTGAAGCTCTCGTTGCTATTTTGCGTAAAGCCGCCGATACAACGAGAAAGCAGTTCGTCACGGCTTAATTCGTCATAAATTGGAGAAATCGCTTCGTAAACTTCTTGAGATAGAGGTGGCTTATGCGTATTGTTTGATCCAGTAGCCTGTCCCTTCTGCCATGAGCATCATGAATTTTCTCCGCGCGGGCATTTGTCGTATTTCGGTTCATCGTCAGTCGACAATTTGTGGTCTAGCGTCGCGTAAATTTCATTACGCATTTTTTCAACAGAATGCTGATTTCGGCGTATTGCTAGACCATAATAAATTGACAACTCGTCAATCAATTTGCCCGTTTGTCGACGGCGTCGACTTCCATCTTTGCCGCGGATCCCTCGTGGTTCGCTTGGCATTCATCTACGCGAGTTTCGGCCCATTCCTTGTACTCGTCAGTATCCGATCTTTTCTTCCAATATTCACAACTCTTACAATATTTGTATTTCACTGAAACATCGACCACTTTGCCACTAAATCATCTAATAAGCGATACGAATCCAAAAAGTGACGAAAAGCCGCGTTTCCTCCACGAACCATCACCAGATACAGTGATTCCACTTGTGTTCATCACTTTTTCGTCACTTTTTCCTTCTCTTCTCGAGCTGCATTTCTTATACTAACCTGACAAACCGCCTCTGCTCCGACAGCTATCTTTTGAACAACCTTGTCATAAAATGATTGGAAAATTGGCCGCGGGAGATCCATGAACGTGCAAAATTTTATTATTTCATTTCTTCCTACGCCCAGCAGCCGCATAGCAAGAATAATTCTTCGATTAATTTCGTATCCTTTTTCATGAATGCAGAACTGGGAATATAAATCGTGTCGTATTTTTACAAGAAATTATAATTTTGAAGCCCAATCCGCGCTTTCCAGATTCGGTGAATGTCACATCAGATTGGCACTTTTTGCACACCACAGCTTGCGATATAGCGGAGAACACTGCTAAAAAGGTAAAAATTCGGTAACCAGAACCTTCGTCTATTTCAAAATAGTCAGGATCGATTGCTGAAAATTTTTTAGCCGATGTGTCAACATGCTAGGCCCTAGGCTTTCTGTATTCGATCTCTTCAAACTGCTGCGTTTTCCCTTTCTGACCTTTTCTTAACTGTACACTGGCGTTTCATCACTCATATTATTTTTGTTATTCACTTCAACACTACGATATATATAATGGCGTGGCTTGTTAGCTGTACTGACTCACACATACACTTTTGTTATAGTATTAGCGTAGTCTGCTGACCCTAAGAACCGGTTGCTTCGTAGGTAACAGGTTAGCTTATTATTTAGAAATCGTGAAAGTAGTACAAAAGCAATGAATCACAGCGCGCCGCGTGAGTGCTCAGCGCGCGCTCTGAGGCACTGCGGCAAAATTGATAATTGAACCTTTTAACTTTTTAACCCTAAGGTATCGTTTCAACCAAAAAAGAAAATTCGTATTTTTGCAAATCCTAGAGTGGTTTTACCCCTTAAAGCGAGTTAAATAATTTAGTACGTGATTTGGGGTTGTCAAAGCAACAGTCAGAACTTCTTGTTTGGCGTCTTAAAGAGTAGAACTTACTAACCAAAGTTTCAAAAATTACGACTTTTAGGAAAAGAAATTCTACGTTTACTGCATTTTAAAACACAGAAAATTCGTTATGGGCGTGTACTGATATCGATTGTTTAATACAGGAACTGGATGTGAAGCATTCTCTCTGCGAGTGGCGCTTGTTCATAGATTCATAGAAATGTAGTTTGAAAGCTGTGGTATTACATACTGGAAATTTAAAATCATCTATACCACTTGCCCAGTCAGTGACAATGAAAGAAACCTATGAAAATATGCGCATCCTTTTAGATGTAATAAACTACAACCGGTACCAATGGCAGATATGTGGGTACTTCAGGGAGAATTTACAAAATATTGCTGTTTATTCATTACCCGTTTCGAGATATTCAAATCCAAAGTCAAACAAGTGCAACTTTTTTCTTTTGTATATTTCTGTTACAAGTTTTGTTTTAAAATATTCTTAATGAGCTGCATTATACATTGACTTTTTCTCTCTTAAATCTCTCTAAGGATGCTGATAGTTAGAAAATAATGCATAAGAAACAATGAGATTACAAATAATTGTAAAATTTTGCTTTGCATTATCACATATTTCAATGTCCCGCTCGACATTGAAAAACAATATTTTTATCAGTGCGTCGAAACTACATGATGAAAGGTCATGAAATATTGAGTGCAAACAGACACTTTTATTGCATTTCAAATTAAAAAAAAAAAAATTTTGAAAATAAAAAGATTTGCGATCTAGGCACTTATAAAAGTTTGTCCCGTTCGACAGCCTGAGTATGAAAATTAAAAATATTTTAAAATATTTTTCTTCTACAATTAATTAATTTTGTAAAAACAGTTTGCTATCAAATTATTTTAATCGAGATGAATACAAACAGCGAGAATTGCAAACAGTACAGGGAAAAATTAAAGGAAAATGAAGTAAAATTACAAAACTATAAAGTAAAAAGCCGAGAAAGAATGCGTAATGCAAGGAAGAAGTTGAAAGCCTTAAATGAAGGAAACAAAGAAATTATTGAAGAGAAAAAGCGGTATGAGCGCATACGAAAAAGACAATGTCGGAAGAAGTTCAAGGAAATTCAAAATACAAAACATACACAAAACGAGTCCTACAAATGTAAGCAAACATTTGCAAAAGCTTTAAGGAAGGTTGAGAATGCGTTGCCGAAAGAAAATAGAAACAAACAAAAACAATACCAGCAATAAACTGCCAGAAAATGTGGTTAATTCTATCACATCATTTTATATTAGTGATAACATAAGTCTTTAAAAAGAAAACCCACATGAAATTGTAGGTAAATCTACTTTTTTAAGATGCGGCCAAGACGTGTGTAACCAACAAATACAACGCCACATGAGTCATGCGAATTTCGGCTATTTGTTAGAGAGCTCTGCGAAAATTATTCCTTCATTTCCCAGCAACTTTGAAAGCTTTCTTAAATCTGTTTACTGCAATATTTATAATGAAAATTGCATGACAAACAATTGCAAGAAGTGCTTGACAAACTTAAAATATCAATTTATTCCTCTAGATTTAGCCAATATAGAAGATGAAGTAAAGTGGCAGCAATGGCGAAAAATAGATGGTCATATGGCATTAACTAATACCGTTGCAACTTTATCTGACCTAATAGTTGATGTGGAAAAACAATTACCCTCGTTTAAAAGTCTTTTTGTTTTTGTAAAAAGGGCCCAGCAAAGGTATTTTGAAGATATCAAAAGCATAGCTCCATTGTACTTCTTCTGTTGCGATGGCCAGGAAGTTGAAGCAGCTCAAACTACATATTCCGAAAAAAAAAAGACTATAATTAATATATTAATTATATATAATATAATAATTAATATACCTGATGCTATTTTTATTTAAATGTATAACTTTGTTTACTATTTTTACTTTTTCTCACTTCAAAATTTTGTTAAGTTTGTCGATTTATATTAAAATAAACACATTGAATACTTCTTTTTAGTTAAAAAACATTTTTTTACTTGTCCATTTATAATTTCGCAAAAGAGCAACAGAAAAAATATAAACATCATGAAGGGAAAAAAAGTCCCGTTCGATATGTCCCGTTCGACTATAATTAAAGTTAAATAAAAAAAAAAAACTATATATCATTTCTGATTAAAATTTAGTCTGTTTTGATAGGCATCGACCTACTCCATTCTAAAATTAGTCACACTAATTTATTGCTTCAGGTTTCGCTGAAATCAGCGTTTTAATTGTTTGCCATAAAACCAACTTCTGTTTTTGTCCCGTTCGACAGCCATAGTTTTTTGAAATTATCTTTTAAACGAAGATTTAGTTATTATCAACTTTAGCACCAATAATAGTGCTAATTAAGCCGTATAAGTACGGCTTAGAATCAAAATAAATTCACTTTAAATGTGCACGACTGTCCCGTTCGACATCATGGAATTGCCCATATGCATTTAAAAATTTCACCGCTATTTCTGTGTGAGATCTTAAGAAATAGAGCAATCACAGAGGCTCAAAGGACAGTCTGGAAAAGATAATCAAGTTGAGTCGGCATTAAAAATTTGGTTTAGCGAAGTTCGCGAAAGGAATGCTCCGATTAATGGACCACACATAATTGACCAGTATGAAGTTAGTTACAAATTTCTTCCATAATTTTTTCTTTCCATTTCAACCTCCAAACGCAATATGATGAAACCAACCCCAGTAAGTCCTTTCGTGATGTTAAAAGTTAACTCAAATCCGGTTATTATGAAAATCCGCAATGATATCAAAATACACTTGCGTCAACCTGTAAGCACAGATAAGTTGATAAAATTAAAATTTTGACAAAGTGCAGCATTAGATATTTTCATTTCGGCTACGCATGGTTATTCTAAGTTATCTTTTCTATCAGACACCGAAACAAAAATTTTAGACACCGCAAATATTTTTTGAGCACCGAAATTACTTCCGTTACGTATATGTATACATTATCGGAGAAAATTGCAATTTCAACAAAGTGCGGCATCATATATTTTAATTCCGACTTCGCAGGGTTATTGCAAGTTTAGGTTGCAATAACCCTGCAATAATAAATAAACAACATTCAATAAAATTGGATAATATATATGAACGCTATTTATTTCACTTTCCGAGTAGATAACTTGTACCTCAAGGCTGTAGGCTTGCGTACGTTATATTCTATATTATATTCTTTTGTGTTCGTTTTAGTTATAATTTTAAATAAATTTTTAAAAAACCCTTTTGAGATTTCAATAAACGTAATTGGCGCTGCGAACAGGATATCCAAACGGTAAAGTGTTCGCGAACCCACCGGTAATTAAATTTTTATTGGATATCCACGAACTTTATACATAGACCTTATAGTACAGCTCTCGCAATATAAGTTGGCGAGCGGTGGGGATGCGCCGTAAACGTATTTAGGACACGTACCTCCCACCTGTCTGATTCAGATACTGCATAGGAATTACCATTGTCGTATCAATAAGTTCCATAGGGAAAGGACGAATGATAGGCATTTTATCCCTCCTCTATCTGCGCGAACTCAGTACCACCCTTCGCCAACTTATATTGCGAGAGCTGTACATGGACTGCTACTCCTCCCATGCTTCCCAGCGAAAGCGCGTGGAACCAACATAGGAGCGCGGCGCCTTGATTTATGTCCTCACGTATAAAGTAATCGCTAAGTTCGTGTGCAGACACCGATGAACTGGTTACGTGCGCACGCTTTTTGTATTTCCATTTATTATTTTCCAAATTGCCAGTTGCTTGTTATCAGCTCTGTTTATCTGATCTACATAATGTTTCCTAATAGTGTCGTCTAAAGCTTTTCTGTATTCTTCTTTTTGTTTAAGGTAGCAATTATATATCGCCTGATTTTTTGTTGAAATTGCTACAGTTGCTATTGCATCCAAGTTATTTTTCATTTTTAATATGTGGTAATATGAGGTAATTCTATTTTTCAATTTTTAGTTTGAATTTTCTTACTTTCAGGAAAACAATCATTGAATAATCTTAACACAATATTGCACATTGTGGAAAACATTTCTGTTCCCGTTTTGTTGGCAAGTACTTCACAGTTCATACCAGTTAACGCATTGTAGTTGTTGGGAAAACAAGTACGTATTTTGGTCGTATATACATCTAGTATATACCCACTTTTGCTTTGTTGCAGGTTTTAAAACAATAGCGTTTTTTAAAAGCATTATCTGTACATTATGGTCTGACATATGTAAGTCTACAGTTAAAGTTTCATACATACCTGAGGTAATATTCGTAAAAATATTATCTGGACCCGTTTTAAAATTTAAAGTAACTTGTGATGGCTCAGTAATGGACATATGCAAGTTGTAAGATTCAAATAAATCTTGTAGGTCTACTTTTTGTTTAGCTGTTTGCAAAAAATTAACATTAAAATCACCTGTTATTAATATGTCATTATCAGGTATATACTTTTCAATTAAGATCAGAATTTCATTTAATTTTGTCATAAACATTTCCATATTACCGTTCGGTGGTCTATATATTGAAATCAATATAATTTTATTTTTCGGTAAGTATGCGGCAGCTACTTCTATATACAGCTCCAGCGATGCAGCAGATATATGATCTTTCCGCCTAGGCATAGGACTGCGTTTTATGAAAGAAGCTTCTCATACCACATCTACAAGTCGTACAATGATTTGCGAAATAGCTTTAAGACTTCAGGCCCAACTACTTTTAAAAGAATATACAGTGAGCACTTATTTGCGAATCAATCATAATTATATAGATTTCGTTGAACTTCTTGCTTACGTAGCATTTGTGGCGGGCGCATAGTGGATTCTTTCTCCGTTCTTTTTTCATTCTTTCTTTCGTTCATTCTTTCTTTTTATTACTTTCATAAAAGTTCTCTTTCCTCTTTTTTTTTCTTTTGAGTTCTTTATCTCCTAGGTTTTAAGATACTAGATTAGGCATTTGCTACATTATTTTGTATTTATTTGCCAAGGTTAAGATGGTAGAGCAGTGGTGGGACTTGCAATCACGCACTGAATCTCGCCTTGTGATTGTGGCATATTAATTTAATTTAATTGAGTTCTAAATATTTAATTAATTTTGTGCATTACATACATATATATTTTTATTTGCATATCTACAATGTATTTTTCTTTTTTCTCTCTCTGTTTCTGCTGCAATGAAGACATTTATTATCATCATCATTATTATTATTATTATTATTATTATTATTAAATATGTATCTTTAATAACAATCAATGACAAGTAAAGTTTCATTATCGCTTTTTTATAGCTTTGACTGACCGACTTTTTTGTGATAAATAAAATAGTTCTCGTCATCTTTGGAACTATGTAATATACTTCAAATTATATTCTACAAAAAGAAGAAACCTGTTATAATTTCCGAGATATTTACAAAACCTTAAAAAGCATTCAAATTTTTGGAGAGGGCTGTACCCCGAATTCGGAGGATTCCTGTTACATATATAAACTTGATATATATGTAGATCCAGCGCCCTCTGGGAAGAGTTAGTTAAAAGATAGGGATAATAATAATAATAATAATTACATACATAATTAAGATATACAAAAACGAAAAAGAAAAAGAAATATAAATTAATACATATGCAAAAATTAAAACTAAACAGTAAACTCAGTTATTATTTTAACAGAAAAAAGATTAAATAACAAAATTAAACACAAATATTAATAAAGCAATTTACCAATAAAAATGTCACTATAGACCCTTTCTGCATTATTCGTCATCTTGTACACAGGAGATCTCAATAGAAGATTAGTTCTAGGCGTTGGTAAATTAAAAGTGGAAGTGTAACGAGATGTTAAGCGGGGCACGTTAAAGAATATACGGGATAGCAGCTCCATACAGTCAATTCTATTGCTAAGTATTTTATGTTTGTAATTTGGCGTTCTTAAAGTCGCGACGGTATTCCAGAGAACGTAATTGATGCACATTTAGAAGTTCAATGTATGAGGTATGCCATGGTGGATATACCCCGTCTAATTTCAGAGATAAAAATTTTAAGAATCGACGCTGAACACGTTCCAGCGGCAGCTTATGGGAAACATAAAAAGGAAACCAAATAATAGAGGCAAATTCCAACTTCGATCTCACGAACGTGAAATATAGTGTTTTGAGAAGCGCAGTATCACGAAAAAACCTTGATGATCTCATAATAAACCCTAAAACGCGCGAAGCAGATGCACAAACATCTTCAATATATAAATTAAAAGAGATTGTCGGATCAAAGAGGACACCAAGATCCCCAACACTTTTAACTTTAGGAAGTTCAACATTCTTAATATGGTAATGAGAATAATAAGGATTAGTTTTACGTGTGAAGGACAGAAAGTAACACTTACCAACATTAAGGACCAAATTATTTGCTTCAGACCAATCAACTAAGATGCCCAAGCCATGCTGAACACATTCCATATCACCATCATTAGCGACTGTAGAAAACAATTTAACATCATCAGCGTAAGCAAGAACATGACAAGGCAAGGTCTCCAACATATCATTAATAAATTATATGAAGAGTAGCGGACCTAGATTGGATCCTTGTGGTACGCCACTCGAGGACATAAATTCAGACGACACGAAGCCATTATAAAACACATAATTAGATCTATTCAATAAATAAGATTTCATTAGTGTGCAAAGGTTCGGCGGAAAACCAAAGAAATCTAGCTTATGCAACAATAATCCATGATCAAGTGTCAAAAGCATGGGAAAAGTCGGTGTAGATCGTATCTACCTGTCCCTGACTATCCAATACCTCACTAGTGTACCAGCCAGATTTGTAATTGTTGAACGACCCGCCATGAAGCCATGTTGAGCGGGAGAGACAAATGATTTTATATTTACATATATTATATTATAGAGGAACTGCCCAAATAACTTGGCAAAATTATTCAATATAGAAATGGGTCTATAGTTCTTAATTTGTGACTTATCACCCTTTTTAAAAACAAGTATTATTCGAGAACGTTTCCATTTGTCAGGAAACGTACCTGACTTAATTGCTAAGTTCACTATTTTACACACAGGCGTCACCAAGGCGAAACGTATATCCCTAATCAGGAAGCTAGGTATTAAGTCCTCACCAGCAGTGCACTTGTTCGGAAACGCACCCATAAGTTCAATTAATACATCTTCGGACACTGACTGGCAAACGAATGGTGGTAAACGCGGCAGATCAACCGGGAGATCCTGTACACCACGAGTAGTATAAACTTCCGAGAAAACGTTCGCAAAGCCGTTCACAATCTCAAGAGGCTCCTCCACTGATAAATCACCCACCAATAACTTGTCAGGTATACGAGTCGCACCCTTTCTACTCCGAACAAACGACCACAGACGCCTTGGATCCACCTTGCTAGCATCCTCAACCTTGGACAAATATGACCTGTATCCCTCTGAAATTTGCAGCTTGGATATCTCCCGCAGCCTTCTAAATTCTTGGTAGTAATACGGGTCATGTGTGAGTTTCCATTTCTTCCTGTAGTTCTCCTTGACTTTAAGATTGCGCCGGATTTCAGTAGAAAACCACGGAGGAAAATCAGAATTAAAGGTAGAACATTTGGGAACAGAAGACCCAAAAGTCTTATACAGGAGATAATAAAATTGATCAACCGCAGAGTTAACATCACTACAGTTATCCAAAACGGCCCACTCAACATCAAACAAATCACTAGTAGTTTATCGAGATCAGGTTTACGAAAATTATATCGAACTGCGTGATTAGTCGGAAACACAGCACGTTCAAAAGAACCGACAATATCAAAGGAGATACACAGAGCAGGATGATAGGAATCTTCCGGAACAAAGGGATGTTCATCCCTTATAACTTCCAATGAGGAATTGAAACTGCCAAAGACCAGATCCAGCAGTCTACCATGAACATTCACAACATTATTCCACTGTCTGAGTTTAATTGAATTACTAAAATCAAGCAAAAACGGGATTGAAGTACTAGGTATATTATCATGAACCTGCGCATAATATCCAGGAAGATTAAAGTCTCCAACAAGTAAAACATGTTTATTCAAAAGCATAACTTCCAAGGCATCCATAAATCCCTCAAGGACAATTAAAGTTACATCAGGAGGGACATAAATAGCCGCCATATAAAATTCGATAGCTTCTATATTGCATTTGCAAAGCAAAAAATCTATCAAGAGGGCAGTATTCGTCAACAGTGATGTGTCTAGAATTTCAAAAGTCATATTATTTCTCAGAGCGAGCAATACACCACCGCCTGTAGATCTATTAACAAAATCAAATTTACGATCAGACCTGATAACATTATAAGATGTAGGAAAATATTCAGCATTGTTGAAGCTATCATCAAGCCAGGTTTCAGTTATGACTATGATGTCATAAAAAGTTTGCAGGAGTTAGGAAAAAATACATGTGACTTAGCACGAAGACTTCGGGCATTCTGATAGTAAACATAACACATAATTGGGGTACTATTGGGCGTAATCAGTTTTCCGAATTCACGATGGATGGTATACCACTAATGTACTTCAGCCTCAGGTTAGTCTCACCAGCACCCACACGGCCCTGAAGATTTTGTCTCATACTACGATGCAGTTCACGTTGTATGTTGGTTCGGTCACGAGAGAAACTTACTGTGCTCCATTTATCTATGGCTCTTATTCTTGCAGTCTTGCTTAGCAATCCAGATACAGAAGCCTCGGACTTAAACTGAACCTTAATGGGCCGACAACGCGATGAACATGTGACATCAAATTTTCCCACACGTTGCACGGAGAACTCGGCATCAAGTTGAATGGAAACAAGAAATTCTCGCACCAGGACAATGTCACAATTAATCTGCTCCGTATTGGTCTTACCAGAGTTATTCTCTTTGCAGCCGTAAACGATTACATTGGATTTACGCTTGTCACGCTCAGCTATTTCCTGTATGATCTTCTCAGTCTCAATCAACGGACACGGTGGAGTAGAACCTTTGTTAATCGACTCCTTCAGGACCATGACTTCCTCTTTAAGAGCTACTAATGCAGCTTTAAGACTGCTTAGATCATTATCCATTAGAGCACATGTCTTGCATAACCAAGACAAGCCTGAGTTGGTATGAATTTTACGAGCTTCTGAGTTAGACACATCAACACATTCAATCTTATAAGAGTTCTTACATATAGAACAAACCACCGTCCTGTGAGATTCCGCCAGAGCATGGCAGCAGGTACAAGGAATGATACTCATACTATTAAGGATAAAGGAAAAGGTATAGTGACAAGGACACACACTTCACCCCAGCGCTGTGAGACGCAGGGACTTTCATAGAACACAACACACAGGAACGAGGGCAACGGAAGGGAACAGCAGCAGAAGCACGAGGATAGTAAACAAAAACAAATCAAAAATACTTAACAGGTGTACCTCGTAGAATCAAAGATACCAAATATTGAACCGTCACAAAAAGACTAACATGGAAAAGAAAACTGAAAAAGTCACCGACAAAAAAAACTGCAGCTGGTCGAATCAGGGTACCGCTTTACTCTTAAAACTATTACTTACTGCTGCAACGGATCAGAAGGGAAAACACATTAGTAAACGCAGGAAAAAAGAAATTCACTACACAACGGTATATAACATGCAATTAATTATAACAACTACTGTTAAAAAATTCAAAGAAATAACAACTGAGAAAAACACGTGTATTCACACTGAGATGTTCGTTCGAACGAAAGAGATAACCTAGAATACCTAGATGGACGTAAGGGAAGCGGCATTTACATTTAGAGTTGCTGTAAGTTATTAATGTTTCTATGAAAACGCTGTATGCGTGTATTAAGGCTGGCATCCCGCTATAGGAAGATGCCATAAGAAACACGGTCAAAGTTATTCGCACAAATGGCATCTAAATGCATTGAAAAAATCCAAGTGAAATATAAATGTATAAGACGAATGGATGGGTATTTTATAATGCTGAAATAACAATGTATATTAACAAAAAATTCCTAAAAACGTGCAATTTTATGAGTCGAAAAAATCGTGTAATTTCGATAAATATTATGCGTTGCCCTTAGCAGGGGAAATATAAAACATCCATCAGTGTGTAGTAATGTATGTAGAGTTATTTTACAAACAATGAAGTATATTGTTGCTTTCGTTTGTCTTATTTGTGCGAACAAAATAAAATTTTGTGAAACAGCTTTTTGTATTGGTGGTCGGTTACGTACGATAGAAAACTGTAACTGTGTTCACGTAAATGTCTTACATTCGTCGAAAATTAATGTGGCACTTATGCCAAAGATGGGGCAAGACACAAATCTAAAATTACAAAATCTTTAGGAAGTAAGAAAACCAAAGTTATAGAAGTGTCGTCTATTTACGTTTGGGGTTTATAGGAATTATTTTGTGTTACTACATTTTTATTTTATAAATATCTAATTTATCACATATAAATTATATATTAATACTATTAATACTTGCAATTGCGAGAACGATCTGACCTGCGTTAGGCGATTTCTAAGCATTTTTAAATCTATTGCTTATTGTACTTTAGATTTTACTAGCCTTGTTTACTGCTCAGCAATAAGTCTCCGGGGATATCTATTTCTTTCTACCGTCAACCTGTAGAAATCATAGACCTTATAGTACATGGACTGCTACTCCTCCTATGCTTCCCAGCCAAAGCGAGTGGAACCAACATACAAGACCAGTATGACATATCACGTCTGTCCGTATCAATGCGCCGACTCGCCGAGTGCCCCGGCACACAAATCACGTATCATGAAATATATGGTCCCGTAGAAAAAAAAATTGGAAACCGTAATTTTTAGATAGTTAAGTTTAGTCAATAGTTTTTAGTTAGTTGAGTTAATTATTAGTTGAGTTAAGTCTAGTGTATCATCATCATTTCACTTACTTTAGTTGAGTTTCGATTATTTTATTTCAGTTTATAGCTTAGTTTGGTTCAGGTAAATGTAAGGTGCTGTTGGAAAAATTAAATCGAAAAAATGTCAGTATTTAATTTTAATGTATAATTATACATACATGAAAAACTACATTGGAGTTATCGGTGTTTAAATAGAACAATTTTGGTGTGACAGTGTGTTACATGTTTGTCAATTTTACTTTTTTTTTCTTCGTGGTGCATGCGAACCATAATATATGATTTTGCGACGAACTTTATACGAGAGGGGTAATGTATTTTGACTTTCGTGAAAATGGTCGACTACCGTAACGAAAGGATTAAGGTTATATAATTTAATACCTGTGGTAAGATCCTTGCAATTTACTATCCGCTATATGCCCACAAATTAGGCAATAGCGTGAATAGTCAGCCATATTTCTCATCTCTTAGAACAGCATTAGATCGTCATAAATTGGCTACGGGCTACGGGCTACGGGCTACGGGCTACGGGCTACGGGCTACGGGCTACGGGCTACGGGCTACGGGCTACGGGCTACGGGCTACGGGCTACGGGCTACGGGCTACGGGTTACGGGTTACGGGTTACGGGTTACGGGTTACGGGTTACGGGTTACGGGTGACGGTACAATCCTCCAATCGGAAACTAAGTGATGATAGACAAGTAAAATTTCCAAGACGGAACGCTAATCACTTAGGGTACGAACATACCGCGTAGATCGCACATCACACATCGCACAAGGAGATATCTATGTAAAATCAACCTCATAGAAACGAATTAGCCTGTGCATGCCGAGCAGAGCGCTCATTGCACTTCACTCCGATGGAATTTCAAAAACAAGCTCGTTTGTTTTACATCGCCCGCATCAATGTGCGGAGTTCTCCGATTGGTAGATTCATAGGCAATGTATATATTTGGTGCATTTTTCGAAACTATATAATTACGTTTATTGAAATCTCAAAAGGATTTTTATAAAGTTCATTTAAAATTATAACTAAAACTAATACAAAAGAATATAATATAGAATATAACGTACGCAAGTCTATAGCCTATCTAGAGGTACAAGTTATCTATACGGATTCTATGTTCTGTAATATAATGTAATTTAATATCTTGTTCACAAACCATTCTGGTCGGGGTTTGTGGAATTCTTTTAGGCATGATATTAGTACTTTATTCTGTACATACCTAATTGCGACAACAATCATTTCTTCCGTCGTAATTGGGTTTACATGATAGTTGTTGTATTTTCGTTCTTTTACATTTAATTCAACTTGTGCCAATATATAATTAAATGTATCCGGTGACATTCTTAAATAGTCGTGAGACTTCTCAGGACAATTTCTTAATTCCTCGTATAAGTAATGGTATTCCCCAAATGTTTGTCTATTTTCATTTATTGGGTGAGCGCTGAATCGTCTATTATTTGTATTTGACAGAATGTATAATTTAGCGGCCGTAGAGATTTCATCACTGTCATCACTACTGTTATCACGAAACATATTGATTTCATTTAACCTTCCTATACTCACGTCAAAATGAAAGACGTATACTATACTATATAAATCGGTCTCACAGACCGTATGCGTGAGTATAGGAAGGTTAATATGGATTGAATTTAATGAATTTAATTTAACTGGCGCATGAACGATGTGTGTGTATGGTCGTGGTGTAAATGTTAGTAAGTAAGTATTAAGTAATGTTAAGTGGTATCCCCAAGAGGCCTAATCCACGTAATTTTACTTACCGAGAAAATCCGGGCGTTTTCTTTTTTTTTTTTTTTTTTGTTTTTTTTTAAATATGATTGTTTCTTAAATCTATACATTATTAAAATGCTATTTGTTAGAAAAACTAGGTCTTCTTTCTTTTGCATGAGAGCCCTGCAACATCGACATCGTCGATTTCATATTCTAAGGCAGTTTCCTCAATGTTCGATGATATATATACGGTTTCACTCTCGGAAAAGGAATCATCATCATCTTCGAGCAGCTCTTGAATGTGTGTTGTATTTTGGCACGTTTCTCCGCTGCAATTGTGGCACAAAACAGAACACTTCAGACTTACTTTGCGGCATCCGCAAAGTTTTCCCCAATTTTTCTTACATTTGCAGGAAATCGTTTTTAGCAACGATTGAGGGCAGGTTCAGCCACGGTAGGTATGGGTTCCAAACCGTGACTGGTTTTTTTCAACCCCATTTTGTGGCATCTTCTTCTTGTTCAAGACACGTTCGCTGTTCAACCGCTAGGTTTTTCCAAAACTATCAAAATTACAGAGAATTCAATTCTCTACAACTTTGTTTATGACCATATTTACTCTAAAGTTAAAAATAAACAAAATACAGCGACGTTCTCAGACGAATGCCTTTTTTGTTAATTACTCGAAAAATATCGATCTTACAAAAAAAAAATTATATTATCAAAATTGTAGAGAATTTGATTTTCTACAGCTTTTGTCTGAATTTTTCACCTGAAGTCAAAAATAACCGAGTTATTTGCCAGAAACCCATTTTTGGAAAAATCAAAATGGCGTAGTTAAAATATGGTTGCCGGTCATGCGCATACAAAATTGACCACAAGATTTTCTAACTTTGTCGCTATGTCTATTCTGTGGTAATAGCGGTAATATATAATACCGGTAATACATTATCTATCGCGGGCCTGGACGGCTGCGTAGGAACAACTTCAACCGCAGAGCTAAAGGACAAAAGTACTGGCATTCTCTTCATTTTCTTTCTAGCACTACAATACACACACAATATTTCACATGAACGTTGTTGCAATTGTACAAGAACAACGATTTGGCCTGTACACATGCTTATACAACGAAAACGTTTTTTCAACATCAACAGATGTTAACGGTGCAAAATGAAGAAACAGTATTAATGGGGTTTTTGTTCAAGACGTCTTCCAATTTACGTTGTATTGTTATACCTATGTATCTTGGAAATTGCTAAAGCCTTATCTAATATTAGTTACTATATTTATGCTGTCTAACTTGATTTCCGGGTTGGAACCGCGTCTGGTTTGACGTGGGTGCCGACGTTTCGTTCACTATTACAACGGACATCTTCAGAGCCGCTCGTCGATGTTAATCGTGTTGCTGCCACTTGTCCCTTGTAATAGTGGACGAAACGTCGGCACCCACGCCAAACCAGACGCGGTTCTAACCCGGAAACCAAGTTAGACATTGTGATTTCGACCGCGGAAGCCTGCACCTGAGATTATATTTATGTTATCAGAAAATGATGTATTTGAAGATTCTAGCTTTGTAATAGCATGGACAATACTTTCAAATTTATGACTTATTGAAAATAAATCATTTCTAATATTGGCCGAATTGCATGCTCTTTTACTGTTTTTAATGCCTGCGCTTCGCGTGAATTGAATTCCATTACGAGACTTGTAACATAACGACTTCAAAGTTTTCTTCATAGTAGACAACAGCCCTGAGCCATGTACGCAGGCATGGCACCGCAGTAAGACGTTCTCGCATTTGTCTTCGACGTGAACTTTACTTATAAAAAATTTCTTTGGTAGTCCAAATCAAACTATCAACATCAAAATATTGTTTTCTTTCTTCGGCAACACAATGCAAAGCATGGGCTAAACAAGTTACGTATATCGTGTTTTGTAGGTACGTTTTAGAAATTCTGCTGCCTGTTGCATGTAGGCTGCTGCATCAGTAAGAAGTATTAATACTTTACTTGATTGAATTCTTCTTCATTGTTTTCTGATAAATTCACATATACGATGTAGAGCATGAGATAAACAAGTTACGTGTAACATATTTATATATTTTTCTTTTAATAATTTCCCTGCTTTAATCAAATAAGGCGCAGTATCGCTTACGAACAATAGTACTTTTTCGTATTTGTTTGGCATATCATCATTAAATTTTTGAATTTGAACTTTCATCAATTATTGAAACTACAATGTTAGCATTAACTTTATCTGCTACCTGACATTTAATTAAATATGGCTTGTACAGAACTGTTGGATGCAATACTCCTATAACAACGCAACGGCCTAACAAATCAGTTGTTTCCTCTGATGAAACCGAAATGTAATTTTCATTTATGTTTGTTTTTATTATGTGGATTGTACGTTTGCATACGGGAATATAATTTTTTGGAAATTTGGGAATATAATTTTTCTGTAATGTGGATTCATCAGGAAAATGTCTATTCTTATATTTAGTCAGAAACGACAACACCCAATTAGTGAAATTGTCAGTAAGTGCTGTGGTGAAGAACCAGAAGACATTGCTAAGATTAAATATTAAAGAAGCTCCAGGTGTAAACTATAGAAAGATAAAACCAATCTAACCTAAGTAAAATAAATTCAAAACAAATTCCGAACCCGATCCAAAACTTAAAAATTCTTTTATTTCTTTAAAAAAATACAGGAAAACTAAAACCAAACATTGTTAATGATAATAAAAGAGAGAAAGATAACGATACGAATATAAATACAAATAAGGAACAAATAATAATGATAATATAAACTACAAAGGATGTAACAGAAATCAACTTTAGAACACGTACTTATTAACCTCTTTCTAGAAGAGCCAAAATACCAATATACATATGTACCATCGTACACGCACAATGCGTTTGCTGGAAGTAACATCGTGTTTATATAGAACTGGTAGGGATTAAGTGCCCTAAACCGTCCGTGCCATATTTATTACATTCATAGTCGTATTTCTTTTATAACATCTTGCGTGTACTAACGGTATGATAAAATTAGAACACAGCACAGGTTCTTCTCCTGTATTATACCTTCGTCCGAACTAACTTCGGTTTTTAACTTTAGATACCGCCACTAATCAACACAATATATCTTCCATCGCACTGGGGGTACTTCTCACTCTAGGGCAGGTATGGGCAACCTCCGGCCCGCGGGCCACATTTGTACCTCGAGTAAGATTTGCCCGGCCCGTTACTGAATTCTTTCGTTGCATATTAGCACGGCCCGTCTAAATTTAATTCATAATGAATCATAAGGATACTACAAAAATGTATATTTTTCAAGATTACTCGCAGCATAAAACTTCTACAAAAGAGGTTGCCCATGCCTGCTCTAGGGTACTCCAGCCTTAAGGTTGCGTTGGGAAACGTCTTGTCAACACGCGCTAAGGTGGACTACTCATTTCCAATTGGCTTCAAAAGGGAGTAAGTTTTTGCTGCTAAATTATACATGTACGTAAAGAGGAAACATGTATCTGTTTCCCCTGCTAGTTTATATTGGTGAATAATTATTCACAAATAATGCCCAAAGATGACCTATATTTTGGGCATAGAAAAGTGGCAAATAATCGAAAGTATACATGTATTTCTTGCTATTAATGGGCATTTGCACTTGATAATAGAAATATAAAACCGTTCTTAACAAGAAAGTAATTATTTAAAGTAGCGTATTCGTAAATAATTGGAAATACGAAACTCCCATATGCTTAACGTAAGTACTACAGTTACCTAATTTTAATGCGGTCTTAGCAGTTCAGCAATGATTGAAAAGGGAGCACCATTATTAATATTAATTTGGTAAACACATTCAAGATAAGATTTTAAGACGTAATTCGATTTAAATATACTAAAATAATAATTTTCCTTAGGAAGCAAATAAAGAAATATATAAAAACTATTTTTTCGTATGGTACTTATCATGGGCGTGGCTAGCGGGGGCTAGGGTGGGCATTGCCCACCTTAGAAAAATCATCTGACGTGTATATATATATATACATTAGTACATAGTATTATATATATTGTAGTATGGTAATACTCCATTAGTAAAATTACCAATAAAAAGAAGTAAACTTTATAGAAAGCATTCTTTAAGAAATAGAAAAGCGTTGTAAACATACCACACACATACACTTGAAACATTAAAAATCTAGAATTCCAAATTGCTATAACGACGTGCCGAAAAAAATGAAGTTTGTTGATTGATAAGCGACGGAATGGGATGGTCGACGAAAAAGTCAGATAAAAAGTTACACAAAATACCTGGGTTGAAAAGAAGCAGACTACATCAAAAACGAAGTTGTTGTTTACAAACGACGAACAGACCAAAGAAAAAGAAGTACAATAAAAGGAAAAGGCCAAAGAAAAGAAGTGAAGAAAGAATTCAAGAGGGAGGGAGAAGTTAAGGATTAGAAAACAAATCACACTTATACACACATTAGGTAATATATTTTGATTATATTGTTCATTATTTTGTTAATATAATACTAAAATTTTATAAATATTATTGTAATAAATTTTGCTTTCTATAAAATTAACTAAAAATTCATACTACAATATACAGGGTAAGTAAAAAGTCCTAGAACGGTCGATTATCTCCGTTGATTATGAAGCATTTTTTTAATAGTTGCTGTGCTTATATAATAAATATTAGGGCATTTAATAATCGTAATGTCTTCTTTTTTCGACTTCCGGTTTAGCCGGAAATGACTTCAAGTTTTTGTTTTTAAATGCAACATCCTGTATATTTTATTGTTATCGCACGGAGAATAAGAAACTACATAAGAAATGTTGGAAATAAGGTTTTTGTTTTATTCGAAAAGTGATAAAAAATTAAAATAAGAAATACTTGTAGCAAATTGCATTACCTTTGAAAACATTGACATGTTAGTTGCTATGGCAAATTATTTGACAAGTCTTTAGTAACGTGTGTTAAATTTAACAAGACTGACTGCAAATATGGCTATGAATCTTACAAGGGGAAGGCCTAGCCTGCGACATTGACCTTTAGATGAGACTATTATCAATCGATGGTACGTCAAAAATAATTAGACACGTGTCTCGGCCTCTTTGTAGGTGGGCCCTTGTTTAAGAAATATGGAGGTTTAAAAATCACGGTCGCCGCTTCCGCCGTACTTGTACCAAGTCTCGCGCTTTTATTGCCACTAATCGCTGTTGGTGCAGAAGTAAGGGGCCGGCGGCCTGCGTAGAGACCACGCTGCTGCTGGTTCCAATCTTTTTGTCGACATTTTTTATTTTTCGCATTGTAAAACTGTCAAATAATCATGGCGGACATGGCAGATAATTCCGGCAGTACCAGTTGTGAAAATAATTATAGCACTTTGTCCGATGAAACTCTATCTCTCACTGATGTGACGAACTCGATGAAAGTCGCCTGGTCTTTGTTGGAAGAAGAGAAGGAATTCTCCAGCAATGGTCTGTGACGTTTCCTTTTTTGGATGTCAATTTCAATTTCATCACTAGTCATTCTTGGGTACAGAATAAAGCAGCGCAGTTACCAAGTTCGTTACCAAAAATGACGTTGCCTCCCTCGACGAGACCCTTGCAATCGCTATTACTTCTGGATTCGTGGGGAGGACAGGCAGATTCAATCTTTTACGACGACATTCTCACAAACGAATTAGACCAAGTAACTTGCACTGTTAAAGTTATTCCTCCAAAATGCACCCCTTTATGTCAGCCCTGTGACGTTTCACCGGCAAGTGAAAAACATAATTAAAAGATTGCAAAAGCGGAACGGGAAATAAACACTCGGCAGGATGCCATCAAAATGCATTCTATCATCCACCACTAATTAAGTTCTCCGATATTTAACGACATGATCAAACACGCTTGGTATGAATCACAATTATTATTATTCATTCATGAACGTGAACGAAACTAGTTCCCCTTCAACCTAACTTGTGAAAGTTGCGATTGCAACGGGGTTGCGTTCATAAAATGCGCGACGACTGTGATTTTCAAACCCTTATATTTCTTAAACAAGGGCCCACTTACAAAGAAGCCGAAACACGTGTCCAATTATTTTTGACTTACTACCGAATGATGATAGTCTCATCTAAAAGTCAATGTCACGGGATAGGCCTTCCCCTTGTTAGTGAAGGTGAAGGGATTGAGATTTTGATGATGCGCGGGTATGGTGATAGACAACGAACATATGACGAAGTTCGTATTTTATTTAATAATATTTATCCAAATCGATCAGTTAGTCAGACTACGGTATGAAGGACAATTAAACGATATGAAACAAGTCATAATGTTAAGTGTTTGCCAAGAACAGTACGACCGAAATCAGCCACTGACGAAGAAACGTTTTATTAAAGCTTGAATAAAATCCTCAAACTTCCTCGTATTAATTAGCGTTAGATCACAGTATTTGTCAAAAGTCTGTATGAACAGTTTAAAGTCAGAAAAGCTAAAACCTTATAAAATTCATTTTGTGCATGAATTGACTGAAGATGATCCAGACCGCAGAATTCAATTTTGCGAAACTATCATGGAAATGATCGTGGCCAATCCTAATTTTGTAAACAATGTGGTGTTTTCAGATGAAGTGAGATTTTGTCTTAATGGCACAGTAAAAAGGCACAACTGCCATTTTTAGTCAAAAGACAACCCGCACTAGATATCTGAAGTACATACACAACATCCTCAAAACCTCAATGTATGGGAAGGTATTGTGGACCACCATATAATTGAGCCATTTTTCATAAATGGGGATTTAAATGGTGAACGTTACCTGCAACTGTTAAGAAATGAAATTGTATCCGCTGTTGCACTTTTATTTCCAAATCCCAATAACTCTTTAACACCAGCTGAAAATATCTGGTTCCAACAAGACGGAGCACCGCCACATTTTGCCATAGGTGTCCGGAATTATCTGAATGTAATATTTCCAGCAAGATGGATCGGCCGAAGAGATCCTATTGAATGGCCTGCTCGTTCTCCCGACCTGTTCCCATTAGACTTTTTACTTTGGGGACATTTGAAATGCAGAGTATACAGAAACAGGCCAGCCAATCTAGAAGAATTCCGACGATCGGCTGGGCTATTGTCAATTTGCAAATGGAGAACATTTCGAGGTCGAGGGAATAAAAACCAAGAAAATGCCAAACTTCGGAAAAATTAAGGAAAAGCTGAATTTTGCCACGAAGCTTCCTTTTGTGATTTTAAATAAGATCCCAAAAATCCCCGTCGATCCGTGCACCGCTAAACAAGTTACGCGGGTTCAAAGGTCAAGAAAAACGATTTTTCGAAAAATATCGCTAACCGTAACATTTGTCGAAAAATACTTATTATCAAATGTGCATAAATCTCCTACAAAAAAGATTTTATTACTTTTTTCGTAGGACTTATGGTTTTTGAAATAATTCCATTCAAAAAATTGTAACGTTTATTTTTCTCATAATACGTGCACTCCTTTCTACACCACCTTTGAGATAGAGTACAAGGTGTGTTTTTTTTTAATGATGCCAATAGGCATATCTGCGTCTATTTGTGATTGAAAAATATTTATTTATTAAAGAAAATAAACAAATTACAAATTATTTTTTATTAATAAAATGATTATTACAAAGTTATAATAAAATATTATGTCTATTTAAAAAAAAAAATTTTGTAGTATTTATTACTACTTGCCTTTTTTATTTTTATTTAAATAACAAAAATTATTGTAAGTTAAATGATTATTTTTATTGATCTGGTGAATGATCATGGTTTTTCTTCTGACTCTATTTCAATTACTATGTCCAACTCTTCATCACGTTCGTCTTCCGTCTCCTGTTTTTCCATGGCCTCAGTCAAGAAACACGGTGGATCTACATCATCAGCAGGCTCGTCATTATTAATTTCACTGAACACATCGGGTGATACATTTAAACAATTACCGCAAACTGGTGAACAGTATAACCCAACTTTTCTGCAACCACAGTTCAAGGTACCTACATCCCTTGGTGTAATTACAAAAAATAGAGTTGAGTAAACTATCAGGAGCGGGTGGAAGAAGAGTTTTCACTGGCTCCAAAATTTGATCTTTCAATGTCCATCCCCAGTGAACCCTCCACACTGCTCATTACCAAGCCATACTTGCACTTGGTAGTAAACACGATATACACATGTATAAATACCTATGTATATGTATGTCTGTAGTGTAGAGATTTTGTTTGAATTGCTTTCTTAGACAACCAATTTTTTGATTAACACCTTCGCGAGCGTGAGTGCTGAACCATTCATTTTCATTGTAATTAGAGAACGACATGAATCCTGTAGCATGCAAATTTTAAAGCCAATTGTTATTAATTTAATTTTATGTGACTTAAATTTTTTGACATTACACCATAGGAAGGGGTAGAAGAGCCTTAATGATTAAGTAATTTTTTGTAATTGTAATGCATTTCAGTGTAATAGCTAATTGATTCATTGATTATTTTCATGTTATATTACCTTTTCTTTTTGTATTTGAAAATTTGTCCAAGCGGGTATGCTATAGCATCTGTATTTTCTAGACTTCTATAGGCTAGAAAGAGAATACGCTTTGTACATTCTTTTTCTGAAAATTTCCGTTATCTGTTGCATTGTATATCTTTTATCTAAGAATTTTCGTAATCTACTACATTGTGTTATTTGATCTTTTTCATGTATGAATTTAATTTTTTCATTTTCTTTTTACGTATTAAAAAATAAGGATCTAATGTTGGATAAATAATGTAATGATGAATGAACCACTGTTATAGGATCCACACCATCCTTATTAAAAAATTTCATCTGCATTAATGTGGATGTGTCTAATCAATTTTCCCATATCAATTAATTTCAGAAGAAAAAATTCACTTGTTTATTTTTGTAGCTGACTGTAATTCTTTATTGTCTGCGGACTAAAATAAGTGTAGCTTTAATTTTCTGGTTTGTGTGATTGTAGAAATTGTAATTTAATGTTTTGTGAAGAAAAGCAATTATTTTGTATTTTTGTTGCCTTCTTATTATCAATACATATTTGTATTTTTATCTTACATTTTGTTTATACACTGCTCATCAATTAACAAAATGTATTTAAAAGAAAAGCGGAAATAAAATAAATTGTTGTGTACAGAACTTTTGTCTTTCTTTAAATTTATTTATAAAACAATATTGTAGTAAAAGTAAAAGTTCAGTCCTCTCCACGTTTCAATTTCTACAAGATTCCTGGAATATAAATTGATACATCATGAAATTGTGTCAAATGTTTTGTTAAACTCTCATAACTTCCAAAATATATCACGACTGTTAGATATTATCATTGAAAAATTACGATGTATTTGATTTTCTAAATATGAATTCGGCCGCGTAACTCTGTCACACCCCTGTTTTGTGATTGGTCGGCATTCAGTGAGAGTTAATGTATGCTGTTTTTCCCAGGAGGAACCAAATGTCGTACGCATTATACAGCGGTTAGCAGCCAGTTGCGGCAGTTCACAAATTTGAGGCGGCCCGCCCTTTGCCGATGCATACCATACGCACTAGACACTAGACGGTTTAGTAAGCTGAACGGCAAGCCGCTGCCAGAACCGCCGCGCGGCTAGCCAGTGCGTAGCTACACTAACACTAGAAAGAACTATTAATCAGTGCAGAGTCCCAGAAGCAGGAAAATGACAGGCAAAAACATTAAGGGAACGAAAAATAGAGGTAGCAACAGTAAAAACATACAATTCAAGAAATCAAAATAACACCGAAGACAGGAATAAGAAAATATGTGATAATGTGGACGATGTCCAGCATTTGGGAAATTCTGTGCACTATGCAAGATGAAAATCATTTCGCTGCCATGTGCAAGAATAAAACCAGGAGACCAAGAAGACACAACAGAAAACAGGTATTGGGGCATGTATGCTACAGAACGAGAAACCGATATCATTTTATTCTCGAAGTTATAGTGATAGTCAAATACGATGGGCAACTATTTAAAAAGAGCTGTTTGCAATATGTGCTTCAGTTGAGAGGTATTATCAATTCATTTATGGCCATAAAGTAAATGCACAAACTGACTATAAACCATTAATATCGATCTTACAATGCTATAAATGAACCTACTCTCAATGAAATTGTACATTGTCTCGAAGGAGACTTGCCAACATCCAAATCCAGGTTAAAACAGTTAGAACAAAGACATTCCAAGATACAAATTTGAAATTATTCATAAAGTGGTACAATGAAGGTTGGCCAAATAATAACAAAAATCTTACCAATTTGAACAATTGATGTGAAAAGAAATGCTACAGTTGATACATGCAGGGCGCTTAGGAATAACTAAATGCAAACAGAGAGCGAGAAGTCTATTGTATTGGTATGGAATGTCGTCAGATAGAGAAAATATGATTAATACATGTAAAACATGAGAAACTTACCAAACTACAAATGTTAAAGAGCCACTTATGTCTCACGATATTCCATCCTTATGATTTATGAAAGTAGGAATGGATATTTTTAAGTTCGAGGGTCGGGATTATTTAGTAGTTGTTGATTATTTATCAAAGTGGATAGAAGTAAAATCGCTAAAAGATAAAACGGCCGACACGGTAATTGTAAAACTGTAAAAAATATTTTCAGTCCATGGTATTCCAAAAATTATTGTCAGTGACAATATGCCATTTGCAAGCTACAAATTTTACGAGTTTGCTAAACAGTATAACATAGATTTAACACATTCAAGTCATAGATATGCCAAATCAAATGGGCTAACAAGGGGAGGGCGCGACGTTGGCGTCACGGATTTGGACGCCCTTCTGGGATAAGAAAGTACTTCATAATAATTGACTACAGACCTTCAAACATGGTGCCAACGCTCAACCGTTTTTGAAAAAAACCGGTTTGAATATCAGACGCAATTGATATACCTGGACCATTGCGGTTGGTTTCAAGAGTGGAGCGTGGCTCGATCGATTGAGCACTAGCCAAGTAATTGTGTGGTTTGGGTTCGATTCCCGGACAAAATATTTTTTGTCAATTCTTTTTTCTTCTTTTGTGCTACATATCTACGCATGTTTATTTTTCGACAACGTTATTAAAATATCTACACAATCAGTGAATTATAACAAAAAGTTCAGAGAGTGTGCCAGACGAATAAATATTTTGGTCTGTGATTGAAAACAAACAAGAAGAAAGAAATGGAAGACATCGGACCTTCCACCGTCTTCTATATTTTGCGATTTTGAGCGAAGCACTTTTAGCGAAATTCTGCGGCAAGCGTTAACTGGGAAAAAGTGAGACGCTTGAAATCGTCACTAGACGCTTTCATCTTGTTCTTTCACTAGTTATTTCTCTCTCACACACACATATACTCATCGCAGGAACAACTATGAAATGCGCCATATTTGCGTATCCCTCCATCAGATGGTGCCCTTATTAATCCGATTCGAATTTACTTCAAATTCAACTTCAACTTATAACATAAGCTAAAGCTCAATCGATCGAGCCACGCTCCACTCTTGACAACAAACGCAACGGTCCACGTATATCAATCTTTATTCAAACCGGTTTTTTCAAAAAAAGTTATTAATGTTTATATGAAAAGGCTGTATGCGTGTATTAAATAAAACGTACAAATACAACAATTCCGCAGAAAAAGAAAATGGTGTTGTTCTTGTACCAAGGTACTCTTTCAGTCTGTATAGTTTCATCGAAATCTGAAAGTGCGGGTTATCGATGTACCCTTGTTAGTTACCGACGAATTGTGGTGTTACAAAATCCACTGCTAAAGTTAGAAACCGTCACATTTTAAATGCAGTGAACGCATTTAGTAGCAATGATTACAGAAAAATTTTAAATAGAAGCAAACATATACGTATGTCAAACATTCTTATTGTTAGTGTCAATGAATATTATGTGTTAATACATTTTGTTAATGTCAGCGAGGATTATTTATTTTTAGCAGTGCTTACCAAATGTGTAGCTAACGTGAACAGCCTGGTCCCAGTCTGTTCAGATTACCGACCTTCTTCTCTATTTTGATTTGCATTCATCATTAGTGTTTTTGTATGTTAGCTCATACTTGGTGTTTTAAATAGTGTATCCTTTACGTAAGGTGTATCGTATTCTATTGAAGCCGCTTCTCTCGAAATTATAATTCAAACTAGGTAGCGGCACTGACAATCATTATTGATCTTCTGTTGTATGATATTGATTGCCCTTTTAGAGCGAATATCTTAATGAATTGATGTGATATAGCTACGCTTCACCTTAAATCACATAATTGTAAAAATAGTTCCATAGGTACAGTGTGCAAATTAAGGGGTTAGACTGGTGTGACCGGCCGACAAAGTAGGTAATTTTCAAGTGTGGATTGCCAAAGAAATTAGAAAGCTGTACAGTTGCAATTTAGTAGTTTAGCTAAGTACACTATGACGATATAAAATATATAAAATCAAAAGAAAAGTAATAATTTCAATACCACGTATTACTATGTTAGAAAAAGTAATTCCTTTTCGCAGCGTTTATCGGTGTCAATGATCCCGCCATAGCGGAACGTCTGAACCAAAAAAACAAAAAATATTACTTAAATATATTGTATTCCCTAAGCATTGACCGAGCTTTTTCAGGTTTTATTGAAATTTGACTGAATAAAATTTTTTGAACTTTTGGTTTGATTTTTGGCTGCAATATTGGAAATTAATTTGTTAATATTATGGAAAATAACAATGATATTGTAAAAATCCTCGGTCAATGCTTAGAGAAAACTATAACGATTATATAAAACTAAACTTCAAGTTAATCCGTTAAATAAATCCCGAGAAACCTTCCACATCAGTTTGAAAAACGTAGTTTTGAGAAAAACGCTTTTAAAGTTTTACAATATATTTTCTTCATTATATAGTGCAAACTGTTTTGTTTTTATGGTGAATCTGCAATGCCAGCTTCGTAATGGTCATCTCCCTAATCGTCATTTCCTGTTTTGCTATGCCGCCTTAAAATACGACCTTCTTTGGATGCTTCGAACGTACTTGCCTCAGCGATCGAAATGCGTGCTTCGTCCAAGATTTCGCAAATGCTTGCTGTAACCGGCCCGATGACTATATTCGTGGTATTCATCATTAACACTAAACCTACCAGTACCGGTCAAATTGACCGTTTTCAAACTTTTATAAGAATTACACACTTTAAACGTTATAGTACCGTTATCGAACTATATGACAATTCTTAGAATATGCATATAATATTTTTTCACTCTATACTTCTACTTATTTTTCTCTTTTCCAAGAAGAATTTATCATGTGTCCTACCTACCGCGTCGGTCAATATGACCGACCGTCGATATGAGACAGTACTTCATAGTTACACTGCTCGCTCGAAGAGTGAAACCGCACATAACGGCACTGACAGTCGAGCCATGCTTAGCAAAAACGAGCGTTCACGCGGTCCTACAAAAAGAGCGAAACACCACACCAGAACAGTTTCACTCTTCGAGCGAGCAATGTACCGAGTGAGTCGGTTGCAATTGAATAGAGCAGACAACAATAGTATTGAGTAGTCTCAAGTAGGCACGAAATTTCTGGAACTGAAGAAAACATGGAAACGGATGAAGAGCTACTTACAACAAGTGAATTGAAGTCAGAGAGCGATAGTGAAGAGGAGAATATTATAAATAAGCGTCGAGGACAGATTCAAAGGATCAACGTATCGAAACTGCTGCTGATGGAACAGTCTGCGAAGAAATAAACGGAAGTCCCAAACCTGGTAGGATACCAGTGCATAATATTTTTAGGGTTACGTCAGGGCCAACAGGATATACTAAACGACATATACTGAAAGGACAAATGGAGACGGCATTTTCTCCCATCATTGATCAGCGTATAGTGGATCATATTATAAAATGTACAGAAGAAGAAGCATTCAGGGTGTTGAGAACTAAGTGGGAGCTAAATAATGCAATGAAACTATATGCATTTATTGCTTTGTTATATGCTCGCGGTGCATATGAGGCAAAAATTTGGATGTCTCATATTTGTGGAATAAAAATTGGGGACCCGCTTTTTCGAAAACAATGAGCAGAAACGACTTTACCGAAATTATGAAGTTCATACGATTTGATAAGAAGAGCGAAAGAAGCCAGCGTTTACAAACCAATAAGTTTGCTAATGATATCTACAATTCACAAAATTGTTATAAACCTGGTGCATATATTGCTGTTGATGAGCAGTTGTTCCCGTCAAAGACTAGGTGTAGATTTACGCAGTATATGCCAAACAAAGCAGATAAATTTAGAGTAAAGTTCTGGTTGGCGTGTAACGTCAATTGCAAGTACATAATAAACAGGTGTCCCTATTTGGAAAAGGATGAAGGGAGAGAATGTTCAACTCCACTTGGGGAGTTTGTTGTTCTAAAACTGATGGATCCTTTCACAGGATGCGCAAGGAACGTAACAGCAGATAATTTTTCCACGAGTCTATCATTAGTCAAGTATTTACTTGCAAAAAAACTACTATTGTTGGAACAATTCATGGGCACAAAAGAGAGTTGCCAAAGTTAGCCAAAGGAAAAAAGATAAAATGGCTAGATTTTCAAGCAAATTGTACAAATCAAATTACATTACTCTTGCAGTGTATAAAAGTAAGCCAAAGTGCTTGTCCTAAGTTCCAATTATAAATCAATAGAAATAGAAAAAAGCAACAAACGTTTACCGGAAACTATTAGATTTTATAATAGTACAAAATTTGCTGTAGATGTGGCAGATCAGATGGCAAGGAAATACAGTGTAAAGTCGAAAAGTTGTAGATGGCCACTTCAGGTATTTTTCAACATTTTGGACATAGCTGGAATAAATGCCTGGGTTTTGTATAAAGAAACGACAGGTGAAAATATTTCGAGGCAGGAATTTCTATTCCAGTTAGCTTCAGAGCTCGGCGAAACGTATGAAAAATCTCGAGAAAAATACTTTTACCAACAGCGCCCATACGTTCAGATTTGAAAAACTTGTCAAATAAGTTTTTGTAAAGATTATAAAACATCAAAAATCTGTTCGAAGTGCGAAAAATATGTTTGCGGCAAATGTACATTTCAGATTAAAATAATTTGTAAACATTGTAAGGACGCCGAATAAAGTATGTACATGTAGTACTATAGTATATAAGTATGTATGTATGCATAACATTGCATATAATTTATATAATTTATTTTATTGGTTTTTATGAATAATTTGAGATATACAAAATAGTTAGTTCGGTTTCTCATGTGGAAAACATCCAATTTCTGTTTTTAGGTTTATAATTAAACTTATATAAAAATAAATTTGGACGAAATTTCATGAAAATTCTTCATTTCATATACATTTTGCAATAAATCAACCATTATCTGCATTGGATACTAAAATCGATAACTTTTTTAATTACCGGTCAATTTGACCGAGCGCGTTAGGAATAGGTATACAAGAACTGTCGGTAGGTTTAGTGTTAAAAGAATGCTTGAAGAACCATTATTGAATACACTGCTAGCAATTTTAACAGCAGTTTTAACGCATCCTAGCACTACTAAATGTTATTTTTGGAGCGAAGATCCAAATTAACGCGTCCAGACTCTCGCTCGAATTTTGAGTGTAAGCACCTGAGCAGCACTCCAACAAATCATTGTTGCTAAGTTCCTTGTAGATAGGAGCGATTTCCTCTATAACATTAGGATGAAGAGCAGATTTATGAGTATTCACTTAATTTACTTGTCGCCTTTGCCATCTGCCAGGAACACCAAGTATTTTTTAACCGACTTCCAAAAAGGAGGTTATCAATTCGTCGTTTTTTTATTTTTTTATGTTTGTTCGCGCATAACTACTCAACGCGTTGACCAATTTTAATGATTCTTGGTGCATTTAATAGAGCGTACATTCAGAATGGTCCCATTTCATCTGGAGCCGATATTGAATTAGTGCTGGGCTAATATTAACAAAAAACCAACAATAACCGACTTCTTATTGTATGAGTGGTATATCGGTGTTAGCAACCCAGCAACCAGGCGATGCCCAACGCAAAGAGTTAGGGGCAACCAAGCGATCACAAGCGAAGATTCTTATAAGTGATGTCAGGGGTTGGTCATATTTTTTTATGTAATCTGTTATCGGAGGTCACATAAAGTAAACTATAGGCAATTTTACTGTCAAAAAAATATGTTCGCTAGCATTACGAGAACAGAGTCGACTTAAAAAAGAAGTTGCTACAAAAATATTTCATGTAAACATTATTTGTGCATTAAATAATTTGAGGTTTCGGGGACAGAAATAAAAATATATACTTCAATTTTAGTAAATCCAAAGTCGTAATCCTATTTATTCAAAGAAAAAGATTAATACAGAAATTGAGGTTGCGATAGGTGAATCTGTATTATTATCTTTCCTGTTCTAATTATAAAATATGTTCCATTCAAAATTGGTATCTAATTTACTCATAGGTTGTGCGAAAAGTAAATAAGTTAATTTTTAAATGACAAGGGAATCGAAGAAAAATCGTAAATGCAATGTACATGTCAATTTACGATTTTTTCATACGGGCGGCCGCCTTTGTTGCTCTTCCCATTATGAACTAAAAATAGGAACGCAAACAAAACAGTAAAAGTATAAAACAAAAAATTTTGGAAAAAAAAAAAAATTAAGCCGACTTCCAATTAAAGGCCACAACCGAAAAAGCAGCATAAAATAATTTTGCTCTAAAAAGAAAAAAATAATCTCTTATTTATTTTATTTCTTACCTAGAACGGATCAAATTCAACTTTTGGGAGTCGGCGCCAAATATTGATATATCCAAGATATTCGTAAATAATAGCAGCATATATTAGTAGTATAGTAGTGGCATAGTAATAGTATAGTAATAGTATAGTAATAGTATAGTAATAGTATAGTAATAATATAGTAATGGTATAGTAATGGTATAGTACTGGTATAGTATCATAATATTTTATTAGAGATAACCTATAAGGAGTGTTTTCTGTTGTTTTAATAAAGAAGGCAAATCATAGCTGTTATTTACGGGCATGAAAACCACAGGTAGTTTATTGTTTTCGTATTAATAGTGTATGATGATTGTGCTTCTTTCTTTTGAATTGTATTTTGAGACTCAAGTTTTTATGAAAATAACGTCCACGTGAGCTTTTACCGGATTGCAGGTATGTAACTTGAGTAAAAAATACGTTTAAGTAATAAATACACATACAGGATGCTAATAACAAAACGTGACAGAACGGTAATTCTTAGATTTGGATATATGTAGATTTGAGTAACTTATAAGATTGCATATGAATACAAAAAAAATAATTTGGCGCCGACTCCCGAAAGTTAAATTTGATCCGTTCTAGGTAAGAAATAATGAAATAAAATAAATAAGAGATTATTTTTTTCTTTTAGAGCAAAATTATTTTATGCTGCTTTTTCGGTTGTTGCCTTTAATTGGAAGTCGGTTTAATTCTTTTTTTCAAAAATTTTTTATTATGTTGGGGTTTAACGTCAGTTCTTCTATTGAATTTTTACGTCTCCTAATATCAAGTTCGTAATACTCAGGCCCACAACAGACTAGTTCTGGGTGCACGCCAATCTCGAGCGGCTGGCGCGCGAGTACGAGTCTGTTGTAGGCTCTATAACTCAGAAACTAATTAGAATTTATACTTGGGACCTTCAGATCCGTATTCTACAGGCTTGAAACTAATTTTTAAATCAAAAAAAAATTTTCGATTTTTTGAAAATGTTACACCTGTCTACCCCTTAAGTTTTGTCTCCCTATCGAGTACAGATTATCAATATTACCTTCCGCCAGTGAGAAAGCCAGCTTTGGATGTTTTCGGTAAAGTAGGTAGACGGTTTCCACAAAAATATACATCTACCCGAGATTTTATGGTACGGCACCCCTTAAAGTGTTTGTTTACGATTCCCAGTTACATATTTAAATTCTTCTTATTTCTCTTGTTGTTAGTAAGGGTAACGTTATACGTTATACTTTCGTTAAGTTGGTGCCCTATCGTAATTAATATCTGATGCGTAAATTTGTATTCGTATTCGTAGATGCGGTATATTTAATAATTGTAGGATGCCCAAGTCAATGTATATGTATATTTTATTGATTAAAATATTGGTTGAAAGCATTCCCAAAGATTTTATAGGGATGAGAATTATTTTTGGAATAAAAATCAGAAAAGAATTATTTATAACAGAACTAAATAATATACAGCGGGTTTTATATGGTATTAATTCGGTTAAAACTTGTTTCATAAAGAGTGATAATCTATTGCAAAAATTACATTATTAGAAATGACAAATTTTATGGGTCTCTGCTTACTATCTACTTGCGCTTATCTACTAATACACTTGCCAATTTCAGTTTGTTTTCAGAGTAATGAATGTGTTAAACCGAATTTAATACGATTACTTGAATTTGTTTTTAGTTATCGCTGCTTTCATTATAGCATATTGTAGTATGGTAATACTCCATTAGTAAAATTATCAATAAAAGATGTAAATTTTATAGAAAGCATTCTTTAAGAAATAGAAAAGCGTTGTAAACATATACCACACACATACACTTGAAACATTTCAAAATCTAGAATTCCAAATTGCTATAACGACGTGCCGAAAAAAAAAATGACGGTATGGGATGGTCGACGAAAAAAGTCAGATAAAAAGTTATATAAAATACTAGGGTTGAAAAGAAGCAAAACACATCGAAAAAGAAGTTGTCGTTTACAAACGACGAACAGACCAAAGAAAAAGAAGTACAATAAAAGGAAAAGACCAAAGAAAAGATGTGAAGAAAGAATTCAAGAGGGAGGGAGAAGTTAAGGATTAGAAAACAAATTACACTTATACACACTAGGTAATATATTTTGATTGTATTGTTCATTATTTTGTTAATATAATACTAAAATTTTATAAATATTATTTGTAATAAATTTTGCTTTCTATAAAATTAACTAAAATTCATACTACAATATACATATAACTTAATAATGTATATCGTAACAAAGAAAAATTTCTATCTTATTTTAATTTTTGTGTAGAACTCATAACTTATATAACTTATAACTGAACATTCTAAGCATAGTTTTCAGCAAAAAATTGCATCTCTCAATTTCCTAGTACATCGGCTACTAAATTTTCCCCTCACAACAGAAAGATACCAAAGAGAACTCACATACATAAGAAATATAGCCGAATTCAATGGTTTCGAAGCAAAATTGGTTGATAAGTTAACCAGGAAACAAAATTTCAAAACCTTAATTAGGGAATCTACGAGACTAACTTTGGGTAAATCAGCTAAGAAGTTCGTTAAATTACCATTCCATCATAACACTGAGACCCTTCCCAAAGTTTTCAAACAGTTTAATTTACAGGTTGCATTTAAATCAGCTAATTCATTAGGTAATCTTTTAGGAAATGCCAAGGATAAAATTGAAATTAATCAAAAATCAGGTATCTACGAAATCGGTTGTCAGGAATGTGGCATAAAATACATTGGACAAACTAGGTAATCAATCCTAACACGGTACAAGAAGCAACATAGCTCATTTTCGGTTCAACAGGCCCAAAAAATCAAAATGTGGCCCGACATATTTTAGACAAAAACACGCTATGCCAATTGAAAGTTTAAAATGAATTACGGCGGTAGAAAACAACAGGGAACCGGATAGCTACGAAAGCGTATATATTCATAAGAAAGGGAGAATTATGAATGCGGATGGACGACCTATTCCAAATTCCAAAATTGTACGAGCTATTGCATTAAATTTTAGATTCTTTCAACCGTATCGACACGCTCCATAGAGCATGAAATTTATGAATAAATACACTTTCCCCTTTATGGGAATTCAGTGTCAACAGTGTTTTGGTGTGTTCCGCACGTTCATTGTGGGAAGTTCATTGTGCAGTATTTTGGTGTTGTACAGTGTTCGTTGTGTGGTATTCGTCCTGAGTATTAGCTGGATTGGCTAGTGATACTGAATTCCTCTAGTTTTCCACTGAGGATGGCAACTTAGTTGCCGAAATACGTATCTGGATTTTTCAGAAAGGTGTGGTAAGGATAGTTTTATTTATTTTATATAATAATGCCGAAGTTATTCTAATTCCTTTGCCAAGTAGGCCGCCGGACTTGAACCCAATAGAAAATTTATGGGCGTTAATGGTAAAAAACTTTCCGGACAAGCATAACGTTCGTTCGATAAGGAATTTGGAGCAACAGGTTTTCAATGTATGGGAGCTGTTACGTGGCAAAACTTATTGCGAAAATTTAGTCCGCTGAATGGGTAATCGGCTGCGAAAGTGCATAGACAGCCGCGGATATTACGCCAAGTATTGAATCATGGTACGTTGTTTTCGTAATTTATAGTTACAAGTTATTTTTTAAATTACTTTATAATCCTTTTGTGTTATTATTAATTTTTCTCTTTGTTTTTTGTTGCATTATTTATTTAATTATTTTCTTCTAATATTTTATTCATTTACAATGTGCTTTTCCATGCAATGTAATTTATTGCGAATTTATTCTTTGTTTTGTTGTTTTAATAATTTTTACTTAATTTTTGTGTGGAGTGTTCATCTACCTTTTTTTTAAATATTGGTTACATTTACAACTTTTTGTTCTTCTAAGAATTTTCACTTTCCTTTTTGAAAAGTTTTATTGGAATTTTGTCATTTTATGTATTTGTTGTTCCTTTACAAAAATAAAATTTGACAATAATTGCAAATTTTGTTTTATCTACCGAAGTAGGTATTTTGTAACTTTATAATTAGCATAGTTTTAATTGTGGGTTTATAATTTTCCGGAAGCTGATACTCTGAGCCGTACCACAAGTGGTTAAATAGCACCTTATGAGATCTACACAAACATGAAAATAAAATAGAAATTTCTCTTTGTTACGGTATACATTATCAAGTTGTATGTATATTCTATAATGAAGGCAACGATAACTAAAAACAATTTCAGGTAATCGTATTAAATTTACTAATATGCAGATGTTTTGGCCTAAATATGCACTTTCTTATGAAAAATATGCAGATAAAAAAATAAGAGTAATGCTAGAAAATATAATATTATAGAAAAGAAATATTCTACTAAATTATTCTATTATATTATATTATTCTATATAATATTCTACTAAAAGTTTATTTATAACATTTTATAACATAATTAACTATGAAAACAATTTACAATTACATATTTCTCAGTTTTCAATAGAAAAATTGTGGCGCTTGTCTGATAACATGTATTTATATATTTTAAAGGTTCGTTCTACGTCCACGCTTGTTATAGGAGCATATTTCAAATTAGAAATATCCTCTATTGTCAACTCAATATTTCCTACTGACTCACCACACAAGATGTTAGCAATATCCTTTAGCTTTTTAAAACCCTCATTTTTTCTATTATACTTAAAAATTTTTCATACACGGATGTTCCCACCCTTCCTTTAACATCAAAACATAACTTTTCAAATTTGTTTATTATTTCAACGCTCTCAATTAGCGAGATAATTTTTTTTCCAATTGCAATATACAAGTGGAAATAAAACTGTAGTTGGCTTTAATAAACGCCAACTGTTGAGGTATTTCTTTACTCGAATACACCTTTTGGATGTCTAGCACAGATTGTGTATCGCTATCAAGATCCATAATAACTGTCTTTATTTCTTCATAATGATTTGCATGAAAAATAGCAGCTTCCAACCACGTTCCCCATCGTGTGATTACTGGTTGAGGAGGAAGCGGAATACCGGGTAGATGTTGGTTGTAAAACTGAACTCTTAATGGAGCCTTTAAAAACACTTTCTTAACACTACTAATTAAAGTATTTACTAAGAGAAAATGGTTTCCTACTTCTTCTGCAACACGATTTTGTCCGTGCGCCAAGCAAGTTGTGTGAATTAAATTTGGGTAAAAGATTTTCAAGTTGCAAGCTGCCTTCACCATGTATGGTACGGCATCCGTTAAAAACAATAGAATTTTTTCTGTTGGAATCGATTCCGGTTGCCAAGAGTTGCCAGTTCTTCCTGTATAAACCTTGTTATCGTCAAATTATTTGCCTTTTCCAACTGTTTGGATAAAATTAAATAAGATTTTGCTGGAACCGATACGTTAAGGATACCTATCATTAAATGAACTATGTATCGGTCCATACTATCAGTAGTTTCATCTTGACATAACTTGACATTTAAATTGTTTATTTTATGAAGTGGAATATCTGCCGACACAAACATTAGGCACAAATCTTCATTAAATTGCTCTTGTTCCGATTTTTTGGAGGATGATGGCAAACATTGTGGTTATGTTTGCTGACCCTTCTTCGCCAATTTCATCTTTGACAGTTTTGCAGCATGAGATGGAGTTTTAACATGCTGGTCGACTTGAAACCTTCTCTCACTTGTAACCTGCATAAAAAATATCATATCATCAGTTGTTTTCTTATAAAATAAGTGTTAGTAAAAGATAAAGGAGTAATAAAAGACTAATGTGTAAAGAGTTTGCGAAGCAATCGGAATAAATGACATTTAATAAAATACCCAACACAACGCAACAATGATTTTTATTTAAAAATCATCAGCAGAATACGGAATATCAAATATTCCGTATTGTGCTGACGATATGCGAAAAATACGCATGAAATATACATCTCATTTTACTCATTTTAAAATAAAATTTTAAAATAAAATTATTTGTCGAAGCGTTGTATTGATGATTTTGTTAAACATCGTTTAAAAACTATAGATTAATAAGAGGAAATAAACTTAAATTTTACTTACAATCTTGCTGCATGCTACGCAAAATGCTTTTTCTCCATTCATATGCAATTCTGAATAAGGTGCAATCCATCCAGGCACAGTCGCTTTTTTCGGAATTTTGCTATTATAATTAATAACAACCCACAAGTTTACACTTCGAAAAACCAACGTAAAATGACGTTTAAAATAAATAAGATTGCTTTCGAAGATGAGAATAAATTTCTCCGAATAACAAAGAAACACCTGTGCTCCTGGTTTTCTGGTAAAATGTATTTTTGTATTTATTTAGAAGTTTCAGGGAATTAGCTTTTCCTTGAATTCTGTCCCGGTCTAGATGTATGGGAACAGCATTAACAAATTTTTGGAAGCGCTTATCGGAAAAGTATCGAGAAGAGGCTTCATAGAATGCTATTTTTAATTTAAAGAGGGATGTTTAACTCTTTGTTTGTTACAACCATGACATATTTTTAGTATTGCTTATCCTATAATAAATTACATCCAATAAATAAATAAAATCGAATACTTCAAATATGCTGAATTACTACAAAATATGCAAATAATATACAAAATGCATATTATGCAAATATGCAAATTTATGCAAACTGCATATTATCCGGCCTTTATTCATTACTCTGAAAACAAAATTTTAATGGCTCGGAAGAATGTAAAGTCGAATTCTTAAACCACTATTTATTTGTTACAATACAGTAAATATGAATATCGATATCAATGTGTGTATGGATCTGAATATGAATGTGTCTCTCAATGTGTATATGAATGTAAATGAAATGTGAATGCGAATTACCAAAAAAGGGTCTATGTTTAGTCTAGGTTTGAATGCACTGTTCTACTATCTACATGATTACAGTTTAAAGTTCTTAAGACTAAATAATCGTCTAGGAGGGATTAGTTTATAAGTGTTATACACAAGATTGTTAACGAGAGGATTGCTGATGGTAAATATTAATCTTGATTCAGCAATATGACTTTTAATTGATGTTAGGGAGAGCAATTCGAAAGAGTTTTTTTCTTCTAGTGGTAGAGCATACGATGTGGAGACGGGCAGATGTGATAGGGTCTTTGAGAGTTCGGTTATATATTGTGTTGGCGTCATTATAATCGGTTGGATTATATTCTCTCTGGAAAATAATATTGCATTTATTATTGCGGAAAGTTCATTATTTAATTCGCTAACTAAGAGGTTTAGGAGCGATAAGTGTTCATCAATAATTTGTTTCAAGTTGAAATTGAACATTGATTTGACAGATTTCGCTATTATACCGTTCAGCCTTTTAAAATTGTCATCGAAGATAGCATTATTTCTCTTTACATCTGTTGTGGTGTTGTTAAAATTTTGTATTGTATTTTGGACTACCAGTATCTGGCCTTTTAATAAGGATGCTATGTGACCTTCATCGGTCAAGACTTTATTAATTTTCTTGTTGAAATAATCAGCGTCGTATTGATCCATGGTTCCGAATAATCCTTTGAAAATCGTGCCGATACCGTTGATAAGGCCACGCTTGGTTATAGATTTGCGACCAACCAGATTTTTCAAAGATTGATCCTTACTGACTAATAAGGGGTATATTTCGTTTATGATAGTAAGGGAGGTATTACATAAGAATAAAGTGGTTAATCTTTTGTCGTTACAAATTTGTCTTGTCTTGTGAAGGGTTCTGTCGATTGCGTCTAGTTTATTATCAAACGAGGGTAGATCGATATTAGGTTACTAAGTTCCATGTGGAATGGAAAATTTGGTTTGTCCTATATTCTCGTAATAGATCCCTGGAGAAGGATCGATGGTTTGGATGGTCATCCCTAGTATGCAGGGTACAAACTTTATTATCCTGAAATAAAGGCGTGTTTCAGTCTATTGTTGTGAACTAGTATCTTTTTATGTTTCCTTGTGATGGTTGAATTAACGGGAGAGTTGATTTCGATTATCTTGAAAGGACCAGAATAGTTAAGCGTTAATTTTTTTGATAAACAGGGTTTTGATTGCGCGTTTAGGAGATATACGTCGTCGCCTACGTTAAATTCTACGTTATTCGTTTTCTTATCATAGGTTACCTTATTAATTTCCTTGGATTTGATCAGATGTTCGCGGGCAAGTTTATGACTTTGTTGGAGCTGTAGTGCGAGGTTGTCAACGTAATCGTCGTATGTATACTTGAATTCGGGGCATTTTGTTACTTGAGATGGTAGAAGTGGTATAGTGCCAAATATTAGCTCGAAAGGTGTAAATTTTGTCGAAGTACGGATTATACGAAAATATTGCGAAATCTATCCAGTGATCCCAGTCGGTTTGACTTTGATTAATATAGTGTTTCAAATACTCTACTAAAGTAGAATGCGAGCGTTCCAATGCGCCATTTGTTTGAGAATCATACGCAGTACTCGTTAATTTCTTAATTTTAAAAAGTATTGATACTCCGTTAAATAATTTCGAGGTAGTCTTTCCTTTGATCTGTGAGGATAGAGACGGGGATGCCAAAATTGCAAATAAATTTATGAACTAGAGTGTTGGCAATAGTAACGGTTTCGTGGTTTGGGATAGGATATGCTTGAGTGAATTTCGTCAGATCGTCCTGTGGAGTTAGAATATATTTGTTACCTAATTCGGTCAACGTTAATGGACCTACTATATCAAGAGCTATGCGTTGAAAAGGTTTAAGAGCAGTTGTGGTTATTGTCATGGGGTTACGGTTTTTTTTTTTTTCTAACTAGCTTGTTTCGTTGGCACGACTCACAATGTTTAATAAAGGATTTTATGTTTTTTAAAGATTTGTTTGATTCGGTTGTAGGTTTTATGGAAGCCCGTATGTCCTGCTGCAGGGTTAGAGTGATTTTCTTTCAGTATTTCCTGTATCTGGGATTCCTTTGGAGTAATTAGGGTGTCGTGGAATATATTCAAGACAATGTTAGAATTCCTGAAAATGAATCTGAGCATGGAACGTATTTTATTCCAGTTCAGATGGTCATAACTTGTCCCTAGTCTGGGTAAATTAATGGTCGAAATATTATTGGAAATTAATTCGTCTTTTAATTTTACAAATAGGTTAAATAACGTTTCGTAGTCGGTTCTGTCCCAATAAAATTGCTTACTAACCAAGTACAATATGAATAAATCGTCGGCCTTGACTGTGAAGGTGTGGCCTACTTGAAGCTTTTTGGATTCTAATATGCGTTGGTGATTAAATTTTGCAAGGATATCTAACTGGGGTTTTCTTTAAATTGTAAATCTTCGGATATACAAATTACATAGTTACTGATGGAGTCGGTGAAATTTTTGTTGATTTCGTGGAGGTTATCGTAATGTATAAGGTATCTTATGGAAGCATCGAGGAAACTTGAGTAGGTGGTTGCTGTAGTTATATGAGGTATGGCACTAAACCGAGAAAGGAACGGATGTCTTTAACATTTTCGATTTGGGGGTATTGCAATATAGATGCTACCTTAGAGGGATCGGGCTTGACACCGGAATCTGTGATGAGGTGTCCCAAGTACATGACTTCGTGGCGGAGAAATTCACATTTTTCAGGTTGTATCTTCAAATTAGATTTTGAAACACGAAGAAAGACTTCGATCAGCCGTTTATTGTGAGTGTTTAAGTCACTAGCATAAATAACTATATCATCAAGATAAACGAAGCACTGATAATTTTGAATTCCTGTGAGAACGGTGTTCATTAAACGCTGGAAGGCGACAGGTGCGTTGCGCAGGCCAAAAGGCATTCTAGTGAATTGGTAATGTCCGGAGGGGACGGAGAAACCTGTTTTTATTGCATCTTTGGAGTCCATAGGGATCTGGTGGAAACCTGAAGCAAGATCAAGGGTGGTGAAATACTTTGACTGACCTAGTTGATCGAGAATGTCTGTGATATTGGGAAGAGGGTACGAATCACCTATACTAATATCATTCAGCTTCCTATAGTCGATCACCAGTCGCCATTTTTTTTTTCACCTTCACGATATTCGATTTTGAAATTGAAGTTGAATTTGAATGTAGATTTAGGTTTACGTTTTGATCTAGTTCAGGGCTGAGAGAATCAGCAGAGTTAGGAGAATTATATGAATTAGAAGAACTAGAAGAATTGGGAAATTTAGGAGAACTAGGAGAATTAGAAGAGGTTAGATAGGTGCTAAAATTTGAATTCGAGCTTGAATTAGGAATTGAATTCAATTTAGCGTTAGAGGTCGTAGGATAAGTACTTGTATTGTCGTCGGAGACGTTCTTGATTGATTCGTTTATGTGTTGTAATTGAACGATAGAATTGACAAGGGATATGGTATCATTTTGATAGTTGATGGTGGCATTGAAGTGCTTTAGAAAATCGTTACCTACGATACCGTCAAAGTCAATAGGCAAGCTGTCGGGATGGTCGGGAACGGCGTGGAATATGTGGTTACCGTTTTCGTGAATGAGATGTAGCAGTAACATATTGTTCGAGTAGGGCTGATGACATATAAATCTATCCCTTTTAATGTTATAGGCCTGTCCTCGTGACAGCGTGTCGGATGCTAATTTATGCAACTTCATGAGTGAGATGTTGGCACCGGAATCTAGTAAAAATTTAGACGCACCACGAAGTTCGGGACTGTTTAGAGTAATATATGTGGTTAAACCCTTTAGGATAACTGAAATTCGGCCTGGATAAGATTGGCGGCCCTCGTGGTGGTCTGGACCTGACGAGGCCCCGAAAAGTTTAAATGTGGCGGTCTATTAGAAATATTAGCGGTATTAGTAGAAGTTGGATTGGTAGGAGGATTAATAGGACGGTTAAGCTGTCTATTCCTATTATATTCTCGCTTACGACATTCGTGAATTAAGTGTCCCACATTTTTTCAATAATTACAAATTTTTTGTTCTCGCGATGAGTTAAAGCCTGAGCGGATTGGAGCGACGCGACGCCACGCGCAGAGCGGCGCAGCGACCAAGCTAACGCGCACTGTAGCTACCGTTTGCGACCGTTTGCGACTGGTAGGGTACACTTGACCAGAATTCCCTGCCGAGAAGTCGCTGCCGGTCGCGGCGCTGCTCCGCGCGTCGCCGCGCTCAAGTGCGCGTTACCCCATTTGAATACATGTATTTGATTCTGGTCGCAGCTCTGCGCGTCGCTCTAATCAGCGTTGGGCTTTAGGGGTTGACTTGATTTGTTCTGCACGTGCCTTACGGGAGAAGTGAGAAGTCTTTGCAGGTAATTGGGTGGACGTTGAAATGATCTGTTTCCTGGTGAAAATGAGCTGCTTTTGGAAGATGTCGACTGATTAAGACGACAAGTGACAGACGAGTGTCCTGATCTACTATAAAGGTTGCAATATTTTGTGTATGTATTACTGATGTTTTGGTATTTAGAAATTTCCATTTGCGACTTTAGTTCTTGTTCTTCTTGTTGAGCTATGGCAATTGCTTGTTGTAATGCTTCCGGGTTTTGGGATTTAACAAGAATTTTTAAATCTTTTGTTAAACCAAGAAGGAAAACTCGTAAAGCTTGTTCCTTATAGATTTCAGCGCAAGTTGCCCTTTTTGCGGCACAGTAACTGTCGTCTATAGAATTTATCAACTTCATATAGCAGCTTTCAACTTTATTCGCAAAAGAGATGACAGGTTGATTGAAATGTTGTCTACACGAATTTAACTCAATCTGCCATTGTCCAGATGTGCGTTTGTTTGAATATGCGTCTAAAAGGTGACGTTTAGGAGTATCCCAATCATGAAATTCTCTATTGCGAATTAAAGCACGAGCACTAGTAGTCAAATTACCTTTGATATAAGTTAACAACACGTTTTATACAGAGGATCTATTAAAGTCATGGCTTCACCACAATTTTCGACAAATTCATTAAGTTTGTTTCTATTCCCATCAAATTTAAATAATAACTTGCATGCCATCTCTAAGGACACGCCTCTAAAAGCAGATGTACTCATTGAATCGGGGTTTGGCGAAGTCATTTTTAAACAAATAATAAAATATGTATATATATAAACGTATAACAGAAATTATTAAATTATAAATTAATATAATGAACTTAAAAGAGCAGAAACTGGGCTGAGGTGTTAAACCACGCTTTTAGGTTGACAATAGGAATGGTAAAAATAAATGTAGATAACATAAATTCTGTAAATAATGAAAATAGCGACTTACATAAAAAGTATCTTCGTCATTTCCTTAGCGGGATGCGTTGTTGGTTGGAGATTGTGATCCTTCGACGTGCGTTGTTTTCCTGGGTGCTCGCGAATGCGCTGGTGCAGTGTAGTTGAAGAGTCAGCGGAGTCGGAGGTTTCTTCTTCTTCCGAGTAGGTAGATTCACGAGGATAATTGACCTGGATCTCGTTTGTTTCAAGCGGCGTCTTCTCCTTGTCGTGAGGTGGTATTAGAGATACAACGAGTAAGGCGACCCGATCTGCTCAGTAGACCGTCGTAGCCTGTCCTTGCTTTCTCTCTAATACTTTCCTCTTGCTCCTGGTGTCCAAGCTGGTGAAACGCGAAGTCCTCTTCTTCTCGATCCAGTGGATTTCCCAGCTGGTAGTTTATTGGATTTCAACTTTTCTTCGGACCGATATTTTCTAGGATCAACTTGATTGTCGATCTCACTTCTAACACCAATTTGTAATGGGTCGGAAGAATGTAAAGTCGAATTCTTAGACCACTATTTATTTGTTACAGTAAATATGAATATCGATATGAATGTGTGTATGGATCTGAATATGAATGTGTCTCTGAATGTGTATATGAATGTAAATTAAATGTATATGTATGTATATATATATTTCGTGACCTTTTTGATACTTATCTTATATGATAGATCTCTACCACTAATAGGTCAATAAAACAAGGCTGGTTTGAACGATAGTTATATTTTCAGAACGTTTACAAACGTTTTTGGAACACCTTCTTCAGTGAAAATATAACTAGATAAATATATAAACAAACATTTGTTTTTTATTTGGGAACTATCAATAAAGTAACTAATGACTAGGATTTCTTGATGATGGAGGATGATCGAGGATGTGTAAACTTTTATATATAAATTATAAAAACTTAATTAATGTGTAAACATACATGCAAATTAAGTAAAACCCTATATCAAAAAATTTTTGTCGAAACCTTAACAATTCTGTTCAAGGACTAGGGAAAACCCAAATTTAAAAACCTAGCCAAAGGTTTCCTTCTTAAGAAATGCAAATGTCATTTTAACAAATTGCTATATACATTACTTAAATTTTGAATATCGGTCCTGAAATTAATAGTTTTAGTGTCGTTTAGTCGTTTCTTATAATTATTCTCTGTTTTTAATATAATTGTGTTTTCAAAATCAAAGTAATGCCCAAGATCTTTGTAATGCTTTGTTACAGCGGTCATTGCACCAAAATCATTATTTAAAGAATACTTATGGCTATACAACCTTTTCTTTAAATATTGTTTGGTCTGACCGATGTAACAACCATCACAGTCTTTACAGTTTATTTTATAAACTACATTACTCTGATTTTGTTTAATTATTTTAGATTTAGTATTAGTAAAAAGAGATCTGTTACTATAATTTGGAATGAAAGTAATGTTTATGTTGTTTTTATTAAATTCTTTTTTATTTCTTAGCTTAAACCTTTTTTATAAGGAATAGCGTTATAATATTTATTGTTATTATTTTTAATTCCTCTATTGTATAATTTGTTAATTCTATTTTTTATTATTTTTTCATAAAAACTATGTTAAGTATAACGTTACCCTTGCTAATAGAAAATTTAAATATGTAACTGGGAATCGTAAACAAACACACCATAAAATCTCGGCTAGATATGTATATTTTTGTGGAGATCGTACTTTACCGAAAACATCCGAAGCTAGCTTTCTGACTTGCGGAAGGTATTATTGATAATCTGTACTCGATAGGGGAGACAAAACTTCATTTGCACACTGTACATACATATATTTCTACGGGCGGAGGACAATAAGTGGTCAGTTGATCATTGATCAGTACTGATTACCATTTCAAAATAAAACAGGTAAAGGTATACCGTTATGTCGTTACTTCTGAAGTATTGCAATTAGATTTGTCATCTTCTACAAAAAGATAGGATCAAATTCCCCTTTAAAAAGTGGATGTTATGGTTTGGAAATATGAAAACGAAACTAGAGAATAATTAAGCGTCTAATCGGACCTTTAGTACCTAATGTTCTTTTACTTCAACATTAATTTTTAAAATCCTTGAAAAAGGCATTAAATATGTTAATGAAGCACTAAAATCATATCATACGGTAGTAATAATAGACGTTTGTTCATGATAAACGGGTGGATAGCGTGTATTTTATTTCTGATATTGATGTTCACTAAAGTATGTAGTATGTGAAACAACACCAATATTATACAACATTCAATGTTAATACTATAGAAAAAGGTCAAATAAATGATAAACCAGTTCAGATTAATAGGTACAACAAAACACATCTACATACCTAAGTATCTGAATTATTGTTTTCACATTCACGGCTAGGAACTGGCAACTTGTAAAACGGGAATGAATTGTTCTTATTTAATCTAATACTAACACCAAACCTTGCACTGCATAGACTTCTTATTTGCGAAGCATTTTATATGTTTCTACAGAAATATTTACTGTGACACAAAAAAAAACACTTCGAGACTAAAAATACCCACTACTTAACTTTGCATTCTACAGTATTTTCTCTGCACTTACAGTATATTTTTGTGTTGGGATAGTAGTCTATATTTTATAATGTATCACGTGACGGACAATCATCGAACGAGTACGAAAATCACAATTTTAGAATTTCAGTGATGCCACCACTTGGTTGATATGAGTAGTAAAAAATAAATTGTAAATTGTTTAAAATGTGAAGTGCCCAATTTAAGTTATATATCTGTACATTAAACATTTCATCAAATATGCATAATTGACTTTACCTAGTACTTACTAATAAAATAGGAACGGGATATACATAGATGACTGCTTGTATATATAGTCACTGATATAATACGGCGCATATGTATTAAGAAAAAAATTATTTTTAAGAGATTTTATACAATATAAGGTTAGCTGCTGAGCCAGCTGTAGCGGCTGGTAATGTGATGCTGCGGGGCTGCAGCACCGACGGAATTTAGATGATAAAGTTATTAAATAAATCTAAATTACATTTAAAATGGTGAAAATTTATAAACTCCTTCAGAAAATCAACCCACCACTATTGTATTCTTGTTTAAATCAAAGGGAATGATATTGTAGTATTACAAATGTTCTTACAAGTATGCTTTGGACCTCCCCTAACCTACAATGTACATAGTTGTTGTCAAAGTATCTTTGTTTTAAAGTAAACTGTCAATTAAAACCACTTTTTATTCAATGTAATTTATTTTTGTATTGAATAAGTATGGTATAAGTCTATAACCACTTTACTAGAAAAGTTCTTTGTCACTTGGCGCTTTTTGCTGACTCTGTTTATAAGTTTTGATTTTAGTTTTATCGTCTTCTTTATTTGTGACATTGCTTTTATTGTAGTATGCTCCTAAGGAAGAAAATAAACATTTTCGAAATATTGAGCAATAATAGAAAAGTATCATTTAATACTTCATTGCTTTTGTGACCGAAATCCCCGATAAAATATTCCTAACTATTTATCGGTCGATAAATACCCTTCACTCCTATATGTATATACATATATAGGTATACTTGACTCGAGGTAATTTTGTTAAGATATCTGTAACCATATAGTTGGAGACAAATCCGGCAGATCGATTTTTCTTCTGGATTCTGGTATGGAAAATTAAATTTCCTGACAATTTGACGGCGCTACCGTTGTCGTTAAACAATTGAAGATTTTCGTCCAGATCCACGCCTACTCCTTTGAATAATCGGATCAGGTAAACAGACTCCTTCGCACCCGTCATTATCCTATGTATTCGGCTTCGGTGCGATAGCGTAAGGATCAACCGCTTGCAAATTTCTCAAGTAATTGCTACGCCGGTCAAAATGAATGTGAATCCCGCAAGTAGCCCAATTTGCATCCACAAAGCGTTGCAGATAGCGTCCTACTTGTAGGAAAGCTCGTGATGAATCGAACCTTTAAGGCAGCGTATTCCCTATATCAAAGCGGCCCAACAAGTTTCTAACATGTTTTGATCGTATGCGTCGATCATAAATTTCTATTTATGTTTGTCCTTCATGACAGTTAATAGATCGTGTTTTTAAACCATAAGTCGCACGGTTCAGTTTACAAACCTGATTTTCTTTTCGTATTTGTGATGACATGTTTCGAAAGTCTTTGTCCATCACAACTATTCCTTCAAGAGATTCTTCGAGTAGAAGAGGTGGTTCCGTGACCTACATGGAAGAAACCTTTCTACATCGATGTTGTATGGTAGAATGTAGTATCGAAGCCTTTCGTCACGATGTGGGCTTTTCGACGTTCTGGTTGTCCATGACTGATGACGCTGCAGCTAGCAGAACATTCGCCGCAGTACATTCGGCATAGGAGCGACCATCAACCTTATTACTATTTTTGTAATATTGTTAGCAATTTGTTTAGTCTACGGATGATAAGCTCGGATCCGCGTCTGCAGCCGGTCGGAGGACGCAAACGAAGACACTCTATGTAGGACCGTCGGCCGGGGTGACACAGCCGCTATCGCTTCCGAAGACAACCAACCCCATTTTACATTCATATTAAATAAATTACTGTATCGAAATCAATACATAGTTGTACTCGTGTAGTTCTGCGTCATTTATTACCTTATTTCTAACATCAGAAGTGGGGTTCGCATCCAGACGCATTGCCACCGATTATGGAAGAGATACTGAGAGAGACTGAACAAGTAGATTTTCCGCTTTTCAGGCCGGATATCGACAATGTTGACGAATGGATTACAGAGGTAGAAAAAATGTACATACGAGTTTGATTGCTCTGATCTGCAAACCTTGGTAAGAGGATATTTTGTTTTTAATTAACAATGCAAAAGCCTGGTTTAATAGCTGGTGTCCAAATGAACGTAATTAGGAAACGTTAAAGATTGACTTTTTAGAAAGTATTTCCACAAAAAAAAAGAAAGAAAACTCGACCGCTTGCTATACGAGGCTTCTGTTTTTAAATGCTCTGCATGTAGTACGCATTTTGCGTATGTTTACACCGAAAATTGACTCTTAAAAAATGTGTGTGTTAATTAATGTAATACTGACTTAAGTGAAGTAATTGTGTATGGTATCGAGGATGCTAAAATACAAGTTATGCGAAATATTTGCACATATCTGATTTAATTTCTTTCTTTAGCACTGTACCTAAATCTGTATCTGTAAGCGATACGCGTGAACGTAAATCCTTATAGGTTTCACACAGACGATTTAAGATACCAACATTTAAACAAACTTGCCTGGTGCGGGCGTATAGGTCTCCGATAGTACCTGCCCCATTGGCTTGGTGCCTTAAAAAAATAAGAACCGTTCATTCGAATATAAACAAGACGAAATAACTTCGTGCCGAACAGGAAAATGTCAATTTTGTTTTAAAATAGAGCATAATTCTAATCACTGCTTTCCGAAAAATAATATTGAAAGCAGACAAAACGTGGACTTGATTGCCAAAGATAAAGTAACTAACCCCAATACTAACTAAAATTATGCGGACGTTTCCTTGATGTCGAATAAATTCAGAGAAGTGTTAAACAAAATTAAAATTTTATTACATTTCTGCGTGTAAAAAATACTTTAGCGAATTACACGTACCTGGGGCATACGTATCTAAAATTTATAATTTATGCAGATCGTATTTAGACATAATTGTGAATTTACTTAAATACTTTCGCATCTATTTGTTAGGAATTAAATTTACAATCATTACTAACTCTAATTCAATTAAAACTGTCGTCTACAAATGCGGTATTGTACCACTCATTGCTCGATGGCGGATTTATCTGTAAGATTTTAACTACAACATTTTTTATTGTAAGGGTTCCCTTTTAAGTCACGTAGATTTTTGTTTAGTCGTAATCCTGCATCTGTGCACTAGCAAAATTGATTCGTGGATTACACATTAAACAGCAAGAAAGGGTCGAGTAGAAGCAATTTGTGTGATTAAGGGATAGAAGTTTAGGTTCCAATCATTATATCGAGAAAGGCGGTTTATCTTATTATCAAAAAATCTTGCTCGATAATAGTAAAATTCTGCGTTATTTTTTCGAAACTAAAATCAAATCAGAATGGCCGAGTGTTATGTGGAAAATTCAATTGATGTTAAATACGACGGTACAAAATTTCTACTAATTTAAATCTATTCAAAGGTCTAATGGGTATTCAATCAACTATAAGCAGTCCTCGACAATGTATCACAAAAAATTCCAGCAAAATGGGTTTTGAATACTTAGGGCACTATGAAATCTTAAGTATAACAAAGGAAGATGGGTATGTATTAAGACGGTGAAAGAACAACTCCGATTGGTTATGACATATTTATTGTTATCCATTGAAAATGAGTATGGTAAAGGTAAAAAGCATATTAAGTAGTAATACTACGGACGTCGGCTGGTAGACGGCGTTTCATCGACAGGTGCCTGCACAATCATGCTAGTTATCCTGATCGCACTCCACTTCGGTCCGCGGTAGCTGCGTGGTACATTTCGGGCGGCGTCGCAGTCTAATAGGAGCCACAGGCGAATAGAGCTTCGCAGTTTTGCTTAAAGCGTGCACATCGACCAAGACCTTATCTTCAACCCCGAAATCCTTGATCTTGACTCACCTCTTGTGCTTCACGGGCATCCGCCAATGTATCCGCAGTTGTCCTCAGGCACGGGGTGATTTCGGCGACGAAGTTCTCATTATCCAATACGGCACGAAAGTCTTTGTGTACGTCCGCTGGGGTCCGAAACTCGCGACCGAAACACAAATAAGCGGGAGGGAACCCGGTGGTAGTGTGTATGATCGATAATTTTAGCTCCCGACTCTTCCGCTCTTCCGAATTTGCCGCAGGGTAATAGGCTGGAGTTAATACTTGCTCGAAGCCTAATCAGTGTGCTACTTGTTGCATCACTTCTCCAACGAATTAGACTCCATTATCGTTTATTATCCGGCGAGGAGTACCGTAGCGCAGTATTATCTCCCGGGTGAGGCACAAACTTCCGCCGTAGCCTAATGGAGAGGGAACAACAAGGTACATGGCAATGGTTTCGAATCTTTGTGACATAACAGGGGTTCGAAGAAGACTTGCAGGTTTCAAAGTAGAGGCTTTGTATCTCTGACACTTGAAGCACTGGTTGATGTACTACAGCAATAGTATCTCTGGCTCACTTTTCTTAGAGTCCTTTTGATACCTAGCTGTCTAGCAAGAGGGGAGTCATGACACTCTTCTAGGATTTCTGAACTCGCCATTTCGGGAACAACCAATTGAGCTTCGTCAGCGTCGTTCTCTAGATAGTAGTAGTTCCGTGCGACTGATGCCAAAAGACGACTAGCATATTCGACAAGCCTAGCATCTTCTCTCTCCCGCTGCAGGAGACACGCACCTAGCGCGTAGGAACTGGCATCCGTCTTCAGTGTATATGGTAACGATGGGTCTGCCTGTCGAAGGATTGAAGCACTGCTTAGAAGCCGTTTCAGCTTTTGCTAAGCGTCTTCCTGCTGCATTTCCCAAAACTACCGCGCCTTCTTCTTGGTCGGTTCGCTTAGTGGCCCTGCGATTTCCTAAAATCTCGGGATGAACCTTCGGAACCAGCTGCAAGACTGCAAAAAGGACATAACCTCCTTACGTTCGATGGAGCTGGTCTGTTTTGTATGGTGGTCACTTTGTCTGGATCCGTCATAAATCTAACCTTGGGGCACGCGAACACGTACTTCTTTCTGTTAGCGGTTAAGTGATATAGTCTTAGGCGCTCGAAAACACGTCGCTGGTCCTCCAAGTGTGTTTCAAAGCTGTCGAATAAAATAACGCCGTCGTCCATGTAAGCTAGGATGCAGACACTAGGTAAGCCAGTCTTAAACCGGTCGATGAAGCGTTGAAATGTTGCCGGTGAGTTCCGGAGCCCGAACGGCATTAGCGTAGAACGGTATAAACCAAACGGTGTCGCAAACACTGTTTTGTCCCGATCCTGCAGACGAACAGGGACTTGCCAGAAGCCTCTTCGAAGATCGATGGTGCTCATGTAGTGCCTCTGCTGTGCTGCGTGAAGGACGTCGTTAATTCGGGGTAGTGGGTAACGATCTGGAGCGGTTATACGATTGAGTTTCCTGTAATCGATACATACTCGAAAGTGGCCATCCTTTTTGGGCACCATAACTACAGGTGCAGCGTATGCAGGATCAGACCCTTCAATCACAAATTGATATAGTGTTCAGCATGTGTCGTTGGCTCCAAACTGTTCTCAAAGATGTCCTTGTTTCTACCAAGAAGTGTGGATATTTGAGTCTTCTCCTCCGTCGCCAGGTTTATGCCCTCATCATCACGAAGTGGTTCCAATTCTATATAATTCAGAGTCATACCGGCAGCTCTTGGTTTTCCCACCAGGTAGTACCAAGTCTTTGAATCATTCCGGAAGAACCATCTCATTCCTGGAAGATCTAGCACCATCTAAGCCTATACAATAAAATCGATACCCAAAAGTGTCTTGCTGTCTTCATGTTCGGGAATGGCAATGAACGTTGTTCGTGGACTGCGGCCGTCAAGAGTTAGATCTACATCAAATTTTTCTGTGACTACCTGTCTCGGTTTACCATCGGTCATTGTCATGAGCTGTTTGCTTCTCACCGATGGTATCTTGTTTCGTACAAAATGCAGGTACAGGGCGTGTCCGGCAACTGTTTGTTTGGCCCCGCAATCAAGAAACGCCAGCCCTTCTTTCCCTGCAATGGTTACCACTTTCTAAACTTGCAGATGAAATTTCTAGCGAGTTTGTTGCGACTGTTTCCCTTCTTGGGACATTGCGACCTGATGTGGCCAGGATTACGACATCCATATCACATCAATGGGCTCCTGGCTTCTGCAGGGGCTACTGGTTTCGTTTGTGTCTCTTGCACCACTGGTTGGAACTTGAATCGCAAGCTTTCGACATGTATGTGTTCAAAATTTCTACAGAAATCGCACTTTGGACGTGTGTTCTGTGTTTTGTGAGTAGGGGTCGTTGGTTTTAATTCTTTGTAAGCATCCTCGATGCTCCTACATTTGCCCATTAGTTCCTCAAAGTTTGTTACTTGTTCTTTAGGTAACACTCGTCTGAGCCTCGCATTCAATAATCCATGTCGATGTCGATGTCGATTTTGTGATCATTGTGCAAAATCGGCGTCGTTGTCAGCTTGGAAAGCAAAACCCTTCCCTTGGTGATGGAAAGCTCGGTGGCTTCTGCATCACCCTGCTCCCTAGAAAATAATTCTCTAATAATCTTGTAATTTAGTTTGTTCTCACCAAAACTGTGTCGTAGTGATGCCACAACGTTGTCCTACGTTTTGATGGTAGATTTTGTGCCTTGCCACCACGTCGCGGCCACGTCGTCCAACAGCATAAGCAAACCCTTTTGGGCGTTCTCATAAAAAACACCCATGCAATCTTTGTAGATACTTATAGCGTCGATGAATGCCTCGATGCATTCCCCTTCCGCTTCAGAAAATCTCGATTTGTAGCCCGCATAGTTCCCACATCTTTTCAGGGGTCGTTGTAGGGCTCGACGATCCAGACGTGTTACCCAGGGCTTCCTTCCTTCCCTGTAACTGCTGCAGCTAGTCCTGCGTCATGACGAACGAGTCGGGCATGGTTCCTGCGGTGTTGTTTTTGCCTAACGAACGATTATAAAAAGAATTATCTGTGCTCATCCGATTAACCGTTTCCCGATTTGTTTTGAATGCCTTCGAACAGCAAAACAAACGTCAAACAAACTATCGATTTATCGGCAGGGCGCGTGCACGCAAAATTCTTTACGCGATTCACGTTGCAGAATACCCACGTGTCCGAACTTGATAAACTGTAGCGGTTGCTTCCGAATTGGTCTTATCAGCTCTTATTCTCGCTTGACTACACAGAGCGAGTATTTGCAATATCCAAAACGACCGGCTCCTCAGTGCGATAGGAAACTGAAATGTCTGATAGTCCACCGAGTCACAATCGGTGTCGGTTCGTACTTTATAACGCGCATGTTTTCTTTCAAATTTGAGGTTTCGATAAATTTGCGCTCACACGTTGGTCGCCACTTGTAATAGAGAATACAAACCACACTTGTTATTCGTCAACTATATAACAAACAAATAAAATAAAAAAGGTAAGATTTCGAAACCCGGCGCGTTTGCCACGATGGTCCGACGAAGAAGGGCGAAAACAAAGGGAAGCTGCGTCGTTTGTTACAGCGGGCGTGGGTGGCGTTGGCGAATTCAACCCCATCTTGCGGCTGGTTCGTTACAGCATTATATTATGAAAATAGTAATAAGGTTGATCGTCGTTTCTTTCCCAAATGTGCAGCCGCGAATATTCGGCTAGCATCAGCGTCATCACTGTTTTCCTAATTCAGAAGAGCAGCCTGATAAATGCAAAACATGGCTAGATTTAACTGGAAGTTTGTTATTAGAATCGTTACCAGACAAAACTATCTACACTATTACGAATTACGAGTAAATTAAAAAAATAAATAAATAAAGTGTCTGGCATTTACATAAAGGTGTTTAGTGAATACGAAGTGATTATGGGTCTTCTATATAAGTGAGTGAAATTAGATCAAGGAATCAGGTAACCTGCAATACATAAATAGGCGCACGCACAAATATCTTACCGATAAGAGCCCAAGGTCCGACGGGTTGACCGGCCGAAGGCTTTTTACGCGGGTGATATAGAAACAGCACATGAAGATGATGATGATGATGAATATGATGCGCAACATGAATGACAAAATAAACGATATGTCCACTGAAATTAAACAAACGAGATAGGAGCAAAAGGAGATCTGAGAAGAAATCAAAGAACTAAGAATCGATAATAAAAAACTAGAAGAGGAAAATTTAAAACTAAAAGAAAAGATAATGGACTTCGAGGGCAGATTGGAACGCATGGAGAATGCAAGCAGGTCGAATAATGTAATAATACAAGGACTAAAAATAGATACAAACAAATAAGAAGCCCTAACGAATGCAATGGGAAACTTTCTGAAACATGAACTACAAATTGGAGTGAAAATTGAGAATGCAATAAAATTGGACGAAAAGAACCTCTCTAATAGAACTACCTAACCCGGTATAAAAGAACAAGATTATGCAAAATAAAAATAAGCTTAGGACTAGACCGGGTGATAAAGTATTTATACAGCACGACCTCTCACAACATGATAGAGATATCCAACAACAAATCCCAACTAGGGCGAAGGAAGAGAAGAATAGTGGAGCAATAATTAAGATTGGATATACAAAAATTCTTATAGGAAATGAAGAATGGAGATGGAGTAGGGAGAAGGGATGACTAAAGAAACAAAATAATCCAACAACTTAAAAAAACTAATAAACCTCCAAACAAACACGTTATACGACCAGGCGACGAAAAGGCAAATGAATATGGATAAAAACCAACAACAGAAGGAGGAACCTCGGCGAAATACGAATGAGAATTTTGAAAATAATGTGAACACATGGAAATTGGGAACATGGAATGTCCGAAGTATCAATGGAAAAGAAAATGAACTAATAACAGAATTTGAGAATACAAATCTGGATATACTAGCAATAACGGAAACAAAAAAGAAGGGCCAGGGGATAACCGAGATGGATAATGGACATATGCTGGTCTATAGTGATGTGAGAAACGTAGAAGGTAACACGAACGCGACTTGGCAAAATGGAAATAAGCAAACGCAAAAAGATAAAGAAATAATAAAATTGGGTACATGGAATATTACGAGTATATATCGAAAAGAGGTGGAAATAGTAGAGGAAATGAAAAGATACAAAATTTATATATTGGGAATTAGTGAAACCAAGAAGGTGGGAGAGGGAAATAAGACACTTGATAGCAACTATAAGATGTACTTTTCTTGAGTGAAGGTAGGAGAAAGAGCAGAGGAGGGGGTGAGGATTATAGTTAGTGAAAGGATGAGTCATAAGGTCATAAAGATCCAGCCGATAAATCCTAGATTAATTGCAATAAGCTTAAAAATGGAAGAGGTAGTAAGCATCCTGCAAGTATATGGCCCAGTTGAAGGTACGGAAGAGCAGAAAACCTCGGAATTCTATGAAACCCTACAAAGGATATTGAATGAGTTGCGGGAAGATAGTATGAAGGTAATAATTATGGGTGACTGAAATAGTAGAGTAGGTAATGATACAAATAAGGGACTGGGCTGCTTTGGAGCATATGGAGAATAAAAGCTAAACAGAAATGGTTGGAAAATGATTGATTTTTGCATACGTAATGATCTCCTAATAGAGAACGGTTTCTGGGACCAACCACTGGAAAAGAGATACCTTTGTCGCGGAGGAGAGAAACGCGAGGAGTATAATGGAATACATAGTCTACACCCAAAATATGAAAATCAATATACGAAACATAAAGGCACAAAAAGAAGCTGAAATGGGAACTCAACACAGATTGCTAACGGCAGAACTCCAAGAACAAATTAACACAGAACAACAAATAGTGGAGTATCATAAAATAGCAATCAGCAAATTAAGAAACGAGAAGAAAAGAGCAGAATACCAACAGAAAACGAACGATTTACTAGAGAGACATGACAAGGAAGGAATGACACTGGAAGAGACGTGGAGAATTTTCAAGGAAACTATTTATAATTCTGCAATAGAAGTATGTGGTCAATTCAGATACAAAAAAACAGAAAAGAACAAGATGGTGGACTAAGGAAATACAAAAGGAAGTCAAAAAGAAAAAAGATGGGTGGAGAAAATACGTTTTAACAAGGGAACAGCAATACAAAGAACAATATGTTAAAATAACAAACGAAGTTAAGAAGAGAATCAAAGAAGCGAAGAAGAAAAGCTGGAAAGATTTTGGAAATGATATAAATGAGGAATATAAAACAAATAATAGGAAATTTTGGAACCTAATAAGATCAATGAATGGAAAGAAAAAGAAAGAAATAAAACCAATTAGGAATACCATGAATGAATTAGAAACAAAAACAGAAGATATACTGGAAATATGGAAAAAATTCTTCACGAAAAAATTCACAGATGTAGGAGATCATAGAGATGTATTGCCAGAAGTAGGAACACGGAATGAACATAACGAAGAACTTGAAGAGATAGATATCGAAGAAGTAGAAAAAGCCCTGAATAGAATAAAAACAGGAAAAGCCTGCGGTGCGGATAATATAGAACCGGAAATGGTAAAATGGCTCGGACAGGTGGGAAAGGAGTGGATCCTTGACATCTTTTGTAAGGCATGGCGAACGAACACAATTCTTGAGGATTGGGAAAACAACCTCATCACTCCCATATATAAGAAAGGCAATCAAAGTCAGTGCAAAAACTATATTGTCAATATGCCTATCGACAGTATGTTTTAAGGTCTATACCAAAATAATAGCGGAACGACTTACACATTTAATAGGAGACAAACTGGGAGAAGAACAAGCAGCCTATAGAAAAGGGAAACAAACGAACGATAATATCCACATAATTAAAAACATCATAGAACGTAAAATTGAGACAGGGGAGGAAATCTACTTCAATTTCATAGACTTGCGAGCAGCCTTCGATACAGTCGATACAGAGAGTATAGATATCTGTCTAGAGAAACTAGAGGTTGCAAGAAAAATGCGCCAAATAATCAATAATCTATACCAGGCATGGACAACCTTTTTTGTAGAAGTTTTATGCTGCGAATAATCTTGAAAAACATACATTTTTGTAGTATCCTTATGATTCATAATGAATTAAGTTTGGACGGGCCGTGCTAATATGCAACGAAAGAATTCAGTAGCGAGCCGGGCAAATCTTACTCGAGGGACGCATGTGGCCCGCGGGCTGGAGGTTACCCATACCTGGTCTATACTGTCAGGTTAGGGGATAGTACAAGTGAATGGAAAAAGATCAGCAGATTTTGAAATGCAAGTGGGAATAAGCAAGGAGACAGCTTAAGCCATTAATATTTATTATAGTAATGGACAGAATCCTGCAAAATACGAGGAAACGCAAGGAAACTGTGAAGACACTGATAGGATATAACATACTGGAACCTGTAGCTGTGGATGCATTACTGTACGCCGATGATCTGGCACTAATAGCTGACAGTGAAAATGGAAAAACTAACAAAAATATTGACAGAAGAAATAGAAAAGATGAAGATGGAAATAAACGTAGAAAAAAGCAAACTAATGGTGATAAATAATGAAGAGCCAACCAGTAATCTAATAATTAAAATAAACGATAAATAAAAAGAAATTGTCGACGCATACGAATATTTAGGTACTATTATATCGAAGGATAGAAAAATTGATCTAGACATAGCAAAAAGAGGACGGAAAGTCACAAACATATACTAGGCTCTGAATCAAACCATCTTTGGAAAAAAAGAAATAGAACCCAAGATCAAACAGATACTATACAATGCAGTAGTAGCCCCCACAATAATGTACGCAAGTGAGTCCTAGACTATACAGCAAAAACACGAAAATAAAATAACAGCTATGGAAATGAAATTTTTGAGAAAGATCGTTGGGAAAACAAAAATGGACAGAAAAGAAAACGAACAGATAAGGAATATGATAAATCAAGAAGATATGCTAAAAAGAATTGAAAAATGTCAACTGAATTGGTATGGCCACATAATTAGAATGGAACAAAAGAGTTTAACAAAGAAAATAATAGAAGCCAAAAATAACAGGGAAGAAAAAAGGGAAGACCAAGGACAAAATGGATTGACAGAGTAAACGAATTAGAACGAAAGCGAGGGAAGACCATAGAAGAAATGAAGAAAATGAGTACAGACCGGACACGATGGAAAGAATGGATTAAATCGTCGTAAGATCCAGAAATAATCCGGCGCCGAAAGGCATAAGGATTGACGAGAAGAAGAAGTAGAAAATGAGATAGACCACACTACGCAGCAAGGTTGACCATCTGACCAAATATGACCCACCGTGCCGCGTCGCACAGTTCCGTTGCCGTTACAGCAGTATAGTAAGTGGCGCGACACTGTGCGTCATTCAAGTCATGCACGTTTGACGTGAGAAATATTAAAATGGCGCCAGACGAGGAAAAGGTAATTCTATTTATAACTCAATTTCCATAGTTATATGACCTCCAAAATGAACATTGCATAAATAGTACCTACTAGAAAAAAACAATATTTGGAAAGAAATTGACAAGGAAATGGGACACTACATCACATCGGTAAACTCCACACCACCCAATTGTTTAATAACATATTCGGTGACACGTGCTTCGCTAGCGCGAGGCAATTATCAAAACTGTAAACCGATTGAACACATAATTTTCTTAAAGTTCTAAATATGCATATTTACGCCAGCCTTACTGTGTTCGTGTGTAGGGGCATAAAACATACTTTTTGGAGACGGTCAAACAAATGTCCGTCCGACATAAAATACCCTTATCAATAGTCTGGGCAAATAGCGGTAATTGCAAAATAAATTACGACATCCTACATATACACTCGCAGACAGCATCGATATTGGGTGGGGAGTCGATGATGCTGTCGTAACTTATTTCGTAACTGTACGCTGTTACTGCTGTTTGCCTAGGCTACTTATAAATAACATGTCAAGTAAACAGCTTCTCTAACTTGTACAAATATGCTAAAGAAAGAAAAGGTACCTGCTAAAGGTTGCATTCCGGTTTAATAAGTTTTAAACGTTAAGGGAGTGGCTTATGTGATGGGGATTGAATTTTTCCGGGGAAAAAGTGGTAGTCATCAACAGATGTCTCACCTGGTACGTGATGTACCCATAAATACAAGATATAACGCGCCATAGCTATCTTTGTCATCGGTAGAAAGTATTGCAATACAAGTGACACAATATACAAGTGTCATCTCCCTTTTGGAGACTGCTCAAAAATGCGCATTGTAGCAAACCACCCGCAAGATGGGGCTGAATTCGCCAGCGCCACCCACGCCAGCTCTAACAAACGACGCAGCTTCCCCTTTTTCCTTCTCTTCTTCATCGCACCATCGTGGCAAACGCGTCGGGTTTCAAAATCGTACCTTTTATCATATTTGTTTGTTATATAGTACTTCATAAATTTTTAGGTATCGAATAACAAGTGTCGTTTGTTATATTCGTCACAAGTGGCGACCAACGTGTGGGCGCAAATTTATTGAAACCTCAAATTTAAGAGAAAACATGCCCGTTGTAAAATACGAAACCGACACCGACTGTGACGCAATACACATCAGACATTTCAGTTTCCTATCGCACTAAGGAGCCGGTCGTTTGGAAATTGCAAATACTCGCTCTGCGTAGTCAAGCGAGAATAAGAGCTGATAAGAGCAATTCGGGAGCAATCGCTAGTTTATCAAGTTCGAACACGTGCGTATTCTGTAACGTGATTCGCGTAAAGAATTTTGCGCGCGCCCGCCCTGCCGGTAAATCGCTAGTCTGTTTAGAGACCTTTTTCACTGTTGTATTGGCGCGCTGTGAGTAGAGAATTTTGACGTTTGACCTTTGTTTTGCTGTTCGAAGACATTCAAAACAAATCAGGAAACGGTAATCGGATGAGCACAGATCATTCCTTTTACAATCTTCGTTCGTTAAGCAAAAACAACACCGCAGGAACGATGCCCGACTCGTTCGTTATGACGCGGGACCAGCTGCAGCAGTTGTTATAGGGAATGAAGGAAGCCCTGGGTAACACGTCTGGATCGTCGAGCCCTACAACGACTCCTGAAAAATGTGGGAACTTTGCGGACTGCAAATCGAGATTTTCTGGAGCGAAAGGGGAATGCATCGAGGCACTCGTCGACGCTATAAGTATCTGCAAAAATTGCATGGGTGTGTTCGATTAGAACGCCCAAAAGGGTTTGTCTATGCTGTTGGACGACGTGGCCGCGACGTGGTGGCAACGCACAAAATCTACCATCAAAACGTAGGACAACGTTGTGGCATCACTACGACACAGTTTTGGTGAGAACAAACCAAATTATAAGATTATTAGAGAATTATTTTCTAGGGAGCAGGGTGATGCAGAAGCCACCGAGCTTTTCATCACCAAGGGAAAGCTGAGACGAGTGTTACCTAGGGAACAAGTAACAAGCTTTGAGGAACTAATTGGCAAATATAGGAGCACCGAGGATGACTACAAAGAATCAAAACCAACAACCCCTGCTCAGAAAACACAGAACATACGTCCAAAGTGCGACTTTTGTAAGAATTTTGGACATGTACAACAGGACTGTCGAATGTTTGCGACAAGATACAACCTCCAACCAGTGGTGCAAGAGACACACACAAAACCAGCTGCCCCTGCAGACGCCAGAAGCCCATTGGTGTGTTATGGGTGTCGTAAACCTGGCCACATCAGGTCGCAATGTCCCAACGTAAGAAGGGAAACAGTCGCAACAAACTCGATAGAAATTTTATCTGCAAGTTTAGAAAGTGGTGAACAGAGAGCCTTAGCGTGAGTGACCATTGGAGGAAAACAAGGGCTGGCGTTTCTCGATTGCGGAGCCAAACAAACTGTTGCCGGACACGCCCTGTACCTGCATTTTGTACGAAACAAGGTACCATTAGTGAGAAGCGAACAGCTGATGACAATGGCTGATGGTAAAACCGAGACAGGTAGTCACAGAGAAATTTGATGTAGATGTGACTCTTGACGGCCGCAGTCTACGAACAACGTTCATTTCCATTCCCGAATATGAAGACAGCAAGACACTTTTGGGTATGGATTTTATTGTATAGGCTTAGATGGTGCTAGATCTTCCAGGAATGAGATGGTTCTTCCGGAACGATTCAAAGACTTGGTACTCCCTGGTGAGAGAACCAAGTGCTGCTGGTATGACCCTGAATGCTATAGAATTGGAACTACTTGTGATGAAGGCATAAACCTGGCGACGGAGGAGTAGACCCAAATGTCCACACTTCTCGGTAGAAACAAAGACATCTTTGAGAATAGTTTGGAGCCAACGACACATGCTGAACACTGCATCAATTTGACAGATGACTGTCCCATCGCAGTTCCACCATTCCGGTTATCCCCTCTACGCAAACGAGCTCTGGAGGTTGAAATCCCGTCTATGCTAGGGGATAGAGTGATTGAGGGATGTGCCTCTCCATACGCTGCACCTGTAGTTATGGTACCCAAAAAGTATGGCCATTTTCGGGTATCTATCGATTACAGGAAACTCAATCGTATAACCATTCCACATCGTTACCCACTATCCCGAATTGACGATGTCCTTCACGCAGTACAGCAACAATACTACATGAGCACCATCGATCTTCGAAGAGGCTTCTGGCAAGTCCCTGTTCGTCTGCAGGATCGGGGCAAAACAGCGTTCGCGACACCGTTTTACGCGGATGCCGATCGTGCTCCGGAACTCACCGGCAACATTTCAACGCCTCATCGACCGGTTTAAGACTGGCTTACCTAGTGTTTGCTTCTTAGCTTACATGGACGATGTCATTATTTTCTCCGACAGCTTTGAAACACACTTGGAGGACCTGCGACGTGTTTTCGAGTGTTTAAGACTATATCACTTAACCCCTAACGGGAAGAACCGCCACACAAAATAGACCAGCTCCATTGAACCTAAAGGAGGTTATGTCCTTTTGCAAACTTGCAGCTGATTCCGAAGGTACATCCAGGGATTTTTGGAAATCGCGCGGCCACTAAGCGAACTGACCAAGAAGAAGGCGCTGTGGACTTGGGAAATACCGCAAGAAGACGCTTACCAAAAGCTGAAACAGCTTCTAAGCAGTACGCCAATCCTTCGACGGGCAGACCCATCACTACCATATACACTGAACACGGATGCCAGTTCCTACGCGTTAGATGCGTGTCTCCTGCAGGGAGAAGGAGAAGATGAGAGGCCTGTCGAATATGCTAGTCGTCTTGTAGCACCGGCCGAACGGAATTACTCGACGATGGAAAGAGGGACACTAAGTATTGACCGCATTTTATTACCCCGTGGCAAATCCGGAGGAGCGGAAGGACCGGGAGCTAAAGGTTCAACTATCGATCATAGTAGGACAACACCACGAACGATGTCGCGAAGCGCCTCCATCAGTGTGATTCGCGTTAAACAGTGCGGTAAACACCACTACCAACCCGTTTATTTGTGTTTCGGTCGCGAGTTGCGGACCCCAGCGGACGTACATAAAGACTTTCGTGCCGTCTTGGATAATGAGAACTTCGTTGCAGAAATCACCCCATGCCTGAGGACAATTGTGGACACATTGGCGGATGCCCGTGAAGCGCAAGAGGTGAGTTAAGATCCGACGAAGATGTACGCCGACCGTCGGCGATGTCTCAGTGAGGATTCGAGGTTGGAGAGGTTGGAGGTCTTGGTCGATGTCCACGCTTTAAGCCACGCTGCGAAGCTACATTTGTCGAAATTCGCCCCGCGACGCGACGGACCGTATCTCATTCGGAAGAAGATTTCCCCTGTCTCCTACGTGATTGCTACACCAGAAAATCCGGAGGTGCTTCTGGGAAGGTACCATGTACCTGCCCTGAGGAGGTACCACGCAACTACCGCGGACCGAAGTGGAGTGCGATCAGGATAACCGACTTGTTTGTGCAGACACCCCTGTCAATGAAACGCCGTCTACCAGCCGACGCCCGCATCATCCCAGGAAATCCTGCACGGCAGCCTGCTGCCAATTATAATCAGTATTTACATATTTTTCCAGATATTGGATCCCACCTGAGGACAGTTCGTGGCATCCAAGGGGGAGACTGTAACGAACCACCCGCAAGATGGGGCTGAATTCGCCAACGCCACCCACGCCTGCTGTAACAAACGACGCAGCTTCCCTTTTCCTTCTCTTCTTCGTCAGACCATCGTGGCAGACGCGTCGGGCTTCAAAATCGTACCTTTTTATCTTATTTGTTTGTTATATAGTACTTATTAAATATTTAGGTAACGAATAACAAGTGTCGTTTGTTATCTCCGTTACAGCATGAGTAAAAATACATTCAAATTTTAGCGACATTCGGGAATGTTATTTTCCTATAAATTGAATAACGTAACCTCAATTTATACGTTTTGATGATATTTTACATCGGTCTTTTCTATCAACGGGCCAATTTTGGATCGAAATATTAACGGTGAATAATGTTAATTTTTTTTGTATTCATTGCCATTCCTATGATTGAAAACTTAAGATTGTTTCTAGGTGTTATAATATGGACAGAAAAACGTAGATAAATTGCTTTCTAAATGTATTAAAGTTATGTAAAAATATTTAACAATGAAGGAACTATTTTCTATCTAATCGGAATAGGATTTATAACAAAATAATAAAAATCTAAAGTCTAATTCCAAAATAATATATTAAATGTATATGTCAACTTATTCGCAAAATGTTTCACAATACGAGTAAACCAAACTAAAAAATTAAACTAGTACATACTTATTTATTGATTATTAAATAAATTAATTCAATATATGTATTTATGCCAAATGTTTGTATTTGTGTGTTATCTTAATCGACCCTCATGATGCAGTCGCACAGTTAAATAATACTTTAATATTAATGTAACCAGCTGCACATTGTGATTATTATTCTACAAGAGAATACGCCTTTCCATACTTTGGAGAGGGAGCGGGGAGGGGAGGCAATCTTTTAATAATTTTATTCATTAAGACATTTATTGTGATAAACAATACTGGAATGTTTTCCTTTAACACTTTCTCTGCTATTGTACACATTTTATATGATAGATCTCTATCACTAATAGGTCTATAAAACAAGGCTGGTTTGAACGATAGTTATATTTTCAAAATAAATAAAAATATAACTATCGTTCAAACCAGCCTTGTTTTATTGACCTATTAGTGGTAGAGATCTATCATATAAGATAAGTATAAAAGGTCACGAAATATATATATATATATATATATATATATACATTTAATTGTACACATTCGAATAACTGCTGTACTCGGGTTTATCAGTTTTCCTCTTTGCACATTTGGAAATCTGTAAAATCTGTTGTTACTATCATCTTTTCTTTACAGCAAACACGACAACTCACTTGGACAAACTACAGTCTATTTTTCCATTACGTGTTGCTTATTGCTGCATATAAAACAATATCACGAATACAGGTTTAACCTTCCTATACTCACGCATACGGTCTGTGAGACCGAATTATATAGTATAGTATACGTCTTTCATTTTGACGTGAGTATAGGAAGGTTAAGTAAACACGAGACCCTAACCTACAATTGTCTAGAACACATGGACACATAACAACCACTAGGTGACCGCTGATCGCTAAAGCGCTGAATTCCGGACTTCATTGGCTTTCACAACGCAAGCCCACTTCTCTGTACGCTCAACAAGCGAAACAGAGATGTTTTCTGTTTCATAATATTGGCAAGAAGATGTCACAAGGCGCATTATATCTCTTTATATTTATATCAGAAGAATGCTCCTGCATCAAAAGTTGAAGTTTTTTCGTTGACATTTATTTTTAGAGTAATATATTTTGCCATCTATCGGACATTGGGTACATTTCACCAGGATCTTTGAAAATTTGCGTTGAAGCTAAATTATCAACGCCAATATAATTCGCTTTTATTCATAAATAGAAATAATGGTAGCAGACAATCTGCATATATACAACCTTCATATACCAGGTATTTATATCAAAATTCTCAATAAGAGTGAAGACGCCATCTGATATGTTCTACTGCTATTACTTGCAGTTACGCTTCAAAATATCATAATCGCCGATCCACAAACATGAGACGATTACTAATTAGCTGCGATGACATGCGAGCTTCTCTACGACTTTCGATGACGGTTACCAAAGTGGGGATGATAGCTATAAGTATAAAAATGAGTGATGTTTATCAGAAAGGATGTAATTAACATGTATGTACGTGGTATATAGGACTAATTATCACAAAATATTTGTATATTTAAAATGTGAACGTGGTTCCCCCAATTTTAAGAGATATTTCCTTATTGTAACGGAATTGAGGTTTTATTTCCAAGTACAAACGCGTTGTTTATTGCGCGAAAAATCGGGGTATAAAGGGTTTAGAATACAATTTTTAAGCCCAATGTATTGTTGAACTTAACCTTCCTATACTCACGCATACGGTCTGTGAGACCGACTTATATAGTATAGTGTACGTCTTTCATTTTGACGTGAGTATAGGAAGGTTAAGCAAATTTTAAGTTATAGCGCCAAATGTGCCATTCTGAAATAGTCGCAATGTGGAATATGTAAGGTATGCACCTGTGGTTTTGTTAGCAGTTGTAGTCGTATTGCAGTCATTTCGTAGCCGATTATGTAATGATTATGCATGTGGTAGAATGTAAAGTGTACTTCAATTAAATATTTAAACTAATAGAAACAGGTGTTATATTACTTCTGACGTCTATTTACAAGAGGTTGTGGACCCAGAACGTGTATAACTCGAAATAATAGGAGGAATTTCTATCACCATATAATCCAAAAATGGCTGCAGCAACAAGCACAATACAATTTAGGAATGTGAAACAATTTGATGGTACTGGCTTCTCTAATTGGGAGTTTAGAATGAAACTGGTACTGGAACAGAACAAGGTATTGGAAGTTCTGGAAGGTCAAATTTGTGAAGGTGATAGCGACAAACGCGATGCATTCCTGAAAAAGGATATCGAGGCAAGAAGTATTATTGCTCAAAGCCTGGCAGATAATGTGTTAGACATTATAAAAGGAAATACATATATACGAAAAGGTTTGGCAGTACAAGTGGAACTTCAAATAGAATTAAGAGACATGAAATTTGTTAAAGGATCGCTGAGTGAATTTATTAGTCATTTTGAAAAACTGTTGCAGAGCTTTGATGCAGTGGTGGCACAGTATACTATCAGATCAAGAACTTGTAGCACAACTATTGGTTGCTATGCCAGTAACTTTTCAGGCAATCACGACTACTGTAGATATGATGTATACCAAATGTCCAGATGATATTACTTTTGAATTCGTAAGAAATAAGTTATTACAGGAACAAACTAGACACGACAACCGAAACATATCAAGAACTGGGATAGATTCAACAGTGGCATTTACAAGCAATAGAAAGCATGGTTCATATCAACAGAGAAACTATTATAGAAAAGAACGTGGAACAACTGAATTTAAATTTAAATGCTACAAGTGTGGAAAACCCAGACATAAAAGAAATGATTGTCCAGAAAATAGAAATAGTAATATAGCACAGAATGAAGAAGAAATATCGTTTGTTGGTGAAGTAATAAGTTTGAACAGTACTATGCCTGATGTAGATGTTGGTAGTGTAAATCGTGACATATTGTCATTTATAGTTGACAGTGGAGCAACAAATCACATGGTGAACTACGACGTTGGACAGTTTTTAATGGAGAAACAAAAAGTTAAGTGTGATATAGTTGTAGCAAAGAAGGGTGTTACTGTAAGAGCAGAAGAGTCTGTAAATTTATATGTACAAAGCATTATTGGCAGAGATATAAAATTGACAAATGTATTGCAGTGCAATGAATTAGAACATAACCTTTTATCAGTCAAAGCAATTTAGAAAGAAGGTAACCAAATCATATTTCAACATAAATGTGTGAAAATTTTAGATAAAAATAGTAAACTACTATTAGAAGGCTATTTACAAGGAAATTTATATTATGTATCCTTTTCATTTTCATTTTTTATGTATCAGAAATCAATGTGCAAATATTGTTTGTGATAAAGAATTACTTCATCATAGAATGAGGCATTCCTCAGTATATCCACCAAAAGGTATATGTGAAGTTTGTATTAAAGGTAAACAGACACGCAATCAATTTAAACCTATTCCTATAGAAAAGAAAGCAAAGAGAATTCTTGAAATAATTTCATCCGATGTAGCAGGTCCATTCACTCCATTAACATATGATGAAATAAAATATTATGTTACTTTCACTGATCATTACTCACATTTCAGCTACACATTTAATGCAAGGAAAAAATGAGGTATTGGATAAATTCAAAGAATACGCAGCCATGGTAACAGCAAAATATCAGTCTAAAATTGCTATCTTCCGTTGTGACAATGGTGGCGACTACAGTAGCAGAGAATTCAAAACATTTTGCAAGAAAAAGGGTATACAAATTCATTACACAATACCAAGGAATCCTGAATAAAATGGAGTAAGTGAAAGACTGAATAGAAGTATTTTAAACATGGCAAGATGCTTGCTAATTGATAGTAAGTGATCAAAATTGTTTTGGGGTGAAGCTGTAAGAACTGCAACATATTTGATAAATAGATTGTCAACAAAAGTACTAAAAGATAAAGTGCCTGCTGAACTGTGGAATCAATATAATCTGAATCTTGAAAATATACGTATATTTGGTTGTACAGTGTATGCACATGTTCCTAAAGAGGACAGAGGAAAATTGGATGAGCGAAGTAAAAGTATGATCATGGTAGGTTATACGCCCAACGGTTATCGTTTGTGGGATCCTGTTGAACAAAAATTGGTAACTGCAAGGAATGTTATCTTCAATGAAAATGTTCCCTATGTTATTAACGCAAATGAGGATACAGGAATAATAATAGAAAACCATATATCAGTAATCAACAAAAGGCAAAATATTCTGAAAGATGAACATGAAGAAGGAAATCAATTTGAAGAAATTCAGGAGAATATAAATATCAGGAAAAGTGGTAGAGAAAGAAGACCACCAATTAAACTTCAATATTATGATGTACAATTTATGGCTGGATGTTTACCAAATGAAAACCCTACTACCTATGAAGAAGCAATTCAAAGCGAGGGCTGGAAAAGTGCTATTCACAAAGAATTAACAAAATTTAATAGACAATGAGACGTGGGAAATGGTAGTTCGTCCAGTAAATACACCCATAATTGATTCAAGATGGGTATTTACTGTGAAAGAAAATCAAGGTGAGTGTATAAAGAAGGCAAGACTAGTGGCAAGGGGTTTTCAGCAGAAGTTGTCAGGGGATGATAAAGACATTTATGCTCCACTAGCGCGGATGATGTCTTTACGTATATTATTAACTATAGTTGTTCAAATGGATTGTCAACTCCACCAGTTAGATGTAAAATCAGCTTTTCTGAATGGCGAGTTGAAGGAAGTAGTATATATATATATATGTATCCACCTCAAGGTCTTGAACAATATTCTTCAGATATAGTATGTAAACTGAAAAGGGCATTATATGGTCTTAGGCAAAGTCCAAAATGTTGGTACGATCGTTTACACACATTTCTATGTAAAACTAATTTTATTCGTTCAAAATCTGATCCATATTTATATGTTAGAAACAGTACTTATATAATAATAATAATAATAATAATAATAATCTGGGTAGATGGTATAGGTTTAGTCTCTAAGGATGTAGATGATGTTAGGATTGTTAAGGAACAATTATCTTTAGAATTTAAGATGAAAGATCTCTCAAATACCACAAAAATCATTTTTTTGGGTTTAGAAATTGAAAGGCGAGAAGATGTTTTAGTATTAAGTCAGAAAAGTTTGATATGCAAAGTTTTAGATTATGTTGGCATGAATGATTGTTATACTACATCGCTGCCAATGCAACCAAAATTAAATTTAAACAGGGAAAATAGAGTGACTCCAGATCTTCCTTATAAGCAACTTATTGGTAGCCTAATGTATATTATGTTAGGTACACGTCCAAATTTGTGTTTCAGTGTAACCTACTTCAGTCAATTTCAAAATTGTTTCAGTAGTATACATGGGAAACATTTAAAAAATGTTTTGAAATATTTAAAACGCACAAAGAATTACGGTTTAAAATATGTAAAAGGTAGTTTAGAATTAACTATTAGTGCTTATGTTGATGCAGGTTTTGCAAATAATATTGATGACAGAAAAAGTATTACAGGTTTTATATTGAAATTAAATAACAATATTGTATTCCGGAAATCGAAAAAACAAAATGTAGTTGCTTTATCCAGTGCTGAAGCAGAGTATTTAGCTTTAGCTGATTGTGCACAGGAATGTTTATTTCTGAAACAACTTTTAGTCGATACTTCTCTTTCATTTATGCATGTAATAATGATATATGAAGATAATCAATCTTGTATCAAAATGGGAAAGACATTAGAAACAAAACGTTCTAAACATATCGATGATACTAAGCACCATTTTATAAGAGACCATGTAAATAAAGGAAATATTAAACTTTTATATGTACCTACAGATAGACAGTATGAAGATATTATGACAAAAGCGTTGACAAAACAGAAGTTCTTGAATTTTCTTAATAAACTTGGGAATGATAGATGTTTCATTTCCAATGCTAGATGTTAGTTTGTAAGTAACTGTTAGAATGGTAAGTTTGTGGGGGTGTGTTGAACTTAAGTAAATTTTAAGTTATAGCGCCAAATGTACCATTCTGAACATAGTCGCAATGTGGAATATATAAGGTATGCACCTGTGGTTTTGTTAGCAGTTGTAGTCGTATTGCAGTCATTTCGTAGTCGATTATGTAATGAGTATGTATGTGGTAGAATGTAAAGTGTACTTCAATTAAATATTTAAACTAATAGAAACAAGTGTTATATTACTTCTAACGTCTATTTACAAGATGTATTATCTTTGAAGCATTTCGTACGAGTTCTCGGAGATACACGTGATACAGGTATTGGAAACTATTATAAATGCAATATGAATTGATCTATCTTTAGTTTGCTTCTAAACCCTGTAGTTCTTTGAATGCCGAAAATACGAGAAATACCAATAGAGAAACGCGCTGCTGTATGGTACTTTACACGAAGAAGGCTATTCCATTGGACGAATATCAGTGCGGTTGATATATTTCAAAATATGGAGTATATAATACTCTTCAGCATACAGAAAGTAGAAGATTGGAGAATTGCAAACGGAAAGGACGAAAATAAATCAGATCTAAGAGACAGGCTACTACTACTGTTCGTTGCCGACTAAAGGAAACCGGACTTATTGGACGTGTGGCAGTAAAGAAGCCATTATTGTGAAGGGAAAATAATAAAAAGGAGTTAGACTGGGCAAAGGAACACAAAGATTGAACAATCGAGGACTGGAAACGCGTTGTTGTTGACTAATGAGTCGAAGTTAGAGATATTCGGTTCCCGCAGGCGTGCTTATGTTCGACAATATCCACATGAAAAAGTGTTGAAGGGGTGTTTAAGTTCTACAGTGAAACACGGAGGTGGTAGTATAATGGTATGGAAGTGTTTTGGAAACAAGCTAGTTGGTGTTTTGCTCAAGACAGAGGGGAATCTGGTGAAAGAAAAACATTTGGAAACATGGACTGACAATACAGTTCTATTTGAACGGCGCCTGTGTGAAAGCGTCACATTTCAAGCAGACAACGATCCCACACATGCAACCATTGTATCTAGACATTATTTACAACAAGAAGAAAACAGATTAATAAAAAGAATGAGTTGACCTCCACAATCTTTGGATTTGTGGCTTGTGAGAAGGACCTCAAGAAGCTTGGCGAGCAATACCTCCAGTTGTGAAAAGTATTCAAAAATTACTTATATCAGCTTTTAACAATCGCTGGACCACATCTAATCGAACTAAAGAACGTTTCTTTAATAAAAATACAACGTGGCTAGACGGTGAATTTAAGGTGAAGTTCGAGGAAATACCAATGGATATCACACCTACAACACCAGGAGAACGTGGACGTCCATCCAAGTCTTATGAAGATCTATCAGAGAAATCAAAAAAGGAAGAACATGGAGTTAATTCAAGAATATGGACTCGAGAATATATGTACATAATGGGTACGTCCAAGGATTGCTGTCTAAAGGAGAATTGGAAGAAGCTTTTGTTGTTGCAATGATGCGGGATTGTGACAGAAATGAAAAAAGATCATAAAGGAAAAATTGTTGCATGAAACTCGCAATACAATATATTTTACGGCCGATGAAACTTTAAGCCTTTTTGCTGATTTAAATCTTTCGAAATCACAATACTTCGAGCAAGTCTGATGAACAAAAACTTCTATATATTGCCGTCATATAATATATTAACAAACGCAAAAAAACTGTGTTATCCTCCACCCTCCAGCATTGAAATAACCGATACAGGTGCTAAAGTAAATCTACAAGATTTACTGGATCATACCCAACAAATAGAAATCTGAAATTGTTTACCAAATGGGGGTGTGATAGTTCATCGGGACAAAGTGAATATAAACAAATTTTAACAGATGAAAGTAACTTGGTCTCAGATGCAAACTTATTTGTGGCATCTTTGGTGCCAATAAAACTGATTGATACAGAAACAAAAGAGATTCTTTGGCAAAATCCGGCCTGCTCTTCTATTCGATATTGCCGACCAATTCTGATGGAATTTGCAAAAGAAACGCCCGAGAAAACACGTTCGGTGGGAGGTGATATTCGGGGTCAAATTAATAATTTGAAAAATTCTAAGATACATATGGAAGACCAGCTAATTCAAATAAATCACGAGCTATTCTTAACTATGGTGGATGGAAAAGTTACACAAGTTCTGGAGCTGTGTGTACGGTGTGTGGGGCTAAGCCAAGAGAGATGAATAATTTGGAGAAGATTGATTCAAAGTCAGATAATATGAATGCTTACGAGTACGGTTTGTCTACGTGGCATGCATGGATTAGGTGCATGGAGTTAATTTTACATATTTCATATAATCTTTCGTTTAAAAAATGGGCCGCGAGAACTTCGGAAGATAAAAAAGTAGGAAAGACAAGAAAAAAGTCTATCTTCGAAGCCGAATGGGACTGCATGTTGACAAGCCCCGGCAAGGAAGTGGAAATAGTAATGACGGCAATACAGCTCGACGTTTTTTGAGAACTACTTCTGCTCTTCAGAAATAACAGGAGTTGATGAGAATCTTATTAAGAGGTTTTATGTTATTCTTCAAACTTTGGCATGCGGTATTGCTGTAAATCCAGAAAAATTTGGTGAATATACTCGCTACTGCACAATTGTATGTTACACAATATATGTGGTATATGTATATGTGTCTTAATACATGGGGAAAGTATAATTAAACATTTTGCTGTTCTGCCTATTGGTAATTTATCTGAGGATGCCCAAGAATCTCGTAATAAAGAGTACAAAAATATCAGGTTATATCACGCTAGGAAGTGCTCTAGGTCTGCAACGAATGAAGATGTATTTCATGGCCTTCTATTTACATCAGACCCATGCATATCAAGTATCAGAAAACCATCAGTCACTGTTGCCAAGGACCTGTTAGACGAAGCCAAGAACCTCTTAGATATTTAAATTGAAGTTTCTATATCAATTTTTTTTCTATTTTATGTAGTGGATTAACAGATGTTTGTCTTTCATTATGTTATTTTCATATATAATATTTAAAAAATACCAAATCATAGTGTACATCATAAAACCTTATTATTATCATTCAATAAGTTAAGAAACTAGGTTTTTGTATGAAAAAGTGTCATTTTTATATATTATGAATAAAATAATTTTCACAAAAAAACCGACTTCCTCCCTCGGATTTTCGAAAATTTTCAATAGAGTTATATAAAAATAAATATTTTGGACGGAAAAAATATCTGTCCGATTTCGGAAATTTTTTTATGTGTTATCTTTCAAAATTGGTTATAAATGGCCGAGTTATTAAAAATTTATTTGCAAAAAAACCATTTTTTATTTTGTGTTCATTCTGTTGACCAAGTCATTCAAAAGACAAAAAGAATTTTGAAAATCGGGTTATAAATGGCTGAGATAAAAATTCAATTTTCGGACGGACAAAAAGAAATACACACGAATGGATAACCTACTCTTTTTAGAAGTCGGTTAAAAATTAACAGCGAATGTAGCACTATTTCATTGTATATACACCAGAGATACTACGTACCAAGTTTCAGCTATTTACTTCAATCAACGACAAAGTTACAGATTTTTGAGACGGTACGCACGATTCTGTCCCATAGTGCGGCGCTCCGAAAAACGTTCGTCATTCGTCGTAGAAATTTTTTGCGGTCGATGCATCTGAGTACCTTCATTAATTTATGTTTAGTTGGTTTTATGCAAGTGTTGACATTAGGGGATTTTGCATTAAAATTTTATACCGGAAAAAGTCTCACAGACCCGACGCCCCGACTCGAGTTACTTTATTAGTCAGTGAGCTAAACTTCGCTTCTGATAAGTCATCTATTTCTTACTATATATTTAATATATTAAAGTACCTTATATTATATAATATAATTTACAATGCAAATATTATTATTATTGTTAAAGAAAACAGCAATAATAATCAAAGTTTGTTGAATAAAACGATATTTTTGTTATATCATAAAAGCTCAAATATGTGACACAAATGATCAAAAATACTTCAAAACGTCTTACCATAAAACTTCGCTGTTCTGGACGCACGTTTCAATAGCCCAGCTATCATTATTAGCAGTAAAGCTGTACTAAATGATAATTGCTGGGCCATTGAAACTGCGCGTCCAGTACAATGACGTTTTTTGGAAGGGTGTTTTGAATTGTTTAGTGAATTTTTGTTATTTTCCTTGTAGATATGAGTTGCGAAGAAGAACCTTTAGTTAAAATTTACTTACAGACCACAAAATAACTTATGTGGACACTATAAAAAAATAAAAGGGAAATTCGCCTTAGAGATATGACCATCGTATCTTACGTACCCAAAAAATATAAAAACACAATTTTGGTGTCCAATTTACATCACGATGATGCCATTGATCCATCTTCTGTTGATAAGTAAAGCCCGAGATTATCTCATATTATAATCACACTAAAGGAGGAGTTAATGCTTTGGATACGCTTTGTGCAACTTATGACGTGGCTAGGAATACCAGAAGATTGGAGATACAGAATAAAGAAGATTAGTTCTGAGGGATCTTGCTCTGTCACTGACTAAAGACTATTTTGAGCGCCGTTCATAGGAAACAAATGTACCTCAATTCGTCAGAGAAAGAAGACAAGAAGTGGCTGTAACTTCGGAAAGAAATATTAACAAGGAAATTCCACCTGGTATGTGTAGAAGATGTTTTTATTGCAAGAAAGACTCAAAAATTAAGTACTATTGTACAAAATTTTAAAAAATTGTGCGTCTTTCTCATCTTGTCCCTTGGTGTGAAACTCGCTCCAATGAAGCAAAAAATAATTAACAAACATTCTTTGTCACTATTTTCATTTATTTTTAACCAAAGAATATTGTTTACGACTTTTATTTTTGTTTCGTTTGAAAATTAAGAAGTTTAGTATTTTATAAATATCTAGGGTTTAAAAAAATATATATAAATATTAGGGTTTTTATATTTTTTATATCAATAAAGGTTTTAACTTTCACATTATATGGTTATTTTTAATCATATATTTAAAATATTAAAATAAATTTAATAAGTTTATGAGACCCGGCGCTCCGACTTACGTCTCACATTAGGGCGCCCCGTCTGTAGGGTTAACGTATATCGAGATCTGTCTACATCTTGCACATATCCGAATACCAAATGTAAATTGCCAATTTTTAAAATGTATTTAAAAAATTTTTATTGCATCAAATACTTCGAGTTTTAATTTTAATATGAAATAATTGTAAAAGTAATTTTTAAATGCCCGTAAGGTCTTTGATTTGATTTCTTGTCAGTGTGTCCTCTAGTTGTAAGTATGACAAGTTAACATTTATATATATATATATATATATATATATATGTCTGGACACACAATTTACAGGACACCAACACATACGAACCGTTACCGTTCCAGATACAAGCGATTAGCAGATAATGAAAACATACACAAAGAAATTAATACTATCCACAGCATTGTACTTCAAAGTCATTTCTCTCGAAAGTGCATCAACAAAGGCGATACATAATATGACCCAAGGACGAACCAAACCGAAAGGAAGAACACAAAAGTGTTTTTAACCTACTATATAGAAAAGACAACGGATAAGATAAAACACCTACTACGGAAGCACAAGTACAAACAGTATTATCTATATATTATCTGTACCTTAGAGGTAAAGGATTGTATCTCCATTATTGTATATTTAGAGAAAACAAGGTTTAAAGCTTTATAATATAGAAAGAGGAATATTTTTAGTAGAAATAGAATAAACCTCTCATTTGTTTTTTGAACATTTAATTAAATAACTAATTCAACTATGTTATTACGCTTCTGATACGTTGTAAAAGGTATTAACTCGATATTGACAAAAACGAGTTACGATCCTTTACCTCTAAGGTACAGATATATATATATATATATAATACCGTTTCTACTTTGTATATACAGTAGAAGCCGCTTATTATGATCAATTTGGAACAAACCCTTTTTGATAACATTAACCGAATGATAACAGTAAGCGGAAGGTAAATATAAATGTATTTTTCTATGCTGATGTAGTCAATAATAAATATGTATGTATGTAATCAAATTATTTAACGACTTACAAATAAAATTCAAGGGAAAAATTAACGATTAATCAACAATTTTTAATATTTTACCAAATTTGTTTATTTTTTATCATCGATACAATACGTAGGTACATTTATTTACACTTTACGATTTCATTCGAAAAACTGGTCGATCGTCGTTTGACGTTTATTTTTATTAATAAGATTTTGTATGTATATTTCAAAATCATAATATCTATCAAAATTACTTTCTCGGAATTGTACACCACGTCGGAGAATATTTAACGCTTCTTGCATCTGGCCATTAGTTGGCGGCTCTTCAGACATTTCCTCTTCTTCTTCTTCTCCTACTTCGGGTAATTCAGGATTACTTCCTTCGGACGATTGATCCACAACTTCCCGACAAATGTCTGATATAGTCATTGTGGCAGCTGTTTGAACATCATTGTCGATATCCACCCAATCGGAAAATTCGCTTTTGGACAGACCTTGAACTACAAAAAATTTAAAAAATATTAGTTAGATGTACAAAACAAGTTCTTTTTTCATACCTTCTAAAATGTCAGCGCACGTTTCATGGAGATCAGGTTCTTCATCACCAGTTTTGGAAAAACCTCCTTTTCGAAAACAGTTTCGGATCGTTTCTGGTTGAACTTGCCTCCATGACTTCACCAGCAAATGCAGCGCATCTAGAAGACTGATTTTTTGCTATCGCATCTGCAGTAGGTGCATCTCGATTCTCATCAAGTTCTTGTATAATTTGGGCTCGAATTTGCCCTCGATAGTATTCTGTGAATGTTCGAATGATTCCTTGATCACATGGTTGTATCAATGCCGTAGTGTTCGCAGGTAAGAAAATAAGTTGGATGTTCGCCAAAACTGCATTCACTTTGTGCGCAGTACAATTGTCTACTAATAAGACGATTTGGCGTTTCAATTTTTTGTCCCACCTGAGTAACCACTCGCTGAACAAGACACTTGTCATCCAAGCATTCGCATTAGCAAAATACTCCACGGGCAAAGTTTTAACACCTTTAAAACACCGAGGATTCTTACTTTTTCCTATCACTAGAAGTTCTTCCTTTTCACCTTCCATATTAATAGAACATAACACTGTTACTCGTTCTTTCGAAGATAAGCAACCTCTTACTTTATCGTTTTTGAACAAATAAGTATGATTAGGCATCGCGCGAAAGTAGAGTCCTGTTTCATCTGCATTGTAGATGTCCCGAGGCGGATATTTTGCAATAATTTCTGGCCATTCCGAACGCATCCAGTCAGCGGCTGCTAACGGATCAGCACTTTTTTCTTCACCGTGCAGAGGTCTATAAACGATGTTTTCTCGCTTTTTCCACCGATTGAACCATCCGTCTGTTGCAATGAAATTTTCTTTCCCCATAGTTTTGGCTATATCTTCTGCTTTTTGACGCATGATAGGACCATTCACAGAAGCATTTTTTCGCGAACATTTGTAAACCAAATTTTTAAAGCTGATTCAACTTGATTATCCTTTCCAGATCTTTCCCTTTTTCGTTTTATGTTTTCATTCGAACGCGCACACGTTTCTATTTCTGTACGATTTTTTAAAATTTTACACAACAGCGGTTGCGAAATTTTTAATTGTACCGCAGCATTCCTTTGACTCATTTTCGGAAGTTTATCGAAGTTATCGAGAATTTGTCGTTTCTCTTCGTTCGATAGATCGCGACGTTTTTATTCACTTCTGCCATGACCACGGTGGTTTATGCGAAATTTCAATAATTTACCCGTACACAAGACTGTAGAACGTGAGATTCGTAGAAGAGTATAGGAGAAACTGAATATCATTTAAACGAACGGACCTTTTATACATAAAGTACATCAAAAAAAAGATGACCTCTTCATAATATAGAAATAACAATTCGTTAGATTGTAATATGCGATATGAGAGTTTTAATTGAAATCGGCGAGAAAAAGCGGCTCGTTCAAAAGAGTTGCGCTGCAGACAGCGTCGCCTGAAGAAACTTTCCGACAAAGGATACTATTCATAACTAATAACATTAAGCGGCTTTTGATTACAATATGCGGCTTTCTTTCAATGAGTTTTAAATAGAGTGATTTGGGACCAACGGTTTTCGATAACAATAACCGTTTGATAACATTAACCGTGATTATAATAAGCGGCTTCTACTGTATATATATATATACCTTGCGTAGGGATGAACATCAAAATGGCGTGCGGTACAAACAAGTAACGTCTTTCCTGCTCCATCGTACACTAACTACAGAGTGCAAAATAAATTTCCGAAACACAAAAATTATGAAAAGTAGCGAACATCTACCTATGAAAATAATACAGAAAGCCATTAAAATTGGAGAGCATCCGAGAAATCTAAATAAACGCGACCACAAACAACTTCTTCATATATAGAAAGTAGCATTCAGTAATCTCCGCCTACCGGCGTACACCTCCACCACTATGACTAGCTGATCTCACGCCGTAAACGCTGTCACTCCCAGGTACAGCATGTTGATAGTTAAATGCGCATCGAGGCGGCGTTGGAGGTATGCAGCCAATCTAACAAAACCGTATAGATAGTGACGCGTAATCTATCATTTTTGTTAATTTTTTTTTTCGATAATTATTTCATAAAGCAGTGCCATTAAAGTTTTTTTACTGCCAATGAAATGCATGTGATTAAATCGTTGAACCTAATTACAAGAAAGGCTTGCGTAAACATTTAAAAAAATAATAAATTCCGGCCATTATGAGAGTGTGTGAGAAAGAAACAGACAATTGCTTGAGAAAACAAGGTATAGATGTATTCGACATATTTAGGTGCGACACATTCAACATAATTTCTTTTCTCTGTGGGTGATTCGTGTGGAACCGTAAATCTTTACATGTTTGTGTTATTGATATGATCATTTAAAGGCGGCGCGCTTCAGATATGAGCGGAACTTTAGTTATGAGAATTTTTGTTAAAATTTAACTTTATACGCAAAAGGCGTTTTGCTTTTATATAATATCAAGGTCCAAAATAGTTAGTTTAGTATTACATTACTACAAAATGTATCATTTGTCCTGCAGACCTGGGTAAAATACTATTTAGAAATAAAATATCTTATTTGCTATTGTATTTTGAAAATATGTAGTACTTTGTGCCAGGTCTGACTACACATATGCAAATGACGAGTAATATGTATCTGTAATAATTAACATTACCTACAGAAAAAGAACTCGATAAATGAATAGAGCTTCAGGTTAAAATTCCATTTAAAAATTTAGCTTTATACGCGAAAGACGTTTTGGGTTTATATAATATCAAAGCGCAAAAATATTAGTTTAAAATTACATTACTACAAAATATATCATTTGTGTTGCAGACCTGGAAAAAATACTAGTGGGAAATAAAATATTTTATTTCCTATTTTACTTTGAAAATAGTTTTTTATCCAGGTAGGACTACATACATGCAAATGATGATTAATATAAAAAGACTCCATATATGAATAGAAATTCAAAATTGCAATTGTCGGCTGAGTCGGCTCCCATTTACAGTTATTTACGGGCACGTCATACGCAAAAGATGGACCGCAGTTAATACTTGACCTATTTGGTGGAATTTATTTGAATTAAAAAATTTAAATCATTGTTTTTTTTTTAAACCCCTCAGTGGCTGAGTGGTAAAACTCGCGCTTCACAGTGCGAAGGGCCGGCGTTCGAGACCCGGTAGCGGCAGAGCGTAGCAGTTTAAAATCCTAAAAAGGGATCTGGACCTCTAATAAGCTGCGAAAATGAAGGAAATGCCACTGGGTGGGCCAGGAGCGGTACGGTATATGCGTGTACATATACGGCTCGGTGGCTCCGAACCCTTACACCGAAAGGTAGAAAGGGTAAAAAGATTAAGAAGAAGAAGAAGAAGTTTTTTTTAATTAGTAAATACACCTGTATGTTTCTATATCAAGACCGATACTATTTGAAGCGCTCCCTAACTATATGCGTAGGTAATAATATATATGTATACAATATTAAGTAATAATGTATCAATTTTAGTTTGCTATTTACTTTTTATGTAAACATTGTTGCAAAATATAATAAAATACAATGAAATACTTGTAAGAACTGTCTTGAGATACTCGCGTAGTATTAACAAAATACCTGACGGTCTTTTTTGTACACTAGTTCTACCTACTATTTTGATGATCTAGGGTACTTATTGTACCTAATTGAGAGACATTCTATTAAAAATATATTTTTATTACTGCTTTTTTTGAAAGGAAACACATATATTTAAAATAAAACAACGATTATATTCGTACTGATGTTTTTTTCTTACAAAAGTACAAAATTGATTGTAGTATAAAAGTAGTACATAAATAATCAAACAAAGAAGTTAATCTAGCATTAACATTACAAGTAATATACTATAAAATATTTGAAGAAAATGTAAATCAACCAATTTTAACGGTATCTTTTTTGACGTTTTCACGTCAGAAATATATACCCCTCATGGAATTATAAAAGTGAAAGTTATATTAGACAAGGTGTTAAAACTATATATATATATTAATTAACTTTAGTAGAAGTGAGCAATCACATCAGAGTTAGATCGAATACAATCTTTAAAAACGTTTTCTAACATCATATAATATAATACAAGAAAATTGATTCTACAAAGCCGTCAACTTATCAACCTGTCTTGTATTTCACCATATTTCCATAACTTTTTTAAACGAGCTATTAATTATAGAACTAAATATTTAGAAATGATACCATAATCGTTCAACAAATGCAAAATACGTAAGTGTAGCGTCTCATTGAACTGAGAAAAATAAGTAATATAAAGGGTTACATTGACCACATATGAGCCCTGTAAAGAAATAAATAAAATACTCCCCATTATTAATTTTCATGTATATCATGTCTATTGTTTTCATTCTTTTTTCTTGATGTTAGATATATCGCTGGAAGAAGAACATTCCGGAACACGAAAATGCATTTGCTCGTGGACGGAAAGGGATATGTTTTCTTGCTCGCGTGCGATTGGGTAGAGACTTAATTTAAATTGTAGCCTTCTCGACAGAAATTAGGTCTTGTAAGCTACTGTACACACTACAAAATACTAGATATGAAGACAAAAATGTCCTGAGAAGAAGGCGAAGTGGCCGAATTTGTTTAAGTATGTGGGGTTGGATATCGGCAGCAAACCCAGGTGAGTTGATAAGAACTGGGTTTAGGATGAATGCCGCTGAATATGTCGATATTTTGGAAACCACTATGGTGCTATGTCTGCAAGCTGTGTATATGATGAGCCTTTTAGGCTGGCCGCCAAAGTCCCCAGATCTGAATCCGATCGAAAATTTGTGGGCCAACATTGTAAATCGATGATTTTCGTAGGGATGGTCAAATACGAAATGCAAATCAGCTATATCAACATGTAACTAGAATTTGGGAACATTTCAGAACTTTAGCAATGGCTTTTGGAGCAAATAAATATTTAATGTTCTTCTTTAATTGTTTTTATTTGTTTCTTTTTCACGTTTTATTGCCCGTAATTTTTAATATTTTTATTGGATTATAATTTTAAAACTATTAATTAATAAAAATTAATTAAATTAACTTCTATATTTTTAGGAGGGGTATATATTTCTGAAGTGGAAACGTCAAAAAATACCGTTAAAATTGGGTGATTTACAAACATTTTATTGTAATATTTTATAGTATGTTATCTGTAATATTATTGTTAAATTAACTTCTTTGTTGGATTAATTATGTATTCCTTAGTTTGTACTTTTGTAAGAAAAACATCAATATCAATATAATCGTTGTCTTGTTTTAAATGTGTATTGTTTCCTTTCAAAACAGGTAGTAACAAAAAATTATTTTTCAATAGAATGTCTCTGAAACACAATAAGTAAGTTTATCGTAAACCAACAAAATAGTAGCTAAAACTAGTGTACAAAAGGGAACCTCAGGTATTGTTGTAATATTACGCGATTATCTCAAGATAGTTCTTATAATAATAATAATAATAATATAATTTATTTGTCTAACGTTTAAAATTTATAGCACAAAGGTAAGGTACATACATATATTTACAAAGAAAAATAATAAAAAAGACACTGTTAAGCGCAATTGAAAAGGATATCATCATAAAGGAAATCGGCAAAACGACACATTCTGAAGAGGGGTGATCCATGAAGTAGGTTTGTTCTAGAAAAAAGAATTAGAAATGTGGAAGAGAAGCGAGAGGATAACCTTGGAGTAATAGAATGAAGGGACGAAAGAAGACAGGGGCAGTCAATCAGTCCATTGATAAGCTTCCATACAAATCTTCTTATATGTATTTCATTCTATTTTATTATATTTTGATATATTGATATAGAAACATACAGCTGTATTTACTACTTTCTTTAATTTATATGAAAAGAAAACTATGACGCGAATAACTGCAAATGGGTGCCGATTCAATGGACAATTTAGTTTTGATCTGAATTTGTGTTCATTAATCGAATCTTTTTTCTATAGGTATTTATCTTTTATTCGTTGTTACAGATACATATTAGTCGCCATGTGCATATATGTATGTAGTCAGACCAGGGAAAAAATACTAAGTATTTTCAAAATAAAATATTTTATTTGCAAATAGTATTTTTACCATGGTTACCAAGTTAAATTTTAACAAAAACTTAACCAAACCTTGGCTTTATATCTGAAGCGCGCTGCCGTTGAATATGGTCACATCCACAAAATAAACATGTTAAGATTTACGATTCCGAACGAATTACCTTGCTTTCTTAAGCGATTGTCTGTTTCTGTAACACACACTGTTATAATGGCCGGAATTTATTATTTTCTCAAATGTTTACGCAACCCTTTCTTGGAACTAGGTTCAACGCTTTAACTACATATATTTCATTATAAGTAAAAAAAAAACTAATGGCATTGCTTTATAAAATAATTATGAAAAACAATTTAACAAAAATGGTAGATTACGCATCACTATGTATACGGTTTTGTTAGATTGGCTGCATACCTCCAACGCCGCCTCGATTCGCATTTAATTATTAACATGCTGTACCTGATTCGTTCTTCAATCTCTAGTAGAAGGGGAGCCAGAAGAAGATGAGTGTTATCGAAACGTCACTCATTAAAGGAACATCCTTATCAGAACCGACAGAATACGTGATATAAGACCCGAAAAACAACACACATATATATATATATATATATATATATATATATATGTGTGGTGTGCTTGGTGTTTGTACATATGAGAGTTCAATTAAGAAATTCCCCCAATTCCCCCAATATGGACTAAAATGCGCATTTTTGTAGCTTTAAGCTTTAGGCAGTAGCTACGATCGCGCTTCTCGGGTAACCCACACTGGGAAAATGTGATAAGTAATAATGATTAGACAACTACTTTCATTATTCGTATATATAATACATATTTTTTTCATTAGTACCTACCTAGAAAAAGTAAACGACATCTATTAGGAGCAGAAAAATATAAAAAGAAGATAAGAGCAAGTTAATAACTGCCCCTGACAACAGGCCATCATCATTCGAGCAACAGAGATGATGAAGGTCAAGGCGCTTCCATCAGTCAACAGAAAGCTAATTGAAGTTGAAAACCAAAATATAGAAGAAAGCAAGAATGATGAAGAACCAGTTGTTGAAGGTTGTTGCAATTTTACATTGTTTCTTCTAGTAACATTTGTTGTGAGTAGTATTTTTAGTAACCAATAGTTGGTAGATGGGGTAGTGTATATACAATAATAAGTTAGTTGACAGTTATTAAGAATGCTGGGGAAGGTGGGGGAGGGAGGTCTCTGTATGATGTGTGTATATAAAATGTAATAAAAGATATATTAAAGTTAAGAAAGCTTTATTGAATAAACGAACTTCTAACACCAGTCAACAGCCAATCATATGAAAAACCATTAGATGCAAATATAGAAGAAAGTACATTAGAAAATATTGGAATGCAAACAGAAAATATTCCTTTCGAACACTAAAAGATATTGCTCTCTGGCCTAACGTCTTATGTAATGAAATGGTTGGATTTCTAATTTCAAATAAACCAGAAAATATAGGCGATATAACTACACATAATCGATCTATAAACACTGAGTTCGCACTTGCTTTTAGAGGCTTCTGTGAAGACGATTTTTACAGAAAGATTTCGAATGGTGAAAAAGAAGAAAGGACGTGGCTAATTTTTAACCATGCAAATTGTTTTCTGGCTCAAAGTCGAAGTTGACTACAGGGTTGCAAAACTGGAAGAATATTGAGCAGAGGTGTCTCCTCCGGTAGTGCTACAGAACTGCAGAACGTGGAGATGAGCTGCCGACTCCCATTGACCACTGCTGGTCGAAAATCCAGCACATCTCAACGTTTTGTAGCTCTGCAGCAGTACCGGAAAAGCCGCCTCTGATACTGAGTAACTTTGTCCGAGCATGAAATATCAGAAGAACACGTCGCTTCAATATTTCGATAGAACATGTTTTGCAATAAATTGGAAAGAGGTTCTTACAAATAGTCAGGTACAAGGTGGCCTGTCAAGGCTTGTGCAATTTTAGCATTAAAATGTGGTTACACAAATATAAAATATATTAGTTAAGGTATGCAATTCCACAAAAGATCAAAAAAGTTGTTAAACCAAAATCATTATTTAAACAAACGAATGACAGCTGTAATGCCAGTCCTATGGCATAAAATTTTGCAAAGAATCAATGCAAATCTTTACAATTAATTGAATGTACAATTATTAAAAGTGCGCCTTTATTTAAAAGTCTAGACATTTCTATTAATGAAAACATAAGATATAATTTCAACGAAAACGAAGTTAAAGAACTAACAGTAAAAACTTTGAAGATGATTGAAAGCTAGCATGTGCAGAAAAACGAAAGAAATTTTTTGTTAATAATGTACTTTTCGTAATATGCGACCGTTTAATTGCAGAACTGAAAAATATGATAAGTATTTTTCGAGCTTTTTCGTGTTACATTGTGTGTGAAGAAAAGAGAAAATGCATGCATAATTTATAGAAATGTATAAGGATGACATTGATTCAAATAGTACTAAAAATTAGTTGAAACAATTTGAGTCTGTTTAGATGAAGAAAACAAGCGATCAATTAATAGTATATACAAAAACAAAACTATATATACAAGCAAAGCTAGTAATTATATATATATATATTATATTATATGTACACATATATTATATTCAAATTTTATTGGAAATAAAACATTAATAGTACATTATATTTTTTATTATTATTTTTTATTTTTAGGGGCCTGATATTTTCTGGTACGTCTGGGGCCTCAGCTAACCTAAATTCATGAACATTTAATGTCAAAACTTCTTACAGTCTTTCAATACCTAAGTGTCGTGACAAAACTAGCTAAATGCCCATCTAATTTATTTGGCATATAATCTCCATATGGATCTCTGTGCATGTTTTATTATATAAAAAAACGCGATATGTGATCACATTGTTGATGAGAATAATTCTAATTCATTTATTTTATCAACATACAGCTGTTTAAATAAAGTGTTTCTAAACTATTTATTAAACGAAATTGGCCATAGAAAGAAGTTTATATAAATAAATATTAACGTGCAGATATTACACGGTAATGATATGAGGATTATTGTTTCTGGCGATTCTATGCAATGTATACGAATCGATTATAATGAAAACGAAAACTTTCTAGGTAAAAGTGTTACAAATTTCTTAACAGTGTAGTTTGAAATACTATTTGATTAAAAAACATTATTGTTCAATTCGAATTTGCTATAAACAGTTTAGGTTTCTCTAGCACTCCAGAATTGCAAAAAAAGACTTAATGCAAGTAAAGGCAATTCAAAATAAATGTAATGTAATAAAGAATATTTGAGGATTGCATCTAGCAAGGAAGTTATTATATGTAAATACTACAGATCCAATTAAAACTTACTGAAATAGCGATATTTCCGGTAGCCATATTATTTGCTAGATTTTGACGTACGTATGTTGTTTCTATAGGAGCAACTAAAGATGATTACATTCGTTTAAAGATGCACTAAATAGTTGTACTGTATAGTATTTAGTAGGAGGTATCGCGTATGCTTTACAAATTGCTTTACAAATTGGCTATATAATTTTACCAACAACGGCTCAGTTTTGCACCACGTTTGAGGATATATCGTAACAGAGGGCATAATATACATTCTGTTTGAATGCTGCTGCGCCGATCGATATGAATATTTCCGTGTACCTACAAATTCTATTATATTACATCTACAGGATGCTAATATCAATGGACCTCTTTGTGAACTTTAGTAAAGCGTTTCACACCGTACATCATGAAATTTTATTAATTGGAAATTTACGGAATTGGGGAAGTCGCACATGATTGGTTCAGGTCTTATCGCACTGGTAGAACTCAATACCTCCTGTATATCTGGAGGTCTCGCGGTGGGTGTGGGAGTCCCTCGGGGTTCCATACTTACACCGATTTCATTTCTGGCATACATAAATGATTTGGTGTATTGTATTGAAAATGAAACATAGTCGTAAATCATGCTGATGATACTGTTTTGATAATTGGACAAAACGAGAAAGAAATTTTAACTAGTCTTAAAACAGCTTTTAGATGTATTCAGGAATGGACTTTAAATAATAAATTAAATATAAATCACGACAAAACAAAAGTTATTATTTTTCGTAAGGTAATTTCGTTAGAACGGGTATACTTGGGTATATGCAATGCATCAATTCCGGTTTCAAATTCAGTTAATCTATTGAACCTTAGATTATCGCAGGGGCGGCTTCTTCATTAGTGGAGCGGAACCTCCAGAATAAATCATCAATTTATGCATTAAGCATTAAATATTAACATTTAGCGTTTACTGAGTAATTCATTAAAAATATTAAATTTCCATAATTTGCGTAATTGACATTTTAATAATTATTTGCTTCTACGAAAAATGCCACATCTGTACAATCATACAATCGTAAGCGAAACTTACTCATAATTTCCGAGAAAATCGTCTCTGCAATACAGTGTTACGTCGTGTATTAGCGTCACCGTACCCAATTACTAAAAACTGAACTGAATCTCGAAAGTAAGAAATATTAATTTTAAAACCGCAACAGAAGGCTTACCGACTTCGCCCCAGGAATGCACTTTCCTATCACTGAGGGTGCCATCCAGCTAGTCGGCAAGGGAGTGGGTTTAATAAACCCAAAGAGCTGTATATTAAATGCGCCACCTGTTTTACACTTACCTTATCAAGCCCTGGACAAACAGGAACCCACGAAGTTATTCAAATAAGCAGGATGGGAAATGATTTACGGCATTAACGAAAATAACCACAAGAAAAAATATAATAAAAATATAATTAATAATTATTGAGTAGTCCACGGAAAGCAATATTCTCAGGTGCAATTCGACACGATATTCAAATAAATTTATGTGTACCGATTGCTTTGGCCAACGCTATCGTTTGTAGTGGTTTCACCAGGTCTACTTAAATAAGATTGATAAGAGAGGCATGCAAGAACCTCCCCCGATAATCAAATGTTTACTCGGAATTTATAGATACTTCGCTAATTTACGAGTTTAGTGTCGAGTAAACGCTAAACAAGTTTTCAATAATAAACAACAAATACTAGAATTATAAGGCAAAATTTGGCAAAAGGTTGCTACTTAGCTGAATGGTTCCTCGGAGCTGTGCGGTAAGGGGTCGTAACCTTCGAAACACGCGAGTAGCGCAGCGAGCACACGCAGTTTCGCCTCAGATCGAACACTAACAGTCGGCCAGATGGGATAGAAGGGCGAAATACGTCCAGTCGAACGGCAGTAGATCAGATTTGTCGACCAGATGACAGCCTTGTCCAAGAAGATGACTCCAAATGACTTGAAACCACAATTCGGTCCAATAGTACAATAGCTCAAGATTACGACGATATCAAACAACGCTATCCCAATATTAAAACGGCTAGGATTAAAATCTCTAAAGGAATAGAGAAACCAAAGAATACGATCACTAAAATGGATAAAGTAACACGTACTCCAACTGCTACTGAATTAATCAGCTCCTCCTATTCTCAATCAACACTATTCACCTGTTCGACGATCAAATCCCAAAATGAGGCACCGGAAACAAGAAGTATTTTTCCATAATATCCACAAATGTGCCGAGATTTCAAACGATAATTTTTCGAGGAAAACACTTCGTGGAGCAAGTGTCTGAACTGCACCTTAGTCTAACACCGAAAGCCCCCGAATAATACGTCAATCGGAAAACGTATAGTAATTTTGCCCCAAAACAGGCATGAAGGCTCCCTGTATCCGTAAGAATGGAAATCGATAAGTAATCGATAACGTAGGGATGTTGACCGCATAGAATGTCCCCAAGGCCACGAACAAAGATTAATTAATAGCAACAAGTGTAACGACAGAAATCGTGGTACGCGCGAAGAAAAGAGAAAAAACGCAGCAACAGATAAATTCATACACGAAATAAATCGAGCAGCGGCGACCTGTGGTACCATATATTCGGAGCTGCTGCGAAGATAACATTAGTTCGCTCTTGATCTGCTTCGAAACCTTGCTTCCTTCTACCGGAACCCTCGACAAAGTATCTGCATAATTTTGGTTTGAGCGAACAAATTCTCACACTAATAATTCGACAATATTGTGCCACATCTTCCCAATCGATTGGCTGAAAACTAGAGAATAGTTTAATTTTCTCCGAAAATCGTCACTAATGGTTTGTGATCAGTTACTAATTTAAATTTTTATTATGCAGGTGCTCATTAAATTTCTGAACTCCATAAATGATACTCAGTCCTTCTTTTTCGAATTGCGAGTACTTCATTTCATTTGTCGGTAAGGAACGTGATGCGTACGAGATTGGTCTTTCTCTGTCATCCGACATGACCTGGCTTAACATTCCTCCAATACCATGGTCATTGACATCCACGGTGTAGTGTCCTTTACTTACAAATGAATACACGCAGGTAGTTTTCACTATGCTTTATTTCCATAATATTATGTATTACATCTCTACTCTAGGGGTCAGCCATAACTAATATAAGTTCTACTGCTCAATGCGCACGCCTCCGTTCAATAGAGTTGCGCGGGTTATTTAAATTTACACTAAATACTCCACACGGTTAATTTTAACTCCAATGAAGGATCGACATGCACCTCTGCTGACATCAAAATAGACTTGATCTTCCTAAATGCATGATCACATTTCTGTGCCCAATACCATTTTACTCCTTTCTTTTTAATAATTGATATAGTGCATGTAACACCGCTGATAGATTTCTCACAAATTTCCCGTAATAATTTACCATACTTAAGAACGATTTTAACTGTGTTACATATGTGGGAATAGGAGCTTCATGAATAACTCGTGTTTTTCCCTTGTTCGTGTGTAACCCGTCCCTATCGATAATGAATCCTAAATATTCGATTTTGTCTTGAAAAAAAACTACATTTCTCTTTAGCATACAGAAAACGACGACAGTACTAATAAAGAAAACTTTTTAAAATTGGTGCATTTAATTGCAAAGTACGATCCTGTACTTCTTGAACACAATTTCAATCACGTAATGTCACCAGAAATCCAAAACGAATTTATCACAATTTTGGGAAATAAAGTTCGCCAACAACAACATCGGACAAATAAAAAATTATAATAACAGTTCCAACCGTTATCGTTATTTTGAAATAACGGTTCCAATATAACAGGTTATCGTTATTTCGTAGTCGACAGTTCTGGCAATAACGCATCATGATTCCACATAGCAAATATCAATACAATATGTAACGGTCTAGTTTCCCGACGATATACTTTCGTTCGATTATTAAATTAAGTTTTATTTGACTTCTCTCGTTTTAATTGTTAACCTTCCTATACTCACGTCAAAATGAAAGACGTATACTATACTATATAAGTCGGTCTCACAGACCATATGCGTGAGTATAGGAAGGTTAACACAAATGTGCAATTGCTGATCTTGCAGCACGCTAAAAGGGTGTGGCCTCAGCAGCGCATAACGAAAAGGCACATTTTTGATGACCGAACCACAGATGCCGACTTGTCTTGTGAAGATGAGTTGAGACGGAAACTGTTTTTCGTTAGATAGAATAATTGCGGAAATTCGTGAGCGTTTTCAATAGCTACAGAATTTGGCGAATAAGTTTGCTTATGTAACGGTGGCTATATTACTAGATACGGACGATACTATCATAAATGTAATCTAGACTACGCATCTGCGGAAATTGACGAGCAGGACTTCAAGCTTTTCTTGCTGTCACAGACAAGGAAAATAAATTAATTAATGCGGACCCACTTGATATATTAAAATTTATTGTGAAATCCAAACTGGAAGGTTTTCTGCCCAATATTACAAATAATGCTCTGAATATTCAAAATTAAAATTGATGAAAAATTATTTAAGATCAACGAGTAGTTTCGGAATATCCAATGTGGCTGTCTTGTCTATTGAACAAGAGCTATGTGATGCTATAGACATTGATAGTGCAATAAAAGACTTTGCTCTTTAAAAAAAGTAGACGAATAAAGCTTGAGTTTTACAGACGTTTTGTTTTTAAATCTAATCATTATATTATTTTTCAATAAAAATATAAATAAAAACAGTAAAAAAGAATTGTTGTAATAAATGTGATTAGTATATTATAAAACATATATAGTACATGACATTTTTATTTGTAACCTGTTCAATACACAATAATGATAATTGTTCTTACCGAAAAGTTCTTTAGAATTACTGTATACCCGTATTTTAGTCTTTTAAATTGAAATACCTAAATAAGGGGCAGCGAAATTTTCCTCCGCCCGGTTGAAAGATCGTGAACTAAATCTGAATTTAATTGAATGGTTCCAATAATTTGGAATTTGGAATACGTCCTCCATCCGCATTCATAATTCTGCTTCCATTTTTATAAATATATTGTCCTTTGTAGCTATGTAGTTCCGCTATTTTCTACTTCCTATTGACATACCGTGTCCTTTGTAAAAAATATGTCGGACCATGCTTGCGTTTTCAGATCTGTTGAACTGAAAATGAGCACCGTGCACCTTGTATAGTGTTAGTATTGATCGCTTTGTTTGCCCATTGCATTTTATCCCACACTAGGTAACCCGGCAAACTTTGTTTTGCCCAAAATTTTTTGACTTCTTTTTTCCTAAACCTTCACGTAGCAATTGCGAACAAATCCAAGTATCTAATTTGGTCTAATGGTTTTCAAGTTTTAAGCATCCGAACAAACCACGATCCATTTTTATACATACAGATTCTTGACAACCGATTTTGTAGGTGCCTGATTTTTAAGGGTGAAATAAGTATATTTGACCCTTATATTAGCGTTTCCCAAAAGATTACGTAACGAATTAAGTGATTTATATGCTACCTGTAGATTTAATTTTTTAACTATGGGAAGGTTCTTAATGCAAGGATTAAATGGCAATTTAGCGAGTATTTTGGCTTCTTCATCCAAAGTTAAGTTCGTGGATTCTCTAATCAAGGTTTTGAATTTTTGTGTCCTAATTAAGTTATCAATCAATGTTGCTACGAAACCATTGTATTACGCTTCCTATGTATTTAACTTCTCTTTGATATCTTTCTGTTGTGAGCGGAAAATTTAATAGCCGCTGTACTAGAAAATTAAATAATGCAATTTTTGCTGGAAACTGTTGTTAGAATCCTCAGTTATAAACTTTCTGAAATTGGTTTCCTTACGATATATATCTATCTTCAAGTTGGTGTTATTCCTGATTTTTATGGTATATGTTAAATTTTATTAATAAAAACGATTTGTATGAATGTATGCCGGAACTGACTAAATTTATAAGCATGGCCGTCATTATACCGGTAACTTCTGTTTCAGTAGAGAGGAATTTTTCAGCACAAAAGAGAATTAAACATTAGAGCCGCAACACTATGAATCGAAATCAAAGAAGCAGGATATCCTTCATATCAGTTGAAAACGGTATTTTTAAATTATTAACGCAAAATGATATATTCTACGAGCGGGTAATTGATTATTTTGCTAGTACAAAGAATAGGTGAATTCCTCTAATTTACCGCAAGGAGTAAGCAATACAGTTTTGCGTGTTTCAAAAGAATATTAGAATATGTATTTGGTTGTTACTATTATTTATCAATAACTTATATTTTACTCACTGTAGAACTTTATGAGTTACTACTATATCTGTTATTTATTATTAGTTTGTAGTAGAGTTGTTATTATTTTTAGAGTTTGTTTTTAGTTTAATAAGAGTTTATTTAAGTTTTATTTTCTTTTTACCTATCACCTTACACCTTTTATCCACTTCCCTATCCAGACAAGATTTCACTCTCACCTCTACGTAGTTCTTGCTAGACAATAAATTATATTTTATTTTGATATCTTTTTATATCAAGAACAGTTAGGTTACAGTAACCTACCCTGCGCAAAAAGTCACGACCCGCCACTGGAACTGACATCAAAATATACCAAAATCTCGCCCTTTTAATTTATAATTTTTAATTTTCTCAATAACTCTGGGACATTATTTACTGCTAAACTTTTAGATTTTACGGGTAAATTTCTAAACTCTTCTACAAGCCACTTGGATATCAAATATGTCGGTTAGTTAATTAATACGATGAGTCTCATCGACTTACCAGGTTGTGTATTTTGGGCAAAATTTTCGGCATTGTGCGATTTAATACAATAAGTCTGTATTTTAGTGATGAGGTAACCAATTTCGTACATTCTCTTAATATACTTTTGGTTTGCTGAATCGTTCTCGGTAGAGGATTTTTCTTTAACACATTGAGTGCGTATTGGCCCGTTTGCGCGTCATTGTGTTACCATTTGCTGTTCCGATGGGTGTAGTTAGCAGTGAACGTGTTAACTGAATATATGGTCCGTTCGACATCATTTCGTTAAGAAAATTACTAATTTTGAACATGCAAGAGTATTTTAGCAGAGTAATAAGAGTAAGTAAGAAAACGGAAACAGAATAATATTGGATAGTTATAAGTAGATTTCCTCGATTTACGCCAATAGTCAATGGCCGGCGCATCAAAGTTTACACTTAAAATAAAACATTGGTCTTTACCACCACTGCTGCCACTACTCGTTGGCTTTTCAGCAATTCTAGTTCTAAGTAATTAGAGTCGCATAATTTAAAATAAATTCTAGGCGTAGCTAGCTATATATGGGTCTAGGAAAATTGATCGCCAGCAATTTACCGCCGGCAATTGATCGCCAGCAGTTTACCGCGCCGTCAATTTATCGCAGAAGCAAATGAACGCCAGCAATTTACCGCCGGTAATTTAAGAGAATCAGCGGCATGGGCGGTCTACCTCGGTACTTCTTCAGTCTTACCACTCCCTCAAGCGTAAAGCCTTTTTCCCGCAGGTCCTGCATAACCTGCTCCACAGTGAATTCCACTGGGACACTTCGCAGGACCACGTTGAGTAACTTCTCCGACGGTAGTTGGAATGTTTAAATGGGATCTCGTCGACTAAAAACATTTGTGTAATTCCCCGGTAGTAACTCTCGGCTACCGGGCAGGCACGAAGAGGTTTCTAGCAGCAGGAACCTTTCCGGTTCTTCAGAATGTCATGAAGGCCGGAGATGAGCAGCATAATGTCCTCTGTCGACAGATGCCTCATGTCTCTCACTGGGGGCCAGTTGAGAAACCCAGAACTGGGGTATCTGCAGCATCAATCTCGGCAAAGGTCTAGGAATTCATCGCCTGGCAAGGCAGGCAGAGATACTTACGTCCGAAAACGATCTCGGCTTTTAGGAGTGCGATACATCTCCAACGGTTCTTTCTTATTGTGTAGCAAAGCAGCTAAACGCTACTAGTTGTAGAGAGCAAGAAGGACGAACCGGCAGTGGGTGTATAAAGCCCATAAATAGATAAAATAATAAGAGGTATAAATATTTTTAAAAGCAGTGGAAGGAATTTCCTTATTTTTTAAAATCTTTTATTCTTTTATTTATCTTTTTAATTTTTATTTTCCATTTTGCTTTTTATTATTCTTTTTGTTTCCTTTCAAGTTTTTATATTCATTTCTATTTTAATTTCTCCACTTTCACTATACAATTGCCCTCTCAGTTTATGCTAGTTGTGATCAGCTGCCGAAGTAATATAAAAGATGTCTGGACGCTCTCGTCCAAGAACTTCCTGAAACCAGGAATTGTCAATTTAGTTAAAATTTCGCCCAAGCGGCGATCGTCTGCGATATCGGCGACCAGGCGGTTCTCCAGTCCCACTGTGTATGTAAGAGTGGGATGGATTCTAATACATTCGGAGCAAGCAATGCGTGACCTTGACTATGCAGTGGGGAGTGGGGAAGTCGGTAGCGCGCGCAGGATTGGCGGTGCGCTAGGTAGCAGCTAGCGACGAGGTCAGAAGCGGAACGAACCCGCGAGTCGGCAGCAACTTCGTGGGCCAATAACTCACGAACCACAAGTGCTACCGACACCGGAATGGTATTACAAAATTGCTACTGACCTCGCCTATCGATCTAATCCACTTTCGACACTCTTCACCGTCACTCAAACAACTACCCCCGCGCAAGGCGGAGGCCAACCACCTATCGAGGGAATCAACTATTTGTTGTTTCTTAATCTCTCAGTTTTACTTTTATCGGCTATTTTAGCCGACATTTGAATTTTTGAAATTATTAATCGCTTCTCAAACACAACAGCTCGATCACGACTTTATTTCTAGTTTTAATTATTAAAAGATCTAGGAACTGCAATCTTATCTGGTACCGAGACCTGAAGCCACTCGGGCCCTTGGCGGCCACGGTCTCACTGCTGGAGTTTGAGAAAACCTGATCCTGTGGCTCCGATCATTGCGCTTTCTTTCGACTTTTGTCGTTAAAGATCGGCGGGTTGACTAATACCAGATCTTCAAATGTCGAAAAGAGTCTGCCCTCTCCCCCAGAGGCTCAATATTTGAAACGACATGCCAGCCTCCCCTCACTTGCCTGGCGAAATATTCGTCATAGTGAGGGAACCAGCTAACCGATGCCGAACGCTTTAGACGAGAATTATTATATATATATATATATATATATAATAACGTAGGCACCAGATCAGATCGCTGCATTGCCGACGGAGCGGGGATTACGATCGACACGAAATGGTAAAAAATAAAACGGTCACCAAACAATCGTACTTCAACTAAACAAGTTGCGTCTGAGAGGTCATAGACGCCAGACGTGTGTGTTTAGTGCTCCGATAAAGGCGAATATTGCATCTGTTACCCGGGGAAAGATTGGTACGGTCGGTTCGGCTCGCTCAACCCCGACAACAATACAACTGAATACGACAGCGACGGCGAACTCTCGGTGGAGACGGTCTTTCGACCGTGGAGTTCGAAGAAACACGCAGAAACAGCTAACAGTGTATATTAGAATGTAAAAATCGACAAGAAATAATGGATAAAAGATTAGTGTACATGTAAATACAAAAAAACACAAGAACAAGAACAATAAATAAAAGGACAAGAACAAGAGCAATAACAATAAATAAAGAACAAGAACAATAAACGCTGAAATAAATGGTTAATATGGGCCCAACAATAAATACAAAAAGAAATATGGGGACACCGTGGTAAAACACCGCGGTTCGCACGGACCGGCGGATCGTTTGACTGCTGGAGTCAGATAGGTGCTTCGGACCCTTTCAGGAACCTCAGGCGAGTCCCTATATTGCTGGAACCTGGGCCAAAGTTAATTGACCGGAACCCAACGCTGAAGGCGACTCTGCTGGACTGGCGAAAACGCTGAGTTTATATAATTAAAAAAAAAACATTGCTATCGCTAACTATTCACGGTGGGAGGGGTCTGGTTTCGTGATCCTGAATCTATAAGTACGACTGCTGACTGCCGATTCGGCATTTGGCCGATAGCAGTCGTACTGCACAATCGATACTGCTGGGGAACTGGTGGATAGAAATTAATACAAATCGAAAATGGCATTAATAAAACATTGAAAAGATATGTACAAAAGTTCGAACCTGCCCATCCGCAAATAATGTCTTAATCCTTCGCTCCTCCATGGATACTTCCCGGAGGTGTGGCAGAGGGCCGAGGTCGTCATGGTGCCGAAGGCGGGAAAGGATCCTTCCTTCCCGCAGGATTACCGCCCCATTAGCCTCCTTTCAACAATCGGCAAGGTGGTCGAGAGTGTAATTCTCTCTAGATTACGCGAGAGAATGTGGGAGTTGAACCCCCTCCCGGAAGAGCAGTTCGGCTTTCGGGCCGGACTCAGTACTGCTTTTCAACTCTGGCGTGTCACCGATGCCATCCGGGAGGGATTGGCAAACAGAGAGACCACCGGGGCGGTATTTTACGACTTCGGCAACGCCTTCGATCGGATGTGGCATGATGGCCTCATCTTCAAGATGGTCCGCCTGGAGTTCGAGGGGAGAGGGGGGGAACTCGTTCGTTTGATTGCATCCTACCTCTCCGGCCGCACGTTTCGAGTGCGCATCGGGAAAGCCGTCAAGTCGGCCGTTTACACCGCGACGGCGGGTGTTCCTCAAGGCTCACTGCTAGCTCCGGATCTTTTCAACTTATTCACTCACGATATTCCTAGGACACCGGGGATGGAGCTGGCAGTATACGCTGACGATACGGCGTATTTTACTACGTCACGAGCCGAGAACCTCATCTGTCACCGCCTGCAAACCGCAACGGACCAGCTGGAAGACTGGGCTTCCAAGTGGAGGATGAAGATCAACGAAGAAAAATGCGTTGCTATGAGGTTCACTAATCGCAAACGCTCCGCCCACGACGCCATCTCTGTGGGCGCCACCAGACTCCCTTGGAGCCCAAACACCGTGTATCTTGGACTGACCTTAGAGAGCCGACTAACTTGGCGTCCGCACGTGCAGGCGGTGACTGCCAAATATTTGGCAGCGAGGAACAGCCTTTTCTCACTCTTGTGCCGGGGAGGGAAGCGAAGAGGATGGTTCTCTGCTCCCTGTTGAGGTCCATCCTAACCTATGCCGCTGTGGCCTGGATAACGGCGGCCCCGACACACGTCGCCACCCTGGCCGCTTTGCAGAACAAGATGCTCCGAATAATGACTGGTGCCCCATGGTACGTGAGAAATGATCGAATCCAGTCGGACCTCGATATACCATCCTTCGAAGACCATCTACGTGCCTTGGCGGTGTCCACGTGGCACAGGGCGGAGGATTCGGAGCACAGAGTGGTCCGGGAGTTGGCGATGCTGGATCCCGTCCGTCCGGCGCATCGGGGATGTCCTGCGTCAATCCCTCCTCGGGACAGAGAACTAATACCTACGTCGTGATGAACACCTCCACGCCCTTTGCGCCGTGACTTTGTCCTTATTCCCCTTTTTCCTCTTCAATCCACCCACGGCGAGATGGAAGCCGTCCTCCGAGAGTTATGAGCCCGTGGAGCTGTGAAAGCTTCAGCTCGAGTAGGAGATGCCGTCCTTAGTTAGTACCTTCCTATACATATCGGGGAATTTTGAATTTCGGGGTGGTAACCAATCAGAGCATGGCGCTGTGGATGCAACCAATCAGAATGCTGCATTTTATATGATATCATGAATGAGAACGCTCTTCTCATCTAACATTCACCCTGTTTATGCCATTATGCTATTATGTAATATCTTACTAGGGATCTATACATAATTATCTGTTTTATCAACATCTTCTGACTAAGAGACGAAGTTCTAAGATATTCCTGTCTTAATAAATAAATAAACAACTAACGTTTCCTTGCATCCAAGATTCTCAGCTAAACCTGTTAGTGATGCGATAGTATTGCGTAATATTATGTGATATATAGGAATATATCCGCATCAACCAGTACGTAATCCACTCCTGGCAGTGGACACGAGCGGACGTGTCTTTCCGTAGCTACAACGAGGCTATTCGTTAGAATCGATACAGCGTTCCGAGAGCGGTCCGTGTACGGAACAGCTCAGCGATATAACGGCGGCATCAATCCGATGCGCCGAGGCATTCGACATCGAGGTACCATCAGAAACGGACGAGTTTCTCCGAGAGTAGAAATATTATTTCTACAAACCACCACTGCCGGAGTTAATCTCCGGTAGGTTCCCGAAAAGAGCCATCAACTAAATCGAAGTTGATCATCGAGGAAGCTTCCGACGGGGAGGAACCGGCATAGCCGGCTTTTCGCCGTCCAAAGCGGTTAATTTTTCGATTTTCGAAGCTCCGGCTCCGGAAATCGAAAACATTTTAACTTGTCTTCGTCCATTTGGACAATTTTCAGATGGCTTCTTCTAGCCAACAACGCCTCACCGCAGGGGATTTCCCTCCCCTCCCCCGTTCCGCCGAGGAGTCCATGGACGAGGGCTCCTCATCATCGGCCTCCAGACCGGAATCCTCCTCCGGCCCCCGCGGACCCCGGCCGTCTGCCGCAAAGCTCCTCACGTCGCTCGATTACGACGACGAAACCCTCGTCCGGCTAATCGCCGAGCTAACTGAGGAGCTCCGAAGGCGACGCATCGCAGCTTCGACTGCAGCTCTTCCCGCCGCCCCCGTAGCGGCCTCCGCCCCCTCTGCATCCGACGAGTCGGTCTCCGACTCCGGTTCAGAGCGCGACGATGCCGGCTGGACCAAAGCCGGCAGAAAGCGTAAGGCCGGTAAGAAGAGGCAACCTTCTGCCTCGAAGAAGATGGCGCAACCGGCCGCCACCCCCTCCACCAGCGCCGAGAGCCAGCAAAGGCCACCGGCTGCCACGGTCACAAAGACCGCCACCACCGCCCCCTCCACCGACTTCGGTTCTAACGAGCCAAAGGGCGCTGCTGCTTCGCAGGCCCCCGTCCGAAACTAATAAGATTCCCCCCATCGTCCTCAGGGAAAAATCCGCCTGGGGACACGTTACGACGAAGTTCTCCGAGCTTCGGATCAACTTCTCAAGGCCCAAAATACGACCGACGGTATCCGCTTCTTCCCCACCACGGAGAAAGATTTCAGGGCTGCCGTAAGAATGCTCGACGGTCTGGTACTACCGTACCACACCTATCAGCTACCTTCGGAGAAGCTTCTGAACATCGTAATCCGTGGGGTCCCCGTCGAGACCCCCTCAAAGAAGTGGAAGAAGAACTCCTAGAGTTCGGATTCCACCCCGAAGGCATCCATCGCCTCCGCCACCCCCGGAGCAAAGAAGGAAATGCCCCTCATCCTCATAAAGCTCCCGAGAAACGAGAAGGACATCTTCGCCCTGAAGGAGATCCGCAGACTAGTGGTCTCCGTCGAATCCCTCCGCTCCCGAACAGCCGTCGGGCAATGCCACCGCTGTCAGCGGTTCGGCCACGCCCAATCCCGCTGTACGGCAGCGATCAAATGCGTCCGCTGCGGCGAAAACCACCGCGCCGCAGACTGCCCCCTATCTAAGGAAAAGGGCGACCCTGCCAAATGCGCCAACTGTGTTGGCTCACACACGGCAAACTACAAGGATGCCCCCACTACCCCAAACCCCGATTGCCAACCCGATCCCAAGCCGCCCCTTCGGCGAAAAAGACCCCGGCTCAAGTGCCCCCCAGGCCGCCACCCAAGCCACCCAATCCTCCCAGGCCACTTCCTCTGGCAGGAAGTATTCCGACGCCACCAAAGGGAAATCTTCTTCTCCCCCTAAGGTGCTGCGTACCGACGTGCCCAGCCAGTCCCTGCTAGGCCCAAGCCCCCGCCACCAACAACACCGACTTCTTCGGCGCCGTGACCGCCCTTCTACAGCTGGTCGGACAATTCTCGTCCGCACTACAGCAGGTTCAGGGCTCCATCCCCCGTAACCTCTATTAATCTATCAACCCGTTTATGAATACATCGGTAAGCATAAACCAGCAAGGCATTTCCAGAATAGTCGCCTGGAACGCGAACGGCATCAGAACTCGTATGCCTGAGCTGAGAGACTTTCTTCAAGAGAACCAAATCGACGTTGCCCTTCTCAGCGAGACTGGCCTCCGCCCGGGGGACAGTCTCAAGGTCGTGAATTACAAAACATACCGTCGAGATCGCTTGACGGGCCGCGGCGGTGGGACAGCTGTACTCGTCAAAAATTCAATCCGCCACTCCGAGGTCGTAGTGCCGCCGCTGAACTCTCTGGAGGCGGCGGCAGTCATCATCTGGACCGATTTCGGTCCGCTAAAACTCTACGCGACGTATAGGCCCGCCCCTGGCGGGGTTTCGCGCCAGGATTTCGACCAAATCTTCACCGACCCCAACGCGGTGTTGATGGCGGGCGATCTGAACGCGAAGCACCACCTCTGGGGCAGCCGGATCATACGAGCTGAGGGCAGGCAGCTGATCGACATCATCCAAGCCTTAGGCTTTCGTACCACCCTCCCGACGGCCACACGTTCTTCCGTGCTGGCACCCAATCCGATGTCCTCGACTTCGCCATATCCAAAGACATCCCGGTAAACGTGACCGTGGAAAGCATCGCTGACCTTTCATCAGATCACAACCCCATCCTAATCACCCTAGGTAGCGAACTACTTCATCTGGGGAAAAAGTTCGGCGGCGTACGAACTGGAATCTTTTCTCCTCCAAAGTTCTCACCAACCTCAGTGTCAACGAAAATCTTCTGGAAGCGGCCCTCTTAGAGGAAGCCGCAAACAACTTCACCAATGCGATCTCTCGGGCCCTCGACGAATCTTCTACCATCAGACCCCGCAAACACTCTCGACAACTCCCACCCGACCTAAGGGAGCTAGTTAGGGAAAGACGACGAGCCAAGAAAAGGGCTCAAACCACCCTCAACCCCGCTGACAGCCTCCGAGCAAATCATCTTGCTCGACAGCTCCGAGAGGCTCTCAAAACCTTCGAGCAGGAGAACTGGGACGACAAGGTCAAGTCTCTCACGACGGAGGATGGCTCCCTATGGAAACTATCCAAAGCCTTGAGAAACCCCTCAAAAAACCCCCAAACCGGCCTCTTCACGGTTCTTAGGTTTCTCCCCGGGGAGAAAATCGAAATCCACGCCGACCACCTCGAAGAAGTATTCCGCGGCATCCCGCCCCCAATCAGCGACGACGAAATAATCTTCCGAAGAGAAGTGGAAACGGTGGTGCACGGGATCCCCGAGCTCATCGGAACCCCACTCGATCCCGCCTCCCCGACGAAGTTCGAGCCCTCATCAAAAGGCGCAACAACAAAAGGCCCCAGGGGCGGATTGTATCACCAATCTGGCCCTAAAGTGGTTACCCCCGAAGCTACGGAGCATCTTTGCGAAATCATCAACGCAATGCTCCAAATCCAGTACTTTCCTCCTGCTGGAAACACGCCGAAGTCTGCAACATCCCCAAACCCGGGAAAGATCACAAACTCCCACAAAACTTCCGCCCGATCAGCCTTCTCTCCAACGTTTCGAAAATAGCTGAGGCAATCATCCTGTCTCGGCTGAAAGAACTCAGCGACGATGTCATCCAAGATGAACAGTTCGGCTTCCGAGCCGGACTGTCCACCGACCTACAACTATTCCGGTTCTCGGAATACATCCGAAACGGACTCGAAAGGCGAGTACCCGTACGTGCAGTTTTCTTCGACTTAAAGAATGCCTTTGACACAGTCTGGCATAACGGGCTGATCTACAAGATGATCGTTTCAGGAATCAACCCCCCATGGTCAAACTCATCAGGTCCTATTTAGCCGGCAGATCCTTCTGCACTAAATCCCATTCCGTGAAGTCCAGCGTCAGACAAATCCACGCCGGCGTTCCCCAGGGATCACTTCTAGGCCCGCAACTGTTTTCCATTTACATGTCGGATCTCCCCCGAGAGCCCAGCACCGAGATTGCAATCTATGCAGACGACACTGTCATCTACACAGGCTGCAGGAAGCAGGCGCTGTTCAGGAAACGCCTCCAAAGCGCTACTGACGGTTTTCTGAGTTGGACCTCTCGCTGGGGTCTGAAGGTAAATGAATCTAAGTGTGTGGCAGTTAGATTCTCGCACGATCGCGCAAACCCCGGTCAGCCGATTAAGGTAGGAAACTCCGAGCTCCCCTGGAGCTCCGAAGTGAAAATACCTCGGTGTCATCTTCGACCGAATGCTCACATTCCAAAAACAAACTGACGAAATCCGAAATCGCTTCATCAAGGCCCGCAACTTGCTTCTGCCCCTCATAGGGCGAAGGAGTCCCTTCACCTAGGGAGCAAGTTGCTCCTATACAAGACGACGCTTCGACCGCTTTTAACCTACGGCGCTATGGCCTGGTTAACAGCGAGTAAGTCTAACATCAAAGGTTTGGAAGCACTCCAAAACCGAACTCTCCGCCTCATCGTTGACGCTCCTACTTCGTAAGGAACGTTCAGATTCATCGAGAACTGAACGTTCCGACTCTACGTGAATTTCTGACGAAACTCCTGAAGTCCGCGTGAAACAGCCCGCGCCAGCCAAAATCTCTGCGTTCAGATGGTCGTCGATCCCCAAGATCGACCCCCTCCCAAAAAGAAGGTCCGTCGCCTTGCAGATGTCATCGATCTGGACTAAGGCAATCCCCACAGGTCCCTCGACGACCATCATCGTCCTCTAAACGACTGATAAACGGCTATTTTTCAGTCTGAAATCCTCGTATGCGTTACAGGTGAAAAGTCATCTTCCCCAGTTAGCTCTTCGCTAACCAACCTCATCTCTCCCCAGGCTGCGTGATCGAAGCAGCCTACACCTGAAGATAAAAGGGCGTAAGGAATCCCCCACCGGCCCTAGTATCGACTTGAAGTTCCTAGCTCAACCAGTACGTTGGCAATAGCGGCTCTCATGCGACCACCTAACTCAAACAACGTCGAGCGCGGTCAGTACATGAATGGTGTACCGTATTTGTATTTAAAAATGCAACCGTCATAGCAGGTTGGCAATAGCCGTTCTCGTCCTTTCACCGAAGTCAAACAGCGTCGAGCGCGGTCAGTACTTGGATGGTGTACCATATGTGTATTTAAAAATCTAACAGTTATAGCACGTTGACTACAGCCGTTCTCGTCCTTTCACCGAAGTCAAACAACGACGAGCGCGGTCAGTACTTCGATGGTGAACGTGATATGTATATGTTTTAGTCGTCAATCGTTAGGATCACTTTTCATTAGCCTGCCAAATTCCCGTCGAAACGTGTTTGTGACGTCATTGTATTACGTAATCTTTTAACTTTATAAACCTTCCGGCCAACGTCTCCTCATCGTCCCCATCTTCTGGTGAAACGCTCAATTTCCTAATTAGGCCTGTTACCACCTATAGCTCCCTGTACTCCGAGCAGCAGCGACACCTTCCGGTCGAAAGCTAAACTACATACAGCCACATGTATTACCGGCATCTACCCTCCCAACATCAGCGACACCTATCGGCCAAAAGCTATACTAAATACAGCGACCTGTATTACCGGCACCCTCTAGGTATCTACCTTACCGCTCAGAAGGGCGGTAGTTTTGAATTTTCCGGGGAGGGGGTTGTCATGAGTTTTAACCCTCCAACTGGGATTGTGGCCCCCCTTTCCACACACGCGTGCTCGGGGTTGTGACTACTTTCCAGTACACACGCTCGGGGTTGTGGCTGAGCGGCTGTGCTTGAATCGGCCATCTCTGTCTACTTATTGTACAAGAACTTTTCACATAAATTGCCTTAAAAAACATCAGCCAGAAACAGTCATAAGAAATTTTATATGTAACACACGTATCAAAAATTAGCATTAAGAGCAATAGTTAAATATAAATTTCGAATTATATATACCTAGATACCTAGTTTAGTTTTTATTAATAAAATATGTATCTACAAGGCAAATTTCTACATAGATTCCTAAATGAGTATATTCTTTCAGTTTTTAGCTCGGTGCGAATAACTAAGAATTCTTGAGTGCCAATTAATATGTCTCTACTGCCAATAGCTTTAATTTGGGATATTTTTAAATTAGCAATCTTTTAAATAATTATGGCAAAGCATAAGATAGATTAGTTTGCACAATAGAAATACTCAATGCTTTCTGAATTAAATCATGATTTTTAATTTGTTTTAGATGAAATTATAAACTGGCTGTGAAACAGTCAATAAATGCATTTCACTACAGTGCCAAGCATTGTATATGTTACCCTATGCTGTACCTACACATGAAATCCGCAATGTTTGAAACATGTTTTCAAACATTGCAGAACCACAAGAATGTGGAGAAAACAACAAAAACGACACATATTCACAAATGAATATCGTCAACGTACAGATGTGGGACATCGCATGGAATGGGTCACCACAGATTAACAAGTAATCTGGGCGTCAACATTAATAAAGTTGGCGCTTGGCATTGCGCATGTTTCAAACCAAACATTTTCAATTCTGTAAGAAACTATTCTGACAGTTGCCAATCGGTTGGAAATTGAATAAAACACCTCTGCGAACACCGGATTTCTAGTCATCAGTTTGAACTTTTACTCTATGAACACAAATATATAAATACCCATGCGTCTAACGGTTGCTGATAGTTGCTGATTGCTCTACGAACAAACCTATTATACTTGCGCGGAAATAATCAGTAAACGACGTCGGTTAGCACCACAATCAGTCAAAGTACCTTTATCAAATACTTCGTGTGCATCTCCTATAGGGAGTGTGCACGAAGACATGTAGCGCCACTGGTGGTCACTTTCTGCATCTTTGAGGTATAACCCTTTCCGACCGTGTACGCACAAATTGTGCGCGAAATAACGGAATTCAAAAATGTACATTAGATAAATCTATCACTTGGATCGGCTATAGGTCGGAAAGGGATATATAAATACATGCTAAAAATATAACAACTCAATTTCGTACATTTCACAAGAAATATGCCTAAACCAGAAAGAACTTGTTGCGTTGTTGATTGTAGCAATAGTGAAAAATCTTATGAAAGTAAAAATTTTATAAATTTTATCGTTTTCTAAATCTTTTGAAACCGACGTAGGTAACGTTGGATAAGGGCAACAAACAGAAACAAGCAAATAGAATTATTGAAGTTCCACTGAAGTTCTATAACAGTATAATCCACAGGTCACAACTACTAACAAGATGCGTATAACAACTGAAACATTTTGGTGCAAATTTGTTATCGTTATGATATGAGACAAAATACGTCAAGTGAGCACTCTCGAAAACCACTATGTCGTCGATTTTTATGAAACATAGATCAAATGAAATGCCTATACCAATACTAAACATAGCTCCAAAGGATTTTGAAAAATTTCAATTTTTGTTGTTTTTCGGATGTTTAAATATTTTAATCACTTTTAATGAAAAATTAATTTCTCGTACACTATTCCACATAATGTTATGAAAATTTTATAAGAGATTCTTAGAGGTTTATAGTTTCAAATGAAATAAACAATTTTCGTAAATTTATTTATTTAATATTTATTTATAATAATTAAATAAACAATTGAATTTTTAATAATGTTCTCATGTTTCGATTCCTTTGAATCTAGGCACAAAATGTTCCTCGGACATTGAACTATAAGAATCCGCGAAAACATCCCCGACTCATTCTGTAACTCGGCATCAATTTTCTTCGATGCAAGTTTACTCTATGATAGAGCGCCTGAGCGTACGTTCTACGCACACCGAGAAATTAACTCACTTCTTTTTAGTTGTTCGGGCGATTGTAACTTTTTCATCTTCGGAATATATCTTACAAGCTATATTATCTGAATCTACGAGATTTAAACTGTCGCGTATTCTTGACGGTTGTAGCATCTGCAAAACGTTGCATCAATCAGTTTTCATTTGCATCATGATCCAACTGTGAACAGAAGCTGAAACTTATTTTTTTGAAAAAACTGCTCGCCTATTCGTATAATGTTCTTGCGTTTGTTATGTGTTTTTCGTTGATACGTTGCAAACTCGCTTGATACGCGTGTTTTTTTACACATCCACCCACACAGTCGCACTCTCCTTCGCCGTGTGACGTTGCGAAGAAGTTCCACTCTGCATCTACTCCAAAATCACTATGGTGATAAATCAGATTCATAAAATTGTACTTATTTTTGTACTGTGACCCTGCTCCGTCAGAAAAATAGAACAGCTTTCTAACATTGTCCGCTCCAAACTCTAATTCTACTAGCTTTGTATTAAACAAATTAACTGGATCGGCATCGTGTGTAACTCTTTCCGAAATCAAAACATGATTTATGTGCTGCATTTTTTCATTTTCATGAAAGTATTTCACGTACGGATGCAAAGTTACTTGGTTACTTGCCGCGTGCCGTGCGATTGTATTGCATTGTATAGTTTTCGGCAAAATCTAAAGAAACAACGAATTCACCATCACACACCGATTCTTTCTTCTTATTAAAGTAAGCAGCTTGTGACTTGGCTAAAAAATCATGCTTTATAAGGTTTCGCCAATCTTTTTCGAAAGATTTGAGAAATTAGTTACTACTCAGGACTTGTTCGGTGAGGTTACATCTGAAATGAAAATGATACATGAAAAATCGAAAAACATATTGTGAGAATTAGGAAAAATTGAAATGTTCTATACCTGTCATTACTGATCCATTGTGTGTAAGGAATTTCTTGAATATTATTATCATCGAGTTGTTTCTTTAGCCGTTCAATAATAACTTGTATACCTGGGCGCACGCGACAAGTCGATAAAAAACATGCAGGAGTTGAAATTTCACACACTTAAGCTTTTATCAATTCATCACATTTTTCAACGAAAGAAATTTCATGCTTCTTCAATTCTTTTTTCAAACCGAATAACTTTAGTCTAATATTCTGATGAATCTTACAAACACAAAGGTTGTGAATACCACTTTGACCTGCTGCAATGCATTCAGGTGGTTTGAGTTTTTGGAATCTTGTGAGACCTATCTTAGCCTCTGGAAATTTTTCTTTATATTGTTCATGGAGATCTTTCATATTAAATAATCTTATATGATAGATCTCTACCACTAATAGGTCAATAAAACAAGGCTGGTTTGAACGATAGTTATATTTTCAGAACGTTTACAAACGTTTTCGGAATACCTTCGTCAGTGAAAATATAACTAGATAAATATATAAACAAACATTTGTTTTTTATTTGGGAACTATCAACAAAATGACTAATGACTAGGATTTCTTGATATAGAGAATGTGTAACAAACTTTTATATACATATATAAATTATAAAAACTAAATTAATGTGTAAACATACATGCAAATTAAGTAAAACCCTATATCAAAAAATCTTTGTCGAAACCTTAACAATTCTGTTCAAGGACTAGGGAAAACCCAAATTTAAAAACCTAGCCAAAGGTTTCCTTCTTAAGAAATGCAAATGTCATTTTAACAAATTGCTATATACATTACTTAAATTTTGAATATCGGTTCTGAAATTAATAGTTTTAGTGTCTTTTTGTATATTTATCATTTCATATATTAGTCTTTTTTTTATAATTATTCTCTGTTTTTAATATAATTGTGTTTTCAAAATCAAAGTAATGCCCAAGATCTTTGTAATGCTTTGTTACAGCGGTCATTGCACCAAAATCATTATTTAAAGAATACTTATGGCTATACAACCTTTTCTTTAAATATTGTTTCGTCTGACCGATGTAACAACCATCACAGTCTTTACAGTTTATTTTATAAACTACATTACTTTGATTTTGTTTAATTATTTTAGATTTAGTATTAGTAAAAAGAGATCTGTTACTATAATTTGGAATGAAAGTAATGTTTATGTTGTTTTTATTAAACTCTTTTTTTATTTTTCGCTTAAACCTTTTTATAAGGAATAGCGTTATAAGATTTATTGTTATTATTTTTAATTCCTCTATTATATAATTTGTTAATTCTATTTTTTATTATTTTTGATAAAAACTATTTGGATAATTATTTTTATCTAAGATTTCTTTAACTTTGTTTAAATTCTTTTCCCTAAATTCAGGATTAGCTAATCTAACCGCTTGATCAACTAAACCGGTAACTACATTAATTTTATGTAATTTTGATGTTTCTGAAAAATAATTTAAATGTCTTCCTGTATTGGTAGACTTTATATGCCAATTTGTTTTTACAATGCCGTTATTATGCATGGCTGTCACGTTCAGGAAATTCAATGAGTTATTAGATTCTCTCTCATATGTAAATTTTAATCTATTATGATAACTATTAAATGAATCTAATATCTCATCAATATTATCCTTTCTTACGGAACAAAAACAGTCATCCACATAACGTCTGTAAAAACTTACACTAGAATTTAGTTTTTGCCAAACAAGTTTGCTCTAGGTCCTCCATTACCAGGTTTGCGATAACTGCTGATAATGGAGAACCCATTGCAGTACCGAAAATTTGTTTATAAATTTTATTTTGATATGTAAAATAAGTAGAATTTAAACAAAGTTTCGAAGCTGCAATGAATTCCTCCTTTGGAAGATCTGTAAAATCTTTTATGGAATTCCATTTTTTATCTAAAATTTTTAGTGCTAAATCCACAGGAATATTAGTAAATAAAGAAACAACATCTAAACTGATTAATTCGTAATTATTAGGAATTGTTTGATTTCTAAAATAAAATTTAAGTAATGTATATAGCAATTTGTTAAAATGACATTTGCATTTCTTAAGAAGGAAACCTTTGGCTAGGTTTTTAAATTTGGGTTTTCCCTAGTCCTTGAACAGAATTGTTAAGGTTTCGACAAAGATTTTTTGATATAGGGTTTTACTTAATTTGCATGTATGTTTACACATTAATTTAGTTTTATAATTTATATATATGTATATAAAGTTTGTTACACATTCTCTATATCAAGAAATCCTAGTCATTAGTCATTTTGTTGATAGTTCCCAAATAAAAAACAAATGTTTGTTTATATATTTATCTAGTTATATTTTCACTGACGAAGGTATTCCGAAAACGTTTGTAAACGTTCTGAAAATATAACTATCGTTCAAACCAGCCTTGTTTTATTGACCTATTAGTGGTAGAGATCTATCATATAAGATAAGTATAAAAGGTCACGAAAATATATATATATATTAAATAATAATAATCTTTCCTGAACTCGAATTTTTTGGCCATCTTTGACGACAGAAATATAATCTTTCATGCGTGGCATCACGCGACTAATATCATCTGAAAGATAGAAATTCACTACATTCTCTCGTGTCGGTTCAGAAAGTTTCTTTCCTTTTTTTCGGAGGTTCCGAAACAAACGCTGCTAAAGCCTTAGCTCGAGACACCATACGATGTGAAACATGGAACTCTCGACAATTTTTTCGCACTGAAATCAGCAGGTAACGTGGTCAGTGCTTTAATTTTTCCGGATCGAGTTTCTTCTTTCAAAAGAACTTCCTTGATAACATTCACTAACATCTGATTAGGATCTTCAACAGTACTTGTTATATTCCCATCAAATTATGTATTATTGTCTTGATGGACTGTTAATTTTTTTGTAAGTTGATTTGAGGGACGTTTCTATATCGGTAAATAATAAAATATCATACATTTTCTTAATACACGTTACATTCTATTCTTCATCATCAACTTGAAAATTCGGATCAAGAATTACATGATCAGTGTCAGAAAAGTCCTTTGGGTCGCTTACATCCACACAAACGTTTTCAGATTCTTTCATTTTCACTACTTACATGGATTAACATGTACAAATTGATAAATTTCTTAAACTTAGCGTTTCGTTTCTTCTGAATCAGTATAACAATCGATCGCATGTGATTGTGCTTTATTTCTTTCAAAGGATTACAATATGATTACAATACTCGGTCCCATCGTGCGTATGAAACTGTTTTAAAGAATCTTATATGCAGCGCAGTAGTCTATCGATGTGATTCTTATAGTTCAATGTCCGAAGAACATTTGGCGCCTAGATTCAAAATTTTCATAACATTTTGCTGAAAACTGTCCGAGAAATTATTTTTTTCATTAAAAGTGATTAAAATATTTAAACATCCGTAAAAACAATAAAAATTGAAATTTTTCAAAATCATTTGGGGCTATGTTTAGTATTTGTATAGGCATTCATTTAATCTATGTTTCATAAAAATCGACGACATAGTGGTTTCTGGGGGTGCTCACTTGACGTGTTTTGTGTGATTTAGTAGTTGCGGTAGTACATGGTCACTTATGAAAAGAAAAACACTACTTTGTTACACTACCAATTTGTTTTTATTGAAACACGTGACTGCTGTTTCGTAAACACTGTTACATTGTAACAAAAGACAAAGTGGTAGTATAACAAAGTAGTGTTCTTCTTTTTCTAATTTTTTCATGTCATTATGTTTATCCGCAGCAAAGACGGTACATTATTCAAACCAGAATTCAAGAGTCTGAAGTGTTCATTTTCTTAGTGGTGAAAAAGGACATTCAATCTCATCTTGCATATAAACCAACAATTTTTCCTGACTCCTACATGAAACATCATACGGATCACAGCAGTATCAACCGTTTCATAAGGGTTTCGAAAAGAGAAGAAGAGTAGTTGGAAGTCATTAACGATGTTGACATGAAATCTATATCCACGCAAGTGTGTTTTGATTACCATAAATACTACATACTTTACTTTTGAGAGTTCTTCATATGACTGCAATCTGTCAACTCCATGTAACGTTAATAATGACCTAAAAAGTATTGTCTTGGTAGACAAAAATGGAATGTATAATATCCAAAGGGAATCTCATCTCTTCGTTATATGGCCAGATTCGCAGTTTTTTCCGTTTATAATCTCGAACCTTCTGTCTCATTTACAAAAAATAGTGTCAAATCCACACTTAATCACTATTTCATCCATTTCACATCTGAAAAGTGCCGAAAACTAATACAAATGTAAAATAACTTTCCTAAGGACGGCATCTTTTACTCGAGCTGAAGCAACGCACTCTATGGGCTCACAACGTCTTGGACAGACGGTCTCTTCCACGCCGTTCGGAGTTTAGAAGGAAAAGGGGACGAAAATAAAAATCACTGCACAACGGGTGAGATGTTCATCAGCACAACGCAGCAGTAAGTTCTGGGTCCCAAGAAGGGACTGACGTAAAACGTCCCCGATGCGCCGGATATTCAAGCGGAGCGACGGACGATCGGGATCCAACATCGCCAACTCCCGGACCACTCGGTGCTCCGAATCTTCGGCTCTACGCCATGTAGCCACCGCCAAGGCACGCAGATGGTCTTCAAGAGCGGGTATCTCGAGGTCCGCTTGTAGTCGGTTGTTCCTCGTACCTTGGGGCGCCAGTCATTCGCAGCGTCTTATTCTGCAGAGCGGCCAGGGTGACGATGTGTGTCGGGGCCGCTGTTATCCAGACGAGAGCGGCGTATGTTAGGACGGGCATCACCATGGAGCAGTAAATCGTCCTTCTCACTCTTAGCGACAGCTTGCCCCTCCGGCATAGAAGTGGGAAAAGGGTGTTCCTCGCTGCCAGGAATTTGGCAGTCACCGCCTGCACGTGCGGACGCCAGGTCAAACGGCTGTCCAGTGTCACTCCAAGGTATACCGTGCTTGGACTCCAAAGGAGTCTGGTGCCGCCCAGGAGATGGTATCATGGACAGGGCGTAAGCGATTAGTGAATCTCATAACTACGCATTTGTCTTCGTTCAGCACCATCCTCCACTTGGAAGCCCAGTCCTCTAACTGGTCCGTTGCGGCTTGCAGGCGGTGGCAGATCAGATTTTTGGGTCTCGAGGTGGTGTAATATGCAGTATCGTCTGCATATTGTAGTGAGAATTTAGTTAATTTTTTTAAATTGTACCGGTCTAGCTCGCAGATAAAACATAAAAGCATAAATTATAACAATTTATATTTATAACTTTTTCGAAATATTGAACATAAAATCAAAAAATTTACCTATTTTAGTGTGTGTGAAAGTATAAGTGTATTTTCCGTTGACGGTCCTTCCTGTATCTCCTCTTTATTTGTATGGTGCGGTTCTTTTCTTACTAATACTTCTTCTTCTTACTAATATTTCTTCTTAAAACCCTTTTTTTCTTTTGGAAATATATTTCAGACTTCTTTATTGACTTTTTTCAATTTGTCCATTCCATCGTCGTTCACCCAACAAACTTTCTTTTTTTCGAAACCAGGACGACACTGTTCTATTTCTCCGTTATCCGTGAATGCATATACCCTTGGTTATTTCCAGTAAATTTATGTATGTGAAATCTTGTAATGCATAATTGTTGTAGGAAATGTGTGTTAAAATATTACCAAAATTCTTTTTGTACATTAATGTTTTTTTTGTACATTATAAAATGTTTAACTCTGGTAACATTTGTTATACTACAATATACTGCTAGCTCCGTCCCCGGTGTCCTGGGAAGGTCATAAGACTCATAAGTAAATAGTGTGAAAAGATTCGTAGCCAGCAGTGCGCCTTGAGGAACACTCGTCGTCGCGGTGTAAAGTGCCGACTTGACAGCTTTCCCAATACGCACTTGAAACGTGTGACCGGAGAGGTACGATGCGATCAGTCGCACCAGTGCTCCCCCAAATTCCGCGTAATCTTGAGATAATAACACTCTCGACCACCTTGTCTATGCTTGAAGCGAGGCTAATCGGGCGGTAGTTCTGCGGGAAGGATGGATCTTTTCCCGCTTTCGGCACCATGACGACCCCGGCCCTCTTCCACAATTCGGGAAAGTATCCATGGAGGAGCACCGTGTTGACGATTTCCAGTAAACGCTCCAGGGGCCCATCAGACATCCTTTTCAACGCCTCATTCCCGACGCCGTCCGGACCGGGGGACTTGTTGGAATTAAGGCCTCGGATGATGGTCTTCAACTCCGCCATCGTTGCCGGACTCAAGGGTTCACCAGTCTCCAAGCGAAGCAAGGATTCGATGACGGTTTCGACCTCCTCATCCAAGGCCTCGTCGTCCCCGGGGATAGCCGTCTCAGCGTCACAGATCTTCGCCAGATGTTCGGTGAAAGCTGTCGTTTTCTCCTCGTCGGAGTAAACCACTCACTTCAGTCCGTGCAGAGGGAGGTTGCGGCTGATCCACTTACTCCTCAGAGCTCGAGCCACCCTCCAAAGTGAGCCGTCCTCGGCAGTCAGGCTGGAAACGTAGTCCTCCCAGCGCTCGGCGGAGACGATGCCTCAGCGCGTTAGCACGCACGATATCCCCCGGGTAAAGAGTGTTTTGAGCCACTCTCCGGGCCCGTCGCTTCTCACGTATGAGCTCACGTATATCGGGTGGGACGGAATACATGTGGCGCGGCTTAGATCGCCAAAAGGTTGACGGCCTTAGACAACCCGAGGTCACTCGGGCGAACTCGACAGCGGCGGCTTCGATGGAGGTGGTGGACGACAGATCGTAGGTGGTATCCAGGATGGAATGGTCCATGTGGGCGGCGAAGTGGTCCCAGCCAATCCTCCCAACAAGCGGGGGCGACAACTCCAGGGACCCCCCACGTCTCCAAACGATGAGCTGTCTTTTCCATTTGTTTAAAAAGGTCTTGGAAAGTATACAGGATCGAAAAGACGTCCGGTACCGCAGTGTTACATGGTCTGTCGTCCGCGTGCTCCCGACGTGGAACGTCCCCAGTCGGCGCACGAGCTTTCCTCCGGCCTGATGATGGTGTTTTAGCCGTCGCAGCAACTGGCTGAGACGGCTGTCGTTGCGAGGTGGCGCCACGACCCGGGAATACTGCCTTCCGGGCGTCACACCGTTAGATCTCGCCCCCGCTAGAAGTCGGCCTCGGAGGCGGGGAAGAATCGGACGCCTTCCATCGTGCTCGCCGCCTTCGTAAAGTTAAAGCCAGCGCGCCTGATCTCCGCGCTGACCTGGCACCACTTCGTCGCGTCCCGCAAGATGATTGGCGGGACTTTATCGGACGTGGAGTCATCGGTGGGCCTCGGCGGAGGACCAAAAATGGTGGGCTGCTGAACCCCGAAGGAAGGAGAGAACAGCGATCGGCTCACGGTCCCGGCCTGTGGGTGGGGAGCGCCGGTGTTCTTCTCGGACGCCACCCCGATATGGTCTAAGTCCCTTGGGGGCGCGGAGTGCTTCCCAGTGACCCCACCAGAAGTGCCTTATTTTGGAGCGCGCTTCTTCCGCTTCACAGTCTCCATTCCATCATCGTGGACCACGACTGTGGTTACTAAAATCTTCGGCGAGCAATGTCACCTCTTGGTGCCCCCAGGAGAGGGGGCAACGAAGTCAGAAAGCGCCGCGGTGCTGTTGGAAGTCGGTGTAACCGACGCACGTATACTTCCCCAGGATGGGAAGGGGGAACATCGGCCTCCTCCATTTCCTCGCGAATATCGCCACTGACGGCCTTGATCGGATTGCCGCGCCTCTCCAAGACGATACGGATGCCCTTGCTAAGTTCCATGATCTTCTCGGTCAACAGGTGCATCAAATCATCGACCGGGCTAGAACGCGTCGGAGTGGGCGTCACCTCCACCGCGTCCGATCCCGGAGACCCGTGAAGCGACAGCGCCCTGCGTTTCGGCGGCGTGCGAATCATACTCGTTATTACTTTTTTATAGCCTAATATACCAACAGTATAAGCCACAGAAAAGGTGTATAACTAAAATTTCGGGGTGTAGAATGCCCCGAAAAGGTCACAAATACGGACCGGGTAGAGGGGGCTTAATCCTTCGCCCGGTCTAATCACGCACGACAATCAACACAAATGAAGGCATAAATAAAATAATAAATACATATATAGTTAAAATCTTAAAAATAAGGGAGAAATTCCTCATTTTCTATTCAATCTTTTATGCTTAATATATTTTGTTTTCTTTTTTGATATTGGTTCTTTTATTTCTTTTCTTTTTTATTTTTTTCAAAACTTTTTTTGCTTTTTTATTTCTTTCGACTTTCTTTTGATTTCTCCACTTTCTCTCACTTGGGTGTGGGTTGTGTAGAGCGTCCCTTCTTGTACGGGGTAGGCTGGTCGCCCTCGTCAAAATAATTTCCTGAAGATAGGAAGAGTCGATTAAAAAGGAAAACATCGCTTTAAGGGCGATCGTCAATCCAATCGGACAGCCAGTCGACGGAACGGCGAGCGAATCTTGGTCCGAGATGCACCACGCTCCAATCCCACTCTTAATGAAAGAGTGGGATGGATTCCAAGTAGCGGGTTGCAATCGAAAGCATAACACATTATTATATGTTATACAAGCTAACCAATTTCGTACTCCAATTCTCAATATAAACCTAGTTGAACAGCCAGGCATAAATGCACACGCATCATGTGAGTATTTGTAGGTACAGCATGCATATATATTTTAGATAATTATAGAAATGAAATACCGTACAGAGTGCTTCTTGATGGAGGCTCTCAATCGAATTTTATAACCGGGAAACTGGCAAATCACCTTAATTTAGCAAAGACTAGGGCGGAAATACAAGAAACAACATCACCAATGCACAATACAAGCAACAATCAAATCAAGGACATCATCGTTTTGCACAGACTTAAAATTTGTTGCACTACCGGTTATAACTAGTTTATTACCCAGTACCACAGATTACTACAGATATCCATGTAAATACAAAAATTGTCCGCCTTCTTTGTCAGTATGAATTCAAGGTTTGGCAGGTGGCGCGATAATTTGCCGGTATTCGTTAAAAATCGACCACAATCGTAGACAATCGTACTTATTGTTATTAATACGTGGGCGCTGAATCAGCGTCGGTTTACTTTGTTTTTGATATTTTTATTGGCTATTTTCCACCGTTTTTCATCGTCGAAATGAGGAACAAATGTGTTTTGTGCGGGTAAAGATGTATGGAGGTTCGAAATATGTGCCGCTTTCCGAAGAATTTTGAGAGGTACGTATTAGTTTGCATACATAACCTTAAATGAAAGAAATAGTTCAAAAATTATGTATCTTTAACCCTCCGATTAGTGAGTCTCCCGTCGGCCTTAAAATAATGAAAAGGTCCGCAGGGACCTATAACTAATTGTATGGTATTTTGCTTGATGGGGTGTGTTTTGATGGTTTTGATTGTTAATTTTAGATTATACAAAGCAATAAAAAGGCACAAGAAATGCTTTTTTAACAATTTCGGTTTTATTTAATATTAAACTACATGAGAAAATGAAATAAATCACCGTTGTGATGCTTCTTGCTGATTTTCCAGTTCAAGTGTGCAGGTATTGCAACGATACAGCAATGTTGATGCTCAGCACAAACTACGTTGTTGCAAGTAAAGCAATACGCTCTGGTTTTACGCTGGCGTCCGTACTCCACAGGACATAACTGGCATGACGGCCGATTTGATCGAGGCGCAAAAGAAGGTGCAGCTCCTGCTGTCGGTTGGTGGCTCGTTCTTCAATATTAGGCAGAGCTAATTGTGTCGTGAGCAATTGAAAAATGAACGTCGCTTATCGGTTTTTCTTTACTGGCTTAATTCCATTATATATGATAAATGCAGCTAATGCAGTAATATTTACCATATTGTAGAATATGGCCAGCGGTTTGTTGATCGTTTGCAAGAATATGTGCCAAGCATCTGATCCATTGCATCCACGCCGGATTTATTGGCATTGTAATCCAGAATAACCATGGGCTTCCTTTTTGCATTGTAGACCGCTTTCTTCTTCTTCGGAAGATATGAGCACAGTGATACATCGCCTTCGTAGAAGCCAAACAATGAGCTGCAAACTGGACGCGCAGGACTTTTCAGGAACTCACGTGGAACAAATGTTTTATTTGAGCGTACTGTTCCAACAAATGCAGTTTTCTGCCTCATCAATGTACGCGCCACATCCAACGTGGAGAAAAGATTGTCAGCATAAATTGGGCAGTCTGTTATATCTTTCCACTAATTGATACACAACATTCTGCCCTTGATTTACTTCACGCTTTTGACCAGGCAACTTCCCAGAGTAAATCAATCCTCCATCTCGATGTTCACTGTTCAATATATAAACGTTATATGGTTTGGTTTATGAAACTTATGAACCTTTTATACTATTCCGTGTGTTTGTTGTATTACAACATAAATCCCAACAAACATTGTTTGTATGAGACGAGCCGTGGTATGCTAATTGTTCAAAAATATATTGATATGCACAATTTGTTGCTTTTCAAATAATGTTGATCTTATGACATGGGTTACCAAATACAGACAGTTCATGGGCATGAAGTAGACAAAATTCTTTAGAAATGTACACCGGTTTTCTTGCTCGTATACCTGTTCGTATAAATTTTAAGGGTAGGCAAGATGTAGCAAATCTTGTTTTGGCATACAAATCGCTGTTGTAACCATTCAACTGATAAAAGAAATACAGGTAACAAAAAAACACAATTCAACAAAACTCGTTAGCGATTTCTTCTAATAATAGTACAAGGTCCGTAGGAACCTTTTCACTAATCCACGTACTAAACGTCATTAAACCTCAATAAAATGTAAACTGCTGCACGTATCGCTTAGAAACCAGCTTTAATCGATTCAGCACACTTTTCTCTTGGAATACATGTACGGTTCGGTATTCAACCCTTACAACATTAAGGAGTTGTGAGAGTTTGAAAATCGAAAAGGTCCCCAGGGACCTTCTCACAAACAGTAGAGTTAATAAAATTTATAGAAAATCAAAATTCTAGATTGTGAAGTAGAGAAGACAGCAATAGAATAGAATATATAGTTAATGAAAACAAATAGAATTATTGATGATTATAATTGAATCAGCGAACCATCTAAAAATTACTTTTTTGGTCTTATACTGTTTTCCACCCACCCATTTAATGGCCAATACGATACGTAATAATAATGAAATATGTTTTTAGGGCAAAAATATGGTGTGATGCATTGCATTTTGGAATCCAAAATGACAGAATTTAAGATCGCGCATGGACTATTTTGATTCCTCTAGTTTATTGTACTGCAGTACGTAAACCTGTTCAAGAAGAAAGGAAAATTTTGGCTCCAGATAGGTAAGCATTCACTTATTATTAGCAGTACTTTCAGTGGTACATATATTTTCTCTTATACTCCTACTTTTTGCACTTCGATCAATAAAATTGTAAGAATTACTACCTACAAATAATACTTCTATCTATAATTGTTGGATAACTAGATATAAACTTAAGACATTTTAGAAGGACTAATTGAATAACTTCCCACAGTGTATTTTTATGTATATTTCTTTGTGCCTAATTTTAAGGAACCCTGTATAAGATTTTCTATATCCTGAAAAACCTACCCAAAACCGTCTCTCATGTTTTTTGCTGTTACTTAATTGCTTTTTTTAGTAGTAATTAGTAGAGGCCGGATTATATGCAAAAAAAAGTGGAAATATGCGCATAAATATGCAGATGTTTTGGCCTAAATATGCACTTTCTTATGAAAAATATGCAGATAAAAAAATAGGAGTAATGCTAGAAACTATAATACTATACACAAAAAATATTCTATTATGTTTACTACAAGTTTATTTATAAAATTTTACAACATAATTAACTATGAAAACAATTTACAATTACATATTTCTCAAAGTTTTCAATAGAAAAATTGCGACGCTTGTCTGATAACATGTATTTATATATTGAAAAGGTCTACGCCCACGCTGTTATAGGAGCATATTTCAAATTAGAAATATCCTCTATTGTCAACTCAATATTTTCTACTGACTCACCACACAAGATTTTAGCAATATCCTTTAGCTTTTTAAAACCCTCATTTTTTTCTATTACACTTAAATATTTTTCATACACGGATTTTCCCACCCTTCCTTTAACATCAAAACATAACTTTTCACATTTGTTTATTATTTCAACGCTCTCAATTAGCGAGATAATTTTTTTTCCAATTGCAATATACAAGTGGAAATAAAACTGTAGTTGGCTTTAATAAACGCCAACTGTTGAGGTATTTCTTTACTCGAATACACCTTTTGGATGTCTAGCACAGATTGTGTATCGCTATCAAGATCCATAATAACTGTCTTTATTTCTTCATAATGATTTGCATGAAAAATAGCAGCTTCCAACCACGTTTCCCATCGTGTGATTACTGGTTGAGGAAGAAGCGGAATACCGGGTTGATGTTTGCAAAACTGAACTCTTAATGGAGCCTTTAAAAACACTTTCTTAACACTACTAATTAAAGTATTTACCAAGGGAAAATGATTTCTTACTTCTTCTGCAACACGATTTAGTCCGTGCGCCAAGCAAGTTGTGTGAATTAAATTTGGGTAAAAGATTTTCAAGTTGCAAGCTGCCTTCACCATGTATGGTGCGGCATCCGTTAAAAACAATAGAATTTTTTCTGTTGGAATCGATTCCGGTAAGAAAAAGGTTGCCAGTTCTTCCTGTATAAACCTTGTTATTGTCAAATTATTTGCCTTTTCCAACTGTTTGGATGAAATTAAATAAGGTTTTGCTGGAACCAATACGTTAAAGATACCTATCATTAAATGAACTATGTATCGGCCCACACTATCAGTAATTCCATTTGCGCATATGTAAAAGTAATTGTTTGACACAGCCTTCTTAATGCTACTCAATGTTTCTGCATAGATACGGTGAATATAATTTTTCTTAAGGTGCTCTCGTCGGGTATATTATATTTGCTGGTGTACTTTTGCAAAAATAACTTTTTTAAGTTAGTTAGTTAGACATTTAAATTGGTTATTTTATGTAGTGGAATATCTGCCGACACAAGCATTAGGCACAAATCTTCATTAAATTGTTCTTGTTCCGATTTTTTGGAGGTTGATGGCAAACATTGCGGTAATGTTTGCTGACCCTTCTTCGCCAATTTTATCTTTGATAGTTTTGCAGCATGAGATGGAGTTTTAATATGCTGGTCGACTTGAAACTTTTTCTCACTTGTAACCTGCATAAAAATATCACATCATCAGTTGTTTTCTTATAAAATAAGTGTTAGTAAAAGATAAAGGAGTAATAAAAAACTAATGTGTAAAGAGTTTGCCAAGCAACCGGAATAAACGACATTTAACAAAATAAGTAACACAACGCTTAGAACAAATAATTTTATTTTAAAATGATTTTTATTTTAAAATGATTTTTATTTAAAAATCATCAGCAGAATACGGAATATCAGATATTCCGTATTGTGCTGATGATATGCGAAAAATACGCATGAAATATACATCTCATTTTACTCATTTTGAAATAAAATTAAAAAAAAAAAAAATTTTAAAATAAAATTTTAAAATAAAATTATTTGTCGAGGCGTTGTATTGGTGATTTTGTTAAACATCGTTTAAAAACTATAGATTAATAAGAGGAAATAAACTTAAATTTTACTTACAATCTTGCTGCATGCTACGCAAAAATACTTTTTCTCCATCCATACGCAATTCTGAATAAGGTGCAATCCATCCAGGCTCCTCGCTATTTTCGGCATTTTTGCTATTATAATTAATAACAATCCACAAGTTTACACTTCGAAAAACCAACGTAAAATGACGTTTAAAATAAATAAAATTGCTTTCGAATATGGGAATTAATTTCTCCGAATAATAAAGAAACACCTGTGCTCCTAATTTTCTGGTAAAATGTATTTTTGTATTTATTTAGAGGTTTCAGGGAATCAGCTTTTCCTTGAATTCTGTCCCGGTCTAGATGTATGGGAACAGCATTAATAAATTTTTGGAAGCGCTTATCGGAAAAGTATCGAGAAGAGGCTTCATAGAATGCTATTTTTAATTTAAAGAGGGCTGTTTAACTCTTTGTTTGTTACAACCACGACATATTTTTAGTAATGCCTATCCTATAATAAATTACATCCAATAAATAAATAAAACTCGGATACTTCAAATATGCTAAATTACTACAAAATATGCAAATAATATACAAAATGCATATATTATGCAAATATGCAAATTTATGCAAACTGCATATTATCCGGCCTTTAGTTATTAGGATCTTAAGAAAACTATTGAATGTACTTATTTCCATTTTTAGTAGTGACATTTATTACGTTTTATGTAACGTTCCACATCTTGCGACCTTAGAGACACACTAATGGATGTGGCTCCACCACCCTTAATTTACTACAACCCCGATAGCGCCCGACTAATTAAGCGAGCGTGGGAATAAGGGTAATCTCGCCACCATGTAAAAACCGCGAATTCTCTTTTACAATTAGTCAGTCTTGTTAAGACGGAACCGCGTACGATTCCATTATAATAGTAACACCTAGGATCTACTGGTTATTAAATATACATAGTTATATTACAAGTTGTGTTCTTTGTAAGAAGTAGTGCAATCTCCCAACTCCTGTTAATAATTTATTTCGAATTAAAATGTAACTTAGTGAGTCTTACCTTCAAACTGACGATAAGCATATTTAATATTAATTTAAAATTCCCGCCAATAGTTTTAAACTTCGCGCCCTCTTTGTCAGCCTTAAATCTAGCTGTATGAAATAGATATATATCTATCTATCTCATCGGATAACTTTTTAGCATTGAATCGGGGCCCCCACAGCATAAGAGAATTTTGTAAATAAAGTAAAGAGTATATAAGAATAGCTTGGCAAGTAACATTGTCACAATTTTTACATAACATTAAAGTGAACGAGTCCAGAGTATTCTTTGTCTGACACATTTTTTTGCTAAACCTTTGTTTCAATGGCTACTTGATTTCTTTAGATTACTAGTACAAATATTCTGATACTTATTTTATAAAATTGCAAAAAATTTACAGACTTAACCAAAATATGTTTATTGTGTATGGTACTTTTTATAAAGGCAATTCAGGGGCTATTTAGGAGTGGCATGGCCTACTTGATTCTATCTATTTTTTGGGCGGTTCAAGAGAGTACAGCTGAAAATGTTAACTTTACACCACTTTTTCCTTGATATTTCGAAAGAGCAATGTTTTGCCATCAACTTTCATTCAAAACGTTTTTGTATTTTCAAAAATAAAAAAGTTACAAAGCCTCGAAGTTTTCCCCAATTTCATATTTTTCGAAAATATTTCGAAAAGTGGTTCGGGATTTTGTTTTAACCATATTGTAGTGCGTGAAAAATGTGACATTTTTTATTAAAACGAATTTCTGATATATTCTATAATAAGAGAGATATTTCAATTTGGCCTTCCGAAATGAGACACCTGTATATAAAACAAGGAACAACAACAACAACAGTTTCGCTGCATGGATAGCGAGAAAATAAAAAAGTGCTTGTGATACAGTGGAAACCCCAAGAGGATAATATTAGTTATAATGTAAATTTATCTAAAAAATATACATCTGTTACAAAAGATATTATCGGATATCGCACAGTTGTTCGATCCACTATGTTTGTTGCGGCCGGTAATTATGAGGGCTAAACTAGAAAAAGAAACAAGAACTATGGAAGGCTAAGGACGAGTCAAGCCCACAACCATTATTTACCGAATGGATTAAGTTTAAAGATCAGTTAAAACTATTAAACAGTTTCGCCGTGGATCGAAAATTTATTTCAAACAACTCTATTAAAATACAATTGCATGGATTTTGCGATGCTAGTGAAAGGGGCTACGACGCCTGTTTTTATGTAGGATCAACCAATAAAGATCAGCAACAGTTTAATATGCGGAAAATCTCGGATAGTACCTATAAAGACGATATCATATTATGCGACTGCGATACGACAAATACGTTCTCTGTGTCTCATACCCTTTTTTAGTGGGTTTCACCTGTGCTTTATTAACCAATTTTGCATACTTTGGAGTGCCAAAAAATATGCATCGTATGATGTATAGTGGTGAAAGTTTAGTTTAATGATTATATCGTTATTTTTCCGGTGAATTTTAATACCTGCTTATCATGTGTGTGACATTGCATTTTATACGTATTTGTGAACCTTTTTGTGCCATGGTTTTCTTTTGCCAATACGTATAAATAAATTTCTTGCAACTTTGAGATATATACGATATTTATCGATTTATACTATATTTCTTCTTTTTTTCTTTTTGGGGATATTTTATTCAGTATATCAAGGATGAATGTTTGTTCCTGTTGCCATAGTGAAACCGAAAAAACATAAATTAATAACTTGTTTCACTTGTAAACGCACTTATAACCAGGTCTGTGTCGGTCTATCAAACACTGATCTGCGAACGGTAATATCTAAGTCGACGACCGCAATATCTTGTGTGTGCAATGCCTGTAGGAACAGCTCTGCCGATCCATTCATTGAACTGAAAATAATGATAAATGATTAGGTAAAGGAAGTTACTACTCTTAAGAAGCAAATAACTTCGCGTACCTATACTCATTCGAATATTTATAGTTTTGAGGAAGTGATACGGGAGATGGAGGGGCGCCAGCTGACAAAACGCAATATTACTGTACAGAGTGTTGCTGAGTCTGCAGCATCCACTAAAAAGACCGTGATGAGTACTCCCAAAATGTTAAAAATATGCGTGCTAAGTTCTTAGACTGCTTCACATTTTGTTGCTTCGAGGATCATGATGTCATGGGTATTAGTGAGACATAGTTGTCGGATGACTGTTTTTCTGGTGAATGATTCACATTCACACATTCACAATGATTCTGATTCACACTGTGTCTACAGGTGCGACAGAAGATTTGCTGCTCTTGGTAGATCTACTGGTGGTGGGGTGTTAATAGCAGTAAAACGTATAATAAAATCACATGCTATAGATTTATCTGACAACTAGATTTATATTCATTAATTGACATCGTAGGTGTTAAATGTACATTTAATTACGGCTTCACCGTTAGTGTATTCACCATATACCAACTGATGTGCCTATTGATTATTTGGAAGGTTTTCTTGAAACCTGTGGGCAGATTATTGTCAATCATAGAAATATTATCATTATAAGTGACCTTAATGTTCCACATTTTAATAATGAACTTGCTAACGACGCGGGTACACCCACACTAAGAAATTTGATGAATTTCAACAACCTTTATCAATATAACACAATTATAAACTTCAATGGCAGGTTGTTGGATCTAACTCTAATCTAAGATTGGACGTGGCTAAGAATCTGTCCACTCGTGGGCGAGGATACACATCACCCTGCACTAGTTTTTACAGCTTCTTATGAAGCTAATGCCATAGCCAATGTTGGCTGCAAGTCTTACTTTAAGTCATACAACTTTAAACGAGCAACTTTCTTTTCCAATCTATATAATGCATTAGCGTCAACGGATTGGTCGTTTCTGATGACGTTAACACAGCATGTAACCTAATGTACGAGCAATGGTTCTTAATGTTTGATTTATAAGTAGCGCTTCATAAAAGCTATAATTGTCAATACCCCACTTGGTTTACTCCAGAAATCATACAAAATGGATGTATCCCTACCACGTGATTTCGTGATCAAGGATTTGGGTATTTATTTTAATAGTGCTCTTGCTTTTACTACTCATAGAAGCCAAACTATATCTTCTGCCATAAAATTGTTGGGTTTTATAATTAGAGGCTCCAAGGATTTTCAAGTCAGCACTATAAAACTGCTCTATTTTGCATATATCAGATCCAAAGTGGAATAGGGCTCTTTGATATGGAATCCATTATACTCTACACAGAAATTAGAAATAGAGAAAATACAAAGAAAATTTTTGAAATTTTTATACTTAGAGAGGAAGGTACTTACCCTGGCCGTGAATATGAATAAAAATATATGAAATATTTAATTTTTGTCTATCTCAACAACTGGAGCTGATACAAGAAACATTTTTTATTTTTGGAATCAGACTTTTTGAAATATTTAATCAGTTTCTTTTGTTTTGATGCAGCAAAATTTTTTTGTTTTCTGTCTTACCTAAGTGGCAGTCTAAAACTTGGTAACTTGTCAGTAATCCTTATCATTGACAATACACGATGTATTCAAAAAATTGTATATTAAAATTGAAAATACATATATGCATATATATTATTATGTCTTACATTTCTTATATTCATGCGTTAGGAAATGAGCACTTCACAATTCTAAAACAATATTCGATATATTTGGCATCACTACTTCATTTTCTTCATAGAGTTTCCTCAAGTAGATCACGCACTCTGAAAAAATACACAATTATATACACCGTTTTTCACAACTTATGCATAGAAGAAAGTTCAAACAAAACAAAGTTGGCAAGAGGAAATATTTAATAATAATATAATAATAATATTTAATGAAGGAGGATGTTCATTTTTCAGACGTAGAAACATAAATGCTAGCAAAATTTGCCTATTTGGAACAAGTTCAAGTGGTTCGTATTCGTTTTACCATACGGGCTCTAAGTTATATCTGTCGACACTCTTCCAACATGTGATGGAATTAAGGCGAATGTTTACAACTTATAGAAGGAAATCTATTGCTAAGAAACAAAATGTGTCTCACATATAGCCAATCTAATAAAGGAGAACTTGCCCTCAACATCAATCGGTAGAAATCAAATCTTCGCGTAATATATGCATATAACGCGAAGATTTGTCCCGTATATGAATCGAAAACGTCAACATCAAGATATCGTACCACCTTTCATACATCTTCACGAAATTCTAGATCTTCACACTTTTATTCCACAAATAAGCGTTATTGTTCGATATTTGTTGATACAGATAGCTGCTTTAAAGTAAAGAATAATTTTTGATACTATTTGTTGATACGTCTTTTTGACTTTTTACTTCCAATTATGTTTTTAACATTTCTTCATTAGATAAACATACTTTCACGAAAAACACATCCTGCAACGTTGTAGAACAATAAGATTGTATTCTAGGCCTGTTATCTTAAATGGAAGCATGTGATTCCATTAATATAGTAGGATAAATTCTCAATAGATAGCACTGGACGGAAAGTTGCGATCAGTTTCGATATGATCGACAAAGGCTAATGGGGATAGTCACGCTCGTATTCATGAGTAGGGATTCCCAGACTTGTAAACAACTGAGCGTAAACCATTCTCTGACATATACATAACATCTATATATATAAAAATGGATCGTGGTTTGTTCGGATGCTTAAAACTTGGAAACGACTGAACCGAATTGGATACTTCCTTCTGCGGATTTGTTTGTAATTGTTATGTCATAATAGAAGCAACGTCAGCAATATCCATCACATCAAAGTCTTATTTACAATGCCGCGAGCAAGAAGATCCAATCTTTAACAACGTAGCCGTAATGCAATTCGACTGCGAAATATTGGGAATCAATCCACTGCAGATGAAGAAGAAATCTCACGAGAGAAGGGCGCTGTGTTAGTACGGCCCGACTTCGTGCTTTACAAACACAAGAACAAAGAGAGGTCATGCGTGAAACGGCTCGGTTGGCAATGAGAAATCGTCGAGCGGAACACAAAGATCAACAACGTTGAGCCGCAAGAAGAAATGCTTCAAGTGTTAATTTGAATCGGGGAGCGTTGCAATGCGATTCCACAATTGACTACAGCTCGCACTCTTTCGTCAGAATTGGCCCTATGGAGGTTGTGTGCGTCCATTGCGGTGCATGGGAGTTCGCTGGAGAAACATTGCTTCATGGTAAAACTCAAGAATCACGACATTTTCTTTGGAAAGCTTAAAGGTACAACGCATGTTTTAAAATGACTTCATTTGGAGCATATATTATTGAATAACGCGGATTCAGTCCGACATTCAAGGTAATGTTTGTTAATAAGAGAGTAACCTTTATTTTTGATAATCATTAATCACTAATTATCACTTCCCTTTCGACTATACAGAACAAATTCACCATAGAATTGGATCATTGCAGTCGGTTGAAGGCGCACAGCATAAAATTGTTAGAAATTTACTTGATGGCCAATATGGAGGACCAACTTGATCGCGGTCAAACGATCAATAACGCAATGAAAAGAGAATTTCTTCAAGATTTGCAGCAAATACTTCATGAACATCACGCATTGATTCGGTTGTTCAAAACTGCGTTGGATCGCATGCCAAGTGACGACTATAAAGTCGTGATCAGAGCAAATAAACCCCCGCTGGAACACACGAATGACAATTCAACGCTCCGACAAAAGATAAAGTCGCAAAATATAGTATATCACAAGTATATCAGCAAATAGTTTAACAGAAAGTTGTGCTACAACGATACGCGAATCATTTGGTTTACATTCAATAAAGCAAATGCTTTGCTCCCACGTGAATTTCCTCCTTTTTGAACTTTTATTCAACTTAATTAATTTGATCTTAATATAAACAAGTTAATAAAATACAGGTAATAACTTAAGACAACATTTATTAATTCTAAGGCGGTAGGAAGTTCGCCGGATCAGCTAGTACTATATAAACTCGACATAATGCATGGAAAAACAACAACAGAACCTTTCGAAAGTACATACAAAAATGTACTACAACAACTGTCAATATAACAAATATACGCTATCTTAGAAGGCGCATCCTTCCTTGATGCAAGTATGAGCTAAAACATCCGGACCGCGCAGAGTACAAATAGGCAGATAGTATCTGCACACACTAACACTTCCCCTCAAAGCGTGGTCGTTCCATGTGGTCCATCATACCGAGCATCGTTAGACAGTTCTAGTGTTTGGGCTTCGTCAGAGCTTTCGTGAGAATGTCAGAATGTCCTCCGTTGGTACGTGTCCTATCTTCAGTACATCCTCCTTAAGTGCATCCCTGATGAAGTGATGTCGTATATCGATGTGTTTAGTTTTTCCCTGAAACACAGTTAATAGTTTCCGTAAATATATGACTTCCTTGGTACCTTCGGTCAAGCATATATATTCAGGTTCCGTTGATGAAAGTGCTACGGTCCGCTGCTTTCTGGAGTTCCAACTGATTGGTGTACCGTCCAAGGTAAATATGTATCCGGTGTATGACCTTCTATCATCGATACAACCTCCCCAGTCGGCATCTACAAAACCTTTTATAGGTTCACGGTTGCATTGGTAAATCAAACCGATATCTCTAGTACCTTTAAGATATCTTAACACCCTTTTTGTGGCTGTCCAATGTTGTGTTCCATAACAGTTATTGAATAGGCCTTAGTAGCTCATTGCGTAGCTTATATCGGGTCTTGTGCTTACCGATAAGTAAGTGAGAGCACCAATCAGTTCTCTAAATGGAACATCAACCTCTTCGTTTGAATTGTCTTGCGGCTTTGACAATTTTAAATTAGCTTCCATTGGAGTTCCCACTGATTTGCAATCACTCATTCCATACCGCTTTAACAAGTCGTCTATATATTTAGATTGTTTCAAGCATACGTTGCCATTCGTCCGATTGAATTCAATGCCCAAACAGTATCCGACATCCCCTAAATACTTTATTTCGAATTTTCCGGACAGATAATTTCTGAAATCGGTAATCATGCCGCCATTTGTTAAAGCTACTAACAGGTCACCGACATTAGGTAGCTATCAACATCAATTCTTCCCCTCGTCTTACATAATGCAGACATGGATCAGAATTCGTGGCGACGGCGCCATAGTGGCGTAGTATTGAGTGCTGTTTGATATACCAACTTCTTCCGGTTTATTTAAGACCGTACAATGATGCCTTCAGTCTGCATACCGTATTTCCCCTTTCTAACAGCCTTATTTGGTTCTTAGCTTTAGCCGCAATGTGAGCATCTGTACTCTCATGATTTACGATCATATTCAAGATTTCTTGCATCAACTTTGGAGTTTCCATATAAATTTCTTCATCCAAACTCCCTTTGAGTGAGGGCAGTAGTTACGTCGAGCTATTTGATGGACATATTAAAGAGAGCTGCAATTGACGCCAACAGTCTAATCGAACTTAGACGTGCTACAGGTGCAAAAGTCTGGTTAAAATGGACACCATGCTGTTGTGCAAACCCTTGTGCTACAAGACGAGCTTTTCGAGATATCTTTCTTTAGAATGGTCTTCATTTCTTCCATCATTGAGATGGCTTGCTTCAAAGAGACTTCGGAGATAAAAGCAAAGTCATTTTCTTGAACAGAATTGATTTCTTGAATGATATACTCTTTACGAGATCTTCCCCTGAATCCAGTTCGTATCATTTTGGGTCTTCTTCGGCCTCTTTTGGACGTGACCTCAGGTATAATCCCTAGTCCTGCTGGCTCACCGTCTTCGTTTTTACTTTCGACACTATCTTCAATGATGTTCAGTACATGTCGCGAGCACCGATCGCTGAAATCTTCGGGAATAAAATCTTCAAAATTATTCGGCACTGACTCAGAGACTTCGAAAAATTTAACATCCCGACTAATTTCACCTTTCTTTCTTTCGGTAACCACGGTAACCTTTGGATTGCTTTGCATAGCCTACTAAAATTCCTTCTTTGGCTCTAGGTTCGAATTTCCCTCGCCCAAGTCCTCTGTTCAAAATGAAAACCTTGCAGCCAAATTCCCTTAAGTGATTTATGTTAGGTTTTCTTCCCATCCATAATTCATAAGGACTGATTCCATCTAAGCTTCTCGTCGGGCATCGATTTCGGATATAGTTAGCAGTGTTTACTGCCACGGCTCAAAAAGATGGTGGTAATCCCGACTGCAATAATAGACATCTCGCTGTATCCAAATGTGTCCGATTTTTCCTTTCCACAATGCCGCTTTGCTCCGGATTATATGGAATCGTCAATCGTCTGGTAATTCCTTTTGTTTCAGGTACTTTTCAAACTCATTACTGCCATATTCGGTGCCGTTATCTATTTGTATTGTTACCGCGGGCGTCATTGGGCCAGGCAACAGTGGCAACTGAACACGAGGGAATTCTCTCTCTCTCCCTCCCTCTCTCTCTTATTAATGGTAAGAACGACAGAGTTCGAGCTCAAATACTAAGTTTATTTACACACAATAACAAATTGGGTTAAACTACACTAACTAATTAATCTTGCTAAGGCGCTCGTTTCGTCCTGGAATTCTCGCTGGATTCACAACAGAGCAGAGACGTTTTTCCAATGCCAAAACGATATTATCGACGAGCCAACGACTAAATAAATAAACACAGACGTTATACCGAATCGATTATGTCAGAAACAGCCTGGTTGTCAAAAATGACGGGTACGTCGCGCAACATATGGTACGGTTTCTACTGTACCCATTTAAAAACTGACCTGCCTACACGCTAGTAACGTCTGTTCAAACCCGAGTTGGGTACTGGTAACAGTATCAAAATGTATTGGAACAAGTTATTCACGAGATGTCGATGCGCTTGTAATGCGAGAGAATGTTTGGATGAACACTTCCCAAACAGATCGATTAGTCGCGACGACCCTATAATATGGCCTGCGATCATGGGCGTAGCTAGTGGGGGCCAAGGGTGGGCATATAATACTTATATACATATATATATATATATCTTTCTATCGGTGTCAAGCCAGTTGAAGATTCATACAATCCTAAACCATGCTTACATAAGAAAGATAGCCACTCAGTCGAAATATATATCCGTATACTAAAGCCCCAGTTGGCCTTGTGAATGTATATACATTTAAAACTTCCTAAAATTGAAAAGATGTATGTAACACTATTTCTGTATGTAAATAGCATAATCCTGAACCAAACCATCCTTATAGCAATCTTGAGCCTAATTATACATGAATCGGTACATTCATTGACTATTCTAAACCAATCCAGTGTTGCCATGTATACCGATCATCACTACGACTTTCACATACAATACTTCTGCCAACTTCTGCCAACCGACGCTTTACGAAGTTAAGCGAAATATTAATGGAGTACCGACCTTAACGAAAGCAATATTTTGAAAAATTTCTGAAAAATATAATAATTTAAAATAGACAGTCTTTATAAGCAGTAGATATGGAAACAAAATAACTGAGGTAAATACATAAGAGATTTAATAGTAAAAATAAAGTATTTTACAAATACACAATTTTACAACTTAAAACAAACTATTAGTAGTCTCTAATTTTCTTAATTCGAATTAAATTTTTATTTTTACAGTGTAAATATTCTACACCACTGTCTTAATAGATCTCCATTTATGGTCTTTTAGTAAATTGGGGTAACGAGACCCAAGCTTCTCAGCCTCTAATCTTTCTAATTTACTGATTTTAAAAGTGGTTTTAAGCGGTTATGAGTGCAAAGAGAGTTTAGATTCAGTTTTTAGTAAACAAGCGCCTTCCTTGGCTATAATTTACCGATGGTATAAGGAATTTTAACGCAAAAGGAATTCTGTTCAGCATCAAAAAGGAGCAGGGCGTCCTCCTACGGCTGTTAACGACAAAAAGATTGTTGCTGTTAAAAAAATAATTGAAGAGGACAATAAAGCCATTTATGCGGTAATAGTACATCAACTGAAAATTGGATCCTCAGCTGTTAAAATAATCATACGCGATCACCTGCATTTAAAAACGTGGTAAGTCGTTTTGTGCCACATCACCTTTCTGACTTCCAAATATCAGAGCGTGTGAGAATTTGCCATGAAACTATAAATTTATTAAATAATGGCGGGCACCAAATTTTTCCAAAATAGTGACAGGTGACGAAACTTATATTTCCCTTTTCGACATTCCGTCCCCCGAGAGAGTCGTGTATGGATACATAAAGATGGGAAAACTCCTATAATGACTAAGAAGCAGCGAGCTATGAAAAATGTTATTTATGCGATATTCTTCAGAAGTACGGGCTTAGTAAATGCAATTAAGCTAGACGGACAAAACACAGTTACAGCTAACAATAAGTAGAACACTGTTTCCCTGAAGTGTTCAATAGAGTTTCAGACCAGAGCATTATGCTCCACCATCACAACGCTAAAAAGAAAATAAAAGTAATCGAATATCCGCCGTACTCAACTGAAGAAGAGATTGATACCACAGTTCACGCTTATTTTGAAGGTATTCCGAAAGAAGATTGGTTGGGAGCTTTTAAACAATGGGAGGAAATAATGGTCAAGTCTATCATTGCTGAAGTGAATTATTTTGAGCATATTTAAAGTGAAATCCTAGAAAATATTAACCGCATTTTTTATTCTCAATAATTTCAGCTTATCCCTCGTATATGCTCTTAACGATGACGTGAATATTTTCCCTATAACAAATATGTTTATGGAGATTATCCCTCACCATATTATTACAGGGAAAATATTTATCATTGTTAAGAGCATGTAAAACAGTTTAAATTTTCCCTTAATTTTTTCTGATATCTCTGATAGCTTCTGAGATACTCAGTCTACCAGCGAAGGGTAGTGTTGAATTCAGAGCGCCCTCGCTAATGTGAGATTGAGCAGCTAAGAAAGTGACCGTTGTTTTTGCACTACATCGGTCTATAAACCCACAAAGTTTCATTTAAATCGGTGAGACACACTTGCCAATATTTTCTTGTAAGGGGATAGTTTATGAATCGGTTTTGCTTAAACTGTTTGCTATATCTTATTACTATTATATCAACCGGAATAGGTATTTATATAAGTTAACACAACCTCAATTGTATTCTTTTACTACCTATGTATGTGCAATATTAAACTCATGCAGTAACTTCTGGTTGAAATGTAAATTTAACCTTCCTATACTCACGTCAAAATGAAAGACGTATACTATACTATATAAATCGGTCTCACAGACCGTATGCGTGAGTATAGGAAGGTTAAGTAAGCAGCAATAGAGAATTAGTATTAGTAAATTTTGATATTTTATAACGGCCAAGTTCAACTTCAGATATGTATGTATTTGATTTGGAAGCCGTTACTTACCGAATGTAATGGCATATTTTCTATTGTCTATCTATATACAATTACTTTAGGGAAATCGGCATTTGGGCAATTAGAACATTGTACTTCGTTCTGTAGTGCTAAATTAAAAATATCTTTTGTTCTTCAAGACATTTTTCACCGTTACAAACAAAACTCTAGCCATAATCTAATACGAACTTAACGTAAATACAAATCCATTAGCATACAATGTTGCTAAATAGTCTGGTTCAGGGTTGTACGTAGGACACTGCCGAAGGATATACCATAGATATACAAATATTCGACGCCGGCGCCCCCAAACAAGAAAAGCGATCTACTACCTTTTTGATATTTCTATCAAAACTGAACCATCCCGATACTTTACCAGACATACATTGACGACACTTGGAGGCGTTTTAACATCTTAAACAATCCTGCTCCTGGCTCAAGATTGTGCATTCATACTACCATACAATCTTGAACTATGAATAGTAATATGAATACACAATCTTGAGCCAGCTTCGCAATCCTGGTCCAGATTTGATGAAATATTGATTTTTGGAAGAATGGCGGCTATTTGAACTAGAAATGACATTTTCGGCAGAAAAATGTTCTATTTTTGTCGATTTAAAAAGAAGCCAGACATTGGAAAGGAAATTCCTTCGTTCAAGTACTAGATTTTGATGTGTAGATGAAGTTTGTAAAATTTGAAGTTGATCGGTTCAGTGGTTCTCCAGATATGGTGGCCACCGATTTGAAAAACAGTCGTTTCGCGGAAAACGCGTTTAAAGTTTTAGGTCGAGTTTACAGGTGGATGAAATGTAATTTGAATGACGTAGATGATTCACGTAGAATCATCGATGCCAGGTCCATATAATAACCTCTCTGCAGCGGCGGCAGCCTCCAAAATCCCAGTTTGCTTCTATCTACGAAGCATTCTCCCTTCCCGTGTGTTAAATTTAGCACGCCGCTCGGCTGTCTGTAGGCGCATCTCGTCTTGTTCTCTCACATATTCATGAGCATTACGACCGCAGTGTGCCCCCATCGCTTGCATTATGCTCAATAACGGAATGAGCCCTTCGTTGAATTGACAGGCAGCAACATGGGCGGCTATTTAAACCGAGATCGACCCACTCGTAATAATTTTTGGGCTTATTTTCCAGATGAGCTGGTTATAACTCTCATTATTATTCTGATGGAAACCACATCTGCCTCTTTCCAATAAATTTTCATCGCTGAGGTCTTCGTACATTGGCTGGATTGTTTTCAAGGCTTTCGGAGGTAGAGCACTATAACGATCTGCGGATTTCTTCTCCCGATCAGACGGTCATTCTTGTGAACGTTCAACTTGCAAACTCTATAACTTTCTCAATTTTGAACAGATCAACTTGAAATTTTCAGGGAATATTCTTGAAATGTTATACTTTGAGAATCCATGAAAAATACAAAAATCGATTTTTTCGAAAATTTCGCCATTACATTCGGTAAGTAACGGCTCCCAAATCAAATACATATGTACATATCTGAAGTTGAACTTGGCCGTTATAAAATATCAAAATTTTGTTAAAATTTAATTGTGAAAGAAACTTCCACCATGTAATGTCAATTAAGGATGGAAGTTTAAGTCATACTAATTCTCTATTGCTGCTTACTTAAATTTACATTTCAACCAGAAGTTACTGCATGAGTTTAAATATTGCACATACATAGGTAATAAAAGAATACAATTGAGGTTGTGTTAACCTATATAAATACCTATTCTAGTTGATATAATAATAATATATAATATATAGCAAACAGTTTAAGCAAAACTGATTCATAAACTATCCTCCATCAAGAAAATACAGGTAAGTGTGTCTCACCGATTTAAATGAAACTGTGGGTTTATAGACTGATGCCCAATCTCACATTAGCGAGGGCGCTCTAAACTCAACACTACCCTTCGCTGGTAGACTGAGTATCTCAGAAGCTATAAGAGATATCAGAAAAAGTTACGGGAAGATTTAAACTGTTTTACATGTTCTTAACAATGATAAATATTTTCCCTATAATAAGATGGTGAGGGGTAACTTCCATAAACATATATTTGTTATAGGGAAAATATTCACGTCATCGTTAAGAGCATATACGAGGAATAAGCTGAAATTTTAAATTTTGTTTAAGTTCAAAAAACTGAAAAATTTAAAAACTGCAGCGTTGTCATAATGGAGCATAATGCCCTGGTCTGAAACTCTATTGAACACTTCGAGCAAACATTGTTCAGTGTACCACTTAGCTGTAACTGTGTTTTGTCCATCAGGCTTAATTGCATTTACTAAGCCGGTACTTCTGAAAAATAACGCATAAATAACCTTTCTCATAGCTCGTTGCTTCTTAGTCATTGTAGGAGTTTCTCCATCTTTATGTATTCATACAGAACTCTCTTGGGTAGTAGGAAGGTCGCAAAGGTAAATATAAGTTTAACCACCTGTCACTATTTTCGAAAAAATTTGGTGCCCGCCATTATTTAATAAATTTAAAGTTTCATCGCAAATTTTCACACGCTCTGATTTTTAGAAGTCAGAAAGGTGATGTGGCACAAAACGACTTACTGCTTTTTTAAATGCAGGTGATCGTGTATGATTGTTTTAACAGCTGAGGATCCAATTTTCAGTTTATGTAGTATTACCGCATAAGTGGCTTTATTGTCGTCTTCAATTATTTTTTAACAGCAGCAATGTTTTTGTCGTTAACAGCGGTAGGAGGGCGTCCTGCTCCTTTTTGACGTTGAACAGAATTCCTTTCGCGTTAAAATTCCTTACACCATTGGTAAATTGTAGTCAAGGAAGGTGCTTGTTCACTAAAAACTGAATCTAAACTCTCATTGCACTCATAAGCGCTTAAATCTCTTTTAAAATCATAATAAATTATGATTCGAAACTGCGTTGTAACGAACGTAATTTCAACAACTAAACATCAAATAACAGATAAAAAGTTGCTCTAACTAAACACTGAGATTGTTTTTCACAGTCTACTAGATTTTATTATTCTCAATAAATTCAGCTTCTCCTTCGTAAAACAGTTTAAATCTTGCCTTAACTTTCTTTTTATATTTCTGATAGTTTCTGTTATTGAGTCATACAGCAAATGGTAGTTTCGAGCATAGGGCGCTATACAACCCAGTAATGTGAGACTGGGCAACTAAAAATGTTACTGTTGTTGTTACACTACAACTGTCTATAAATCCAAAAAGTTTTATTTCAATTGGTTAGACACACTTACCAGTGGTTTCTTGTTAGTGTTCATTATTAAATTTATAATAAATCTAACAGTACAGACCGCCCAAAACACTGTGCTCCCTATTTTGGAGGTCTGTCGTATTATGTATAATTTTAAATTCTCTCTTTCGATACTATGCCCTGTATCATTAATATGGTGGCCTACGCTTGAAGATGCTAGTTTTCTATAGCGCTAACCAGCCATGTGCTCTTTGAATAGCCTCGATACGATGGTACACTGTGTCTGTCCGATATAAGAATAATTGCTTCCTCCGTATTCAATATTGTAAATATTCGACTTTTCTTCCGTACCTGTTTATTTCTTTCAAGTTTCCTAATAGGTAGTTTTAACAGATTTTTTTATGTAAAGCAAGTGATCATATTGTACTTGCTAAAAATACGATTTATGCCTTTCGTAGACGGGTGCTTTTATAACATTTTTGTACCGCGTTTGTATCGGAACTAAGGTCGATGAAGGCTGTCTCTCTGTTTCTTAGTTTGAAAATTAGCCAAGCGATTCTCCAAGAAATTAGTTGACATTTTTGTAGTGCACAGTTGTTGTGCATTCGCGAAAAAATCCGAGACAGTAATGGTCGACAGAACAGAAAGGAAATAATCGTAAGTTTTTGCTTGTCTTCTTACCCAAATTTATAAAAAATAAATAAAAATAAAAATTTAATTCGAATTAAGAAAATTAGAGACTAGTAATAGTTTGTTTTAAGTTGTAAAATTGTGTATTTGGAAAACACTTTATTTTTACTATTAAATTTGTTGTAACGTATTTACCTCAGTTATTTTGTTTCCGCCGATTGGCAGAAGTATTGTAGGTGACAATCGTAATGATCGTCGATAAACATGGCAACACTGAATTGGTTTAGAATAGTCAATGAATGTACCGATTCATGTATAATTAGGCTTAAGATTGGTATAAGGATGGTTTGGTTCAGGATTATGCTATTTACATACAGAAATAGTGTTATATACATCTTTTCAATTTTAGGACGCCCCCGCCCTCAATTTTATTTTACAGGATATCAACGAATGGTTAAGGTTATGGAAAATTATTGAGGAATATTCAATTTTGTCGAAGTGATTTCATTTTTAAATCAATTATTACAAAATCATCTTACTCGCTATCACTCGAATCGCTTGCCATAGCAGAACAGAACTAAACTAGCGGGGTAAGAACAAAAATTTGTGTTTCGTTTGTTTTTACGATAAATACCATCCAGAGTTCTGTTCTGCTGTCGCAAGCGATTCGAGCGATTGTGAGTACGATGATTTTGTAATAATTGATTTAAAATTGAAATTACTTCGACAAAATTGAATATTCCTCAACAATTTTCCATAACCTTAACTATTCGTTGATATCCTGTAAAATAAAACTGGAAAAAAAAGTGACGGGCAGGAATCGAACACGATACCTCCAGCATAGTAGCCGTTAACCCTCACCATTGCGCTGCTATCGCTTACTTGGAACACACCTAAAGTTACAAGTATATAAAGTGCTTTCAAAATTTCAAAATCGATTTTCTGGAAAACCAAGGTCCGTCGCATGAAAAGCGGATAGCCAGGTACTCAGAGTAGGTATCCCTACAACATATTTGAAGCGTATTAAAATCCGTGATTTACAGGTTTGATGGTTTCCTTGTTAGTTTTAAAACATACTTTAAATTTGTTTCATTTTTTCTAATAATTAAATTGAAATTACCTTAATATGTCGGTCATATAATTAACAACGCTTTGGTTTCAATGTCAAAAAATATATTTGATTCTTTTACAATTAATATTTTGTGGCAAATCCATTATTTTTAATCACTTCTTCACATCTACGAGGCATTGACTAGATTAACTTTTCGCAGACATCCTTTCCCACTTTGTGCAGTCGAACTTTTCTCTTTAAATGCTCCCAGAGATTCTCGATGGGGTTCAAGTCAGGAGTCAGGACTACATGAAGGCCAGTCTAACAATGTTACCAGATTTTCTTCCATCCACCTTTTGTTGCTCGCGCGGTATGTTTCGGATCGTTATCCTGTTGAAAGATCCATGTAACGGGCATATTGTTATCGCAAAAAGGGAGCATTATGTCATTCAATATAGAAACATATTGATGCTAATCCATACGACCCTCGATTTCTGTAATGGGTCCAACTTCACGCCATGACATAATACCACAGACCATAATGTTACCGCCACCATGTTTGAGCGTAGGACGGGTATATTTTGGATCATAAGCTTTCAATCGGGGGCGTCGAACATATGATTTTCCATCCGGCGAAAGTCTATTTATTTTCGTTTCATCCGAAAAAGTACCCTTTTCCATTCTTTAACAGGCCAATGACGGTATTTTCTAGCGAATTCTAACCTTTTTTGCGATTTCGTTCCGACAACAGTGGCTTCTTCCGAGAAATCCTCCCAAATAGACTTTTTCTCACAAACGCCTTTTTACTGTATCTATAGATGGAAAAAACACTAACGCGGATTGCATTTGCGGTTTTTTGGGGAATTTTTTGGATTCGCGCACTATCAGTTCGTCTTCTCTAACGAACGTTATTCGGGATCTTTGCTTTCAAGGCACTTTTTTAACGGTATTATTTTTCTTAAAATACTGTATAGCGTTGAAATTCTTTTTAGATATTTAGAGATTTCGCGATTTCGCCATAAGACTTTCCATCGTTGCGAAATTTGACTACTATGGCTCTCGTAGTTTCGTTACAAGATTTATTTTTACCCATTATATTGAACAACTAAAATACAATCTTACATAACAAAGTACAGAATCTTACTAGAAATGTGCTATATTTTATACGAAATGATAAAAAAACGACCGTGGCTAATTACGTGACCGACTGCTTTTTGAACTAATTTTAAAAAATGAATAAATCTCACTAGTTAACGGCAATTAATAAAAAAACTTTGACATTTAAATCAATGCACACTTTCTATAATTGGATTCCTATGAAAAGGTGTACCAACTTATTGTATAACCTGACCTAACTTACTATAAGTTACAATCTGGATATCGTTGCTAATTAGTTGACCGGAGCTGTATATCACGCGAAGATTTGTCCCGTCGACGTTGTTGATCTCTGTGTTCTGCTCGACGATTTCTCATTGCCAACCGAGCCGTTTCACGTATGGCCTCTCTTTGTTCGTGTGTTTGTGAAGCACGAAGTCCTTCACGGCCTTCACGGCGCCCTTCTCTCGTGCGATTTCTTCATTTGCAGTGGATTGATTCACAATATTCCGCAGTCTAATTGCATTACGGCTTTGTTGTGAAAGATTCGATATTCTCGCTCGCCGCATTGTAAATAAGACTGTGAGGGTTATTGCTGACTTTGCTTCTATTATGACATTTATTCATGCGCGCACAATCACAAATGTCATAACCTTAATTGTCTTTGCGCGCAGCATGACAACTGTCACAACCTAATACACCAAACGTCGTCAATTTGTTTAATCTCTAATTTTCTTTTCTTAATTTTTTAAATGTGTTAATAGTTTTCTTTTTCCTAAACCTTTGCGTAGCAATTACGAACAAACCCGCAGAAGAAAGTATCCAATTTGGTCCAGTCGTTTTCAAGTTTTATGCATCTGAACAAACCACGATCCATTTATATATATAGATTTTATCTTCTCCAAACCTAACCCTAACAAATACCCATTGGCATCAAAACTATTTGGTAGATAAATTGGCCCAACGACTTTGTGACTTATTATGCTCAGCCAACCGTTGACGGAAAACTTTATTTGGTGACCATATTCTCAAAATTCATGCGGATTTTCTTCTGTCGAATATTACAGCATCCCTAATAAACATAGACTAATGACTCCAAAGAATACGTCCTAAAAAGTCGCCATTTTCTTGAATCCAATCTAAGATTGTGTTACAAAAATTTAATAGAAATATGTTATTGTTTTCATAGAGCAGCTGAACTTTAGTAACATGATATTGATTAAGAAGGTTTTCTCGTAGAACCAACTGAACTGTCTTACTACTGGGGATATTAAATATTGAAGCTAACTGTCGAGTAGTAACGGAGGGATCTTCGTGTACTGTGTCTAGAATTTGCTCTTCTACATGTAGTGTACACCTTCGTCTTGGTCGACCAGCATTAGCATTTCTCGTATTCGAAGAACCAGTTTTACGAAGACGTTGAAATACATTTCCACTATGATGCCTCTGGTTTGGGAAACGTATGCGATATTCTTGTTTTGTCATGTTAGTCTTTCCATTGCAGAAACCGTACAGCATGTACTATCGGCATATTCATCCGATGTAAACTCCATTATGAGTGAACGAAATAATAAAAGAACAAAAAAACACAGAAACACAAGAACTAATCAAGGCTATACAAATAATCGCGAGAAACGCCGAAGTTATCCAAAATTAGAAGATGAAAGTCAAATTAATTACATAAACGTCAAAATTTGACAGTAATGTGTTTGACAGAAATCACATTCGAATACAATCTTATTGTTCTACAACGTTGCAGGATGTGTTTTTTCGTGAAAATATGTTAATCTAATGAAGAAATGTTAAAAACATAACTGGAAGTAAAAGAGTCAAAAAACGTATCAACAAATAGTATCAAAAATTCTTCTGTACTTTAAATTGCAGCTTTCTTTATCAACAAATATCGAACAATAACGCTTATTTGTGGAAGTGCGAGGTTCTAGAATTTCTTGAAGATGTATGAAAGGTGGTGCGATATCTTGATGTTGAGATTTTCGATTCAGAATTTCCTAAGGGGTTACCTCACGTGCAGCTTTTTCGCCAATTTGTACACACCTATACACAAGTATATATATCGGGTGGCGCAAAATTAATCACCCTATCGGAAGATGCTATAATTTTGGCAAATGGCGTCATACGTCAATCATATTTGACATTTGTGAACTAGACAGCTGCAGTATACAAACAGACAAGTAATGGAGCGCTATACTCCGCAAGAGCGTGGAATAATTGTGTCGATTCTTTTGACCAATAATCGGTCGGTGGTGTTAGCGCAGCGCGAATTTCGACGTCGATTTCCTAATCGTGTCGCGCCAACTGGGCAAACAGTCCGCGTCTTGCCACCTCGACTCGAACAGACTGTAACCACAAAAGACCTTGCAGGGCGTGGCCGCCACTGAACTGGTCGTTCTGCCAAGAATATCGCGGCTGTGGCTGCCGATGTCGCTGAGAACGAAAAAACATCAACCAGAACGGGCTACGCAATTGGGCATCACCAGACGGACCCTACAGCGAATTTTAGTGAAGGACTTACACATGTTGCCGTACAAAGTGCAAACAGTGCATCAGTTAATGCCCGCTGACCGCCAGTCGCGTGTGAATTATTGTAGAGCCATCCTCAATCTCAACCACGAAGAGGACGATTTTGAGTCGAAAATCATCATGAACGACGAAGCGCGTTCCCATTTAAGCGGTTACGTCAATAAACAAAATCTTCGTTTGTGGGGCACTGAAAATCCGCTTGTGATGCACGAAGAGCCGTTACATGCACTTAAAGCCACTGTGTGGTGCGGCGTTCACGCGGAAGGAGTGATTGGGCCGTTTTCTTTTGAGGACACCATCGGCAATACGGTTATTGTTACTGGCGAACGCTACAGGGACCATGATAAACGATTTCTTACTGCCAGAATTGAATGAGCGGTGCTTGGTGAACATGTGGTTTCAACAATACGGTGCAACCGCACACACAGCACGAGCCACAATGGATACTGTGAAGGAAGCGTAATCTCCCGTTTTGGCGATTTGGCATGGCCAGCAAGATCGCCCGATTTAACCATCCCAGACTTCTTTCCTTGGGACTACTTGAAGTCGTGGGTTTATGCCAACAAGCCCCAGACTATCGCAGCCCTTAAGGAGAATATTCGACAAGAATGCGAACAATTATCACCGGAAATCTTGCGGAAAGTCATGGAAAATGCGATGAAACGGGCACAAATGTGTATCAACACTGGAGGCAGCCACTTGATACATATCATCTTTTCCATTGAACAGAAAAAATTGTAAAGCTCCAAATAAACATTTCCATTACTCAAAATCTTTTTTTTTTTTATTTAGTAAAAAAGTTATTCAAAAACAAAGTTGGATGATTAATTTTGCGCCACCCTGTATATGTATACTATATTTCAAATTAGAACTGTTAATTAAATAAATATTTTTATATTATTAATAGATTACAAGCAAAAACCAATAATTCACAGTGGCAACTAACAATGATGCTGTTGAATCCAGCGATTTAGTTCGTATACGTGCTATATTCAAAGGCAATTTAACCCAGTTTAAAATCTTTTTAGATACAACTAACATTGAATTTAGATCGTTATGATATTCAGGCATCGCAACCCCAAACCATGAGCCGTATCCGATCCTACCATCAGCACCGCATTCCTACCCTTCATTCAAGGTATCACAGATCGCATAGGCAAAGTTCTCCATAGGAACAAAATCAAAACCGTGTTCAGACCTTACACCAGAATCTCAGATGTCTTGCTCTCCGCCAAAGACAAATTATCTCCGTTGCAAACTCAAGGAGTATACCGCATCCCGTGTTCGTGCGGCAGTGTCTATATCGGCGAAACAAAGCGGCCAGTTAGCGTGCGTGTGTCAGAACATGAGCGGTGCACTAGGCTGCTAAGTATAGCTGGTTCGGCATTGGCAGAACACAAACATAATTCCGGTCATCAAATCCGGTTCAATGACAGCAAACTTCTGTCACGTGAATCTCATTTTTTCCCTAGAAAATTCCGTGAATCTATCGAAATTTACAAACATCCACATAATCTAAACACAGATGGGGGTTATTTGCTACATTCATCTTGGCATTCTCTTCTACACGGTAAAATTGAACCCCCTCCCACTCACGTCGTGCCACAAACTTCTGCTTCCACGCCGCGTTCTAACAGCGGTACGACCCTCCACCCCTCCTCCCTATATAAGTCACGCCACTCAGAGTCCGGGTCAGTCTTCAAGTGACAGCAATACAATCAACATCGGCAAGCAGCCCTGAAGATGTCCCTTGTAATAGTGGACGAAACGTCGGCACCCACGCCAAACCAGATGCGGTTCCAACCCGGAAACCAAGTTAGACATTGTGATTTCGACCGCGGAAGCCTACACCTGAGATTACCTGGTTGAAAAGATGGCGATCCAAAGTGCGGTTTGCTGTAAAAGTATCACTCGTTTCGACGATTATATTGCGTGTGGAGACAAATGTGGAAGTAATTTTAATATCTCTTGCGCAGGATTAAGTGCGGAAGAATTTCAACAATTAAAAGATGGAAAAATTGGAAATGTGATGCCTGCAAAGGCATCCTAACGTCAATATCACCAAACGAGGAAACGCTAACGTCGATCAACAGAGAATTAGAAACTTATGTTTCTCAAAAAGTGAGTGAAGCTGTAAGGACATAACTAAACTATTCAAAGCGGAAATAGAAAAATTACGGATTGAAAACAAGGAATTATTGCAGGAAGTAATGGAATTAAAACTAACTAAACAACAACCGTTGCAAGAAACAAGAGCGACTGCGGACAGAGCCCAAAAAATATCAAGAAGTTCTACACATACAAAAACAAAACATCGGCCATAAGAAAATCCAACACAGAACCGACCTGTCTCAACAAAAAATCTCCGGTAAAATGAAAAATAGCGATTACTCAGAAATTATCAAAAATGAACCAACTAAAATTATTGAAACTGGTAATAAAAAAGACAAGTTCGAAGAAGTACATAGAGAAGTGTCACAAGAAGATGGCTTCATCCGGATGAAAAGGAAACACAGACGTACGTCCACACTCCAATTAACCCATGGCACTGCAATAAATATTGGAATTAATGGCATTGTATAATATGCCCACTTACATGTTTGTGGTTTGAATCCTCAAACATAGGCGAAAGATATTGTTTAGTATTTGCAAAGTAAAGGATTTATTAATCCCATATGCACACAAATAATAGCTAAATATCCAAACAATTATTCCTCCTTCAAAGTATCCATTCTGTTGGAAATGTTGGATGAACCGAAAAGGGCAGACATATGGCCGTCTGGAGCTCGAGTAAATCGTTTTTTAGAATATATTGCGAGGAAAAGCCAAAAAGTGACACGTGAAGTGAATGAAAAAGACGAAACACAATCACACTACTCAATGTATAGTCAAAATGTCCAAGGATTACAAACTGCCGTAAATGGCATAACCCTTGAACTAAGTGTAATGCACAACTGTAAAATGTTATTTATTACCGAACATTGGCTCCGAGAAGGTTTCTTACAAATGATTCATATCCCTGGATTTCAGCTAGTAGGATATTACGCAACAAAAAAAAGTAAAACATGTGGGTGTCGCGATTTACATTCCTAGTGATGCTACTGCAAGTGTTAGATTAGACATAAACAGTATAGCGGAAGAAGCTGTCTTAGAGTGCTGTAGTGTTACGGCAAATTACGGTAATTACAGCTACATTTTAGTGCCCGTATACAGAACACCCTCAAGTAATTTTCACGAATTTTACTGTAAGTTTGAACGTCTTCTTTCCGTAGTTAGTCAATCAACTAAAACAGTAATTATATCGGGCGATTTCAATGTTAACATTCTGAAAGATAACGACGAGAGTAAACAATTTAAAAATCTCCTTAACAGTTTTGGGGCTGAAATAGTAATCAACGAACCTACGAGACCATAACGCTATTGTGGCAACCTTCTGTAACGGCACTCTCAACTCAAACTTATAGGAATACCGACAATCGCGGGTGTTTAGTGATGCTAAAATCCAACAATTCCTAAACGCCATCGCAAACGAAAACTGGAATGAAGTATTCTCTGAACGTTACGATAGGACCACAAAATATTCTATATTTTTAAATATTTACTTGCGTTATTTCAACGCTTATTTTCCATTAATAAAGCGTAAATATTCCAAACAGTCCTCCAAGTTGCCAACGGAGCTGCTTAACCTTCGAAACATAGTATCGACGCTACAAATTGTATGCACTCATGATGTTAATTATAAAACCACATATTCTTACTATAAAAAAGCATATGACAATGCAATACACTCACATAAACATAAACAATACAATTAACTACATTTGAATTACACGAATAAAAGTAAAGACATGTGGCAGATAATTAATATGGAGATGGGCAGATCCACTGTTAGTAAACTATCCGATTCCGTCGATTTAAATCTACTCGGTAATCAGTTCGACGAATTCTTTGTCGCGCCGAATATCTCAGATATTCCTTCGAATACTTTTAATCTAAAAATAACTAACAATTTACATTCGTTTTATTTTTTCCCTCTTACAGTAGAGGAATTACGAAGCTATGTGCTTTCCTGAAAACCGTCTAAATGTTCTGGAGTTGATGGTATTCCTCCATTCTTCATCAAGAAATGTATTGATGGCTTTATAAAACCCTTGTGCCACATTATAAATCATTAATTCGTAACAGGTTGTTTCCCAACCTGAAGGGGGCAGTCTGAATGATCTCAGTAACTACAGACCTGTAAGTCTTTTAACAAGCATCTCAAAGTTATTTGAGAAAGCTGCGTACGACCGCCTTTATGACTTTGTTACTAAGTGGGAGATTATTAGTCGGTACCAGCATGGATTTGTCAGGGGAAAGGGTATTGAGAGGGCTTTACTTGATTTGATTAGCACTGTTTTGGATGCTCTTGAGAACAAAATAGTTCCTTGCGGTTTTTTTCTAGATCTATCGAAAGCATTTGATAACATAAATCATGAGAAACTTATTGCCAAACTGGAGTGCTATGGCATTGGAGGATCTGCCCTTCACTGGTTTCAAACATACTTAATAGGTAAGACACAAGCAGTCCACATTCATAGCAAAGCCGAAGTAGTTAAATCAAGAAAATTATCGATATCATCAGGGATACCACAGGGCAGCATTTTCGGGCCTCTGATTTTCTTAATTTATTATAATGATATCTACACGATACAAAACATCTTACACGATACCGAGTTAGTAACAATGAATTACACAGACAACACGTCCTTCTTTGTGATGGGCGACACAATTGACGCCGTTGTCAGCAAGGCTTCCCTTTATATCACAAAACTTGAATCCTGGTTATATCAAAATGAATAGGACCTTAACAGAGATAAAACTAAGGTAATTCTATTTAGAGCCAAAGATCAGCCATATCCAACCACCTTAGAAATTAATGATAGTGAATATCCTGTAGAATATTCGGTTCGACTGCTGGGGCTGATGGTCGACGATCAATTGAAATGGAAAGATCACATTGATGATCTATGCACTAAATTAAGCACTGTTACTTTCGCGATGCGACGGCTGTTGGCTCTTGTAAACGAACAAGTACTTCGCCTAATGTATTTTAGTTGCTGTTACTCCCGCATCAAATACGGCATTATTGTCCGGGGTAGTGGTAGCGATATAACTCGTACTTTTGTAATGCAGAAAAAATTCTCCGAATAATGTTTAGTCTGGATTATCGCCAGTCCTGTAGGGATCTATTTAAACAACACAAACTTCTAACTGTATACGGCATTTACATAATGGAAATTTTAAAATTCGCATTCAAAAACCGTGCTTTCTTTGAAACAAATTGTTTTAAACATGAACATCAAACCCGTAATAGGGCGAACTACCGCTATCCTAGACATCATCTTACACTAACTGAAAAGAATATTGTTTATAATTATTATTATTAGTATTACTATTATTATTATTATTATTATCAGTCTGTGCAATTAACGATAAAGGTGGTGAAGTTACATTTCAGAGAAAAAAGATATACATAACAAAAGACAACAAAACTGTGTTAGAAGGAGAAAAAGGAAAATTGTCTTTATTCTATAAATATCAAGAAAAAAGTAAAGAAAGTATGTTAGTAATGAGTAAAGAAGAAAAAGTAAAAGAGTGGCATAGAAAATTGACACACTTAAGTGTCAGAAAATTGGAAAGAATGATAGACACTGAAATGGTAACTGGATTGGACATAAATAAACGGGATTGTGATTATTTGCCTGGGCAAACAGTATCCCCGACTTCCCACTTTAGTCAGTACTAAATCGGCGAGTACTTATGTGTATATTGTAGTGTAATAATACACGAATGGTTAATTACCATTAGAAAATTCATTTATTATAATTCAAGTTATCAAAATCACAGTTAAGGTTGGGGTTATGGCCTACATATGACATTTGATGTAGCTTTAGGGTTCTATTTATATGTTTTCGATACCACGCCCACCACCTTTGAGCATTTTAATTCTTTTACGGGTGTTGTCTCTTTATGTTAACTCCAGCCAGAGACGTTTAATGGGAAAAACAAATGTCACCAGAAATAAAAATTGATAAAAATTTTTAAAAAGCATAATTTAATGGATAAAAGACCTCTCGCTCGCTTCTCTTCTTCTACACTCTAACAATAAATGCGTTTTATTTAGTTGATAGTCTTACAAAATCTCACGTAATTTTAGCTCTATTTCGACAGTTTTTAACTATCACTTTGCACACCATTTATAGAATCGAAAATTTAAATCTCGCGAATTCACTCCCGTGACAGACTCTAATATTAAGATAATCTTGTCGCCGTCTGTGAAATACACGTACCTTCGATCGGAAAACTCGGACAGAACCCTGATAAAAGGGAAGAATCCATAAAGCTGCGCCAAAAGAATTAATAAAAGGGAAGAATCCATTAAGCTGCGTCGAGGAAGAAAGTGAAGAGAGGAGATACAGGAAGGAAAAGAAATTACACATTAATGTATAAACATTCACACACTAAATAGGTAAATATTTCGATTTTATGTTCAATATTTTCAAAAATTTATAAACATAATTTGTTATATTTTATGCTTTTTATACATTATTTACGAGCTAGACCGGTGCAATTTTCTTAAAGAAATTTAACTAAATCCTCAGTACAATATGTAATAATTACTGCTGTTTTCCCAGACTAGTGATTATCTCAAAAACTTAGGCAAGGTATATTTAAAATCTAAGCAAATTAGATTTCCGTTTAATAATGAAAAAAACGAGGTACAAAACCATTTGAGATAATACATACTGACATAATAGGTCCCATAGATAAACCAACTTGGGACGGAAAACGATATATTTTGTCAGTACTTGACGATTTTACGCATTACACAGTAGTGTATTTACTGGAAAACAAAAATGGAGCACTTGGATACTTGAAGGAATATGTGGAAAAGATGGAAGCATTTAAAAACCAGTAATAATATAATAATACCGAAAATAGTAATAATATAATAGTAAATGCGACTTCATTGGAATTGTTATTAGCTCTATCAGTGAGAAGTAATTACGTTAGATTAGATTACTTGAGGTGGCACTGATGCCTGTTCCACTGCAACCTTTCCAGATCTATTGTGGTCCTCATACCTCCTTAGAGTACGTTCTCCAGTTTTATTCCTTTAATTGGACTTAACAGCTTTAAGAACGGTTGTTCCGCATATACATGTATTTTTAAAGCGGACTTGAAGCCCTTGCTCCGTAATGCTGTTATATGCCTCCATAATAGAGTCCCGGCCTGCCTTAAGCTTTGCCGGCTCCATCTGGGTGGCTGGATAGTCGTTGCATTCTCCCTCGATCCTCTCCAAAGCAGCCTCTTTGAAGGTTAAACCTTCCGCCCCCTGCTCTTCGGAAGACCCGCGGGAGTACTGCCCTCCGACCTCGCCTTTTTGAGTTCCGTCCTTTCTTTACGTTTAGTAGCCTCCGCCGTCTGTTGAGGCCTAACTTCCTTGTCTAGACTAAACCTGGCCCCTTGTGCATGCCTAGTGAAATTGGTCTTGATTATGGCTCTTTTAGCGTTATGTAATCTTGGCGCTGTTTCACAAGCTTTTGCACTTTAGCCTCGGAAATTCCAGATAGCGTAGCTCTACGAAGAGTAGCTAGGGAAGTATCTGTCCGCCCGATCAGAGCCCGCTTGATCGGGTAAGGCTAATTACAAGGGATTTCGCCTGGTGCCCCCAGGGGAACGTTAAATACCGCACACCCCTGCGGCCACGCAACTCTCGACACGTTACCTTACACCTTAGTTTGGATTTTAACTCGGGAACCTCGGGCGACTTCAATGGAACTGTTATTAGCTCTATCAGTGAGAAGCAATTACGTTAGAATTGGAAAAACAATTTGAAATGTCAAAATTTAATAGACTAGAAACATTTTTGGGAATACAAATTCTTAAAGAACAAGAAGAAATCAAATTGAAAGAAATGTATTTTAAAACAGTTTTACAAAAATATGGTATGGAAAATGCAAAAGTAGCTGTGATTTCTATGATTAACAACAATGGAAATGAAAATTCCTCAAAATCAAGAGATTTTTCCATATAGAGAAGCAGTCGGTAGTCTTCTATATTTGTCAAATAAAAACCGACTGCTTTCGCTGTTAACTATGGTAGTCGAAAATTGGGAAATCCTTCGAGAATGGATGGCAGCAATGTCAAAAGAATAATGAGGTATCTAGGATCAACCAAAATTAATGGAATAGTGTACAATAAAGCTAGTAAAAATGGACAATATGAATTAATTGGTTACAGTGATTCAGACTTTGGAGGAGATGTCGAGACGAGAAAAAGTACATCTGGGTGTGTTATATATTTCTGTAGTGGACGAATCAGTTGTTCAGGTAAACAACCAGTGGTATCACTGTGAAGCATCGAAGCAGAGTACATTACAGCTGCAGACTGTGTTAAAGAACTATTGTTTCTAAAAACGTTATTAGAAGAAATTGTTAGTGAAACAGTTAAAATAAAATTGAAATTGGACAATCAAAGTGCAATCACGTTAATAAAAAACAGACAGTGCAATCGTCGTAGTAAATATACCGACGTGAGATTTCGCTTCATAACTAAAAAGGTGAAAAAAGGGTTAATTGAAATTGAATACCTTTCAACAGAAGAAATGATGGCAGATATTTTTAAAAAAGCCTTGAACAGTAATAAGTTTTGAAACAAGGCTAAATTGGTAAAATAATGTAGTGAATTCAAACTAGTAAAATTTATTTTGCTTGTATTTTTGTATCTCTTGAGGCTCGACTAGGATTATTATCAATAAAAGGAAAGTGATAATCATCAGAGGGCGCCACTAGTATTGAATAAGATATATCAACATGTTATGATAGAAGATAAGGTCATGTTTCCCTTTTTCGATGTATAATAAAGTGTATAAGTATTTGTCACACAAATAAAACTATAAAAACCGAATAGTGAAATTCTTCTAGACACATCACAATAATCGAAAAACAAGTGTATCCCCGGATTGACTTCACTATATATATATAATATAATAATATAATATAATATAATAATATAATATAATATATGTATAATTAATAAAAAAATTTGGAATCTCGTTTTAATGTTTCGGGATGCCGCTCTGCTTGGTCTGAACTTTCTAAAAATCAAGGCCGTCACGACAATTGAGAAACGTCCAAGACCAAGTATTTGTTTTCTATTCTTGCATTGTCTTCTTCTTCTTCTTAATCTTTTTACCCTTTCTACCTTTCTTGCATTGTAATTACAAAAAAAAACAACAAAAAATGATGTAAGTTTCTAATAAACTATTTCATTCAAAAAAAGAAAAACATAACAATTATTCAATTTAAATTCTTCCACGATCGGTACATTTTTAATTTTTAATTAATCAACGAAAACTCACATAGTACGTAAACAATTGTATTATCAATAAAATAAAACATAAAATGAATTGGCATTATCTAATATGAAAGTCAAGTCTTAAAAAAATATTTCAAATCGGTTGTGCCAATTGTGGAGAAATTCAAATGGACTAACTGTTATATATTTTCTTTTTTTTTTTTTGTTAAAAATACTTTATTAGAAACTTACATTCATTTCTTTTTTGATAACTTGCACTTCTATAAATTTTTATGTCAGTAATGAATAGATGCACATATTCCACACTCGACTAATAAGTAATATGCAGGATAGGGAAAATATCGGTCGCGAGTTTGAAAGAATGCGATTAACTCCTTTCTTTAGTTTGTGAGCAAAATTAATATTTTAATTCTCGGGAGATGAACTCTCAATAGCGAGATAATAATAACTCACGAGATTTATTTTTATCGGTGAATTCAGTATACCAAAACTATCGCTGGCGAACTTTAATAATAAGACCCACTCCCTTCTATTTACTTCCGAACAAAATTCTTATTTTCCAGGGATTTATTTTCAACCAGGGCTTTCTACCTTCGAATAATGAGCGAATATAATTGTTTCTGTTTAGCTAATACCGTTAGAGGAGCGAAATACTAAATTACTTTAACCAAGTTTTTTTCTAATTATTTGGACTGTCCGTCAGCTATTTTATTTGCATTGTCTCGAAACATTTTTTCCACTCTGAAGTTGGGATCCCAAAAACATGGTTTTTGAAGACTGACAGGTTCTTCAGGTGCTGGTAATCGCTGTCCACAATTTTTTTAAATTTAGGTCAGTCATTTCTGATATAAATTTTGTAACTTTCATTATTTATCTGATATCTGATTTATTCTTCTCTCTCTTCTTGATCTTCCTGTCATCCTTCACCAATAATCACCTTCCGTGGTTTTCTGTATTTATTCTGTTCTTTCTTTTATTTGCCATACGTTATAATACTTCGGATTATAGTATTCTTTGCTTATTAGTTTTCGTTATGGTCTGATCCCAGAGGATTCCATTCAATGTCGATATTGCTATCCTGTATGTGTCTATATCTTATTGCTTGGTCTAACGCACCGTCATTTGTCATTTTTAAAGCTAGATATTTATAGTATTCGTATTGCCTAATATGTTCCCCATTGTAATATCAGGTTCTGTTAGGTGCCTCTAATTTACCACCATTTACTGTATTCTTCCTTGTTTTCCTTCCTTGTCATGTATTCTAGGTCATTATGAGCGCATATAGTATGCCCATTTCTTCACATTTCTTTGTCCCTGTTTGAAGTGCTTGCTCCAGGAAGAACGTTGGCGACTAACAACAGCAGTGCTTACGACCTGTTTACATTGATGCTTTCTGATAGCTATAGCGTGTATGTTGTTATTGAACTGTCTAACTGCTTTAATAGTGTTTACGTTATTACTCAATTCTAACCTTTAATTAGCTTAAGAATAAAACTCTTAAACATAAAACTCGGGAGTGAAACAAAAATAAAACTGAAAGATATTATTCGTCACCGATCTAAATTTCATATCCTCTTTCGAACTCTTCCTTTACACTACTGCTAAATAAAAATCTCTCGCGAATAAATTAGCTTAACAATAAAACTCTCAAGCGAAATAAAAATAAGATTCTCTGAAGAGTATTATTTGGGAGTGATTTAAATTTAAATCACTCTCCTTACACTGGTTATATGTGACTGTTTCAAAGATATATATCATTTTAGAAAAACAATTTAGACTATAATAAAATAACTTATTGTTAGAAATAAAGATTATGTTAATTGTATTAATGCAGATGCTTCCTGAACTTTATGTGTGTATCAACTTGGTACTTACTTCTTAAGTTTGTATGTAGATATAGAGGAACTTTATTTTTCTGAACTCGTTTAAATATTCTGTATAAGAATGCTCGGGTTACAGGTTTAAAGGGTTCAGCTAACTTTGTCCAATTTAGTCTCCTGTAGTCATCTTCTTCTGCTGCATCTAACCTGTGTAACATAAGTATAAATACAATGAATTTACACTAAGCGATATATATATATATATATATATATATGTATATATATACCTTGCTAGTAACCGTCTCATGATGCTATCAACTTTTATTGGGCCATTATGGAATATTTTTGTATATAGCGACGATTTCCAGCAGATTTTTAAATGATTTTTACAAACATTTAGTTTCTTAGAAACTTTTTTCCATTCTACATCTGTTATATACCTGTCTCGCAAGCATTCTAAACGATCACAGTTAGCTACTTCCATCAAACGATTTACAAAGATTGGATAATCTTTAACTTTCAATATTTCTAAAAAGAGGAGTCTCCAAATAGTAAAAGTCAAAACATCATTTTGTAAAAGCATATTAAACTCACGAGAGCCTCTCTGTAGTAATCTATATCGTTTTTCTATAGAAGGACGAGGACGATGTAAAATTTTTGATAAAGATGAAAACTGTTTAGTGCTATCGCTTATTAGCTTCATGTATTTTAGAATTACAGCATCTTCTTCAGGAGTAAATCTAAAACACGAATAAGCGAATATACAAAAATCCATAAACTATTAATTTTAAGAAAACGCAAAGAGTTAAATAAGGTAGATGTCTCGGATTCATTAATAATTATGTAGTACAAAGATACTAAAACATTTAGCCTACGCTACACTACACAAAGTTTTGCAATCATTGCGATTTTTTCTATTTTTTACCAGGAATAAGTCGATTAAAAAATGATCATTTTTATTTGGTCTAAGAGAATATAATTAAAAAAATAAGTATAACAGGTCACAAAAATATACATTATTGGCAATAATTAACCATATAGAGATAATATTCAAGATTTTGCTGATACTAGCTTACTCACCTGCCTTTAGTGAATGAAGAATAAAGCACCTTAAATCTATTATATATACAGAATAGTTTTCGATTCTCTAACCCTCTACCCAAATATCTTCCAAATTTAATTCGTTCCTTCCTTTTAAGTATGGTGATTTTACCATAACGGAAATTTAAAAATGGTACAGGGTCATAATGTAATCCATGTTCCTAAAATCCTAAAATTAATTATTTCAATAAAATACGTAATCAATATAACTAACCATACAAAAATGTTTAAAGTTTTCTTTAATGGTATCATCCTCAAACTTTGTAAATGGACCATACTTAATTTGAATATTTAAATCTTTAAATAGTTGTTGTTGTGCTTTTGTAGGACAAGATGACACCCTAGTTTCAATAGTGTGGCTTATAGGCACATCCCAAGAAATATTGATCCTAAGATCTCTTAATTGCTGAAATCGGGGAAGAAATTAGGAAAAGTGAAAAGTGAAATATTATTAGTACCTCATTTTCCTCTACAATATTCAGTAGTTCGTCATCAGCATATGAAATGATTTCTAAGATTTTTGTTTTACATTCTTCGCTATCAGTATCTTTCTCCGTTTCAAACTCACTGATGCCATATCCTGCACTACTGTCATCACTATCAATTAAAACTATTTCTGAATTTTTAGACTTTGATTTGTTGTCATATCTCTGTGCTAATACTCTATCACAAAAACTCAAAATAAGGCGTTGTTCTTCTTTTGTGTTTCCTTGCCATTAACTTTTGCACTGCTTGGACTACTATTATCATTTTCATTCATGGTATATTTATTGTTTTCTAATTGTTTTCTTTCAAGCCATTTTAATTGCTCTACAGAGTTAGACGCATCTTGTTCTCGATTATGTTGTTTGTTTCTGGTATTTCCGTTCATGTTTACTTCAGTTGTTAGAATGGAATCAGCTAGAAGTGTTTTATTTTTAGAACATAAGTGGGGAAACACTCCGACTATTACATTATTTTCAGAATTTCCAAATTGTATTGGTTTTAAAGAATTACTAGTTTCTGATTCAGAACTATTCCTAGTACAAAGTTCACGTTGATTGATATCATTAGCATTTTTGTGGATCACTTTTTAAGACTACAATTATTGTTCCTGTTAGTAAATCTATTTGTTTCTATGTTTGTATGTTTAATTCGTTTACTTGAATTGTTTTCAAATATATCATTTTTAGAAACTGATTGACAAAAATCGGTTATTTTCTTATTTTTGTCTTTTTGAGAAATTTTGATCTTATTGTCATTACAAAATTTTACACAATTAAGGTTATTGCCTTCAATTATATTTTCTGTTTGATTCCGTAAGTTCTTGTTGTTGACAGTTTTGTTCACTTGTTTATTAAAATATTTATTTGATTCGCAATTTAAGATTTTAGTTTCAGAAAATAACTGTACAGGCAACTGTACATTTCCTACAGTATTTTGAGGTGTAGATAATTGAATTGGTTTAGAGGAAGCAACTATTTTTATTTGATTTCTTTGATTCGTGTCCGTATGTCCATTTTTGTCTTTTAGTTTGCTGTGCATGTTTGACTTCTTTTTGGTAAATTCATCTGTTCCTGTTTCCCAGAATGAACTTTTATTTGTATTATTTCTGGTTACTCCTTTTTCAGAAGATGGATGCAAAAATTTATCACTTATCTTGTTCCTTTGATCATCAATGTCATTTAGATTTTTGAAGGAACAATCTGGTTTCTCTTTTAAAAGTTCAATTTGATTTGCACCATTCTTCCTACGGTTTTGAACGTTTTTATTTTCAGATTGGCTAAAATCTTCAAAGGAACAATTTTCTTTCTTATTGCCGGATAATTTAGAAAATTGTTGCTTTTCGTTCATTAACATATTCTTTCTTGCATTATCGTCACGATATTTTCTTCTTAAGTGTGTGGTATATTCACCAACCGAAGAATCGCTACTATAATTATCAGATGTTTCAAAATCAACGAATTTGTTCTTTACTAGCAACTTGTACGTTTTTGATCTCGTTTTGTTAAGTTTAAAATTCTTTTCATTGTTAACATAATCTTTTATATAATTCATTATATCAGTAAAATTTTCTTCATCCTCAGAAGAATCAGTTTTATTTTTTGTTTTGGTTCCATTTTCTCTGGCATTGTTTGAATTAACTCCATTTGTTTTCGCAAAAGATCTGAAATTACTACTGTTAGATGTTTCTTGTATATTACCTTTGTTTATTTCTCGTGAAGCTAAATTATCCGCATCTGTTTTGGCATGATTAACATAATCTTTCAGAGTAAATAATCTTTCTGTGCTTGTAACATTGGGAATGTCGTTGATAGTATTAACTGAATCTTCCTTAACTGTATCAAAATTTCGTTGATTGTTTTCTCTATCTTGCCGTTCTTCAATCGACATATTTATTGCAGTAAAATTTTGCTTCAGAGTGTTCACCTCCACCGTATTCTTTTCAGGTTTGTTACCCATGGTTTTTCCATTGTTATTACGCAACTCAAAGCAATCTGATGATTCTCTAAATTGTAACCTCTTATTTCTTTTTGATGCTTGACTGCACAATTGTTGAAACTTACCTTTTTTAGTAGTATGATCATTTATGTCATTTAACAAACTTCGTTTCAAACCATGATTTAAACTATACTTAATAGCCTCAATACTTTCGGCTTTCATTTTTTCTCCTATATTACTGTTATTAAGTGACTGAACATCACTTGGTTCTATCAAAGTTTTGGTGTTATAATTTCTTTCAAATTTCTCATTTGTTTTGTCACCTGTATCAACAGTGAGTACAATACCTCCAGAGTTGCCATTGCCAATATCTTTTGACATTTCAGTATGGCACAAGTTGTACTCAGAAATTACTTCTCTTGGTATATCACACTTCACATTTGTTGATAACTTCTGAACTTTCTTAATACACAAAATTTTGGATTCTGTTTGTTTCTCTCCAGGTATTTTATCAAATTTAAATTTCTTTTGCTTACTTTCTGGGTTTTGATCTTTGTTTACTTCAAATGATTGATTATCAGGCCTTTTATGTTTAGAACAAGGAGAATAATTATTTTTTTGTATATCACCTTCATCAACCCTATTAAGTGTAGAATTTGATAAAGAAACAGATATGACATTCCTATTTAGAAAATTACTGCTTTGTTGACTGTTAACTAACATTTTTTCTGTATTCTTCATTTTTGAAACATCAGATAAGCTTTCATGATCAAGTACAACATTAGTACTGATATTAAAGGAATCAGTTTCTTTCTTTAGTTTCAAACTATCTTTTGTATCACTAAGCTTTTCAGATTGCTCTTTTTGATGTCTTATTGTGGCTGATTGAACAGACTTGGTTTTGACAAACATATGTTCTATATTACCTATTACTTCATTTTCATTTATACTATGTTCACTATTATTATATTTAGCACTCTTAACGTTCTCTTGTTTAGAATTCAAACTGAAAGTAGTACTGTTTGCTGCCAATACATCTGTTACTGGATATGAATGTACCATATTTTGTGAACAAGTATTTCTTGTATTTCTGTTGTTAGTATCAACTACTTCAATATCTGTATTTAAGTTACCTAATATATCCTTTTCTAAAAAGATTTCTTTAAATTAGATACTTTATCATTCTTTATTAAATATTTATTTATATGGGAATATTTTACTGGTATATATTTTTTTATATTCGCCTTAGCTAATGGCTCTTTTAATTGCACTATATTAGATTCCTCATTTAATGTATCTCCATCAGACAATAAGATTTCACCAGTTATATTTATATCTTTAATTATTTTAATGGGATCTATGTTATTCTCTAAATCTTTAGGTATTTTTGGTTTAATATATGAACTAGGGTCGAGGATATCCAGCGGAGAGAATGTGGTACTATAGGTAGCCAAGTGTTTGGTATCTATTACATTGTTAGTACTCAAATTATCAACAGAAGATGTTCCTATATCTTTTATATCGCCATCAATGTTAGACTTATTCACAAATGAGGTTTCATCTACTTCTTCCTTGATAGGTTTTGGTATAATAGTACATACATTACGAATTTTTCTTTTAATCTCTTTCAACATACTGTTGCTGATAGGAATATTAATCATAATATTCAAGTGAGGTCCATTTTTCTGTTCGCTTTTATTAATTATTAACTTACTGTTTTTAAAATACCCTAGATCGGACATTTTATATTACCTTACTGCGCTGTGTAAGGTGAATTAACACGGACTTAACCAATAATTTCAAACCTAAAATGTATATTAGTCTTTAAAAATTATTGTAAAAAGTATCTTTTAAATACATACAGTAAAACAGCTGATCAACAACTATAATTGAATGGAGTCCACTTCTTAAACTATACATTACTTTAAATCAACTCTACGTTAAATTCAGTAAAAGCTTACCTGAAATCCTCTGAAATCTTAAACCTGACATCAAAAATTTTACAGCACACGGTAAAATAATATTCACTATAATATTCACCTGTTATTAATATATCCAAATATATCGTAATCCTAACAACTCGTAACTGTTCATATAGAAATTTTGCACAGCGCCATCTAGAGATAGGATAATTGGATGATAAATTTGCCACTATAGATATCAACCAATATCAACCTAATGTTTATACGTTTTAGGGGGCGGTTTGTTATACCCTTGTTATACAGTAGTTTTCATCGGTCGACAACCAGTTTGTTTAAGGGGGTGATTGTTGTGGTGGCGATTGGATTTTTGAGTGAGCTTCTTAACCTTCCTATACTCACGCATACGGTCTGTGAGACCGATTTATATAGTATAGTATACGTCTTTCATTTTGACGTGAGTATAGGAAGGTTAAAAAGGTGGATGACATGTTATCATTAAGTAGTGTAAATCGGACAGACGCTGTCATTCTTCGAATTTTAGTACTCAAAGGCTATCAGCAACCGCATGCATATTTATATATTTGTGTTCGTAGAGTAAAATTTCAAACTGATGACTAGAAATCCGGCGTTCGCAGAGTGAATTTTATTCAATTTCCAACTGATTGGCAACCGTCAGAATAATTTCTTACAGAATTTAACTTTTTGGTTTGAGACATGCGCAATGGCAAGCGTCAACTTTAGTAATGTTGACTCCCAGATTACTTGTTAATCTGTGGTAATCCATTCCATCATCTGTCCCACATCTGTAGGTTGACGATATTCATTTGTGAATATGTGTCGTTTTTGTTGTTTTCTCCACATTCTTACTACGTTTAAATAAATAATGCTTGAGTTTCGCGGACAAATTACGCATTCCTTCTCTTTTATCCTTGTTTATATATCTTATAGTTATTCAGCCAAATTTATGGACCTCTGCCAACTTCTACTACGTGGTGTCATCTAGTGTGTATAAAATATAGTTGAATTTATGAATGAACACAGGCGACCAATACTTGATGTCCAATATAACCAATTACTTGGATTTTTGAAGAAAAAATCATTTGTTGTGTATTGGGTACATTTCGCCCATGATATGGTATGCTCTTGCGCATGTTTTGATGACGCGTTGAGATTAGTATAGCTGTACCAGTACAATATAGTTCTAGTGCTACTCATAAATAAATGTGTGCGCATCGGGAAAGTAGATACAAACCGATTTTAAATGATTGTCTTGATCTTACACTACTTTCCATAGTCCTTCCATTGATATTTACTTCAATTTTTCTCTCTGAAGTTAGTCAACGTATACAAATTGTTTACGATATTGCTATATATAATAAGGGCGCCATCTGATGGGGAAACGCAAATTGGTAAATACCATGTATAACAATGGTGGACACGCGTGCGTGAGCGTACTGATGACGCGCCTAGTTTAATGCGCCAAGAAAACCTAATTTCGTTTCAACTCGAGCATACCTAATATTATTGTATCATGATGTTAACCTACATTCGATATTGTATTGTTATTTAGTGAAGTGATATTTATTCTTTGATAAATAAGTGCTTGAAGTTATTTATATTGTTTTAATTAATTCTTCTGTTGCGGCCCTTTGAAATAATTATCATGTATGTGGTCCGAGAAAAGAAAACTTGAGTATTCGAAAAAGAAACTTGCATAATCTGTATTTGTTTATTCTTGAAAATAAGTTTGTTTTACAAGTAGAAGTAATTACCATTTACTTTTTACATTAATTAGATTAATATCATTCCACCGAAGAGCCATTCTTTTTATCTAAACGATTGTAAACAGAATTTGCAATTAAACGCTATTCGTCGAAACTACATCAGCTGTTTTCAAAGCTAGGTTAAGCAATGCTTAAGCCACCGTTTTCGATGACTTAAATTTAAGCATTACTTAAGGGCGTTAAGTATTACTCAAAATGCGGTGCAAGCGAAATTCACATTTTAAGTCATTCTTAACTTTAAGCGTTACTTAAAATATACGGTGCAACCGGCATAAAAGAAGGATATATATTTTTTCCTTCTTCCACAGATAATTAATTAAATTTCACGAGTATCAATTCAAGAAATTATCCTATTTCCAGTATTGATAATATTTTATTTTAGTATTTCGTTCCAATTCTTAGAAAAATTAAGTAGCGTATTAGTAATTTTGCATCCCATTGAATTTAGTCCAATTTAGACTTACTGTAACATCGAAAGCGTTAAGTCCGTGTTACATATTAAGTTGTACCAAACAATTGAATACTATTTTATAGTACAATGTAAAACGCTTTACCAGTCTTTTGTATAAGATTATTGTATGAATTTAGACTCCATCATTTATCAGGGCTATTACATATGTATTATGAACTTGTACAAAAATTCTGTTTATGATTCTCATCCTCGTTTCAAATTGTACGCAAGTATCACACAATATTTACAAATATTTCTCATAACTTTAAATTTACTTTTGGTAAAACGCTAAATAAAAACATTTGCTGACACGACCACAGTATAATGTATAAACCCATGTTTATTTTATACTGTAACATTACTGGACAAGATATAAACAATAAGAAAATAAGGTTAGATTAGAACACTTGCAATGCAGACTACTGAGCAGGCGCAAGTCAAAACATTTAGTATGAAAATAGGAAAGGTTCTAATTTCATACAATGATTTTGCACAGAAAAATAGTACAGCGTTTTATATTGGACTATAAAATAGTATTCAATTTTTACGTGCAATTTAATAGGATAATGTAAAACGGGCTTTAGAGTATAAAACGAAATTGTAGTCGGTATCCGTATAATTGTTGTCGTTGCTCACATTGATTTTCATTTGTTAATACTTTCCATTATCTTGTATTTATATAAAATACACTTTTAGTTGTCTTTTTATTTATCGAAAGTTTAGGTTTTAATGTTTATTAGTGTAGAAGAAGGAAAAGATATAATTCCTTCTTTTAATTATTCGATTGTACATAAAAATAAATATAACACATAATCTCGACACGTATATTCACTCGTCGTCTTCATAACATAACATGCACAGATTAAGATTGAATGAATATCTCGATCCCAGCAAACATTTTTAAATTTCGCGAACAGTTTAAGTTGGTAGTTCCGACAATAGTGAATATACTCGCCAATTTCTAAGCGCAATACATGCGAATATGTTCACTATTGCCGGAACTACCAACTTCAACTGTCCGCGAAATTTAAAAACGTTTACTGGAATGCATCGTTGCCATCCCATCGGATAACCACATACCTCACGTTACGAATAATATCTCTATTCAATTAAAGTAACTTTCACATACATTCCATACATTCTATTTGTTGTCCCCTTGTAAATTGTTATCGAATCATCACACATATTAAATATGCATATTGTTCTCACATATTACCAGTTATAACCGAAGTTTTCACTTTCAAAAATTAATGACAACATACTTCACATTATAGAAGGCATTATAGAATCAATTCTAGCATGATAGGCTTTACGATGCTTATTTACATTCGTTACAACATTCGTGTAGAATTCGCGTTATGTCGTATATAATCGATTTCCATCGTATTTAGTTGTATTTATTGTTCGGTTTTATGCTTTATGTATTATTATCTATGATGTATAGATTTGTCTTGGGTAACGATTGGGTGTGATATATGTTTTTATGTAATTGACATTTTTAATTCAACCGTACCGGATTGAGGAAATAGTGTCATTATTCGCAGGGCCGCGAATAGAATATATGTAGTGGCCAATTATTTGGTAATATCCGATGTTGCTTTGGAGATTGCTTTCGTTTTGAGTTTTATGCTAGAGTTCGGCGCCTTTTTATTTTGCGCCATCGTGAGTCGTACGATGTTGCTTGTATAGACGATGCAACTTTAATTATTCGATCTTCGAAATATTTAGCATCGAATTACTAACCAATTTCTGTCTGTGGAAGGCATGCGCACGTTTAGTATGCGTTTAGTGAATAGATAAACTCACTAGAGAGATAGGCAACTACAATGCTTCATGTTGTTAACAAGTCCTCTTTTATCGCTTTCAGGAACTAATTCTTTGCCGGCAAATTAATCCTCCATTTAAAATTTATATTTAGACTACTTATACATAACCTTCATTTAAATGGCAAACATTTAATTGCGGGAAGTCAATATATTTTTGATTTAGGTGATAGTATCTAAATCAAAAATCTATGGAGGAAGCAAATTTATTTTGAGCAATTAGATATTTACATATTATATCATACATTATTAAATTCAATCAAACATGTATTTCAGTACATAGAAACCTAATAAAAAAGCATCTATTACGAGGGTCAGAAGAATTTATTTCTGTATTTAGAGCAATGTTACAAATCTATACAGATAATATATGCAACACACAATCACGTCCTTTGATCAGGGATGACTGTCACTTCCACTGGTATAAGGGCCTCGATTCATGCATTTTAAACAACTTTCCAAACTTATTTATCTATTAATGCATTCGTCTTTTACATGCTGCCAAACGTTGAGCTTCTAAATACACACAATTTTGTAGAGACGGTCTACTTTCTTTCCCACTTAAACCCCAAATCTTCAAAACCTTCGAAACTGTCTGTGTGAACATTCAATGACATGTGTGGTTGCAGACTCATTTCATCAAACAGTAGAGCACATACTCTGTCATCTTCCTTGAGATTAGCAGCAGAATTTTTAATTTCTGCCAAAAGTTGGGTATCGAGTCCAGGAAATATTGGGATTCTGGTCAGCAAATTATTCAAGGTTTTGGAACAGGGTAGTACAAACAACTTTTTGTAGCAATTTATATGCTCTACTACTTTGCTTATGCAAGATTAGTCCTAATATTTTATCTTGCATTGTATATCTTCTTCCATGTGGCCGCTTACCAACTGCATTTAACTTGCTCATATAGCTTCTTTTGGAATTTCACATGGAACATCCAACATTTCTTTCTCATGGTTAGATTGAGTGGGTACCGAACTTAAAGCAGCTGTGCAATATGATGAAGTTTCTTGCGCTTGTGTTTCTGACAAATATACAGTGAGAATAGCTTTCTTCTTCAGTAACACATTTGATTTAATATCAGCAGGAGTAAAGTGTCTGTGGCATATTTTCCTGGATTTGTATATATTTTGTACTGGCAACAACGAAAGCTCCTTATTATTACATGCTTTTACCCAACTCTCAAATACTTCCAAGTATTTATTTGGATCCGGGAAGGAATGTCTGGGCGATGTCTTATCGTCGCAGCCCCAAATGGAGCATGTACGGTATGGCATATCTATTAAATGAGAGATTGAAAAAAATATTCCTTGCGTTCAAATATCAAATACTTACTGGTATGATGTATATTGTAGTATGGTAATACTCCATTAGTAAAATGACCAATAAAAAGATGTAAATTTTATAGAAAGCATTCTTTAAGAAATAGAAAAGCGTTGTAAACATTTACCACACACATACACTTGAAACATTTCAAAATCTAGAATTCCTATAACGACGTGCCGAAAAAAGGAAGTTTGTTTATAAGCGACGGAATGGGATGGTCGACGAAAATAGTCAGATAAAAAAGTTATATAAAATACCAGGGTTGAAAAGAAGTAGACCACATCAAAAACGAAGTTGTTGTTTACAAACGACGAACAGACCAAAGAAAAAGAAGTACAATAAAAGGAAAAGACCAAAGAAAAGAAGTGAAGAAAGAATTCAAGAGGGAGGGAGAAGTTAAGGATTAGAAAACAAATTACACTTATATACACTAGGTAATATATTTTGATTGTATTGTTCATTATTTTGTTAATATAAAACTAAAATTTTATAAATTATAATTGTAATAATTTTTGCGTTCTATAAAATTAATTAAAATTCATACTACAATATGTATTAAACTTAAAACTTATGCATTCACTGCCAACTACGACTTATCTCGTAGTCGACATCCGTATCGATAAGGCCGGCTACGAGATAACTCGTAGTAATAATGACTTTATTATACTTACAATTAGTATAGTTTTAACATGGCATGACAAGTTGAATTCATTTAGTTATTTTGGCACAGAAAATTGTTTGATTAAACTATTGCAAAACACCCTACGAGATAACTCGTAGCACTAGCTATTTTATTGACGACAAATTAGTACCGCTATGATCTCCATTTTTTCTCTTTGTTTTGTTTATCTCTTACATTGCAAGTTGAATATATACATTATTTGAAATATGTATCATTCCAGTTCAGTTGATTGACAAGTACATGATGTTCATGAAGTATTTCATTGCGTTATTGATCGTTTAAGGGCGCGTTTGGAAAGCGCCATCTCCATAACTTCGGAAACTGAGCTAAACTAATATTTTATGCCTATGCTTTGCAATTATAGGTGGCGCTAGTATGCAGTTTACATTAATATCTAAAAATAGAATTAATTCGTTAACATGATAGGTTGTTCGATTTTTACGGTGCTTACCAGTGTTGCCACGTCTACCGATTTTTCGGTAGATCTACCGATTTCTCTGTATATCTACTGATCTACCGAAATGTCATTACTTTCTACCGAATTTGAAAATTTTTACAGAACAATAAATTTTTAACGTTTTTTAACTTTAAATTATTTGTGATCGGTTTCTTTTAATTTTTATTTGCTATTATTAGAGTTTATTAACAAAGTGGATGACGTATAACTGACGAGCCACTTCATTTTACAATGACAACTTATTTTATTTAAATTTATATATTATTTTAATAATAAAATTCGTAAAACAGCATCGTTACGTAATCTGTCATCCACCTTTTTAACAAACTCTAGATATTATTAGTTTGCATCTTTTTGTATGTAGCGAAGTGAGCAAAACTATAACGAAAAGTAAGGCTAAAATCATAAATCATAGAACTTCGTTATCTACTCTAAGAAAGGTGTACATGGCGCCATAAGAAGTATGTAATGGATTTTCCAGTTAGTCACTATTAGAGTTGTTCAGTTTACGCCAATAATAAACTAAAATAAATTTGCGCTATACGAATACAAATGGCTTCATACTATACATTGAAAGTGAAAACATATACTACAGTCATTTCAAATAGTTGTAGTACTGTTGGCACAAATTGAGCAACTCTAGTTACTACTAAGGTTCAACAAACAAGTGCATGATAATGTAGTGTAAACCGGACTGACGCTGTCGATCCTCCGAATTTTAAGAGTCCGCTAACTTCACACTGCTTATAATTCGGAGGAGTGACAGCGTCAGATTAGTTTACAGTACTTAGTGATAACTTATCTCATGCATTCGTTTGTCGAATTTTTGTAATTAAAATATTAAACAAATCATATAGCTAACCATATATATTTGTTTCAGAAATAAAGGGACGAATTTCTGAACGAACCCCAAGCCCAAATTAGACACTATAAAATCTGGAATAAAATTTACGCGGCAAATTAAAGCGATACTTCGAAAGATGCAGAGAAAACAGAAAAATATAATAAACACCACAATAACTAGCGGTAACAAACAAATGTCAATATATTTGACAGAATTACGTACACGATACGATTATAGTACTGTAATTTGGTGCTGCTTTCGACCAATCAGAATTTACTATAAAAGTGGTGTGTTCAGAAACTCGTTTCTCTATTTCTGAAACAAGGTATAGTGCTATTTTATACTTTATATATCTACTAAAAATATTTTGTGTTAGTTACGTTAGCCAGTCACTGTTTCGTATTGCGCTTTTCATAATAAATGCGAAATGTTTCGCAATATAGAGCGTTTTGCATTTTTCTTGGGTAATGTTTGAGTGTGATATGTAAGGTTTTATGTAATTGAAATAAAATTATTAATTCGGCCGCCCCGGATTAAGGAAATAATGTTATTATTCGCAGGCCCGTGAATAGAATATATGTCGTGACCAATCCGCTCTCATTATTTGGTAGAGTTGTTTCATTATCGTTTGGCACCAAACTGCGCGTTGACCTGTAAAATCCGCTATACAGACCTTCTAAAAATAATAATAATAATAATAATAAATTCGATCTCTTGTGTAAATATGTGATGTACTGTCAAATGCAAATTTATTTGAAGTTTGAAAAAACTGACAAAACTGCAATTAAATGGCAAATGGCAATATATACAGCGGTATGTCTCTCATATCATCGCTGTGTTTCATTCCGTTGTCAAAATTCGGTAACTGAGTAGGTGCTAAAGAATAATGAAACAACTCTAAGATCCGATGTTGCTTTGGAGATTTTGGAGGTAGAGTCCGCCTTTTTACTCCACGCGGTCGTGTGACGCACGGCTTTGCTCGTATAGATGATGCAACTTTGATTATTCGATCTTCGAAAAATTTAGGATCGAATGAATTGGTGCTCTGAGTTAATAACAACGTATTTGTCACACAATTTATTTTATCAATTTGAAGTTACCATATAAAAAAAGATACCTTGTACTTGGGGTTTATTACGTTCTGTTTTCTTTCTTCTTTTTTTTTTCGGCTTTTGTAATGTTAATTATTAATTTTTCAAAGTGAAAACTTCGGTTATAACTGGTAATATGTGAAAACAATATAATATGTGTGATGATTCGATAACAATTTACAAGCTGATAACAAATAGAATGTATAGAATGTATGTGAAAGTAACTTTAATTTAATAGATATTATTCGTAAGGCGATGTACACTCCCAGTCACGGTAGTTGGGACACCTCGTTAAATTTAGGATATTATGCAATAAAAATTCAAAATCTTACACAATACTGAGAATTCTACTGCGTAGTAATTATTACGGGTAGTGGATCATACAGCATTATTAGGAATGCTGCACTAATGGAATTTACAATAGAACTTAATCTTAATTACAATAATCCCTAATAATCGCAATATAATGATTTCACAGTATTACCGAAAGAAATATTCAAGTAGTATTGCAATGCTTTATGTGTCATAAACATTTACAAGGGTGTTTCCAAGAACGATTTTATGGTCATCAAGGTATTATCCTATCCCTGTAGTACCTCGGACCATTCAATTTACTTCTAAACGTCTCCGTGTACGCGCGAAGTGCAAGTGGGCGAATTTTGAAAGTATTAACAGTGAAAATGCCGTGTGGAAAACCGATCAGTGTTGAAAAGCGATCGTCCGTGATCACACTCGATAAAGAAGGGTATTGTGTTCGACAAATTGGCGAAAAAGTGCATCTGGCAAAATCTAGTGTAGCCAATATTATAAAACTGTACCGTACAACGGAAAGTTTAAATGACCGTGATCGACCAGGTCCGTCTCGTATTACGACTAACGTTGATAATCAGCGAATCGTTTTAATTAGTAAACGAAATGACAGCACCACAAATAGCAGCAGAAATCAATCGCGATCGTCAAAACGCAGTGTCAGTGAGCACTATTCAACGTCGCTTGTGAGAGGCAAACCTATTCGGACGAATTGCTGTACGGAAACCGCTACTAAGGCGAACCAATCGTTTAAAACGATTATAGTGGGCCCAACGACATCGAGATTGGACGGTGGAGGAGTGGCAAAATGTGCTTTGGACCGACGAATCCAAGTTTGAAGTGTTTGGACAAAATAGAAGAGTTTATGTTCGGAGATCAAAGACAGAAAAAATGCTTCGCGAATGTCTAGCACCCACTGTAAAACATGGTGGTAGCTCAGTTATGGTGTGGGGTTGCCTTTCGTACGCAGGAGTAGGAGATCTCGTTCGGATAGAAGGTATTATGAGAAAAGAACAGTACAGAAATATTCTAGAGCATAATGCTGTACCTTCTGTCCAGCGATTGATAGGGGAGAATTTCACCTTCATGCAAGATAATGATCCTAAACATACGGCGTTAGTATGTAGGGATTATTTGAATACACAACAAACACAAAATACCTTGCAAATAATGTCATGGCCTCCACAGAGTCCCGATCTTAAGCCGATCGAACTCTTGTGGGACGAGCTGGATAGACAGGTACGAAAAGTGGCTCCAACTTCGAAACAACACCTTTGGGAAGTTTTACAAGAACAAAGGAACAGTTTACCACCCAACACACTTACAAAACTTATCGAAAGAATGCCCAGAGTTGTTCGAGCCGTATTGAATGCAAAAGGAGGATTCTTCGACGAGAAGAAAGTTTAATGATTGTATTTGATAAATATTATTATTTGCTATCATTTTGTCATAATAAACCAATATTTTGTTATATATAACTGATTTTGTGTTTTATTTTTATTTTTGTGCAAGTTAAATACTTATATTGAAAAATATTAACTGTCCCAACTTCCGTGACTGGGAGTGTATGTCATCATCCGATGGAAAGGTAACGATGAATCCCCGTAAACATTATTTAAACTTTGCGGATAGTTTAAGTTGGTAGTTCCGATAGTTTGTGCTTAGAAATTGGTGAGTATTCCACTATTGGCGGAACTGCCAACTTAAACTGTCCGCGAAATTTAAAAAAGTGTTTACTGGCATCGACAGATTCATTCAAAGATATCGATGTTTATATATCATAATCATAAATATCGATACATTTGTTACGATATATCAAAAAATATCGATATATTTGAAAATATATCGGGCGAGGTTACTTTAAACTTCCTCAAAAATCATATTAATTATTTTATATTAGATGGTATTAATGTTTTGTTTCCTCACAAGGTAACATGGTTATTCTACAGCTATAATATAAGCATCAGTGCATATTTTACTTCAAGCCCGTCTTATAACATATAATGAGTTAAAAGCATAAAAGCTGTTAGGACTTCTCCGAACAATTATCTATTATTCGTCACATCCTAAGTACAGCTCTCGCAATATAAGTTGGCGAGCGGTGGGGATGCGCTGTAAGCGTATTTAGGTACCTCCCACCTGTCTGATTCAGATAGTGCTGCATTAGTGCATAGGAATTGCAGGACGAATGATAGGCAATCTGTCCCTCCTCTATCTGCGCGAACTCGCTCCCACCATTCGCCAACTTATACTGCGAGAGCTGTACTTAGAATTTTAATTTATTTTCAATGTTGTAATTTTTTCTCTTATCTTTCGAGTTGTTACCATCCGATAAACTCGGATTCACAAGCATTATGAATGAGACTGTTAGAAACATTAAGAATATAAAAGCTTGTACATTTAAATTGAGAGGGAGTGCAGTTTTACCATGCCATAGCGTTAAAAGGGATTCAACGTATTCGTGCGCGTTATTTTACTTGTTATTTAAAATTGTAATGTAAAGTTTAAGTTTTCAAACCGTTCAAAGTCATCAAAGTCTCGTACGTGTTCGGTTTCTTTCTTTTTTGTATGTAATAATTAGTTGTAAATAAAAAACGTAACGAACTACGAATGTGTTTCCTTCAACCAACTACAAGAAGTGAAAACCCAGCTCATCAACGTATAAAAGCAGTATTCCACACTGTACAGAGAAACCCTGAAATATTAGGGCATTGTTGCCACGTCAATTCCGTATGAACGATTATTCTCCAAGGCTGGAGCCACTACTATAAATACTACTGCATAAGTACCAAACGAAAAATAGTTTTTATATATATTTTTTATTTGCTTTTTAAGAAAAATTATTATTTTAGTAAATTTAATTCGAATTACATCCCAAAATCTTATGTTGAATATGTTCAAAAATTAATATTAACAATAGCGCCCCCTTCTCAATAATAGGTGAACTGCTAGCACCGCATGAACTGTAGTAGTTACGTTAAGCATATGAGAGTTTCGTATTTCCAATTGTTTACGAAAACGCTACTTTAAATAATTACTTTCTTGTTAAAAATCGTTTTATATTTCTATTACCGAGTGCAAATACCCATTAGTAGCTAGAAATTCATTTACATTTTTGATTATTTGCCACTTTTCTATGTCCAAAATATAGGTCATCTTTGGGAATTATTTATGAGAACCTAAGTAATTATTCATCAATATAAACTAGGAGGGGAAACAGATACATGTTTCCTCTTTACGTACATGTATAATTTATCAGCAAAAACTTACTCCCTTTGGAGATCAATTGGAAATGAGTAGCCCACCTTAGCGTGTGCTGTCAACACGTTTCCAAACGCAACCTTAACACCGATCAAGTTGGTCCTCCATATTGGCCATGGAGTAAATTTGTAACAATTTTATACTGTGTGTCTTCAATCGGCTGCAATGATCCAATTCTATGGTGAATTTGTCCTTGTATCTGTATAGTCGAAAGGGAAGTGACAATTAGTGATTTATGATTACCAAAAATAAAGGTTACTCTCTTATTAACAAACATTACGTTGAACGTCGGGATGAATCTGCATTCTTCAATAATATTTGCTCCATATCAAGTCATTTGGAAACATGCGTTGTACCTTTAAGCGTTCTAAAGGAAATGTCGTAATTCTTGAGCTTCGCCATGAAGCAATGAATGCAATGGCTCAGGTGGCGGAGGCAACAATGGCAATTTAACCTTTCCACTGAGAAGGCACATCCAGGCGTTTCTCCAGCGAAGATCAATGCACCGCAATGGACGCGCACAACCTCCGTAGGGCCAATTCTAACGAAAGAGTGCGAGCTGTAGTCAATTGTGGAATCGTATTGAAACGCTCCTCGATTCAAAGTAACACTTGAAGCATTTCTTCTTGCTGCTCGACGTTGTTGATCTTTGTGTTCTGCTCGACGATTTCTCATTGCCAACCAAGCCGTGTTACGTATGGCCTCTCTTTGTTCTTGTGTTTGTAAAGCACGAAGTCGGGCCGTACTAACACGGCGCCCTTCTCTCGTGAGATTTCTTCTTCATCTGCAGTGGATTGATTCCCAATATTCCGCAGTCTAATTGCATTACGGCTGTTATATGTTTATATTGCACTTGGTTACTTGAGTTGCAATAATAATAGGCACATGCTACTATAAATACTGTCTTTATTTTTTGATAACTGTGTATGCAACTAACAGTACATGTATGTGTATATGCTAACCTCATATCTATATATAACATCTCCCTCTCTTAAGCTATATCTATTCCGATTACTACACTTAGATTAATACAGAACATAGTCCTGAAACTTAGATGGCAGTTTAGGTATTCGTTTTGTATCCCTATTTCCTTCCACAATTCCACCTACTGTTTCCTCTTCCTCCATTCCTTCAGCTTCTTTGATTTCACTCTTGTTTGAATCCTCTAACTGATTATCCATATTAATATTTCTAAATTTTGGCGAATTATATGACGGTCTTAAATGATTTGAATTTCTGCGCAGCAGCCTGTTATTGGAATTCCTTATGATATATGATCTTGGTTCATCACACTTTTGAATGATTTGGGCTGGTTCCCGAATTTTATTTCCCCTAACCATTACATTATCTTCCTTTTGAAATTCTCTTTTCTGCTTGCTACCTTTATCATGATAACTTTTTGAAAGTTTCTGCAAATTGGTGATTTCTTCTTTAATGTGATCATTGCTAATTACATTGGGCATTAACATGTGCTTCAGTGTAGGCATTTTAGTATGTAGTCTCCTGTTCATCAGAATTTCTGATGGTGAGAGTCCTATCCCTATTATTGGAGTCGGTCTGTAATTAAGCAATGCCAGATCTAAATCACAATTTTTTTCTGAGCAGATTTTTGGCTATTTTAACTGCATTTTCAGCCATTCCATTAGATCTAGGATAGTGAGGACTGCTTGTTATTATCTGGAAACCCCATTCTTTTGCAAACTTCCGCACTGTCCAAGAACCAAAAGGCATGTTGTCTGCTATTATCGTTTCAGATATACCATGCATACTAAAAACATGTTTAAATTTTGCAATTATTTGCTCAGATGTTTTATTATTCAGCATTAATACTTCTATCCACTTAGAAAAATAGTCCTTTATTACCAGATAATCCTTCCCAGCAAAAGTGCATATATCAGCTCCTAATTTATTAAATGGTGCATCAGATACTGCATGGGATAATAACGGTTCTTTGATTTCACTTCTCCCAAACTTTTCACAAATTTTGCATTTCTTTACAAAATCTTCAATATCTATAGTTTGATTTGGCCAATAGAAAAGTTCTTTTCCCCTATTTATTGTTTTATTAATGTCAAAATGTCCTTCATGTAATAATTTAAGCACTCGATTCTTAAGTCTTTCTGGTACCACTATTTTACTGTTGTATAGTATACTATTTTTTCAATTACGTGAATATAATTTCTTATGTTAAAAAACTGTTTTAAGTCCTGTCTGACTAATCTGCTCTCTGCAGGCCATCCCTTAAAATAATATTCAATAACATGACTTAAAACCGGATCATTGAGAGTCTCATTTTGAAATAATTCTTTATCTCTATCTGTAATGCAGAAGTATGTACTCAATGAGTGAACAATTTCAGTCATACTTTCATCCTCCTCAACAAACTCTTTTAAATATGATCTGGACAATGTATTTGGGATATGTAAATATTTGCCAGGTACATATACTCACTGTATATTATATTTTAAAAGTTTTATCCCTATTTGCTGTAGTCGTATTGAACTAATTGCATTTAGGTTTTTGTTGATAATTGACACAAGAGGTTTGTGATCAGTGTGCACTGTTATATCTTTTCCATTAATTATTATGAAACTTTTGTGTTGCAAAATGAACAGCAAAAAATTCTTTTTCTATTTGCGCGTAGTTTCTTTCACAATCTGTTAACGATCTAGAGGCAAAACACACTGGACGACCATCTTGTAAAAGGCAACAACCCAATCCATCTTTAGATGCATCTGTCTGAATAATTAGTTTTCTTTTTCATCAAAATTAGCTAATACAGGTGCATTACATATTTTTCTTTTATGCTTTCTAATGTTCTTTTATGATGTGGTAACCATTGAAATTCCACTTTGTCTTTCAATAGTTCCCTCAAATTGGCATTCATTGTACTTAAATTTGGTAAATAATCTCTAAAGTAATTTACGAACCCTAGTATTCTTTGCAGTTCTTTTTTGTCTTTGGATCTTCCATTTCTGTTAATGATCTAATTCTCTCAGAATCTATTTGTTTTCCCTCTGCACTAAATACATGACCTAAATATTTAACATTTTTTTGTTTATATTGAAGTTTTTCCTTATTGAATTTCACATTTAATTTTCTAGCTCTAGCCATAACTTTTTTATTGTTTTATCATGTTCTTCTGCACTTGTTGTAGCAATTAAAAGATCATCAAAATAAATTATTACATTTTCAATATCTCCAAAGTTTTGATTGTTTATCTTTTGGAAATATTCAGGTGCTAATTTAAGACCAAAGGGCAATCTTAAAAATTTATATAATCCAAATCCAGAGTTAAAAACATATAAATTACTTGCTGCTTCAGTGAGAGGAACCTGATAGAAGTCTTCTTTGAAATCTATGACTGTAAAATACGTTTTTCCTGCTAACTTAGCACTAATTTCCTCTAGTGTTGGAATCAAATATTGTTCCCTGACTATGTTTCTATTTATATCCTGAGGATCTAAACATAATCTAAGTGATCCGTTTTTCTTTCTAATATTACCAGATTATTCACCCATTCAGACGTTCTATCTGCTCTTGCTATTATTTTTTTCTGAATCATTCTATCCAATTCTTGTTTTAATTTGCTTCGTATAGTCATCGGTAATCTTCGTGGTGGACGACTGACTGGCTGCGCACCGGCCTTCAGTTTAATATCTAACTGTTGTCCAAATTTCCCTAAACCCTGAAATACATCATTATATGCTTTTAAAAATTCATTTTTTCTACATTAATATCGATAGTACTAATTCTTTTGATGAGACCTAATTCTATGCACGCTTCTAATCCTAATAATGGTTTTGAATTAACATTTACTACTATAAAATCTAAATACAATTCTACATTTTTCTTTTTACAGTATAAATTTACTAATCCTAATGGCTTTACTTTAAATCCCCCATAGGCCTCTAATAGAATTTTGACTGGATTTATCTTAAATTGTTGATCAATTTGATCAAATACACTTTTTGGTAATATATTAACTTCGCTTCCACTATCTAACTTAAATTCTATTAATCTATTTTCAACATATATTTTTTCTAACCACACTAACATATTCTTATTTGCATGCAATGTATTAATACTGTCTGTAACAAAGCATACTTCCTCACATTTTTCTTTTACTTCTCTAACTTGTTTCACTCTGCACGCACTAGCAAAATGATTAGGTTTTCCACAGTTCTTACATATTTTACCATATGCAAAACACTTCCCATATTCATGTATCTTCTTGCATCTCATGCAGGGTTTCTTATTTTCACTTGTGCTATTAAATTTATTACTTCCTTGTTTTTTAATATAGCTTTCTTGTCCTATCCTCTTGCTCTTTTCATAGTTCTGTTTTCTGTTTACACTATTCACTTCTTTGTTCTGTAATTCTTTTAACTGCTTCTTTGTCGTTTCACAAAGTTTGCTCATGTCAATTGCTTTTGTGAGCGTCAGATCCATTATATTCAGTAGTTTTTCCGGTATTTCATGAGCAGCTACACCCAAAACAATTCTATCTCGAACCATTTCATCCATTTTTTCTCCATATTCACATGTTTTGGCTAAACTCCGTAATGTCTGTACAAACTGATCAATAGTTTCACCTTCTTGTTGTACTCTACTGTTAAATACAAATCTTTCATATATCACATTCTTTTTCGGATTCATATAGCTTTCTAGTTCTTCTATTACTTTATCATAATCCTTCTTATCAGCATCTGTTAGCTTTAAATTATTGAATATTTCCATGCCATCTTCTCCTATTATATTTAATAATATTGCTACTTTTATATCTGTACCCTTGTTGATTTTACCTGTAGCGGTCATATATATTTCAAAGGCTTGTCGAAATTTTTTCCAATTAGCACTCACGTTCCCCGTAAGTGATAGCGTAGACGGTAATCGGGCTTCCATTATTCTTACTTTTATAGGTTATGTACCTGTTTTATGAATACAATAGCAACTTCTCGTACCTTATTATATTTTAATTTATTGCATGCTATCTAGATTGTTAATTGTACCTCGTCGCCACGTGATATGTTTATATTGCACTTGGTTACTTGAGTTGCAATAATAATAGGCACATGCTACTATAAATACTGTCTTTATTTTTGATAGCTGTGTATGCAACTAACAGTACATATATGTGTATATGCTAACCGCATATCTATATATAACAACGGCTTCGTTGTAAAAGATTCGATATTCTCGCTCGCTGCATTGTAAATAAGACTGTGATGGATATTGCTGACTTTGCTTCTATTATGACATAACTATTATTCATGCGCGCACAATCACAAATGTCATAAATTTAATTATCTTTGCGCGTACCATGACAACTGTCATAACCTAGCACACCAAACGTCATCAATTTGCTTAATCTTTAATTTTTTTTTCTTAATTTTTAAATGTTGTAATAGTTTTCTTTTTTCTTAAACCTTCACGTAGCAATTACGAAGAAACCCGCAGAAGGAAGTATCCAATTTGGTCCAGTCGTTTTCAAGTTTTAAGCATCCGAACAAACCACGATCCACTTTTATATATATAGATATAAAACATTGCACTACTTTTCTGCGCAAAATCATTGTGTGAAATTAGAACCTGTCCTATTTTCATACTAGATGTTTTGACTTGCGCCTGCTCACTGGTCTGCATTGCAAGTATTCCAATCTAACCTTATTTTCTTATTGTTTACGTCTTGTCCAGTCCTGGTACAGTATAAAATATACATTATACTGTGGTGTGTCAGCAAATGTTTTAATTGAGCGTTTTACTAAAAGTAAATTTCCCATTCTGATTAATCTTTTTGGAGGTTATGAGAAATATTTGTAAATATTGTGTGATGCTTGTGTACAATTTGAAAGGAGGATGAGAATCATAAACAGAATTTTTATACAAGTTCATAATACATATAATTAAGTTCGACGAAACCGGAAGTTACTTTTTAAAAATATTATTTATTCAAGAAATTTACAAATAATATCTTAATTGTAACTTATAGCTAGTACACAAGCTTACAGCCTAAAGGTACGACGCCGAATATCTTCGATTCGTCGTTACATTTAGCAGGTCACCTCCGTTTCCCGTGGGAACGGTTGATTTTTGTTTATCACCCTTCGAATTCCTTAGCTATCTTGTGGAGACGCAGACATAACATAAACATAGACTGTATGGAATTTGACGGGACATAATTCCTCCCTCCTTAAGACAAAACGTCCTCGTTTTGCCGATTTAATTCGATAGTTGGATAATTATCTAATTGAACATTACGGTCGAAATATTTAAATACATTTTTCTTAAACATGTATAAGAATATAAGCATAATAAAAATCACAATTGCCAATATAATGGTGAAAGAGAAATGCGTATAATGTGTGGCAGGGTGCAAGACAACTTTATCATCGATATTTCGTGCTTCTTTCTTTAACGTATTAACATCATGTAAATTGTTTAAATGTAAAGTGAGTGATTTACTCGTTTTATAATGTTTGGCTGTAACTATTTCTAAATGCAATGTAAAATTATTAAAAGTATTGTCGTACGTTTGATCCTCTACAATTATTTTACAATTATTTTCTGATGATAGTGCTACGTTATTTCTGATTTTTAAAAGATTTATTTTATTGAGGCATTCCTCTACAATTTCAAGTTCGTTTTTGGATGATACAATAATTTTGTTGTTTTGTAACTGAGTGTATAGTTTATAATCATTATTCACCTTTGCAAAAACACAATTTTCACGAAACTTGAGCGAACACTTATTCGTTGACGGTTTACTGACGCACACCTGTTTGTCTATTGTTTGACAATCTTCGTTCGTCCAGAGTTCCTCCTTCGCACCTTGTAGATGAAATTGTGCTGGCGGTATTAACACTACGTCTTGTAAGTTTGGAATTGGGTAAATTTTGGTATACTGGTATACGGGTACTTTAAGGATGGGTATGTACAAAGTACACGTAATAGTTTTATTTATGGATGCAACCTTAAATTTTGAAAATTCTAAAATTTTGTAGAGATGTACATCGTCCCAATGGAGTATTCTGTCGGTTTGTATATCAATTGTAGATGTCTGACAATTTCTACGAGTTCTGCGTTAGATATGATTTCTAAGTTGACGATTTCTGAATATGCGAGGCAGACCGTTCTTTCAATAACGTGAAGGACGTCTAACATTGCTGTGCTTATAGCGTTATCATATTGAAGGAACAACTGCGTTTCTATAGTACTGCTAACATTTTATAATAACGTTAATGTTATATTTACATTGCTTTGTAAGGTTTTAAGATTCTCTGAATACCTTTCGGTTATGTGATTTGCGAACAAACTATACTTATTTATTTGTTTTATTAGTTTACCTTGATTTGAGAAGAGTGAATCAATATTTTTGTAAACTTCGTCTCAATCGCTATTATCGGGGTTTCCCGTTACGAATTTGATTGCGGTACCTAAAGCATTGATTAGCGCCCTTTTTTGCCTTTTATTTTGGAGTTTAGAAAGTTGTCGTTCGATTTGTAAGCAAGTGCGTTTTAAATTATCAATGCCGGGTTGTAACAGGGCATTTTTGTTTTTTAATTCTAAAATTATCGCATTATTTAATAAAACCTTATAACTTAATTCTTCGCTACTTATATTGATATAAAAATAAAATTTATGGTAGTGGCTTAGTACCTTTACCATTCCTAATTCCTCAGGGAAGTATCCGTTTGAATTAACCTCCTCCACACGAAGTGCTCGGTTGGAGTTGATTAGAATCATCCTGCAAGTAGAAATGCTTTTTGATTCTTTTTGTTTTTCTAGGATGAATATTCGCGGGTCTGTTTGTATCGTCCCTAATGCCAGTAATTCTGTTTTTATCGACTTGTGTTACACTCACTTTGTCATAATAGGGATCAGATTTTCTAATACGTTGTCTCGCAAAGTATAATACGGGTTCGCGGATTTCAACGCTTTCTTTGTTTTGATTTAGTTTAGCCAAATTTTTATTCCCTTTATTCAGTTGCTTTTGGTATAGCTGCTCATAAAAGGGGACTAATCCGCGTTTTCTTTTGTCATTGTAATCGTCATATATAGTTATGTCCAGATCTATCTCGTGAGCATTTAAATTTTCGTAAGGTCCGTACAGTAATGAGAAAGGCGTGTAACCGGTGGCTGAGTGGATGGATTGATTGTACGTGAGTACTGTCTAAATCATCAAATTTTGTGGCATCTCGTTCTTATTCTGAATTTTTTCTGTTCTTATTTTTCTAATAAAGTAGAATGGACTCGTTCTACAGGCGAGTTAGAATTGCTGTTGTAATTTGTAGTGAAATGTACTTCTATTCTAAAGAGTTTATAAAATTCCTGAAAAACGTGGTTTTTGAACTCTTTGCCTTCGTCGCTAACTATTTTTCGCGGGTAACCGTGATGAGAGAAGTAGTGTCATAATTTATTCAATATCGTTATTCCCGTGCCGTCTTTTATATGATATGCTTGTGTGTATCTAGAAAATAAGTCTATTAACGTGAGAAATTTGTTCCCTTCAAAAGAAAAGGTGTCTATATGGATTATATCAAATGGTTTTTCGCTAATAGGGGTCCTGAAAATGGTATTTTGTACGGGGGTCGTTCGTATTTACCATCTAAACAGATATCGCATTCGTTTATAATTTTGTTAATCTTCGTTCTCATGTCGGGCCAGTAGTACTTTGTCTTCAAATTGTTATAGGTTTCGATGATACCGTTATGGTTACTCGAATGATATTTACTAATAATTTCGGATTGTTCCGCGGGGTTGTCGATATCTTTTGCAAATATATTGCTTTTATTATTTTTATGGAGTCATTGAAAAGGTGTTGACATACGCTAACAAACTTCGATTCTAACTCCTCGTCCCGAAAATGGGCACAATAGAGATTCTTGGGATCAATTATTTGTTTTAAGGCTTCTGTTAAATTTTGGAGTTCATCGCCCTTTCTAACGGTGACGGTGTAATTGTGCTTTGACAATATTTTCGCATGTTGTATGTCGTATTGATCGCCTGATTTAATAATTATTCGATTTCCGAAATGATTTACGGGTTTATCTGTTATAGGCATTGTGAAGATAAGGTTTTCTATTGACGTGTGTTGAGTATTATCGGATTCATCGTTGTTTAAAATTTCGTCGTATTCATCTAATGTTAATTCTTCATCAATATTAACATTAGGAAGGAGTGACAAAAGGTCTATATCATCTTCCGTAGCGGTTTCCTTCGTGTGTATTTCTATGCGCGATAAAGCGTCAGCAACTACATTTTCTTTGCCTTTTTGTATTGTACCTTGTAGTCAAATTCTTCTAGTCGCAATCTCCATTTGACTAAACGAGAGTTTGGATCTTTTAGGGAGAACAGCCAAATTAGAGGTTTGTGATCGGTTTCTATAATGAATTGTCTTCCGAAAACGTACGGTCTAAAGTGTTTGCAGCCTTCTACAATGGATAAAAGTTCGCGTTGTATGGTGGAATAGTTTTTTCTGCGCTATTTAATGTTCGTGAATAAAAAGCGATTGGTTTATTGTTTTGTGATAGTACGCTACCTATGGCTACATTTGACGCGTCGGTAGTTAGGTAGAATGTTTTGTCGAAATTCGGGTAGACAAGTATGGGGGCATTTGTTAATAATTCTTTGCAGTGGTCAAATGAGTGTAAATAGTCGAAGTTGTTTACGTCTATTTTCGTTCCTTTCTTCAGGCATCTAGTTAGTGGTTGAACTACTTTTGCGAAATTTTTAACAAAGCGTCTATAGTACCCGACTAAACCTAAGAAAGCTTTAATTTCTTTTGTCGTTCTCGGTAAGGGGCATTCCTTCACTGCTTTAATTTTTGAAGGGTTTGGTTTAATACCTTCGGCGGTGATGACGTGGCCTAGGAAACCTACTTCCTTCTGCAGGAATTCTGATTTGTGTAACTGGATTTTGAGGTTATATTGTCTGAATTTCTTAAAGATTTGCGTTATGTGTACGAGATGTTCTTGTAAAGATTTCGAAAAAATTACTACGTCGTCCATATAAACAAAACAGAACTTGTAGAGATATTCGCGTAGTACATTATCCATAACACGCTGAAACGTGCTAGGCGCGTTCTTGAGTCCGAACGGCATGCGAACGTATTCGTAATGACCGTTATTTACAGTGAAAGCCGTTTTTTCTATCGATTCGTGATCCATTTCGATCTGGTGGAAACCCTGGGCGAGATCTAGTGTAGAAAAATACCTACATCTACCTAGGTTGTCTAGAATCTCTTCTATTCTTGGTAACGGGTATTTGTCTTCTACTGTTTTTTCGTTTAATTTTCTATAATCGATGACTAATCTCCATTTCTTTCTTCCGCTGGCGTCCAATTTCTTTGATATGATCCAAACTGGAGAACTATACGGAGATACGCTAGGTCGTATAATTCGGTTGTCTAACAGTTTTTAAACTTGATTTTGGATTTCAGTTTTTAAATGATACGGGTAACGAAATGTTTTGGAAAACACGGGGTCATTGTCTGTGGTTCTAATTTTATGTTTTACGGCGTTGGTAAAAGTTAAATCTAAATCTTCAGAATAGAACACTTCGCGATATTTTCTACATAATGCCATTATTTCGCTCTTCTCTTCGATGTTAAGATGTTGGGTGCGAATAGTGTTTGTAATATCTATGGTATAGGGTTGGTTTTGGGGACAATTTAAATTGAAATTATCGACAGGTTCTACGTCCAGTCGATGTTGAAAATTAACGTTTATTTCGCGGTCTTCCTCGAACGGTATCGTACAAATTCCGTTTTTTGCGTAACCGATAGATTCTGGTATGATTACGTCTCCTAATTTTTGTCTCGCGTATTAATATATGACCTTCTTCTATATTGACAGGGAGGTGGATTTTGTTTCTTACAGTTTGTGTAAAAGATCTGAAATTATTCGAGTTTAATTCCATGCTAAACGGGATTTTGATATTGCCAATCTCTAAATTCCGCGTGTTGTAGTCGATTTTCGCTCCTAGTTCTAGGAAGTGATCGCTACCTAACACAGCGTCGAATCTGTCGTGCCAGTTTAAAACATAAAAGCTTACATTTTTCTTAACTCCGAATGCTTGTAAAATTGGGTACGAAATATTTTCGTCATTGGTTATTGTCTGATTTAAGCTTTTAACAGTAAAAGGTTCTTTGAAGAAGTATTCCTGAAAGTAAGTGTACGCGGGTCCGGGATTAATAATAGAATTTGAAGCTCCGGAATCTATCAAGATTTTTAAACCTAGACTAGGGATTGTGATAAATGGTAGTTTAGGTCTATTATATATTGAATTTATGTCAGGTGTTCCGATTCCGAGGGTTCGATCGGAAAATCCGCATCGTTATCTTCGTATTCATAATTTTCCTCTTGTGGGTAATCTTCTATATCATTTTCAGTGTCTTCGAAATTTTGTTCAATTTCGCTTTCCTGAATATGATGCGATTCCTCAGATATGAAATTTCTCGGTCCCGTGCTTTTAAAGAAATTTGAATACCGATTGGCATTATTATTATTATTATTCAGTCTCGGAGTGTGTAGTTCAAATCGACATAGGTGTTGGGTATTGATTTGAATTATTATTAAACGTATTATTGTTATTGGGAAAAATTGGACTACCGCTCGGTTTCGCATGTAAATTTACTGAGCCTCGTGGGAACGGAATCGAGTTTTGGTTTTGGAAATTATAGCGTATTTGATTCGGGGCGAAAGGTACTCTTTGTATTTGCGGAGGTTGATAATTTTGAATCTGTGGACGCGCAATTTGCGTATTTAGTTGCGGTTTATGCGGCAAGCTATTATGCATTTTAGTTGGGCCTCTTTGTCTTACAAAATCTAAAAATTTTACTTGCTGTTTGTGATTGTCATAGTTCCGTAAATGAACTAAACAATCTTCTAGCGACACACAACTTTTGTAGGATACAAACGAACGATATGGTTCCAGCAAACCTGCTTGGAAGATATTCAGGGCTCTTTGACTATACATGTTTGTTTTATAAATTCTAATATTGGCGTCAACTTCTCGAAGATTAATATGTTCGAGTAGCTGTTGCAATTTAGATTTAATACGTTCGTAGTATACGTCGTATGTTTCGATTGAAATCTGATAGCATGTAATCAAATCATTCTCTAACAATAGCTCGTTTCGTTGATCTCCAAAGCGTTGAAGAAGTTCGCTTTTAGTTGAGACCAATGCGTACAGTTTGAGACGATAATTGTGTCTCTAGCGTTACCAATTAGCTTCGAACAACAAATTTCGAATAATAATTTATTAAATGAGCAGTTTTCTTGTCCCACAGCTGTAACTCTATAAGTATTGAGGAATTTCTCGCATTGTTGTAAGAAATACGAGAGCTTTTTACTACCACCCTCATATTGAGGAATGATCTCCCTCGCAATATTCAACTCGGCAAAGTTTACGGACATGTTTAATGTTAAATTAAGAGCTATATTTTCTTTTAAATTATATAAAATATCTTCGTCAGAATCTGAATTTAAGTTATCGTTAATCTTTAACAGTGATCTATCTCTATATTTGGTCATAAATCAAACTAATAACGTGTATAAAGCACACAATAGGAAAATGGAAAAGACTTACAAGAGTAGAAGTCCGGCTAATAACATCCTCGATGTCTAGCAGCAATTCCTAGATGAGGGATGCACGTCGGTCGAAGTCCTCGGGGGTTGATGGAAAGCTCTACGTAGTGGGCCACGCACCTTCAGAAGAGAGCCGTCTCCAGGTGATGTCTCTCACAGGTCGGGAGTTCACTCCACAGGGCACTTCCGTTCACGGTTTGTTTCGATGTATCTAACAAGAACTTGAAAGTTGCCGATTTCGCGTCGGTTATACAAACTCGAATTCGCGATCGTTTAGATATCCTGTTCGCAGCGCCAATTAAGTTCGACGAAACCAGAAGTTACTTTTTAAAAATATTATTTATTCAAGAAATTTAGAAATAATATCTTAATTGTAACTTATAGGTAGTACACAAGCTTACGGCCTAAAGGTACGACGCCGAGTGTCTTCGATTCGTCGTTACATTTAGCAGGTCACCTCCGTTTCCCGTGGGAACGGTTGGTTTTTGTTTATCACCCTTCGAATTCCTTAGCTATCTTAAACATAGACTGTGTGGAATTTGACGGGACATAATTATATGTAATAGCCCTGATAAATGATGGAGTGTAAATTCATACAATAGTCTTATACAAAAGACTGGTAAAACGTTTTACATTCGCTTTCGATGTTACAGTAAGACTAAATTGGACTAAATTCAATGGGATGCTAAGTTACCAATAAGCTACTTTTTTTTAAGAATTGGAACGAAATACTAAAATAAAATATTGTCAATATTGGAAATAGGATAATTTCTTGAATTGATACTCATGTGAAATTTAATTAATTATCTGTAGAAGAAGGAAAAATATATATCCTTCTTTTAATGTTCGTTTGTACATAAATAAACATCACATAATTTCGACACGTTTATTTCGTCATCTTCATACATAACCTATACATAACCAACCAGAGATAATAAAGAGAGGAGAATGGAAACTTAAAACCTTGGTATATAGGTTTTGCGCGCCATCTCCGCGAATTTCCCTTGAATTAAATCCGCCATCTTAAATGTGCGGACAATTTAAAAAGCTACTGTAATTTTTGAAATATATTGACATAATCAAAGATAAATTATTTTGGCGATTCAGTCAGATATAAATCTGAACGAATCGCCCAAATAATGTATCTTTGATTATCTAAAATTTTTGCGCCCGATTAATTATGTTTTGTTATAATATTCAGTTTCATGGTTTTATATAAGTTTATGAAATTACTTACAAATATATACCACTGAAATACATTTATTAATCAAATTACAACAATTATAATTCTACCAAATGTAAATCAATTTCACAAAATTATTCAACAAATCCACGGAAATTTGACTTGGAAATGAGACATAGAAGACAAGAAAAAAAGCGTTAAATAGTTTCATACTTTTATGTTAGAGATTCAACCTGACAAATATGAATTAACGTATTGTGCGATTAACACTAACATTCTCTACAAACACAATCCGTAATGAATGTTTAAACTAAAGAAAAGAAATAAGAGTGTACTTGTAGTTAATTAAATCTAACACTTAAATTTTGTAAACACAATAATTACGTTAAGACGAGTAGCTAATATGCACCTGCAAATACCAAATGTTACACTTATGCTTATAGTATTTAGTACATTCACTTATTATCACCTTCAAAATTATTTTTAAATAGCACAATAGATGTATACTTTAATCAAAAAAATAGAACACAATAAAACAAAAAACTAAGTTCCAAACACAACCTCACATGGATAAACAGAACCGACATAACCACAGATCACTTAAAATAGATATACAACTCAATAGAACTTGAAGGTCCTATATAAGTTTTGGTGGCTGGTCGGCATTAGACGTAAGGGGGAGCTAATGTATGCAACCCGTTATACCGCTTATTTTATTTTCCTCGTTTTATTTTAAATTTGGATTAATCTTCTGAAAAGTTTTTTACTCGCTGTACTGACTTGTTTGATTTTGAATACAATATATTCAAACTATTTTCAAATATAGAGTAAAATCGTTCCAGAAGATAAATCGATAGATATACGCTGGTTTATGGCTTCAGTCTAAGTAAAAAATGGTATTCTATTTTAGAATTTTATTGGTAGTTATACAATACAATTGAGAAATACTATTACAGTAATGCTCTACACAGCTCTTCAAGACTTGTCCTTTTTACGTAATGTGATGCTCAGTTAAAATTAATTTTTTTGTTGCTAATTAATTCATATTGCTTCCTCTATTGATCTGTCATAATCACCGACAATGGTGAAACCTGAAAGAATTCAAATAACATTTTCACAAACTTAATTTTTAGGCACGTATGTAAGTACAACTCACCATATCGATCAAAATTATCTTCTCGATAACTTCCTGTATTTATCATAGGCATAGACTTTCATCATCATCAGATGCTTGATCTTCAGATGCTGCTATTTTTAATTTCCCTTTTAAAATATTGTTTACACCTATATCGTTGCACCACTTATAAATTAAAATATCTGCTACAGCTTTAATAATATTTTTGAGCAACACATCCTTATGGGCTTCACAACATAATAAATAATCACCTATATCTTGTATTGATGACTAACAATGACTAATGACAACGACATAAGAAACACCAATGCGCGATTAGAAGCACAAGAGATGTCTCTCGAAACATTCTCATTATTCTTCCTGACATATATGTTTCCTGCTTAGCCCAGGATTGATTGCGTGGTAGCCTATATTAAATTCCCCCTTACTTACATTGCCAACCCCTCCCTGTAAAAATCCGCAAAGACGAGCACATAAGTTGAACATCTATTTTAAGTGATCTGTTGGCATAACACAACTTATACCAACCAATCGCATATTATGAGATGATGTATGACTTATCGGATTCGATAGTGGCTCTAACTCTTGATATTCCCTGGAACATCAAAATCATGCGGGTTGCATAATTATAATTTGGTCAATTGTACTTACAATGCAACTCCCACCCCAGGTAACCAACTTCTCTTACGACCAACTACATTTCGTCATTCCCTACGTACGGCCAACTAAAAATTACGTAGCAAATTTAAATTTAAATTTCTGAATACTACATATGCTATTTTTAATATTACTAATTTTTTTCGTAATAAGGCATTCAAGGTAAACGAAAAATGTATATAATCATAACTGCAGCAATTGTTTTATTTGGCTGTCAATTGTTTTTAATATTTTACTACACTACTGCATAAGTACCATACGAAAAAATAGTTTTTATATATTTTTTTATTTGCTTTTTAAGAAAAATTATTATTTTAGTATACTTAAATCGAATTATCTTAAATGTGTTCACAAAATTAATATTAACAATATTGCCCTATTTTCAATAATTGCTGAACTGCTAGCACCGCATTAAAATTAAGTAACTGTAGTATTAAGCATATGGGAGTTTCGCATTTCCAATTGTTTACGAAAACGCTACTTTACATAATTACTTTCTTGCTAAAAATCGTTTTATATTTCTATTACAGAGTGCAAATGCCTATTAATTGCAAGAAATACATGTACACTTTCGATTATTTGCCACTTTTCTATGCCCAAAATATAGGTCATTTTTGGGAATTATTTGTGAGAATCCGAGTAATTATTCATCAATATAAACTAGGAGGAGAAGCAGATACATGTTTCGTCTTTACGTACATGTATAATTTGTCAGCGAAAACTTACTGCCTTTGAAATCCAATTGGAAATGAGTAGCCCACCTTAGCGCGTGTTTTGAACAGTTAGCAAAAGATGTCTTGTATAGTAGGTTAGTTCGTAAATGTAACAAATCGGAGAGTATCTTTTAGTTCCCCCACCAACAAAAGATTGCGCTGATCAATGATTTTAATAGAACCTCTGCTATGATCAATTGTTTACCTGATTGATGTACTAATACTATATCATATTTCTGGAGGTGGATTAACCTTCCTATACTCACGCATACGGTCTGTGAGACCGATTTATATAGTATAGTATACGTCTTTCATTTTGACGTGAGTATAGGAAGGTTAATATTCTTTGTAAACGTGCCGGCGTTTTATTTAATGTTTTTTTATTGATAATAAAAAATATATATATATATATAAAATATATATATAATTTTATAAAATCTGTCCATGCCAAAACAAATTGCGAGTTCTTTCTCAATTTGTGCATATCTGGATTGACACTCTGTCAATGCTTTGCTTGCATATGCACATGGCATATTATTTTGCAGTAACGCAACCTCCAACGGCTCCAACCCTGACAAGAGATAGCAGTCGAGAATGGAAACTATATGTTAGGGGTGGGGAACAAATATTTGCGCCCCCTGTGATAGTAAGGTTGAACCGAACCAGAAAAGCGCGGACATTTGAATTGTTATTTATAATTATTTACTTAGTTATATCTATTTCAAATGTATTCTATATATTCATTTAAACCATTTCAGTTTTAAACAAAGCAGTTTAATAACATGAAGTATAATAAGCATTACTTAAAGTCTTTCTTAAAGTTAAGTATGACTCATAGAAAAACCGATAGATGGAAACTGTCGTGGTGGGGGTAAGACTGTATTTTGCGCCTCTTACAAATATACCGGTACTAAATTATGAAGCGCGCGTTCAAAATTCAATAAAAAAGCAAAATTTACATTTTTTAATTTATCTTTTAGATAATCTTCTTCACTTTAAGGTTAAATAAAACAACTTCAGTACAATTACAAAAGTTGTTTTATTTGACCTGAAAGCAAACATTATCTAAAAGATAAGTATTAAATAGATCAAGAAAATATACAGTAAACTTTTTATATTATTGAACTTAAAAATGCAATGAATATTTGCGCGAAGTCCAAATAGACACATCGATAGAATAAGCCGCGAGAAAGGTAATATCTGTACTTGAGGTGCTGTGTTCAATAGTGAAGCAAAGTGTTAGGCACGACATTATAATTAAAAGTAAAAAAGTTAAAAGTATTCAAGACAATATTTATTCATTTTTAAAAGTATACTAGTAAAATACCTAAACATAATAAAAGCGGTAACAGATATTTCGAAACATACATGAAGAATAACCCTGATGAAAAATATAAAAAAATGACAACTAAAAAATTATAAAATAAGTAAAATTTGATAAGATTTAATAAATAACCCATTTTACAAAAACCAGTATGTACTAAACATGTAACAAAATTGATAACTATATATACATGGGGCAATAGCATTGATGAAAAACATTTAATATTAAAACAGTTATCATATATATCACATATAAAGTAAATAGTATGATATTAATCTTTTGTGGTTTTTGCAACAAATAATTAAAAATTTGTCGCAAAAACCATAAAAGATTAATATTACAGTAATACAGCGAAGTGATCTTATATCTTCCCTCCTAAAGTTAAAACTTACTTATGCTTTAACCGATAGTTGAAAGCTATTACTTTTAACTTGTCTGAGGAATAAGTGGGTTAAATCTGGAATTAGAACCTTTTAAAATCCTATTTATTTCATTCACCCATGTATGTATAGTGAAATTAACTGATGTTCTAATAAATATATCTTTCACATCCGGATGGCTCCTGCATGATATGCCACAGAAATTAATATTGCTTTCTAAAATATTTTTCAATTTCAAAGATAGGTCATTTTGTAAACATAGTTTTGGAAGATTTGTATTTATTATATTTAAACATTTATTGAAAAGTATCATAAACTTTGAGTGGGGCAGCAGTAATTTCTGTCGCATATTTTGTTTTAATTTAATCAGCTCATGCTGAGGCAATGGGCCATCAGATATGAAGTTATTACAACAAGTTGTGCAATTATTAGTACATACTAAAACTTTTCTTGCTACATAGCCACTAACATACGCAGCAGCATATGTAGCAAGTTCATTTTCACAGATTTCTGTGACCGTTGCACTCATCTCTTCTAATATTGGCTGCGTTGTTGCAAAAGACTGCTCATTATTTGTAATAAAATGTTTGAAATTGCTCAGCACAGAGTTTGACAAGTTGTCTTCGCAATTAGTCCCGAAAGAACGCGCCGCCAAAAAGTTATTAAGTACAAGTGTTTTAAAAGAAGATTGAAATGAAGAACAAGTCGGATTTATATTCCGAATACCGTGACTTTTAACCATGCCAAAAAAATTTTCAATTCAATTTCGGTATAAGATACCGAAAACCTTTGCTTTGGAACTTCTGCCAGAGGTATTCAAAAGCCTGAATCGTATGTATCCAGTTCTTGATGGTTGGAGGACGAGATACTTTTTAGTGGTAGGGCATTGAAATTTAATTGAACGAAGTAACTCTTTCGCCTCCAACCAAAAAGGTAAATGTCCGGAAGATGCCGTTATTCTACAACGCAATTCATTATTTGACGTTGAATGAGTTGAAACACCATTTACACTATCAAATAGTGTATCTAGAAATATTATTATTTCTGATGTTCCCACTGCATCTTGTAAAGGAGGTAGACCTAGAAATAATTTCAATAACAAACAAATATTTCAATACACGACATAATATGTGGACTTACCGTTTTCTGCTAAGAAGCCCATCAATGTTCCTACTGACATGCTTAGTGTCTGAGTACAATGTTTTACCTTCATTTTCTTCATTTCCTTAGCATATACATGAGAATCAGTTAATTTAGGGCAAACTCTTATTCCGTTTCGTTCTACATCCATTTCATAGAGACTTATAATATGTTTCCAGGAACCTTGTCTTTCTATTCCATTCTGTGTAAAGAAAACATCTTTGGTTAGAAATTGATTGCGCATACATTTTAATAAATGTGGATAATCATACATGGGTACAATCTCAACAGCATCAATTTCAAACCCAAAAATCCTACATTCCTCTTTTTTATTAATGTTTTTTTTTTTCCTTGTCTCATCAACTAAAAGATTTATGGCTGCCTGATTCTGACTAGCCTGGTCACAAATTGTTGCGACAGGAATTAAGCCAGCTGAAATAATCTTTGTAGTAACTGTTTTAATTAATACAGCTAATTGCATAGATTTAGTAGCAGCTTCACAAAATGTTAAAAGTAAAGGTTGCTTCCATGGCCTGTAAACTCCTTGTGCCATAAATACAAGTGCATGGTCAGCAAGTTTTTCAAATTTTTAGTATTTCCATTATACTCAAAACCATCTATAAAATCCTTATTTTTGTCATAGCTTAGCAATGCTTGCAATGACATCTCATCAAAAATTACACTGCAATATTTTTCCTGTTCTGGTAATAAATATGCAATGGACTTTAGATGACTAAAAATGTTTTCATTAATGCCAGCTGTGAACGGCACTCGTTTTAACAAATTTCCCAATGTCCTTCTGGATGGTAACGCAAATAGCTTCTCCAGTAATTGATACCCACGTGGGCTGGCTTTATAAAGGGAAAGTGCTACAATTTTGTTATCCAATGTAAATCGTCTCCCTCTTGGTTTCAGTTTGTAGTTTCTCATTTGGGACAACAAGAAGTCAAATACTGTACTACTGATGTCTGAGTTAATTTTATCATAGATTCTTGTTTCAGATACTTGTTTTGCTGCTTTCAACCTGCTTTGTACTGACAACAACGTTTTGCTTAGTATGTATGATTTGTGCACAAAACTAGATGCAGCTTTATACAGTACTGCTTCTTTGGGTTTTAGATGATTCTGACGTGTCACATTTATCATGCCAAGTACATTTGTTCTTTCTAAAAATTATATTGCAATTTTAAAAGAATTAATTTAAGGGTGCTTACTCTTCTTACTTTTTTCGTACATATTACTGCAGATGATGCAATTGATGTAGATGGCTTGGGACATATGGAATTGACATCTGCATTTGGTGTTTCTGGATAAACCAGCTCCATTGCTCTAGCTGCCACAAATAAAATTATGTAGTTTGAATATGTATGCAACATGATCAGAACTTCATGGTAACAAAATGATAATTGTATCCAGACTACTTATTATAAATGGACATAATAGATTTCCTATCATTCAAGATACATGCTACTTATTTTAGCATGAATAACACAGTCGCTTTTAAATTCTTAAACTATAATTATTTATTAAATATAAATAGGTTTTAATATCCAGCCATATATGCATTACCTGTATGACCAGCACATTCGTGCGCACCATCTTTTGGGTCTTGCCAAAATGAAGTTTCAACTGTCGATCCACCAGCATACTGTAGTATGGTAATATTCCATTAGTGAAATTACCAATAAAAGATGTAAATTTTATAGAAAGCATTTTTTAAGAAATAGAAAAGCGTTGTAAATATATCCACACACATACACTTTAAGCATTTGAAAATCTAGAATTCCAAATTGCTATAACGACGTACCGAAAAAAAAAAAGAAATAAGTTTGTTTATGACGACGGTATAGGTGGTCGACAAAAAAAGTTAGATAAAAAGTTATATAAAATACCAGGGTTGAAAAGTAGCAGACCACATCAAAAACGAAGTTGTTGTTTACAAACGACGAACAGACCAAAGAAAAAGAAGTACAATAAAAGGAAAAGACCAAGAAAAGAAGTGAAGAAAGAATTCAAGAGGGAGGGAGAAGTTAAGAATTAGAAGACAAATTACACTTATACACACTAGGTAATATATTTTGATTGTATTGTTCATTATTTTGTTAATATAATACTAAAATTTTATAAATTATTATTTGTAATAATTTTTGTTTTCTATAAAAATTAACCTAAAAATTCATACTACAATACCATACTACAATTTTTGGCGCACAGAACGTGGGGCGAACCTAAATTCATTCATTTCATTGGCGAACCTAAAGTTAGTTTTTAGATTGATTTAATTTCATTTCATTGTATTATACACAAATTTAGAATTTTAAAATGTCAAACAAACGTCAAGATGACACAGAGCAGGGAGAAATAGAAAAGGCGTTAGAAAAACTAATGTCTTCGTTAAATAAGTTATCATGTGCTATTAATGGTCTGGGGCACAGTCTGAACAAACAAGTAGAGAGTACAAGTAAATCTAATGAAATAAATGTAAGGTTAGAAGATATCGAGATTACATATGAAAATGAAAATAGAAGAAAAAAGGAATGTATAAAGAGAAATATATCTGAATTTACAGAATTGGTAACTATTGACACTGGTTTATCTGAAAATAGGGCATTAAAGGAAGAGAATTCGTTGCAATTAACACATTCGAAAGGTGTCAATGAATCGAACTTTAAGTTAAGTAAAATAAAGAAATAAGTTTGTTTATAACGACGGTATAGGATGGTCGACAAAAAAGTTAGATAAAAAGTTATATAAAATACCAGGGTTGAAAAGAAGAAGACCACATCAAAAACGAAGTTGTTGTTTACAAACGACGAACAGACCAAAGAAAAAGAAGTACAATAAAAGGAAAAGACCAAAGAAAAGAAGTGAAGAAAGAATTCAAGAGGGAGGGAGAAGTTAAGAATTAGAAGTCAAATTACACTTATACACACTAGGTAATATATTTTGATTGTATTGTTCATTATTTTGTTAATACAATACTAAAATTTTATAAATTATTATTTGTAATAGTTTTTGCTTTCTATAAAAATTAACCTAAAAATTCATACTACAATACCCTTAAAAATAAAACTTTATGTTCATATTAATTTTTTAAAACTGATATTTACCAGGCATATTAATTGTAGGTAGGGACTTTCGTGCCAAACGTTTTCCATTTACATACTTTTTTATGAAGTGTGCAGAACATACAAAACAAGTGTTGTATAACTGAGTTTTATTGTACATAAGCACTTCACTACTTCCAATGCGCTGTAAATCTATGCCTAAAAGAATAAATAAATCATGTACTTGTAATTAATGGTATTAATTAATACCACTTTATTTGCTTTGCATAAAATGTAATTTTACCTGGTTGATACACTATCGTTGCATCCTGGAACGCAACAACGTTTGATATATGTAGACATTTTCTAAAATTCACAATATATTTATTCTTAAATTGAACGTAGAAAACTATCAGTCACAAGCCACAATAACCTATCACAACAAGCAATGCGAAAATATTAAAACGGAAGGCTTCCCGCCAGGAACTGCAAACTGTGTACACCCTAACGAGAGGTCGAATATTAGAAACGACTTGCCAGCTTCCCCTCACTTGCCTGGCGAAATATTCGTCATAGTGGGGAACCAGCCGAAGAGGGCGAACCGGCCCGATGTGCAGCGGTACGCTTTCGGCTGTTCCTTGCCCCTTATCTGTTATAATACTTGTAACAGATAAGAAATATTAAATTACTATTGAAAGAAAAGGTCTGGATAGAATTTCATGGTTGATTGTATTTGGCTTATGCCTATAACAGATAGATTTATAGGTATTTTTTTAACTAATAAATATCCATTCAACACTTATTTTATTTTAATAAAGAGTCCGCAGGACCAAAAATAATGTGGTAAAAACTATATAAACAACGATGACTTGAATGTTGGACGAATATTACATAGCGCATACTATTTGCGAACTCAGGCGTGAGATCTGGAGGAATTCGGGAAAATCGCAGTAGCATAGATTAAAACAGCGAGATTGAGGAACTAGAGAAAACAATGATTTATTCCTGTCAAAAAAGGAGGTAAAACCGTCCAAAGCTATAGAATACAGTCACGTATAATAATTATAATAGTAATAATGATAATAATAACAATAAAAATAGTAATCATTAAAATAATAATAATAATACTAATAATAATAATAGTAATAATAATAATCATAATCATAATAACAATAATCGTATAGAGGCATAACCTTCATATGGTATTAAACGACATCGAGCGTAATCGAGAAAATGAGATGAGGGACCCATAAATCTAAAATTAATGGAATATTTACAATTTCGAGGGATAATTTCAAAATCATTAAGAAGTATTGCACAGCTGAAAGTTGTTAGAAGTAGGTAATAGAGGAGCTTTGCTAGCACAAAATTTGGCAAAAATTATTCAATTTTATTAAATCCGATTAGGAAAAGCCACAACAAATGTTCAAACAGGTATTAAAAAAGTGTAAGTTATACGTTTTTCAAAATTTAGCGGAATAAATCTTCAAAATGTTGGAAATCATAAGAATTCCCCAAATTCGTGGAAAAAAAAATTCAAAACTATTCTTGAGGCATTTCCTCATCAGTCGGGTACAACGTTAAACCACGTTGTTTCTTGATGGAAGGTTTATATAACAATGTTGATCGGTCACATACAAACCACAAACCGACGGAAACCGGCGCTAATTAGATATTGTCGAAAATGTAATAATTTCTAACTCATCAGAGATGAACTCGTAATTACAGTTTTTAGGTTTAGTACGGTCTTTGCCACACTCGAACGCCATGGCCGAGAGGATCTTTTCCACGTTGATAGATATTGCGAGCCACAAGTTCCGATGAATTTGGAAAACGTTCTATAACTTAAACTTTTTAATAACTTTTTGAATATTTGTTGTGGCTTTCCTTATTCGGATTTAATAAAATCGAATAATTTTTGCCAAATTTTGTGATCGCCAAGATTTTGAAATTAATCATGGAAATTCTACATAATTGTACATAATTATATTGTCATTAACTTTTGAAAGTGAAAACTTCGGTATAACTGGCAATATGTGAAAACAATACAACATGTGTGATGATTCGATAACAATTTACAAGATGACGACAAATAGAATGTATGTGAAAGTTACATTGATTTAATAATATAATATGATTATGAATATGATTATTATTATTATCATCATTATTATTACTTTGTAAGGCTTTTGCTCCTTTTTTATGCCAGGAATAAATCTTGTTTTCTCTCCTTCCTCGATCTCGCTGTTTTAATCTATGCTACTGCGATTTTCCCGAATTCCTCCAGATCTCACGCCCGAGTTCGCAAACAGTATGCGATATGTAATATTCGTCCAACATTCAAGTCATCGTTGTTTATATAGTTCTTTTACCACATTATTTTTGGTCCTGCGGACTCTTTATTAAAATAAAATAAGTGTTGAATGGATATTTATTAGTTAAAAAAGGATACCTATAAATCTATCTGTTATAGGCATAAGCCAAATACAATCAACCATGAAATTCGATCCAGACCTTTTCTTTCAATAGTAATTTAATATTTCCTATCTGTTACAAGTATTATAACAGATAAGGGGCAAGGAACAGCCGAAAGCGTACCGCTGCACATCGGGCCGGTTCGCCCTCTTCGGCTGGTTCCCCCACTATGACGAATATTTCGCCAGGCAAGTGAGGGGAAGCTGGCAAGTCGTTTCTAATATTCGACCTCTGATAAGCCGCCGGCTTACTGTAAGCGTACAACGTACAACGTCCAAATCTACGATTGAACAACTTCACTTGTATCATCTTATTTTACACGTATAAGGAAGATAGTAAATGCAATACTGACATTTCTTAATTCAGACATTATTCTTTAGTACCGGTATATTAGGCAGGTGTCACTGCAATAGTATTTGGCGGGAATATGGGAGTGCATGACTTAAAAACGATCTCTGTTGCACCGTAGAAGAGAACGATGTTGCTTAACAAAGTAACACTTGATCTGACAACAATGTTAAAAGTTGGTAACTTCTAGGGAGATTTGAATATTTTATGTTGATTCATTCCGAATATCACCCAAGCGTAGTGTTAACGTAAATTCGATAAATATATATAACGTGTCCCAGATAACATTTCCAACATGGGGATCTCGCTTATTGTAAAAGATACAAGTTTGGTTAAATTAGACAAATTGTTCCTAAGGTCTAATGAAATTATACAATATTCTTCAATTTTCAAATTTCCATGTATTTTAGGATTTATGGTGAAAAAACGAAAAACGTCAAATTTCTTTCTCTTGTACTAACTTTTTGTTCTAGTGTATACATAATTTCTTTTCACATTTTCTTAAGATACTTTTTATGTAGAATTTAAATATCGACTTGGATTTCTTTTTGCCCTTTTCGTTTTTTAGTTTTGATCCCTAACTTAAATTTTTCTTATGGAACGTCAAGTCGGCTTTGAAATAATTGAACGTGTTTCTTCATCCTCTTTACAATGATATATTACATGTACTATCTGTTTTTAAAAATATTAAAGAAAATTGAAAAAATATTTTTATTAAGGTAATTAATGCCCGTTTGCACCGTATGTAAAATAAGCATTACTTAATAAAGTCTTTCTTAAAGTTAAGTATGACTTAAAGACGATCTGTGTTGCACCGTAGAAGAGAACGATATTGCTTAACAAAGTAACACTTGATCTGACAACAATGTTGAAAGTTAGTAACTTCTAGCGAGATTTGAATATTTTATGTTGATTCATTCCGAATATTCCCCAAGCGTATATGTTAACCTATATTCGATATTGTATTGTTATTTAGTGAAGTGATATTTATTCTTTAATAAATAAGTACTTGAACTTATTTATATTGTTTTAATTAATTCTTATGTTGCGGCCCTTTGAAATAGTTATCATGTATGTGGTCCGAGAAAAGAAAGCTTCAGTATTCGAAAAAAAATTATTTGCATGATCTGTATTTGTTTATTCTTGACAATAAGTTTGTTTTACAAATAGAACTAATTACCATTTCCTTTTTACATTAATTACATTAATATCATTCCACCGAAAAGCCATTCTTTTTATCTAAACGACTATAAACACAATTTGCAAATGAACGCTATTCGTCGAAACTACATCAGCTGTTTTTAAAGCTATGTTAAGCAATGCTTAAGCCACCGTTTTCGATGACTTAAATTTAAGCATTACTTAAGGGCGTTAAGTATTACTTAGAATGCGGTGCAAGCGAAATTCATATTTTAAGTCATTCTTAACTTTAAGAATTACTTAAATTACACGGTGCAAACGGGCGTAAATCTTACCGATCTGGAACGGCAACCATGAAAACTCTGCCCGTACCTCGTTTGTAGCCTCCAAAAACCCATTGCCCCTCTACAGAATATCCACGATGATACTTTCTTTCTCCAAATTTGGACTCGTCAATCTCCACGATTTTACCTGGGCTCCCTAACTTCTCTTTATCTAATACATACGCATCTAAAACAACCTCACGGCAAAAGATGCCCAATCTACCGCGGTATTGCTTGCGATACGTAGTTCATCGCAAATGAAAGTTAGGGGACTGCTGGCAACCCAAAGATGGACGAATCCTAAAATTTGGAAAATAGAAAGTTTTGATTTAAAAAAATGTCCCTGCCCTAAACTCAGACGTCTCCCCCTCCCCCGCATCGCTCCCTTTTTTAAAACGATTTAATTTCACTGAGTCGCATCACCATTTAAGTCCATCACACCTAGTACAAAAAAATCCTAAATATAAAATATACAACAAATGCACATAATACTCACCAATTGCCTTCCGCCCTTAATTTCAGTGGGGATCTAAAACGAGAGCACATGTAGCTACCATCGTTGGGGATTAATCCCCACTGCGTTAGTTGGCGACCCATTTCAATTTTATCTGAATTACATAATTTGTATAAATCCATTAAATTGATTTGAGCTATTGTAAACGCAATGACAATAAGAATAAACAAAACTGCACTTTTATTTAAGTTACTACTGGTTGCTACCATGCGTCGATATCTACGGTTTTACTTGAACTTCCTATTTTTGCTTTATATATGATACACGTATCCAAAACAACCTCCCGAAAAAAGACAAATATGAACAGAAAAAATCATAAGAGTACGCAAGTTCGTGCATCAATCAATTTTTTCGTATACGGCAACAATTTAATTCCATAATAGACCGCTTCGAAGAAGAATAAGAAGAATTATATAAATATACATCTATTTAAGTTGGTACTGGTTGCTACCAGTCAAATGTCGTTTAGAAAGTCATACATTTTAACATCTCAGAAAATGTGAAAATGTTGGTAAATTACTGAAAATTATATTAATATTTGAACGTATATTTGTAGAAAAAGGATGAAGTTCTTATAAATGTGTCACAAATTGTATTTATGTGATTAAATACATAAGAAAACTCCATCTGAATGTAACGTAAACACTTCAAGGTAAGACCGTTTTTCTTAAATTGTGACTCTGGGAAGCATCTCTCACAAAACTTTTATTTAGATAATTTATCACCCTTTAGGTTAGCTTTATGGTGCTATAATTTTCTTTGCGAAAATCGAAAGTGTCTTGTCCTCATATTTAACCAATTCTTGACAGATAATGGAATTGTTCATCAGAAAACAAATAGTCACACCAAAACAAAATGGTATGGCCGAAAGGTTTAATCGTACTGTGGTTGAAAAGGCTAAGTGCTTATTGTTCGATGAAAATATGGATAAAATATTTTGGGTAGAGGCCTGTAATACTGCATGTTACCTTAAAAACTGTTCTGTAGCATCAGGTATTTCCAAAACTCCAATTGAACTTTGGTCACAAACAAAAACCTGGTATTAGTCACTTAGGAATATATTGGGCAGCACAGTCATGGTACATATTCCAATAGCAAGCAGACAAAAATGGGATAAAAAGGCTGTAAAACATATTCTAGTAGGGTATGATGAAAATTCCAAGGGGTGTAGAAGTTACATCCAAATATAAGCAAAATTGTAAGTAGCTGGGATATAACTGTGATGGAAACCTTAAAAGAAAAGGGTGTAGTTATAGAAAGCATGCAGGAAAAGGCAGAATTATCAGATTCAGTGGGGGAGAAAAGGGAGTAAATTTCTTCAACTGAAGAAAGAAGTGTTTACACAATTGAAGCAGAAGAGAATGATGGCAACTACAATCCTGAGAGATAGCCTGAAACCGAAATAATGGTTGTTCCGAGGAGATCAGAGAGGCAGAGAAACAAAAAATTATTTGAGCACGTTTCCTGCCAAATAATAATAATAAAGAAGGTTCCAGTGATGGTATCCGAAGTTTTTTCGAGACCTCATGGTGTGTGGAGACAGACAATGATGGAGGAGATCAGCTTTTGAGGAGAACGAGACGCGGGAGTTAGTGAATCTACCTAAAAATTGAACCATAGTTGAGTGCAAGTGGGTATTTAAAGTGCAACAGTGAAAGTGAAGTTAGCTATAGAGCAAGGCAAGTGGCTAAAGGATTTACACAAAGGGAAGGTGTGGATTACAATGAAATGTTTACACCAGTTGTGCGACACTCTATCTTAAGGCTTCTAATAGCTTTAGCTGTAAAATTGGACCTAAGTATCACTCAATTAGATATAAAAACCGCATTCTTAAATGTTTTTTTGGAAGAAAATGTCTATATGGGGCAACCAGAGGGTTTTATTTAAAAAAATAGTGAAAATAAAGTGTATAAATTAAAGCAGTTTATGGTTTAAAGCAATCAAGCAGGACCTGGAATAAGAGAGTAGATGAAGTTTTGTTAAATTTAGATTATAGAAAAATCCAAATTTGAACCCTGTTTATACATTGAAAAGGAAAACAATTTATTGACCGTGGTAGCCTTTTATGTGCACGATTTCTTCATATTTTCGAATAATTCAAAAGAACTGTGTTTCTTAGAAGAAAAATTAAACTCTAGGTTTAAGATTAAAAATCTTGGTGAAGCTAAGCAAAGTTTAGGTGTTAAAATTGCAAGAAATTACAAGAATGGCTGCATTACCTTAGATCAAGAAAATTGTAGTAATGTAAGTATTGATCAAATTCTAAAAATTACAATGTCAAACTGTAAAAGTGTTGCCACACCTATGGACTGTAGCATTTGTTTAGATAATATTGAACGTGTTTGTGACAAAAGTTTGCCTTATCAAAGACCTATTGGAAGTCTTATGTATCTTGCAGTCCTAACCCGACCTGATATAGCTTACGCAGTAAGTTTTCTAAGGTTTAACAACGGTTGTACTGATTTGCATTGGAAATGTGCAAAAGGGTACTTAGATATTTACAAGGCACAAAGGCTCTCAAATTGAAGTTTTGTGAAGATACCTGTGAATTACAAGATCATGCTGATGCCGATTGGGCCAGCAACAAAAGGGACCGAAAATCATATACAGGGCTTGTCTTTAAACTTTCAGGAGGAACTGTTTCTTGGAAAAGTATGTATATAATAAACAATAAACAGTAGCACTTTCAAGTACAGAGGCAGAGTATGGTCTTGGGCGAATCTTCGAAGGAGGTCATTTATTTAAGGAATGTTTTGTCATCGTTGATAGACTATGATGGTACTGCAACTGTATTCAACGACAAAGTACTAATAAGTTGTCATCGAACTCAGTATTTCATAACAGGTCTAAACATATAGATGTTAGACATCACTTCATCAGAGAAGCGATTTCAGAAATAAATGTAAATGTGGAGTACCTGCCCACTGATGAAATGACAACTGACATTCTTATAAAAAACTTACCGACAGTGAAGCGTGAATTTTTGTTAAGAAATTAGGTTTAGTAAATGCTTAATGATAAGTTTGAGATAGCGGGGTGTTGAATATAAGTATCTCAAAAGTATGTACTGCGCCCTCTGTTTAGTATGTTCTGTATTATCGCTTTCTAAATAAAAAAAAACAGTCGACTCGCGAGATTCAGCAAAGCTACCAGGGTATCATTGTGTTCTTGCTTCTTTTACCCTGCACCCAACAACTGATTGTAGTTTTCGGGGAACATCTCGAATACTATTGTTGACTGGATCAGATGGAATAAGCAACGTGTTTAATAAATCTGTATTACTTGCAATGCGGGTTTTTTTATTATGCCGGCAATCTTTATTACGCGCAAACTATGTTTTATAATATTGGCACTATGCATTAAAATTTTGTGTAGAGTAAGGGACATGTAATACCATGGATAACGATGTAGGTAAAGGTTCCTGATTTCTTCTGTAAATTGCTGGCATTTTGTACAATTTATCTCTGAATCTGATGCCAAGGTTTGTAATATAACGTAGGTTTTTTTTTATTAATGTTACATCTATTCCAGTTATGTTGGCGCTAGTTTCAGCACTTTTGGAAAATCTAGCTATATTGCCACCATTTGAAGAACCAAAGGAAGGTTTTGGTCTATCTATAGTTAGCCCCATCTCTCCTTTAAAACGAGCTTGAATTTCAAACTTTCGTTTTTTTACATTTTCTTTATCATTTTTTAATATTTAACCGGTAGTTGATATGCAGAAAACATTCCAGATACCTAATCCATGCATGTAGGGTGGATAGATTGAAACCATAGTTTTCTCTTGAATCTCTAAATTTAGAATTTGGTTGATTCATCAATTTTGGTGTAGCTTTATGAATATAACATGTCTGGGTAGATTTTGTTTCATTGCATTGTATACTTTACCTTCTGCCATTGTAAATAATAACTTATGATTTATAATAATTTCTTGATTTTCAAGTTTAATTTTGGTGAATTGTAAACTTGTAATTTGATCTTTTATAATGTTTGTTTCTATCTTTGTAGTTTTATCGTCTTATGTCATAAATATAAACTTGATGGGACGGCAAAACATTGTGGAAGCTGGTCTTGGATTTGGCCATACGTATTGCTCGTTTTCATGAAGTTTATACAATTCAATAAGAACGAAAGAAGACACGAACAGGTATTTGTCGTCAGAATCTTCAGAAGCAAATTTTTGTTTATATCTACAATGACCACTGTTCCCATCACATCCCCACTTTCTTATTAATGTGTATTCGGTCATAGATAATAAACTTTTAAGAACTTTCCTTTGAACGGTGACAAGTCGTTCAGCCGTTAAATTTAAAATTGCTTGGAGATTAATTTCTGCTCTAATGTCCGTAACCGATAAAAACTGTTTGTTTGGCATACATGTTAATTTTGTCTATGCTGGAAACACAAGCTGACCAGTTTTTCTGCATCCACTTTGAGGTAACTTTATAGGAATGCGATGATGATTTTGAGTCCACATAGTATGCCAAAGCTTCATCACTTCTTCTTTTCGTGCACTCATCAATACGAGTTTGTTTTATTCTGGCAGCTCGTTTAGATGACATTTCCGCAGCGAAAGTTAATACGTCTGTTCTGTGGGATTCTAACAATTCCTGTACTCGCCTTGTTTTCGTGCTAAGCTCGGAGAGCTGTCATTCTTCAATCGAGGCCGAGGCGCAAGCACCCCTCGATGTTCTACTTGGCAGCCACGGTCTCACCGCTGAAAAGCCAGAATTCTTTAACTAGGTTTGGCACACGCCGCCTTTGCTAAGAAGAAAAGAATCATTGCTATTTACGTATAACAAATACATTTTGTATATTCAACACTGCCTCTACGGGATGTTCCATAAACTAAATTATACGAAAATGTGATATACCCCAACATTTAGCGTCCGATATGTTCGTGTGTTAATTTGTAATGGTGTTGAATGAAATGTTATCTGTAGTTAGTTTAAAGCATAACGAATATGGATCTGCAAACAAACTTAAACTACTTCGGAACTGATTTAAGATATAGGAAAACTATTTTGCGTCCGGTACTTCAAAAGTCATTTAGTCATTTAGTAAAATATTGCATATACGAAAATAATAAAATAGTCGGTGGGTATTGCACCGCGTATTTTTGTACTTTTTTAGTAAAAACCTCTTGCTTCAAATTGTATGTTTCTGTCACCATCTACATCCCTAGGCAACAGCCCTTATTTTTGTTTTCTCGTGAAATGGCACATAGTATAAAATGAGTTGTCGTGGTAAATCGCTATCCTCTTCGTATGAAGTGACAATTGAAGAACTACGTAATCGCATAAAATATGCGGGCAAAATGATATCCTGAAGTCCTGCATTGAATACTGGGTAACAAACAGAAGTTGAAAAACGACCGCAATCGCTATTAACTTACCTAATGTGTGTGTATTGTAAATTTCAAATATTTATGTCTCGGTTATTTTGATTCTTGCACGTAAGCAATATTTTGCCAAAATGATTTATTTTATTGAGTTTTACATTTGGTTAAAATGAAAGTATCTCCTTTTGAAAGGATTGTTATTTCAGTTGTAGCATATTAGAAAAGCTTACTTAAATGGCTTCAACTACCTAAAAAGAATGCCTGCATTCAAAACATAGTCTCAATTGGTTTAGAATAAAAAACAAGTGTATTTTTATTGTATAAAAAGAATTAGATAAAATCTATTGAGTGAATGCATGTATTATAATGTTGAATTTGTAGAAGTTTTTACTTTCATTCTCCAACATATTTATTAATTTAATTTTTTTCACAAATGACTATGAACTATGAAAGAAGTGGGCAGTAATGATGGATGTTATACATATGTATTAGTGGAACAAAATTAAGCTGTAATTGAACGTTTCATAAAAATCCTCTGATAGACAGAATATCATTTTAAGAATTTAGAAAATACTGGTATTAAACTGGTACAGCACTATATGTGCATGAGTATACTTAATCTTATAGCACGAGTCACGAGTTCGTCAATGTTCTTCTGTCTGTTGCTTATATCTTGACAGAAAGCAATAGAATCAACAACTCACGCGGTGGTGCTCCCGAAAGCCAACTTCACTATCTTATCTATAGAAATTTACCAATATATCAAACGTTATACGATTCGAGGAACAATCCATCCTGAATTCACTTTAGGATATATCAGTTATACGCCAAACAATAAGTTATAGACAGCAGTGTAAAATGTTTCCATATACACTGAATTTACGGTAGGATTTATTTGTATACTACAATTTTGCGCATATACACAAAATTGTAGCATGCATTGCCAACTTCATGTCCGCTACCTCTATTACCTTTCATTATTGGATCGATAGTTTTAAAAATGAAATGTACAAAACATCCCCTTTGTTTCTAGCATTCAGACAACGAATATACATAAACATATATTTAAGAGTAAAATTAAACTAACAGTACATGTAACAAAACAAAAATTATATAATATTGCATTGCTACTGCACAATATTTTATATTTACTAAAATTAGACAAATGATTAACATTTGTGATGATAAAATTCTAACAAAATTGATATCAATATGAATATAATATTACTTTTCAACCTATTGTGCGTCAAAGTAGTTTAATTGAAGTGAAATTTGATATATACACAGTGTACCATTTCCGTTTTACACAATAAAATACAACTTATTTATAAATAAACCTATGCCGCACAGCAACAATTTGATGTAAAGTTATTGTGTTCCATTTATTTGATCTCTATCCAAAAATAGTTTCTTTATATCCTGTAATGCTTGTTCTATTTTTAGAGCAAACCTATGACAGTCCTGTAACAAAGAAGTAAAAATTAGGATCAAGAATTACGGCCTATTGTCATGCAGTCAATGCAGGCTCGCGCCGTCCATACGTTCAGTCGTGCTGCGCATGACGGTACCAAATAAAAAGGTCGTCGAATTCTACATTTTAAAAAAGTCAAAAAGAAAAAATTCCCTCCAGAATATGTCTATAGTGATGGTAAAATTTTATACTCTTCTATACAACCAGGCTTTTGCACTACTTATCTCAACAGGCAAATTCTACCTTTTACTGAATATGATGTAGACACGATCAACAAATTGTTTATTTCCTATTTTCTGTCTACTGTTGACTATTGCAATCGTAACAACTTGCACAATCTTTGTCTTTCTTTGTGATGTATTTCTTTGGTGATTATATTCTATTAGACACAAATATGTAAGTAACATAGACGCAACCACAGCATAGCAGGGAAAGTCCCCGTACCCTTCGGATGCAGACGCTTCGTTTAACGCTTTATCAGAATCGCCGACTTTGCGAAAATAGTTTATAAATTATTTGAATGCATTGTAATTATTCATTCGCGTATTAACGTCAGTGCAGATTTCACTTGTTTTCCAAATTATAACTTTGTAATTAGTAATTGAATTGTCTCAATAAATTTCTTCTTTTTAAAAACAGTAATGGGCACTAGCCTGTTATAATTTGTATTATATGTTTTGCTATTATTATTTTAAATAAGAAAGATTGAGGTAAGTACGTTTACATGTTAGAATTAGGTTACCTTTTTAGTTCAGAAAGGGAGTGGTAAACCTTCTTGAACTATTTGGTATAACGCAAATAGTATACATTTTCTTATAGTAACAGTTTAAGTTATATAAGTGTTTGAGAAGTAAGGTAAAATATTTTAAAAAGTGAGTTTCTGAGTGTTTTCAAGAGAAAGTATTTTACATAATAGTTTATTACTTTCACTTTTGCTGTTTTCATTTTATCAGATGTGGCAAGAAAATCAGAAAAACATTCTGGATATCAGAATGTATTAAACAAAAGCTAACGAGCAAAATTAGTCAGTTTTTCCGAAAATGGGAGAATATTCAAGCTAACACTAGCCGTCTTGATTGTCCATCAATGTCGCAATTACCATTAGAACTACCAAAGGAACGAAGAGTTTGAAACTGTCTCGATTCAACAATTACCAATTTCAATCAAGCCGGTCGAAACATCCGAAGGATAAATGGTAATTTTCAAATCCCTAATGTTTCTGGTTTGTTACCAATTCATTATTACTGGTTCAAATGCAAGACTTAATAGAAAATGGTTGAAACTATTATATATAAATTTTCTGAGATATTTTCTTCTCGGATCTTGCCAAACAATTAAAGAATTAAAAGGCATTGGTTACTATATTTTACAGATAAAAAAAATTGTTTTTTGTTTTGGTTGCAAAATTTTAAGCAACGTAAAATTGAGTAGTTCTGGATATATAATTGGTATTGCAATACAAAGTTATATCCAAAAACAACATTCATTTGTTCAGTCGGAAAATGATGTCGATGACGAAACCTAGTACAAAAATTCTCCCCACGCCATGTTATGGAGAGTTAAAAGTGGCAATTGCAGTGTTATTATTTTCTTTGATATAACTTATAATAACGTCGGAAAGAAATAAATTCAAAATGACAAAATTCAATTTGTTTTAAATATCTCCGAACCAAGTCAGATATTTGAGGTTTGTTTGCGTAATATATGTACTCTCTTTACGCTGTAAATTTCGTTTTATTTAGTCGATTTCGTAACTCTTGCCGTTTCCAAGATCATCCTCATCTTGGACACGACTATTTCTTTATCTACTTTTCAATTCTGCTCTATAATTGTACTCAGATATTGAAAGCTTTTAACTTGTTGTATGTTGTTCTATGCTTATTTTAAGTTCCTTTCTGTGGTTGCCATTATCATTATTTTACTTATTTCCATGTTTAGTTTGCCTAGTTCTTTGTAGTATATTTCAAGATTTTGCTGTAGTTTAATTTGCTACTAGAACCATATCGTCGATGAACAGCTGTAAGTTTTACGTTTTAATTTTTGAGTTCCCTACTGATATGTTCGTGCACTTTTTCTTACATTATGTTTACTACGTTAACACACACCCTTGTTTTAGTCTTTCTGTCAACTGCTTTCTTAAATTATGTTTTCCTTCTTCTTCTTTTTAACCCTACTTACCTCAATTATAAAAATCTTGAGTACTCGTTTTCTAAATTCATGTCCATACGCAAGTCCAATTCCTTCCTCAATCCTTTTTACATAACCCTGGCATACTTGCTACTGTGATTTCTCTATAGTTGACACAATTTCTGGTATTTCTATGTTTATACCAGGAAATTACTATGTCTGTGTTCTGCATTCTCTAGCTGTTTATTTTTGATTTGTAAATTTTCTTTTTCCTTCTACTAACATATCCTTATTTAACTTATCTTCCATCAGTAGTAGGTAATGGTCGCTGTCCATTTCGGCATTTTTTCCTACTTTCGCGCACAGATTCCAACTATGCCTATCTCTCTGGTACATTTATATATGGCTTTGTGCATTCTATTCCCATTTCTTATTTCTTTTCCAAATGGTCCCACGTATCCTTCCATTCCATTATTGTCTCTTCTCACTCCCCCGTTCATGTCTCCCATCAATAAAATGTTTCTTCTTCCATTGTCCAGTTCTCTTTGTAATACATATTTAAAGAAAACTCATCTCTTTTCTCTTTCCTTGCATTGTCATTCTTTGTCACCCCCTCCACCAGCATTTGTTTATACGCCTGAGCAATAAAACCAACCTTTTAATTCTGTTATACCTCAGCTTTTCTTTTTAGTTTCTGTTAGTACTAAATAGTCCATATTTTGCATTTTCATTTCTTCAAGGATCTCGTCTTACTTTCCCGTAATACTTCTCACACTCTATTTTATAACCGATTTAGCTTTTTTATCGACTATCATCTTTTTTTTTTCTAAAAGGTTCTTTGTCTTATTCCAAATCCATTCTTCATCGTTTATTGTAATTTTTTGAAATCCGGTTCTCACTTTATTTTCTTTACCCGGTGCTTCGTTCATCTTGTTTCTAATTATCTTCGCTGATTGTATGGTTATTGATATAGATTTTTGTGTCTTTAACGTTTGCTTTTTTAAGTATCTCATTTTCATTTTGAATTTTTTGCATCTCTACACAAGCAAATGATAATTGTTACGACGACAGAATGGCCTTTTGGGTTGTCTGGCATTTTTACTATTTTGTTTGGTTTAATGTTTATTTACCGAATTCTCACAACCTCATCTCATCATATCTTACAGTGCAATGCTCTCAGTCGTACTACCTAACCACAGGTTTCTTCGTCTTACTACCCTCTAGTGCACACTGATATAGTTGGACAATGTTGATCACAAAGCTAACAAGGTAAACACTGAATTCAAATGCTACAATTGTGGCTTATGTTAGTCGGACATTTAGCAAGAAATTGTGATAAACCCAAAACAAGAAAGTGTTATATATCAGTGATCGGCAATGCATCGTTTTTTCGCTATTTATATTGACTCATGAAATTTTAAATACAAGTGTGTAGACATCATTTAAATTCAACTACTCTGATTTACTTATACTCACGATAACGTTGATTCATAAGTACAGGTTGCAATAAATATGAATGCGACGGCGACATCATATACATACTATACTCACACTCATAAATCACCTCAGTTTGATTTCTAATGTCAGGAAAATATTTACAATACTTACATTGATTCAGCTCAGTCAACTCATCCATGTATATTTAAAAGTTTAGTCATTAAACAGTTTGCAACCAGTATAAAGTGTATACAAATATACAAAAGCATAAAATTGTAAGTTTATACAGAAACATTTCGGGAAAATTATTTTTTATTATTATTTATCATTTTTATGAGCAGGTAGTGGAAAATGGATAGCAATAGTGAGATTGAGGAAGAAATAAATAGCGGAGTTTTTCCATTAGTGCGAAAAACGTAAGGGTAAAAGCGCAATATAATATGAAATAAGCAACACAAATCTACACATATTTCTTTAGTAAAAAAACAACAGTAAAAAAGGCAACAGAGCAAACACACAACCTCATAATGAGTATATTAATATTCGTATGCGAAGTTCGCATTGCGAACCATACTTATTTTGCATCGTCTATACACAATGAGTTAAGGAGAGTCGAAATCAACGTCATAAATGTTGTTAAGTATGAGTTCGATGAGTACTTCAAACTTTCGGGTGGATATGAAGTTGAACAACATTGCAATAAGTATGAGTGCGTATAAGTACAAGAAATTATAAGTCATGATTCAACTCTACTCACTTTTTCACTACTCATTGCTGATCACTGCTATATATGTAGACAAGATATCTATCGCAAAGGGTACAGACAGTGTAAACAAATATACAAAGATGATTAATGTACGAGATGCATTCAAGTTATAACAGATCAGATTTTCTTTCTCACAAACTAATGCTGCTGTGAACGCGTCGTTAGGAGTCTGCTTTAATTATTGAAAAATCGTTGATGCAATACTGACACGGCTAGTGAATGTGCGACTACGGAGAGTGCCTTTCATCGTTGGAAACAGCCAACAGCATGAGAAATCACTTCAAAGTTTTTATCAGGAAGAAACTACAGCGTTGCGTTCGCCTAATGTGCTGATGCTTCGTCTTGGTGAAAGAGCGCATGATATAAATACAATAGGTATGCTATACTCCTATATATGCTCCTATACTCACGTCAAAATGAAAGACGTATATAAGTCGGTCTCACAGACCGTATGCGTGAGTATAGGAAGGTTAAGTTGGACGATGAATAACAGTCCATCGCTTTATACAGGGCAGCGGGTCAAATAATTATCTGGCTCGCACCATACAATACACCGTCGTAACGTTGTCCTATATCTCCAAAAGTATGATGACGCGCAATGTATAATATGCGCACGCCGAACGTATTTTCGAATCTTTAACAGCATACCTAATGTATTTCTGCCATGAAAGAGCGCACGTGCAGCCTTCTCTTGCCGTTTTTCACGCAATGCTGGAAGGAACTTGTTGTTCAAACCATAATTTTCCAGTACTGGCGCTTACCCGAATTTTTTTGGTGGCGATAAATTTGTGTGCTTTCATTGAGCTGACTGGCGCTTCGTTTTAGGATTGAAAAACGGCATCCATGTCTCATACATTGTTACAATCGACGAAAAGAGAGTCTCATTTGTTGTTAAATAAATAAAGTATTTCTATACAAATGTTCATGTCGCATATAATAAAAAACACCATGTTTCTACTGATTCCAGCCCTAAGAAAAAAATCGGAAGTGTTATAACTTGAATGCACTTCGTAAATGTTACAATGAAAGTAATAGGATTAGTGGACAACAAAGTAAGTGTGAGTACAATTAAGGATGGAAGAGTGAAGCGAAACAACAGATAAAAAATGTAGACTTGCCTGAGTTTGGAAGAAAAACTATTCGCTGCACAGATTAGAGAATTATAAATATTAAAATAGATAACGTGGAAGCTATAATATCAATTGTGATCGTTCTAAATGAACTACACGCAACTGATATTTTGTTTGGGAAAACGTTCACAGACTTGTCCGACTCAGCATACTTTAGAAAAGAAAATATATCTACCTACGGCAACACAGACGCATATTGGTTTAAACAGATTAGTGGTACGTTCGTTGCAAGATACGCAAGTAAATAGTTATAGTATTAGTGAACTAGATAGAAAAATTACAACGTAGGTGCCCACTATAAGCAATACCGATCAACCATTGTTAGTGCAGAGAGGATAGAAAATTGGCCCAGTGATTGAGGTAGAAATATTCAGATGGTCACGGAAGTTTATACCGTAGAAAAGGATATGGTACAAGTTGGAGAAGGAATCATAGAAGAAGCAAACAAAATGGTAGCATTACTGAACGAATACTGAAACACAGTGGCATTAACTATGGCGGAACTAGGATGCCCAGAAAAGATCAAATTTCTTTTTACTTATCCCCCAATTTCTATACAATCTGTCCTATTTAGTAGGACATTAAGTACGTTGGTTTGATGTTTGGGGACATGTACTGCATAGGTATGTATTTACACATATGCATACAACTGACTAAAAACTAAGAATTAAGTATTACTAAGTCAAATCGAGTCTGTAAGTCGGAGGGTTTAAGACGTTTGAGACGGCGTATGTCATGAGTTTCTGTATAGAGTGTTTTGGCTAATGTACTTGGATGCACTAAAGTTCTTTCTCTGTAGGATTTACTAAACTTGTTGATAACTTCCCTAACGGATTGTACATTTAGGTCACTGTGTATAACAGAGTTCGATACGTACCATGGTGCGTTCACTGCCGAATGAAGCACCTTGTTATGAAAACGTTGAATTATGTCAATATTTGAATTGCAGGCCGTTCTCTACAGCTGAACACCATAAGTCCATTACGGTTGTAGGATGGTCTTATATACAAGTAGCTTATTGGTTGATGTTAGTTGTGACTTTCTCCCCAATATTCAATATAACTTCCTGTATTGGAGGCCCAGTTGCTTCCTTTTAGTCATTATATGCTTTTGCCATGTCATCCTCCTGTCCAAATGCATTCCTAAATATTTCTCGTGTTCTACATGCTCAAGGGATTGGTCGTTGAATGTAATGGAAGGACAATTATCTTTTCTCATTGTAAATGTAATGTGTACCGACTTAGTTGAATTTACCTTTATCCGCCATAATTTCAGCCAAAATTGGATTTTGTTTATGTGTGTTTGTGTAGATTTCTTGAAGCTAATTCAGGGTTGGGATGGGATGACAATACTGCAGTGTCATCTGCGTATGTAGCTACTGTTGTTAGTCTAGTTCTGGGCATGTCCGCGGTATACAAAAGATATAGGATAGGACCCAGTACACTACCATGTGGTACTCCAGAGTGCACTGGGTACAAATCAGTATACTCCTGGTCGTGTTCAACAAGAAAGTGTCTGTCTATTAGGTATGATATTTCATACATAACGTGCGGTAAGTATTTCTTGAGTTTATATAATAGACCAACGTGCCAGACCCTGTCAAATGCCTATGATATGTCTAGGAAGGTAGGGGAACAATATCTCTTGTTGTTTAGATCCTTATTTATTTTGTTGACCATTCTGTGCACCTGTTCTATTGTTCCATGGCTTTTCCTGAATCCAAACTGGTGGTGAGGTACAACTTGTTTATCCTTATTATTGCATTTATTCCCTTCGCGAATATCTTTTCAAAGACTTTTGATATAACCGGTAGCAGACTAAATGGTCTGTATGAGGTAATTACAGTTGGAAGTTTTCCAGGTTTTAAAATCATAATTATTGGGGCTATTTTTCATTCATTAGGAAAATATCCAGTTTTCAGAATAGCGATAAAGATTTGCGTAATTGCTTTGATGGCCTTAGTTAGTAATTCTTGTAGTATTTTGCCTGTAATTAGACCAAAGCCGGCCGATTTTTTTGGTTTAATTCATGCTTAATAATTTTTCCTGTTTCGGCTATTGTTATGTTGTTTAATGACAGCTCCATTTGGTACGGTGATTCTAAACCTCTTACGAATTTGTCTTCTATTTCTAGAGGCTGTTCTCTTGGAAATGGTTGGAATACATTAGTTAGGTGTTTGGCAAACGTCTCGACCTTGTCTTTATCATTTTTGGCCCAATTTTGGTCCTTATCTTTTATTGGCCGGATTATTAGCTATGGACACCTGAGTTTTATAGTAACTTTCCATAGCGTATAGTTGTTTGGCTGCGTGGGAGATAACTGCTCCAAGTACCTTTGAATTCCTTGATTTTCAAGATCTAGCATTAGTTTTCTGAGTTCTTTTGTTGTTCTATTTAGAAGGCGTTTGTTTTCCTCCGTTTGGTGAATTTGCCAAAAGTGTCTTGCTGTGTATGTTGACACAGACCGTTAGTATTCCAGTCACATATTTTCAGTAATTGCGCCATTGTCCTAAATTGATGACTGGAGTGGATATGAGGTTCATCAACGTCCCCATTTGTGTGACTAAGTGTTCCATCATATTTTTAAGTTCGAGTAGGTCATTGGATTTAGAGTGCTTAGCTGCGTTCTCAACGTTTGATTGGATTGGCACATTTAGGTTATTGTGAGCTGGCTATGCATAGGTTACTGCCGGAGTTACGCTAAGATATTGGTTTATAGTTCCCTTTACGGCATTTGTTTTAGGATAAAGTTATGGATATAGTTTCTGTTGGATCTACTTATGCACCTCGCATCCTCTGTAATTGGCCGAGCGGCTTTTACCGCAATTTATGCATTTAACGTCATCGTCTCACTTTTCTGGAACAAGCCGAAGTAACGTGAGGTTTAGCACACAGGGTTTCTATTACAAAAGTTTTTAGTGTAGACCAAATTTTTGGCATTTCGTGCAGATGTGTTTATGAAAAACTTCATCTTATAAATTTCTTTATTATTATCTTTTTGTTTTATTTTGTTTCAAGTTCCATATGTTAATTACTTCATGATTTAGAAGTGCTACGTTTTGTTTGATTTCGTCGATGTCAGTTGAGATGCGTAGATTTTTTAAGACCACCCGAAAGTTTCTTTCCTGCTTTAACTTGTAGGTGCGAAACTGAGTTTTTCTATGTTAGGGTTTTAATAATGGCCGAGTAGCTTATGCATGTTTTTGGCTGTACTTTTAATTGTTCAATGTCGACTGATTCGAGTGTATATTCGTTATTTGCTTCTTCGTTTAATAGTTTTGTGAGGGGATTTATATTTGCTACCCCTTGCATGTAATAGGTGGTGGTTTGGATTCTAAGTTTTTAGTGTTAGCTTGGTCCGTTTCTCTATTATCCTCGATGTCTTGACTTTCTCCCAGGCCATTTACATTATAATATGGGTTTGACATAATTGCTTAAGACAGGTATGGGCAACCTTCGGCTTAACGAATGCGCTATTTGAATTTGTGGAGCTAATGTCCATAGTATTTGGTCCCATTAAGCGATTTACTAAATGTTCTTTCGATGATGTGTTGGTAGTAGCAATGGACTGGGAAGATACGTGGAAGAAAATTTGAAAGATTTTAGAAGCGCTTCGAAGAGCTGCATTAACCATACACTTAAGAAAATGCACATTTGACCAGAATAGCGTGGAGTATCTGGATTACAAGATTAGCGCGGAGGCAATCCAACCGCATAAGAAGACGATCAGTATTATGAATTTTCCAAGACCAACCAATGTACATGACGTTAAGAGATTTCTAGGGCTTACTGGGTTCTTTAGGAAATTCATAAAAGAATAAGCGGTAATAGCGAAACCCATTAGCGACTTGAAAAGGAAGAATGTAACCGTTAGGAAAAACGGCAAAAGAATCGTTCAAAACACTCAAGAATGCACTCACCGCAGATACGACGCTAAGACTATACGATGAGAGAAGGCAGCATGCACCGAATTACACACTGATGCAAACAGCACGGCTTACTAGGCGACAGCCCCAAGGATTTGAAACCTCTATACTGTATTTCAAGCCCCTAGTGGCTCAGTGGTGAAAATCACGTTTCACAACAAGAAGGTCTGGGTTCGAAATCCGGTCGCGGTGGAGCGTAGTAGTTTAAAATCCTAAAATGGATCTGCTACCTCCAATATGCTACGGAAAATAAGGAAATGCCGCTAGGCGGGCCAGGAGCGGTACGGTATACACATATGTATGTATACGGCTCGGTGGCTCCGAACAAGCGCTGGACCTTTACGGCCTGTTAGTGCTGATATATACATATATACTGTATTTCACGCAAAACCAACGACCTTGAAACCAGATATCACTCAAGCAAGTTGGATGGCAATCGTTTGGTGCGTAGATAGATTAAGACAATTCCTTCTAAACTTAAAATTTACAGTGGTCACCGATTGTCCGGCCTTGAAATACTTACATGCTAATAAACCCTAAACCCACATGTAGCACGATGGGCCATTTTGTTAGAGGAGTATGAGCACTGTATTAGGCACAGGCCGGGAGAACCAAACTGTGGAAAAGATACATGCAATGGGATGATCGAGAAGAGGTATATCACGAGCACCATCATAGAATAAGATCAGGTCTTAATGTTTCAAAGGGCGGATCCTGAGCTGCGAGAATAGGTGTGAAACCTGTGTAAAGTACCGAAAGAGGTAGTAGGGAGAAAAGTATGGCTAATAATTACATCGTAGAAAATTCCAGACGTTATCAACTTGTAGAGGAATGTGAGATCAGAAGAAATCTATATGTACTACCAACCTTTTAATGGTATAATTTTACAAAATAAAAGACAGAAAAGTAGTACCGTTTTTTTTTCACAAAACTTCAAAAGATGTAGTCCACAAAAATGTTGAGAATCAGTATTTTGGGATTTCCCAACTCCGTATTATGTTTATCCTTAGAATGAATAAACCTGTCAATGAAGTCATAAATCTCTTAATTCTAAGAATGATTTCAATACAGAATTGAACCCACAGTAAATACAATCAATATGTCCCTGGCTCTATAATACTTTACAGCCAAGGATTACTAGAAAATATTTTATTCCTAAAACAATGAAAACGCAATTACACTATATTTAGATAAAAACATGAAAGTCCGAATTGTTACATTTCCCATAATATAAATATGCCTTTGTGTATTCAATTTGAAGTGTTGTACAGTTACAACAGGAACAAATAGAATAACCTACATTCTCAAGCACTTATAGATATGGAGTTAACAAGGTATAATAACATGCACATATGTACGAGGGATGTTTCCAATGTTCTACGAATTTGGTTCTATACATCATTCCAAATAAGAAAGGAGCGTTATTAAAGATAGGGTTTAAAATTAAACGCGTGTGATTGGTTAAAATCTATTGCACGTTTACACACAAAAATATACGTATGGTATTTGTTAAAATAGCATGAATGTCAGAAAGGTTATATTGTGGTTATGTTTATGTAGGTATTGTTGGTTTTCTATTGCGATTGTTGTCTTGTTAACTTATGCAAAATAGTTCTTTTTAGAGCTCCTGAATTGTAATATTCATTCATTGAAGGTATTATGTAACTGTTTTGCTTGAATTTTCTTGTTTATGCAACTTATGTTGTTGATAAAGGTCAATATGTGAATATACAATTATGGACAAGGCTGTTGTCGCAGGTCCTTCCAAAAACCCTAGGGACAGGCATGTAAAAGTGGGCAAAGGTTGATGGCTTATAACGTCTATCTAAAGCATAAAAATAATCACTCTAAAACAGCTGCTGTTCACCAAGCAGCGAATGAAGTTGGGATTACCAAAAATACACTATTTAACATCATCAGAGAGCACAAAAGAGCAATTAGAAGACATGTGCATTCCTTCTCTTTGAGAAACGAGTTACCAACCTGTATAAAAATATTCGAGGTATATTTCAATTATTGATATTTGTCCTGTTCTAACTTATTTGTTATAGGCGATTTGTGCTGATGATAGTTTACCTATTATAAAACGAACTTCACTTTGGAGAATCCTCAAGAAACTAGTGTTCAAAAGCGAACACGAAACAATATTTTAATTGAACGAGATGATATTGTTTTACGGAGGCGCCGTTATTTAAGTAATATAAGAAAATTTCGCGCAGAGGGTAGAAAAATATATTACCTAGACGAAATTAGGGTGAATGCAGGTCATACCAAAAGCAAGATATGGAAAGAGACCACTGTAATTAATCGAAGCCTTTGTCGAAGGTCTCTCGACAGGTTTAAAGGATCCATCGGGGAAAGGAAAGCGTCTCATTGTGCTTCACATTGGCAGTGAAACTGGATTCGTTGGAGGTGGACTCTTATTATTTGAGTCCAAGTAAACTGGAGACTATCATGAAGAGATGAATAGTACTGTATTCACAGGCTGGATTCAAAATACATTACCTCTTCTAGAGCCTGGTTGTGTGATAGTCATGGATAATGCACCTTATCATTCATCTAAAACAGAAAAATCTCCTACTTTATCTTGGAAGAAAAATGAGTTGATTGAATGGCTTCTAACAAAAGGAATTAATGTTGAAGATAATTTACTCAAGGTCCAATTACTGGAACTTGTAAAACAATATACCATCAGTCATCCAGTTCAATATATTGTGGATGAAATAGTAAGAGAAAGTAGTCGTTCAATTTTACGTTTACCACCTTATCATTGCAACCTGAATCCCATAGAACTTGTTTGGGCTCAAGTTAAACACGATGTAGCTGCAAAAAACACAACATTTAAGTTAGACGAGGTGAGAAATTTACTGTTGGAAGGAATAAATCTTGTCGATAGTGATGCATGGAAAAATAATGTCCAACATGCCGTAAAGGAAGAGGATAAAATGTACGATGTGGATAACATTGTTGAGGAAGTTGTAGACAATTTAATTTTTAATGTTAATACTGGATCATCATCAGAATTTTCATTTAATTCAGATTCTGATCTTAATTTTGAGTGAGTTTGCTAAATATTAATTTAAGATGTTCTTATAAAAAGTACAATGTGACTAATTTTTAGTATCTGTTAATGGCATGTAATGGTAAATGTAAATATTTAAAGAACATGTACTGCATTATGCTTATAATGGTATTTATGTATTATAAGTACATCTTACAAGAAATTGTTATGAAACTGTCGTTCACAATTTTTTATAAACTGATTAAATAAATGAATACCCTTTGTTCTATTATTTTCATTACAATAAGCCTGAAAGAATAAAATATAATTCGAAAAGAATGTAAACATTCATAAAGCATTAAATAGTAACTTTAAACAAGGAAGACCCTCCTCCAATTTATTCAGCTTTTGTTTTATAACAAATTGCCTGGTTTATTTACTAACATTGCTCGATAATCTAAGCAATCTACCTCTTGACTAACAATTTCCTAATTTGTATATGCTTTATGTGTTTTATTAGTTTTCACAAAGAGTTTATTCAATCAGAGTACAATAAATTTAGAAATATAAATTTTGAATTTACCGCGTTGTTTGCTCCATTCTTATTTGGAATGGACTATTGAGTAAAACTCATAAGTCACGCTATTGGTCAGACAAATATTGAGGCGGTATGCAGCTATTTCGTGCAATATTGTTTAGGATACTTCAGCTTTTTATTTGATAAAGGCGTTACATCTTCAGAAACTGTTCAACCTTTGCAAGGTGTATTTGGAGTCTGAAGAATTGAAAAGTGCAGTCTATCGATTGGAAAGGTAATGCTTACTGCTAGGATTGCGAGGGATTACCTTTATAGATTATCTACAGAGAGGTACTACAATTAACGCAGAGTATTATTCTAATCTTTTATCTAGCCCATTGCGTTAGGCACTTTGAATGAAACCACCTGGGAAGTAATATAAGCGTCCGTTTCTGCAACAGGACAGGGCAATGCAACGGCCCGTACCGAACGATCTTTCGAATTGTTCACTTTTTGTAAGTACTTTTTCTTTTTCTATTGTAGAGAATTAACAACTAATGTACTTTTATTGTCTTCAGTTAACCCTGATGAAGCATACTATTAGATGCGAAATATCGATATAAAAATAAATTTGAACATACTACTATTTAATGTATGATTGCTGAACTCCCCAATAACCTTCGTTTCACCTTTGTTCTCAACGGCAAAGGCTCCTGGTCTGCATATACACTCCCAGTCACGGTAGTTGGGACACCTGGATATTGTGCAATAGAAATTCAAAATCTTACAAAATACTGAGAATTCTACTGCGTAGTAATTATTACTGGTTAGTGGATCAAACAGCATTATTAGGAATGCTGCAGTAATGGAATTTACAATAGAACTTAATCTTAATTACAATAATCCCTAATAATCGCAATATAATGATTTCATAGTATTACCGAAGGAAATATTAAAGTGGTATTACAATGCTTTATGTGTCATAAACATTTACAAGGGTATTTCCAAGGACGATTTTATGGTTATCAAGGTATTATCCTATCCCTCTAGTACCTCGGGCCATTCAGTTTACTTCTAAACGTCTCCGTGTACGCGCGAAGTGCAAGTGGGCGAATTTTGAAAGTATTAACAGTGAAAATGCCGCGTGGAAAAGCGATCGTCCGTGATCACTCTCGATAAAGAAGGGTATTCTGTTCGACAAATTGGCGGAAAAGTGCATCTGGCAAAATCTAGTGTAGCCAATATTATAAAACTGTACCGTACAACGGAAAGTTTAAATGACCGTGATCGACCAGGTCCGTCTCGTATTACGACCAACGTTGATGATCAGCGAATCGTTTTAATTAGTAAACGAAATAGAAGACTGACAGCACCACAAATAGCAGCAGAATTCAATCGCAATCGTCAAAACGCAGTGTCAGTGAGCACTATTCAACGTCGCTTGCGAGAGGCAAACCTATTCGGACGAATTGCTGTACGGAAACCGCTACTAATGCGAACCAATCGTTTAAAACGATTACAGTGGGCCCAACGACATCGAGTTTGGACGGTGGAAGAGTGAAAAAATGTGCTTTGGACCGACGAATCCAAGTTTGAAGTGTTTGGACAAAATAGAAGAGTTTATGTTCAGAGATCAAAGACAGAAAAAATGCTTTGCGAATGTCTAGCACCCACTGTAAAACATGGTGGTGGCTCAGTTATGGTCGTTCGGATAGAAGGTATTATGAGAAAAGGACAGTACAGAAATATTCTAGAGCATAATGCTGTACCTTCTGGCCAGCGATTGATAGGGAAGAATTTCACATTCATGCAAGATAATGATCCTAAAAATACGGCGTTAGTATGTAGGAATTATTTGAATACACAACAAACACAAAATACCTTGCAAATAATGTCATGGCCTCCACAGAGTCCCGATCTTAAGCCGATCGAACTCTTGTGGGACGAGCTGGATAGACAGGTACGAAAAGTGGCTCCAACTTCGAAACAACACCTTTGGGAAGTTTTACAAGAACAATGGGGCAGTTTACCACCCAACAGACTTACAAAACTTATCGAAAGAATGCCCAGAGTTGTTCGAGCCGTATTGAATGCAAAAGGAGGATTCTTCAATGAGAAGAAAGTTTAATGATTGTATTTGATAAATATTATTATTTGTTATCATTTTGTCATAATAAACCAATATTTTGTTATATATAAGTGATTTTGTGTTTTATTTTTATTTTTGTGCCACAATTTTCTACCACAATTAGGTCAATTAAACGAGAGTGGTTGAAATAATAGTAATATATAGATATTATATATTGAGAATATAACTCTTATTTCAATCACTCTCGTTTAATTGATCTAATTGTGGTAGAAAACTACTATATCAGATAAATGAAAGATGATGAAATAAAAAATTATAGCTAATTTTTTAGAATTTTGGAAACATGCCTCGTATTATAAGATTATTTCTATTCGGAAATGACATATTTGTGTAAGAACACTTCAGTACGGTACTAGGTACTAGTACTAGCATTTAGTTTTAATTATTAGTCTTCTACTTACAGTTTCTTTACTACTCCTTTTATTAGAAATATGAAAAAATAGAAGGTCCTCGCCGGCAATTATATATGATACACCGTATCCATCGTCAGCAACTGGTCCGAAACCACCACCAGCAGAGATACAATTGGGGTGTTTGTTGAGATCCATTCGACCTGTTTGTCCATGTGGTGTTTGTGAAGTAGATAATCTCCAAGGTTCGCTTAATACTTTTTGTAAAAACGGAGAATCAACTTCCAAATATTTAGCTACAACGTAAAGGCAAAATAAGTGCCTGTCGATTCCTTTCCCACACATTGCATCTTGGTATGATCTCTAAAAAATATCGATAGCAATTAAAGATATCGTTCAATTTCCTGTGTAAAATAGTATCAGCTCAATACATCCATAATCTATTTATAACAATTTCAAATAATAAATACATATAGTATGCTATGCACGCAAATAGACTCTTGACTACGTTCAAGATATTATTACGCCACAATGTACTCTCTGAATTAATGATCATTATTTTTCTATAAACGTGGGTTTCACTTTTATTATTAATTACTAAACTATCTAAAAATGGGAGATGAGTTGTCATTTCCTGTTCAACTGTAAAATAAATTGTATCGAATTTTCAATTTAATTGTTCCAAAAGTTTTAAATCTAGTATTCCTTGGGGTTGGATACCGCGAAAATATTGTCTTTAATTCATACTTTCGGGAAATATCAACTGTCCTTCATCATCATCTCAAATCTACTCATAGATAACGACAGTGATGAAAAGTAACATGATTTTGTTCCATACAAACGGAAGTTAACCTAATAATTAATTCATGCGGGAATCACTTGTTGAAACTCCATAATCAAATAACTTTTTAATTTGGAAGTTAACCTCTTATGTTCGGCTACTTTTCATGTCACCGTTATTATTTTCTTTAAGGGAAACCCCTACAAAATATACATATACTTTCCCAGAATGGTACCTCGGGAGAGAATGAATAAACGTCGAACGAAATTAGAAAATCGCGTTTCTTCAATAGTGTTTCATTATTTTTATTTATAAACCATATAAACTAACTAACTAATCCTAAAGCCTTTTTACCCTTTAGAGTGTAAAGAATTTGAATAGCTATACTAAGATTACAAAATGTAAGTGTATTTATTTGTAACAGTTATATTAATGTTAAAAACAAAAAGTAATCTTAATTTAGAAACCATTGTAAATAGACATACCTATGACAAACGGAAGTCTATTTAATAGTGCCAATTTGATAACTTCAGTAACTTACGAAATTATCAACGATTGCCTACTTAACAAGTAATTTTTCTCGGTCAGTATTCATCAAGGTCTGAGCGCACTGAAGCGACGCGCAGAGCAGCACAGCGACCAAGCTAACGCGCACTGTAGCGACCAAGCTAACGCGCACTGTAGCGACCGTTTGCGACCGGTAGGGAACATTTGACGTCAGTCTTAAACCTGAAGTCGGTAATTATAATAACCGCTACAATTTGGTAACTCAATTTTATAAAGGTTGTTAGCTATTTTTATGAAACAAAACACGCATAAAAATATGATACACTAATTCAATTGAATCATGCGGATTAAAATGGCACTCGATATCACAAAACTGAAAAAATATGTACAAACATGTATGTAGGTTATTAACACATTCACGCCGGAGCCGATTTTCATGTTTTTCGCCGTGAGGCGGCGCTTGAATTCATGCCGCGCTTCATCTGGCGGCGCGCAATTTTTGCTTGTGTGTGCAAGATGTGTAACTCGTGGCATGTTGACGACAGATTTCTGCCAGTAAATGTAACTAGAAAGGCAGTAACAATGTTTTTCTTTTAATTTTTGCCCTTATAAATAATAGATAACATCGATATGGAAATAAGTGATTCGTCTGATGAATCTATAAATAGAAGCAGGAGAAAGATATCAGGATTACGGATACTTTCTTCCTTTTCAGAATGTTCCACGGAGGAAGAAGAGTTAAAAGTTGTGTTTATTATACGTTATTAATTATAATTGTCATTAAAAATAAATATTTATAATGAATATACGTTAAATTTTCATTATTTTAATTTTCTACTGTGGGCCACCGGCGTTGTATCACGGCTCCCGCAGTAACCATCAATGTACTTTCTGCGCGATTTTGCGACGGATTAATTGCTTGATAGCACGGCCCAGAATATTCATATGTGAACTGATCGAGACGTTTATTTAAAAAAACGAAAAACGGGCAGAGCAGCGCAGCGCCGCGACCGGAATTCCCTGCCGAGAAGTCGCTGCCGGTCGCGGCGCTGCTCTCAAGTGCGCGTTAGCCCATTTGAATATATGGATTTGATTTTGGTCGCTGGCCTGCGCGTCACTCTAATACGCGTTGGGCTTTATAGTAATGATGATAGTGATCGAATGATTAGAGCGTTTGACTGCGAAACCGACGGCCTGCGTTCCGTGTGAAAAAATTAGTTATAATGAGGTTGTCGAACACGTGAGGTTTACCACATCACTACGTATCAATCGGGTGTGAAAGCTAAGATACGGCATCCTTTACACTCTAATTTGCAGGCTATGTTGCCTCGAAGGGCGTTTGTCGCTTATTATTACTCGTATCGATGGAAAGTATAGATTGCGCGATGGTAAAATGTGCTTGCTTAGAGCCTTGCTAATCAATTTTCACAAGTAACATTCTCTGTTTTTCATTGAGGAAGACGATCGAACTGCGTACCTGGAGTTTACAAATAATCGGTGTAGTAAGAGCAAGAGCTAATTTATTTATTTTAAAGTTCTGTTGCTGATTAAATTCGGTTCTTATAAATATGTTTTGTATGTCTGATCCCCTCTCAACGAATACAAAGTCAACGTTCATGTGGCGACTGAGCGACATCGGAGAGGCGCCGCTGAATTGGTACGCAGATTCAAAGAAAGAACGGTAGGGCCTAATTCGCAAAAGTTTTCCTTGGCATGCACTACCGATATTCGATAAGTGCTGGGTTCGATGTGTTCCTGAGAACAACCATTACTTTCGGTGTATAGGGTGTGATGTGAAAGAAAGCTGCCGAGAGGGAACTTCGAGTTTAGATCGACACGCTAGGAATGATGAGTATAAACTCAATGTTTCGCGAACGGTATTGCAACAGCAGATAAAGTTGCCCCCGAAGTAGTTCAGGAATGCATCGATGGCTTTAAAGACTCGGTACGAATCGCTAAGTAAGAGTATGTTAGACTAGGAAGCGAATTGAGCATTTCTTACGAGCAATTGAAGGTAGTTTTAAGCTTTTTCAAAACGGCAGATCTGGCAGACAAAAGATGACCGCGAGCACGTCTAAAGTTTCAGGTATTGTGCATAACGTTGTCGGTCGTTACGAAGAGAAATGCTCGATTTGGATTCTAGGGAATACCAAATTCGCGCTTTTCATCGATGAGAGAACCCAAAATAATAAAACCTGCTTGACTTTAGTGCGATACGTCGACCCGGAAACACTGGATGTTGTTACAGCATTGTCGAAGCTATTTGAATTAAACACGACGAAAGTAACATTACATGGTAAAACATGCAATTCCTTTTTCTAATATAGCAATGGCATGCGATCATGCTTCCGTTATGAACGCGGGGAAGGTATCCTTCAAAGCGGTACTCCTTTAGAAGAATCCGAGCGTCATCGTTATTTCATGCGTGTGCTCTCTCTCGCTCTAATATCTAAGCATTCTTGCAAAAAGACAATATCTGACATAGTTGAGGAGTCAATGACGTCGATCGTTGACCACCAAAATTATGCGAAATGGTCGCAGTGGCCGAGTTTGTCGATGCCTCTCAAAGCTTACACCCAAAACTCGTTCAGTGTTCGAGAACGCCGTGGTTCGGACGTCACGACGTTATCGAGAGACTGCATCTCTCAGACATGCTTCTCCGAAGCGATAATAAAAGAAGGTAATTGCAAGAAACCAGAAAATTTGAAAAATGTAACGCGTTTCTCAATGACCTCGAGATGCACGCATACCTTTACTTTACTTTACTTTACTTTACTTTACTTTATTAGTTCAAGTATGATACAAATGTACATAGAACAAGTCAATACAAAAAAGAATCAACATATACAAATAAAAATATAGTACACGTAAACATAATTAAGCAAAGAAAATAGTCCTTGCTCAGAGACAGGGTAGAGATGAAGTCTTTATATTTGCACTTTCAAAATACTCATCAAGAGAATAAAAAACATTATTCCGCAAATAATCGCCCAATGAGACCCGGAACACTCTCAAGCCACCATTTAAATTAATCTCAGGCGGCAAGTTATTAAAAATTCTCATACCCATATAAACAGGTGAATTAAAAGTACATTTATATTTGCAAAACGGTATATAAAAGTTGTCTTTGGATCTTGTGTTACAACCGTGCTTATCCTTAACCCTACCTAGACTATTTCTATTTTTGAAAATATACATCGAGACATTATAAATGTAGATATTTGTCAAAGTCAAAACGCCAAACTCCTTAAAAATACCTTTGCAGGTGTGCCCGCTAGACAGGCCAAAAATGATTCGTAATAATTTTCTAGCTTTTCTAGAATACGTTTTGGAGATATTCAATGATATAAACCTTCTTTTTCAAAATTCCGAAACGCGAGTTCATCTGTTGCACGAGAAATGCATTCAATTTTTGTCGCGGATGGTACGACATTTTATAAAGAAATCTCTAATTTTTTTCGCGCAATCGGGGCACGTTCGATTCGAAGGTAGTCGCAATCAATTTCCTCTGGATGAAGTATCCTACGGGGAAGAATGCCGCGACATCATTAAAAACTGATGTCAAACAATGCCGGCGAAAATGACGAAATCGTTCGTCGAATTCTCTAAAATTGTTTAAAGTTTTACCTAGACGCTGCAAATCAAATCCAACGGAAATTGTTTTATATAAATAACGAATTTTTCACTTCCGTGTGAGTTTTTGATAGTGAATCGGCCTTGAGAGATGAGGATCGGGATTGTAGATTCAATGAAGTTTGGATTGTCGCGAAAAAATCGGTGTATTTGATAAGGCCGTGATGAAAAAGAGTGGTGTTTCTTGTTCTCGGAATATCGAAACGCTTCAATTAGACGAGAAATCGACATGTTGTCGTTTGATGACATGTCGATTTCTTTGCTTCGGAAATATGTAACTAGAGATTTCAAGTACCCACAATTAAAAAATCTGTTAGGATTAATATGGTCTTTGTCGCAATCGAACGCGCCGGACGAGAAGGCTCTTTCCGCGTTGACTGATGTTGCGAGTCACAAGAAACGCTCAACTTTGTCAAGCGTTAGAGTGCTAGTCGCAATAAAAGTCGTAGCAAAAAAAAAAAGAGATAGTTCTATAATTTGAACTCTTTTTATAATTGTTTGAACACTTCTGAGGTTTTCTGTAATCGCGTTTAATAACATCGGTTAATTCTTTGCAAACTTTTTGCTTGGGAAGCATCTCTATCACATACTTCTTCAAAATTTCAGCTGTGCAATACTTCTTCATGATTTTGCAATTGTTCCTCGAAATTGTACGTACTCGATTAATTTTATAGATATATGGGTCCCTCATCTCATTAGTTCGTTTTTTGTTACGATGTCGCTTAGTAGAATTTGAGGGTTATGCCTCCACACAACTGTTCCTGTATCTATGAATGTATAGTAGGTATATATATAGTTATTTATAGCTTTCTACGGCCCTTATTCGGTAGAAAGTGGAGTGGAGGTTTTTTATACCAAGAATAAATCATTGTTTTCTCTGGTTCCTCAATTCCACTGTTTTACTCTATTTTGCTATGTCTTTCCCGAATTTCTCCAGACTTCACAGCCGGATAAGTCTACAAAGGGTCGCACTTGCGATCACCGTGAATTTCGTACAAATAATAGTGAATAGTTTATACATAATGGTGGACTAGGATACATTTCGTATAAAATCACAATTTAGAATATAAAGGAATAATCCTGCGCTCGAATGGAGGAGCGGATGCGAAACTGGTGATCATTAGCCACCTGGAAAATGTGAATAGCTAGCAATAAACAATTCTCGATTGTAATAAGCACCCAAGGGACACGATGTATATAATCGTCGTTACCTAACCGAGCAGAAGCAAAAGTTAGTAATTCCAATAACGAAAACGTTACGGTTTAAAAATTTGAGATCTAAAAATTAGAATCTATTGGATCAAGTTGCTCCTAACCTAATATACGTATGTAATTTCCATTTCTGGCTGAAAAAATTAGTTGTCGTTGAATTAAAGAGGTCGTAGTTTTGTGGTAGTAGGTATACCTATTTCATGTGGTTCGATTCGACCAATGTCAACCTATTTACAGTATTTACAGAACTCATTACTAATAAAAAGTTGTTCATTCATATTGCATCTTAGTTTTTGCTCTACTCCATTCTTTAAGTTGATTCACGTGTTGAAAAGTTTATTCCTGTTCTACTTGTCTAACTACTATATGGCCACATCAAAATTTTGACACAGTAATTTCCACTATTTGTGATAGTTTCGTTACTTGTAAGTTTCTTAAAACAATAGGAGTGTTAAATACGAGGGTTGGAATCCGGTCCTGGAGTGTTTGACGGTGTGTGTGTTAACGGTCTGCTCCGTGTTTATATCCAAATTTTTGGAGGATTGCGATCATTTAATTGGTTAACACAGTGAAATATAGAAGAACAAAGTGAAAGTGGTTATCCGGGAATCAAAATAACAGGTAAAATTAAACAATTTATTCCAATATCATTGATAAAAGCCAGACTTTCGACGGGTCGACCGTAAAATAAGAATAGCCAAATCGGAGTGTGCAGACGATAAAGTAAAATTACTACTTTAAAACGGAAAATGAATTTCGAAAATTAAATGAAGAAGACAGATGGCTGGGATTCAAGAGTATATTAATACTACGTATAGCAACAGAAACGTGCGGAGAAGTGAAAATCATTTCAACAAAAAGGAAAACAAGATGGTGGAATAAAGAGATTCAAAGGGAAGTAAGAGATAAGAAAGAGGCGTGGAGAAAGTTTATAGAGACTAAGAATGTAAATGACAAAATACTATACTACCAAGAGAAAAGGAATAATGTAAAGAAAATGATAAGACAAGCAAAAAGGGAGAAATGGGAAGACTTGGGAGAGGAACTCAATTTAGAGTATAGAACGAATAATAGAATATTCTGGGGTAAAATTAAATCTTTGAGAGGAAATAAGAGACAACAAATCCGAGGCGTAAGGGGTGAAGCAAAACAGCTAAATACTACAACAGAAGAAATAATGGAAACATGGAAAAACTATTATAGGCAACAGTTTAAGAACGAAGGAGAAAATCAAAAAGATGCAGAACTGGAGATTGGGGAATTAAATAAAGAAGAAAGGGAAGATCCTGAAAATCACATAAATCTCTTAGATATAAGAGAGCTAGAGGAAGCATTAATAAACATTAAAAATAAATACGAACAATAATAGGGTACAGAAACCTAAGGCCAATTAATATTCGCCGACGAAATAATACTGATAACGGACACTGGAGAAAAAATCCAAGAAATGATAAACATATGGGCAGAAGAAATAGATAGAATGAAGATGGAGGTCAATACTGATAAGAGTAAGGTAATGATTGTGCATGATAGGGCGGCGGAGGGTAACAGAAGCAGGAACATATGTATTTTATAAAGTAGAGGAATTAGAACATACGAATATCTAGGATCTATAAAATCAAATGACGGAAAAATTGACGCATAGATAGCCAATAGAGCAGGAAAAGCAAACAGAATATATTATGCAATTAATAAAACTATTTTAGGGAAGAAAGAAATAGATAAATAGATAAAACTACATATATACAAAGCAGTCACTGTACCTACAGTACATACGCAAGCGAAACGTGGAAAAGACAAGAAAGACATGATAGTGTAATAAATGCTGCGGAAATGAAGTACCTGCGGAAAATAGGTGGAAGAATCAAATTTGACAAAATTCGAAATGAAGAAAAAAAAAAAAAAAACAAAAGAAGCGACATAAAGCAGGAATCTATAATAGAAGTTACAGATGGCATGGTTTGGGCATGTATGTAGGATGAGTGAAGACAGATTAGTAAAGAACATATACGAATCAAAAGATCCAACAAGAGAAGAAAGGGGGGACCCAGGAAAACATGGACCCAATAAATACAGGAAATAGAAGAAAGAGAGGAAGAACGATAAGAGAAATGAAAGAGTTCGCACAGGATCGAGGGCGATGGAGAAAATGGAACAAAGAACAGTAAATAATTCAATGCTCTACCAGGGCACAAGAAGATAATGCCAAAAATGCGGGGGCTGTTTTTCAACTTCCGGTAGGCTATAAAGGAGACGCATGAATATAAAAAATGATTTTATTACCAAAGGTAATGTACAATAACGGTTACTTCTCTACATAATCACCTTGACGATTGAGGGATTTGTCATATCTGTGAACAAGCTTTGCTTTGCTTCATAAAATGTTACCGCCAATGATTTGAAGTGAGTTGTGACAGTTTCTTTGAGCTCCAGGACAGTTTGGCCCCCAAGCTACGTCTTCAGTTCAGGAAAAAGATGGTAGTCACTCAGCGCTAGGTCGGGACTATATGGTGAGTGTTCGCAGATGTTCCATCGAAATTACTCAAGGAGCCGTTGGGTTACATGAGCAGTGTTGAGGACGGGCATTCTCACGGATCGGAAGAATTGAAGAAATGGCATGTTGTACTCATACTGTGCAATCGAAGGTTGAAAAAAAAACAGCTCTCGTATATCATACCCAGATAAAAGTAATCAAACTGCCTCGGGTTAATTTCCGTATTATCCTTGGTGCAAACAATCTATTTCGATGTTACAATTTTTCCTAACCGGAGGTGTTACTTTAACCTCTTGCAGTGAAATTTTAACCAACAATAAGAAAGTGTATCAATACATATACTCGTATATAACTACATGGGGCAGTATCTACTCATAATTTCGGTGGGTATCGTACTCCTATATAATGACATTGCTTTCCAGTTTTTCGGTGACGAAAATATTTAACTTGTAACTTAGATTTTTCGCGTTGGAGTTGATTTAACATAGAAAATTTTAAATGTTTACTTATTTGGTAACACATTCTAAACTTTTAAGCAAATTTCTAATAATGATTTTCAATGAACTTTTTGTGTGTCTACATGTTCAAAGCATCTCTGGACACTTTTCAGTGCTGACCCTGGTTGTGGTTATGAACTAACACCTAAGTAAATGACTACATTTTAATCCATACCGCCTCACTTTGCTTTCATCTACCGTTTACATTTTCTTTTGTGACTATTTATCATTCTTCATCCATTTTTTCCTTTATAAGGGTCCATGATGATGAATGTACACACGTCATCACTCGTCACGCATGAACTGCTGCTTTCAGTTAACGAAGTCGTAAGGAACGACCGGCACGTTACAATTGATGTGAACATTTCCCGTATGTTTCACGAACAATTATTCATGAAATTGTCAAACACCATCTGAAGTTTGCGAACATTTGTGCAAGATGGGTCTCTCGCATGTTTACTGATAAGCACAAAAAGAAGCGCATGGCTGCAGCAATAATTCGTTTGGAGCACTATTCTGGCGAAGGAAACTCTATTGTATGTGGTGGTTTGTTGTGCATTATCTGACATTGAATGACATTCACTAAACAAAGGAAAAAATCTCAAGATGGTAGCATCCAGCCAGAAACCCATGGCAACCGTTTTCTGGAATCGAGAAGGTGTCATTGATTTTATGTCCCGTGGAGACGCTATCAATGCGGATGCTTATTTTGCAACATTGAAGAAATTGTGGCAAGCCATTCTCCTCCAGGATAATGCCCCAGCTCATGCGCCTGAGAAAATGCAACTTATCCTACATTTCAAGCGAGAAAATTTGAATCATCCACCCTATAGCCAGGACCTGCCTCCTTCAGATTTTTATTTCTTTACAAAACTCAAGGACTTTTGGTAGGAGCGAAATTGCATAGTAATGAAGAACTGAAAGAAGGCGTGACTACTTATCTTAATACACTAACGGCAGAGGAATATAAAGCTGAAATACAAAAACCGGTCACAGGATATGATAAATACTTAAATTTGCATGGCGACTGTTGCGATTTGTTAATTACTATTGGTAGTAGTGCTATTAACCATGCACACAAAACACAAGTGTAAAAAAACAATGTAGTTTCTTTATAATATTTAAAAAAACAGTATACGATATGTAATAATCATAATCATCAAACATTAAAATCATCGGTGTTTATGATTTTTTACAATATTATTTTTAGTCCGCACGACGAGTTATGGAAAAACGAATTGAAATATATTTCCACCGAGTAGTCAATCACAGTTATTATCCTTCTAGTCATCAATACATTCGACAAATTAGTGAGCATCGATCGCCTACTACAATGTCACAGTCATAATTGTTAAAATCACGAGCGACTTTGCGCCGTAAAAGGCGTAGCAAAAAATCATCATCAAGTATGTTCAAAATATATTTCCAACAATTTAACGATAATTATGAATTCTCTGATATTGAAATAATCGAATTAGGTGATAGAACACATTGCCTAGGAATACAAAGAACGCAATAATTTCGTTGTTGACTATCATTAATTAATAGCAACTGCAAAAAATTATTTAGAAATAGACAAACATTCATTCAAAATAAAAAATGTTTGTCAGGTTTAGTTGTGAATTCGGAAAACAATCCGAAATGTCCAACAAAACCACAGTTTTAGGAATTATAAACACTGGGTCTAATTCAGAGATATATTTCTTTCAATTATGAATGCAAATATCAACACTACCAAGTTTTTCAGCACGGATCATGGCTATCATATTTGAGTACATCGCTGGGGGCGAAAAAAAAAACCCTCCGAGCGTTTATCCGATTAAGGCTTCGTTTTCGAGATTTTAAATTCCAAAGAATGAAGGGCGCACGCCACACGAGTCAATACCGAATCGCGCGAATAGAGTTGAACAAGCGGCGATTGCCGAACGAGCAAGGTGACGGACTGGAACGCTGGAGGTTCTGGTTTCGATTCTTATTGACTTCAATTTTTTTAAGTCAATAATTAAAAAGAATCGGAAACAATTTTTGCTTCGTTTCATAAACTTTCATCCAAGGATAGAAAGGCAAAAAAGAATGTTCCCCTCATCACAAACATCAGTGGTTCGAATTCAATAGTTAAAAAGCAATTTAAGTAATCTTTACATTGTTCAATAAACCTCCATTGGAGGATAAAATAGCAATGCGATGTACGTTGAAAACTCTCCTGTCTGTATTCTGATCGTACATGTATTCCCTTTTGTTTATTTACTTCCCGACTGTTCTTCAGAATCTCTCCCACTTTAGGTTTGTATCGCTCCTCATTGTTATATTTCCAGTCCGTCCCGAGTGAAAATATGGTGACGAAATCCATACTTATAGAAGGATCTTTCTTCTATAAGTACGGATTGCGATTCGAATGGGAATTAAATTGGTGATGAAACTCCACCTTTTGAAGAGATTTCAAGCGGAATTTCACGCAATTCCTCGAATTCGTGAAGACCATGTTTGAAGATCATGGAATGTTAGCGTCGCTCGGGGAGAGATTTCTGGTGCAGTACCACAATGGGAAAAGCATTCTATGATGCGACTTTGAGTGCGATTAACGAAAACAAAATTGTCACTGATGAACATTTGATCGTACCTGAAGATGATGATTTCCAAAGGAAATATGAGAACATAATTTGTTTCCTTTATGTAAATAGAAAAAAAAAAAAAAAGAGAGAGAAATATAACGAAGTACAATATTTCCTCTTATTTTGGAAAAATATTTCCAGTGTGCTCGGAAATCGAAAGACAATAACGAATCCGACCCAAATGAGTATAAAGAGAAGTCACTCTCATTGTCAAGGAAGAAATATATTCCTCTGAACTATAAAGCAAAAGCTGTTGCTTTCGCTGCTGCTAACCTCAAAGCGAGCCTCAAAACAATGCGGTCTCGGAGCTGCGCAAAATTAAAGCATAAAATTATCAAAAAAATTGAGGTCAATAAGAATCGAAACCTGAATCTCCAACGGTCCGGTCCGTCACCTTGCTCGTTCGGCAATCGCCGCTTTTTGAACTCTATTCACGCGATTTGGTATTGACTCGTGTGGCGTGCGCCCGCCATTCTTTGGAATTTAATATCTTGAAAACGAAGCCCCAATCGGATAAACGCTCGGAAGGTTTCTTTCGTGATGTCTCACAGATCACGCACACGTAATAGGATCGAAATCCATGATGGACACTACGCGGTGTCCCCTTGTAAGTCATAAATTGTTTATAGCTGTGGCCTGACATGCGAATACATTGTGGCTATCATATTTGATAGCAAAGCCTCAACGGAAACATCAATGCCCATTAAATATGATAGTCATGGCAGTCAATGTGTTAAGTAGTAACTTTTTTAGAACAATATCATGTCTCATAATTGATAAGAGGAGTGGAACAGGGAACGGGCGGCAGCCGAACGCGGTTCCACAACGCTTGGCCCTGCTGGGCTATCCGTCCTCACTATGATGGCTTTTTCGCCTGCCACGTGAGGGGAGGGTCATGCCGCATTTTTAATATCGTTCCTCTGGACTGCAGTCGAAGCGAGGTGAATACTTCCCAATCGATCGCGCATTGTTCAGCACGCATGAACGTTAATCTACTACTTCCACGAAAGACAGGGTATTATCATGAATATCATGATACAAGTACAATAAGTATGCTATTGCGCATCTTCTGATGACGCGCAGTGAATACTAATGTGGTTTTAAGTTGGACTATGAATAACGGTCTATCGTTTTATGTCGGGCAACGGGGCAAATATTTCTCTTGCTCGGAGCAAACAATACGTCGTTCTAAACCTCCAACAATAAATAATTCAAAATGGCGCGTTAATGACGCGCAATGAATACAACGAGCACGCCGAACGTATTTCCGAATCTTTAACAGCATACCTATTGTATTTTTACCATGGGATATATTATGTTCTGTGCAGTATATACTATGCAACACGCACGGAAAGATGTCGCAGTCTAACCTTCAGACGAACAATGGTCTGTAGAAACCGAAGAAAATGGAATAGTATATATATTACTGTAAAAGCTCGAACTACGGTAAATCCCAAGATTTTCCAGATTTACAAACTCTTAATGGTAACATTCCAAACAGTTCTGTGATCATCGTTCATTTCGAACTTTTACCATCATTCACTTGGTAAATCTTAGGATTTACCTAAAAAAAAAAAAAACGATAAATGTTGAAAAAGACATGTCATAACGTGTTCGAGGCATCGTTTCGTACTCGTGGGCAGTCTGCAGCCCTTCGCTACCCGTACCGGGCCCTGCCCACCCCAGTCGATCGTTTGACAGGTGTGAATATTTTTGATATCTGCAAGTAATTTATGAATGAAAATGAGTGTGAAACATGGATTTTATGAAATACTGGACGAGGTCGTGGCAATCAAGAAAGGTAATAACTTTTATCTCGATAAGGACAAGTACGCAAAGTGTTTAGAAGAAGTAAAACTGCAAAGAAGGGCGTATAAAGCTCTATGATATTTTGGGTATAGACGGCGAAGGAAAGCTAATTGCATCGATGAAAGAAGAGAATGGAGAAATCAAACGTTTGTTACGATGGCTTACTCAACATTCTCGAAGAAACGCATGTTTCTGTTGGACACGGTGGAAGGACAAGGATGCTTAAAGAATGTAGCCGCAAGTATACGGACATATTAGTCGAGGTTATCATGACATATTTGAAGCTATACCAAGCTTGTTAATAGAAACAGAAGACTCTGAAAAAGGACATTGTCATCCTATAGCCTATACTCCATAGTGAAATGAACTGATGTTGTGAAATAGATCTCATAGACCTACAAATTATAAATTCATATTAGTTTACCAAGTCCATCTTACTAAATTTGTGATCCTTTGTGCACTTCGAACTAAACGCGCAGCAGAAGTTGCATACCATCTCTTGGATATTTTCACCACTTTTAGAGCGTCCAACATGCTTCATTCCGATAATGATTGGAAATTTTGTAATCAAGTAATTGAAAATTTATGCTCTATGTGGGCAGATGTTAAAATCGTACATGAAAAGCCAAGACATATCCAGAGTCAAGGATCAGTGCAGCAAGACATTGAGAATATGCTCAACACGTGGATGGAAACCAATCAGCCGCCAAAGTGGTCTGAGGACCACCATCCAGGCCATGAAAAATAGAGAATATCACGAGGAAATTAAATGCCTCCCCCTAGTCCGATGAAAATGGGCACTGCGACGTCAGCAATTCCTAAAGATATGATTGGACTATTAAAATCTGAAGAAGATTTAGAGAATTTGTTGCATTCGCAAAAAAATACGGAACAAAATATTAACGTCGAAAATGTAATTGAACAGGACAAAGAAGACAACGTTGTTGAAAATCAGTCAGAAGAGGGCATAAACAGTGACAATGTGAGGAACAAAACACAAGAAAACGAAATGATTGTAACCGAAAACATGAAGGAGAAACAACCAATGATACGAATGTAACGTTTCAGAAACAGAAAATGCAACTCAAGCTCAAGAAGATCCAATACCGAAAAAGATAGGATCCGTCCAGACAATAAGAAAAAAACAAAAATTGAATTTGGAAAACAAAGCTGAAAAAATGAAAGCCATGTCGGCTGAATATCCAAATGTGAAAGTTGGCCAAAATGTAAGACTGAAAGTACCTGATATTGACAGTGCTAAAACTGACCCGAAAAAATTATTGAACTTGTGGTAGATGTAAAGGGCAATGAGTACTAGTATGAGTACTAAAGCAGCTTTACACACAGAATCAATTTACCTCATGCTCTGAAGATTTTATAAAGACAGAAGAAGTTGTTAAAGATCTTCGAGAAGTTGCCGTAAAATTGTCGTTGACCGAAGGACAAGGATTCAAATATTAATGAATGACAATTATTTAATTGTCTTTTTTAATTTGTTTGTTAAATACCAAATAATAAGAAAAATATTGATTCAATTATATTAGCCAACGTAAGCGTTATGTTTGTGAGAAGATAATCTATTTACTATTCAAGAGGTGTTTTAAAGGTGTTTTAAAATGACCAGTTACTAAAAATTAATAAATAAAAATACCAAATGAAAATAATTTAAAATAGATAAGGATTTCACTGATTAGTAATATAAATGATAAATGAATAATTACTCTCATATGATACATACAAATACATAAGCTTTAGACTGATAGTTAACTGAAATTAATGATTAAGAAGTACTCATTGTTTTATTCCCAAAATAAACATTTACCCGCCGCCACTGGTAAAACCTTAATAAGTTAATAAAAACAATGGCTTACCTGATGTCGTTCACATGCAGTTACGAGCAACTTGATTTTATTGTCGGCGGTAACACTGTTATCTTCCATAGCCATAACCCACGCCGACGATTCTATGGTGCAGGGCCTTACTGTTTCAGTTCTACCTTCTCGAAATAATCTCGTCATACTAGCTTCGTAGGTTAAGCTAAATTTCCCAGCATCTCTGAAATAAGCCAACTGCAGTGCCATCTGGATGAAAGCATCTGGACTGATTTTACATTTCTTCATAAATCCTTTTCCATAATGATTGTGTACATAAATCCTCAAATCCAAGTCGTCAATAAGTTTCTGGGCGTTTAAGGAGGCGATTTCAATTTGGATTTGCCCGTCAGACTTAATATTCCATTGAAGACGTATTGGGCTGGGAGGAACCATTTCACATTCTCCTTTCACATCACCATTAGAATCGTATCTGTATTAAGTCACGATACCGTGTAATTAGAAAGTATTATTCATCAGTAGATAGCGTTTTATCATTAAAATAACGAAGCAAAATATATCGGAAAGAAAACGAGTTGTTTTTTAAAATTATAAAAAAACTTATATTTTCGCTATCATAAATAATTTACAAATATGTAGTATGCAGTGTCTGTTATGAAGATATTATCTCAGGTAGCTGCACATTGATTCGGCAAATACATATATCATTAATCATTATACAAAACGTTATTAGTAATTAAAAGCAGTATATTTTACATATATGTACATACATTGTGACCTATTGATATACCGACTAATTCAAAATGATCACCGTTAGGTTGAATTTTGTGCGCAGCATGTAACAACCAAAGTTAGTATGGCCTAGAACAGTGGCTCCCAAAGTGTTGGCCGCTACCGCTTGGAGAGTCGCATTAAAGAACCGAGGAAGTCGCGAAAAGATGGGAAGTGTTTTCTTTCATTTTGAAAATTTCTTCACGACCCTCCCAGGCTATCTACACGTCTCTCCCATACTTTGGGAACTACTGGAATAATCAGTAATCTTCACGAAATCTAAGTCCAAATTAATACGCGAAGTTAACATATGTATACAAAGAGTACTTCCAAAATTCGAATATCTTCCTAATTTGAATTCCAATTTTAGACTTACATAATATGAAAACGATCAACTATTTTCTTTTGTAGAGCTTGGTTAGTCTAGGTTTGTGTTTCAATGGCAAATGCGAAATGGTACAGTAAATAAATATACGGAGTTGTTTTCCTTCTCATTTTAAACGCTCGGCTATTTCATTTGCCAACGATCCTGAAACAAAAACTTCGACTTTCCAAGCTGTACTAAGCTAATGTTTTATAAGGAATGTTCATATTCAAAATTAATCAATATAGAACTCCGAACTAAAAGTGTCGGTCGCATTCTGAGCCCTGTTACTATAATCAGTCTTCACAATAAAAGCTTCTTGCTATTGTAATACTTTAATAACATTTATAATTACTCTAGTTTCTTAAAAGGTGGTACCGGACAAGGGCGCATGTCGGTGAAGGCAGCGTACTGGAGTCAGTTGATTGGAGAATAGGTAGGAAGGCGCCTATGTCGATTAACAAATTCGCGCTAGACACCGACGTATGTCCTTGCCCGATACCTCCATTTTAACAAACTCTAATAATTACCCTAAATTTTGTAAATATGAAACCCACACTGGCATATTCTGATGTGACAATTTCTGTGTGTGGGGCCATATAACGATACTGATGTAACGAAAAACCGATCTTGGTATCAGACTACATATATGGTACGATATTCATTTATATACCAATATACTCTACTTGACATCCATAACTATTTAATCATCCCCTTAC